>OW679196.1:53331861-53532800 GCA_940337035.1 Agriotes lineatus
ATGGTGGAACAAACATCACCTACTGTAAATCCATCGATAAACAACACTTCGTGCTTTCGGATCTTGAGTCTCAATCATATCTTGCTTTAAAACCCCTCTGGCTCTCTCGGCCTTGCGGTGATGGAGCTCCAGCTGAGTTTTGGCAGATCGACTTGACTCAATATTTGTTTTAATTTGACAATCAAGTTATCGCATGTGCTGCACGTATCGACTCGTGGTCTATGGAAACATAGGGTTGGAAAATCTTTGATGAAAACAGACCTATAAAATTTATAGGTGACTATCGAATTTGGGTACATTTGCAAAAACGCTTTGAACAGTCTGTGAATATTCAAATTAGGACTAATGTACTCCTTTTCGGATTTATCTCTTGAATAATGTCCAACTTCCCTTGGGATCGTGTTAATGTGGGTTTTACCAATACACGGTTAGCTTCAGAAAATTTTGGAGCAGCATGTCTCGTACGTTTATCATTATAAGAGGTTTCCCCCTTTTTTTCTTCTCAATAATCACACTTAATTTTTTATTGTTAACAGCAAATGTATCTTGAAAGGTTTTCTTACATACCCGAACACATTTCCATCATCATCAGAAAGGGAATAGGACATTGTTGCTTGACGTCGGCTATTTTGCGCATATTCAGCCGAACCGTGTCGCCTTGTTTGAATAGCGCAAATACTCAGAAGTACCTTGTGTTTTGGCATCTTGTGCGTAGTATTTTTCAAAAAGAAAACATCGTCTTTCATAAGTAACATTTTTACAGCCAACTGGCATTTGCATGTAATCTACAAAAACTAGTCCTCCTTAGTCCGTTCACCCCTCGTAGGGGTATGGTGGCATCATAAATTAGGTAGTTGAGTTGATGGTCGTTTTCCAACAACGTTTTCCTACAAAACCTACACAAGGTTATAACCGGAAAAGAAAACATTCATTTTGTATTCCAACCCTGCGCGTTGGGATAGTTTTTCCAGGTAATATCTTCTTTTCATATGTTTTGTATGACTTTTCACTGATTTTCAACACTTCTGTTCACTACTGAATGAACCACTGTCTTTAGTTCTTCTTCTTTTTCTTTGAGTTTCTTCCATTTTAATGTATAGAAATCAACAAGTTATAGGACACCACAAAAATATACCGCAAACACGCGCACACATCTAGACTAAACTGACAATATAATGCTGGACTTAGGCTCTTTCTAAAGGAAACGCTTGAGCACATACAAATACTGACATATGTCAGTAACTCTTGAAACCTTAAAATTTAATTTTGGCATTTAGTACCTTTCCTAGCACATAAAGCATGGTACATAGAATATTTCTATGTCAAAACCTAAATTTTGAAAAAATGGCACTCAGGCCCTTTCTGATTTCCACTCTTCATTTTATTATACTCTGGGTTTACTCAGTTCTTGTATTTATTTACGTGTCATTGCAAGAACAAACTAAAGATATGTTAAAAACTTGATAATAAGTACAACGTCAAATGTTGATCTATTGCTCCTTAATTCTTGCTGATCTTCTCTAATCCGTATTATTTGTTCCAGTATTGTAATAAATAAAACGTTTCTTATGAAATCGATCTGGAATTGGAGATCTCGAGTCCTATTTGCTTATATCAGCAGAAATCTAAACAGAAGCCAAACCTTTTAAGTTATTGAGCATTGCCTTCCAAACAAAGTAGTTGCATCTGTTTTTTCAAGGGATAAGCTGCGGCGTCCTAGTTCACGTTTAAGAACCTTTTTAAATCGCAGAAACGTCGTAAAATCAGGCTTGAAATGGGTGACAAACACCCCGAACGTTTCCTGTATTTCTGCAACGCAACAGAAAGATTTTTCTGCAATTCCTTGGGGCAGCGTAAAACATTACGGGAGCGTTTCGGAAAGGTTTCGAGCGCCCCTCATAGTTTTAATGCCGCGGACTGTTACCTAGTTTATTCAGCAATCGTCAGCAACCGGGGTCCGGTCCCCATAAAACACAGCCCGAGTGTCGATATTATCCTGACGCCACCGACTTAACTGCCTGGATTCAGCCAATTGTGTTCATTCGTCATTCTCAATATATTTGCTTTATACACCGTGCCGGGGTCATAAAAATGTTGATCGCGCGACGTGTTATGTGCGACCCTTCTTACTCCCGTCAATTCCCCGGGACGTCGTGACGATTGCAGGCTGCAAGGATCTGTTTCGTTATTTCGATGCACCGCACCCGCTTTGATCTGCAGGATCTCGCAGAGTTTATTTCTGCCATTTCGGATTCGGAACGGGAGCGGCGGCATCCTGCCGTAATATTTTATATTGTTCTGCGCTGGAGCGGAGAAAAATATATTGCTTACTTTATTAACTTTTATATGTTTATAGGAAAGAAAAAATGTCCGGGATACCGACTTGCGCTTTATATAAATGCGTTAGTAGCCCTATGGGTTTTTATGAAACCTAAATACGCCGAGTCGTAAAGCCGATTGGAGCTGCAATTCTCGTAAAGCGCCGAGAATAAAAACCCCGTGTGAAGTATTTTATCCATGCGATATAAAGATAGTGAATTTAGGAGGACCGAACGATGTCAACAATTGTCAAAGTTCATCAGTCGGAACTTGTTGCTGTTCGAGAGGAGGAATTCGTAAATGCGGAAATGAACTTCACGTAACCCCTTTTCGATAAAGTCCTTTGGAAATGAAAATCTTTGTTAGTAGGAGATGTTGCCTTTTTTACATGCACTACATCAAACCATTAAGACATAAATACATGCTGCGGATTGTAAAGACGTTTACGTAGCAATTCAAATAAATACCACTGCTCTCAAATATATCTTTCTCAAAACTAATCACCTTGCTAGATTTAAGCCAAACTGTATCCTTTACATTACAATAATTAGGTTAAAACGTATTATTTCTTTTAAAACATATACCGAGTGTTTCGCGCGCCAGGTCATGCGATGCAAATCAGCTGATCCAGTCGTTGAGTGCGGTTATTAATAGAACAAAACAAATAGTGCGCGAACGTTGAAGCGCGGGGAGACGGTCGCTTGCTAACAGGCAATCGATGCGTTGGTTCAAACAAAAAAGGGAAGCCACGCAAAGTATTATAAAGTTCCAGATTGGGGAAGCATCCCCGAGATACAATATACAGCATATATAGCAAGAAGCTGCTATTCTAGCTCCATTCCAGCTTCAACGAAGCCAGTCGACTTTCCCAAAGCACGAAGCCTTTGGGAGTAGCTACCGAAGCCACGGAGCCGACTTCTTTGTTATCTTGCAACGAGGTAAAGGCAAGTACAGCTATTATAAATAAAACCCACGCTTGAATGCGCTGTTCAGAAAACTGGGAGCCGAATCATAACAGCGAATATGAAGGTAGTGCAACAAATTTTGCAATAGCTTCAACGAGTCATTACGTTCCCGAAAGCAACGGGAGCGTACCTGCTGAATTAGCGCCCCAGAACAAAGCGTTTGCGTCATTCTGTTGGCACAGCGCGTCAGCTGATTTCAAGCGGCCAATGGCAGAACCGAATTAAGTGAGTTTGTGAGCGAGAGTACGCCTTGTTCGCACGATTTGTTTTTGACTTAGCGTTGAGCATTGACAATCATACTTCCATTTAAGGTGTAGCTAAGCATGTAGATTCACCATAAAGCTCGTGGACATTTCTTAGCTATTATTGATAGCTTAGATAACATTTTTATACTACCATTTTTGTATACCTTTTTTATGTATTTTATGCATGTATGTTCTTTTCTAGAGTATATGTATTTTCATGTAAACGGTTTGGGTTTTATTTCTAGCAGGATTTGTATGTATGATTACAGCATAATCGATGATAACGGGCCGGCCAGAACAATCTGTATTGTCATTCCCTTAGCTGCACTGAGGTAAGAACGGCCTTGTGCTTCTACGACTGAGTTAACTAGCAAAGAAGGACAATTCAAATCCATAGTACAATATAGGCCACGGGAAAAAGCCACATTACAACATACAATGTAGCATGCAGAAAGTATATTGTGCCACAACTAATACATTTAGGAAAAGTAAACAATTGGTATGTGTTACATCTGGACCTGTACAAAGCATTTGCATTGGCTGGTAGTGAATTGAAAGTTTTCATGGTCGTGAATCCTGTAAAGGGCATTCCTCTATTTCAAAGAGTTATACTTAAACTTAGTGTGGTAGACTCTCAGCCTATTATTAAGAGGAAGAAGGATAATATGATTTCTATCGCCATACATATTAGAAGAATATACGTTGAACTATTGAGTAATTCATCGAGGTTGAGGATCGATTCACTATGCTCACCCTTTTAAAAAGATCCTTTATACCGAACCTAGAAATGTCTTACATTTTTTAATGAAACTAAAAAAAAATTATTTTTTTGAACGTAATATGGCATCGGTCACTTCTACTTTTTTAATCTCATTTTATTGCCATTCTTTCTTCGGAGAGAACCGTGACAGATCTTGCAATCACAGCTGTTCTCCAAAATTCTCCATAATCTCAGTCTGCTGAGTAGAACAGGGAAAACTTTCTCCCACTCCCTTTTATTTGATTCGCGGATTTGCAGTTTAATTCGCGGATTTATTCGCGGATTTCGCGGTTTAACTGTAATTGACTTAATTAAATTGATCTAATTAAATGACCCAATTAATTTCGCGGTTTGATCTAATTAATTTAGATATGTGCTACTGATTAAATTACGCATTAGCCACTGATTAAATTACGAGGCGGCCATTTTTAATTTGCTTCTGGAATTACGCGGCGGCCATTTCAATTTTCGCGCGGACGCAGAAACAAAGATGGCCGACACCGGAAGTTTACATTCAAAAAATTGAACGGAAAAAATTTCAAATTCAAATATTCGCGCGAAAATTGAAAATGGCCGCCGCGTAATTCCAGAAGCAAATTAAAAATGGCCGCCGCGTAATTTAATCAGTGAATAATGCGTAATTTAATCAGTAGCACATATCAAAATTAATTAGATCAAACCGCGAAATTAATTGGGTCATTTAATTAGATCAATTTTAATTAGGTCAATTAAAATTAAACCGCGAAATCGCGAATAAATCCGCGAATTAAACCGCGAATCCGCGAATCAAATAAAAAGGAGTGGGGGAAAGCTGTCCTTGTTCTACACTGCTGCTTGGTTCTTGTAGTGATTTTAAAAACGTGTTGCTAAGTGTGTTTTTATCATGCGTCCATTCATTGCTCTTTCGATATATTTAATTTAATTTTGGCAAAGAGTAGATCTTGATCGCTTACGCTAGTTTAACATAATAACAATGCAGTAGTATTACAATGCCCTCCCTGGACTAGGGAAACAATTTTGCAATTAGTTATTATAAATCGAGATTAATCTTTCCGTGTCGTTCTTATCATCAAGTAACTTAAATTGTAGAGAGGTCAAACTAGCCTTGACCAAAAATTAACAATAAACGTAGGTAAAACATAAATCATTAATTTATTCTTATTTTAATTACAGGGCAAAAATAAGTGTATTTTGTATGTATAACAATATTCAATCTTCGGGAGCTGGTCGGCACGATGATCCGGGGTAGGTCGGTTGTCCTCGAGCTCGCAGTAGGTCAAGTGTCGGCACCTTCGACCATATATATAATACACATATATTGGTGGTAGGGCCTGGAAACTTCAGAAAACATTACGGCGCCGACATAGTCTCACTTAGAGTAATAACGCGTCTCGCGCGCACGCGTGAGAATTCGACTCCGCCTTTAGAAGTGAATTTTAAACTTGACCACTTCCCATTGGGCGGACGACGCTGCCGCGCTTGCGCACAGCTCACCGTATACATGAAGGAGTTGGTTGTGTGTCTCACTTCATCGGTGAGTTTACTACTCATAGCCGCTAGCAATATAGTAAGTATTAGATATATGCCTTCGACAAATGTAGCAGCCGTTAATAAGTACACCGTGCCGACCAATTATAAAAAGGAGGTGGGGTTTAGTGATGGCGCCGAATTCAAAAGATAGCTTGCTTATAAAAAGAGTATTTCAACCAGAAATTGGAAAGCTATTCAAAATCAGACCTGACTGCTTGATTGACATTCAGTGACACTTTGTAAATAACCTACAAATTTGACATATGCATTTGAGAATTTTGGAAGACATTTAAGTGTTTTCAACATTTTCTATGCTAGTATACGGTTTTAAAAACTAGTACATAGGTATATAAATCATGGAAAATGTTACACTGCCTTAACAAAACAGTTAACATCTTCAATTTATAGATGAACTGTCATTACTTGAAAGCTGCTTGACTTAAATTATGTATTGATTGTATGAAACCAACTTAGACATGATTTACACTTCCCATGATGTACTAACTTGATTTTAAATAGATTTCCAATTTTTGGTTGTAATACTATACGAGTATTATCGTGCTTAGACGTCTTTTGGGTTGCCTAGCTTCCAGTGTTGTCCTCATAAATTTTGTAAACATTTTTCAGTGTAGTGGTTTATCTAAATTATTCTAGAAATGTCTCACTGTTAACATTTGAAAAACTACAAATAAACAAAAATTTACACTAAAATACGTGTATCTTTTAAACTGAATTCTGACAAGTTGAACATCAACTACATATTCTTAAATAGATTCACATTTGTGATAATCATAAAAACTTAAACACATACGAATAAAATTACGTCATAAATTCTAAATAATTAGAGGATTCCCCTTAGAAACTGAAATGTATTCTCATTTTTTATTTATTTATGAGCATTAATGAATTAACATACAGTAAGCACGTGAATGCTTAAATTGATAAAATTGGTAATCAATGAATTAACAATTTGTGGTATGTATAGAAGTGATAACGTAAAGCACTAAGTACTTTAATAATTTTTTATATCGAGAGAACCAAAAAAAAACTGTTCCTCAAATTCGAGGTTATCAGGTTAGGTTTTGCGTAAGTTTGTGTCAAAACTGACGCAAAACCTAACCTGATAACCTCGAATTTGACATAGACTTACAGTGCTACCAACATATTATTCAAACGTTTGAATTTCACAGCCCGCTGAGGAACAGTTTTTTTTTTTTTGGATCGCTCGATATATGTATAATGTATGTATAATCGATAACCTCGTTTTACCTTGCGGTGTTTTTTATATATGTTTATATATTAAATAAATTAATAAATGCATAATTTTTATATATTTCATATTTTTGCTTTCTACGCTTTAACGGAAAATAATTTAAATGTATGTGTACTCTTATACGTATATTATCTTTTTTTGAATTCGGCGCCATCACTAAACTCCACCTCCTTTTTATAATTGGTCGGCACGGTGTACTTATTAACGGCTGCTGACAAATGTTAGTCTGTTTGCGGAGAACAAACTCGCAATATATGTAATAGTTAATGTCTTAAAGGTGAAGTTGTCACTAGTAAGTTACCTACTAATAACTGAGTGGGGATGCCAGCGATTCGGAGGACTACAGACGGAAGACTGTCCAAAAGCTCCTTGCAGGTATGACAGGTGATGTGAGGTTATAATCGCCCCTCGGCGGAGATACGAAGTTGTTATAGTTGCGGTTCCAGCTTGCGCTTGCCTACTAGCGGTCAATATCTTGCTTACTTGGTTATCGATGCGCTTACAAATAATAATTACAAATTGCGGATATATGTTAAAGCCTTTATTTTCTTCCAATTCGGGGTTTGCACACAAAAACGAAAGTAAAACCTTTATACAATTGCTTTTAAATACAGGTTTCTCATCATTTTTACTAACGGTTATAGTAATGGTACATGTAATTCAAACTAAAAGTATCGCAAGTCTAAAGAAACTGAAGAATTAATTAGAGATTTAAGTAAACAATTTCGTACAATCTGGTAAGTATCAACCAAACCATGATAACTGGAGATATTACTCAAATGAATTACGCAAGTCTCTTCCCACAGACAGCGCTGGTGAAGCAATGTTAATTGTTTATGGTAATAAAATGAAATCAAGCAAAATGAATAATATACATATTCAGCCCTACAACAAACAACCATTAACTCAGTGCATCATTACCGCTTATTGAGTTTCCTGTAATTGTTCATAATCGTATTTTGATGGCATAGTTGTAATTTTCGTGAAAGCTCATTCACTACTACATGTTTAATAGGACATATTTTTTAAACTTCAAATGTTCTTTCCATAGCATGCATACGTTTTGCACATATTTCCCACATGGTTCCAATGGCTTTCATACAGTACCATGTGTTAGTCATTCAATAAATAACAACAACACACTGATTAGCAGGTATTCTTTTATGAGATGTTTGAAGATTGCATTGTATAACTGATCATGTTACAAGTTGTTTTTAAAGATAGCTCTGCTATATAATACTTGTGCTCATATGGCGAGGTGATTCCTCAGACTCGTATCCTATGGGTGATTGTGTTTCAATATGGGTGTTTAAATGGTAGTAAATGTTCTGTTTGAATTTTAAATTTTAGACATGAAGATCTTCTATAAGTCCTGTTGTCTTAATCACATCTATAACTAGCGCTTAGTAAGACTCGGTATTGTGTGGTTCAATATTTTCAGTTTCCTATAGTTGTAAATTTGCTTCTTATACAGTGCCTCACCAAATATAATATCTTTGTTGCAGCGGTGCCTTGCTTCTTTGCCATGTTCTTCTAATTATGCTTTTTGTGTAATTGTTTTCAGGCTGTATATTGGAAGGATATTCAGATTGGTTGTCCTTGTATAAACTATGTCAACAACAGCTTGTGTGAGAATTTTAATATTGTCGTGGATTTTCTATTGATTCTTGATGTTGGTTATATTCACTAATTGAGCAACCAGTTATTCTTAAAATGTGTCTTGGTTGATTTATCCTATAACTAATCTGGGAAATTGGGAATAGCATAGTGGAGCGGTGTAAAGCAAAATGATTATAGAGAGCTGATTTCAATGAAGTTCAGTGATTACGCTTTGTTGAACATGAGAGTTTTTTATGTTTGGTTGGTTTTAGGACATGCAGACTATATGTTGCTGTAAAGTTGTTTAATCTAACTGGAATGATTAAAATGGCATCTTCAACAGATACTGTTACTATGAAGATCTGCTACTAGCGTTGGTAAACGCGTGTTGAATAATTTTATAATGTCAGTCTCCTTGAGAATTGAGTTAGTGCAACAAAAAGATGGTAGCGTAGAACCGTCGACGAAAATGGAGAGCCACTACGAACCGCCAAAGAAAATCACGTTGCAGCATCTGCCCATTCAAAAAAGATACAAAAACTGGAACAGATGTACAAAATGTAAAAAATGTGTGCGGGGAAAATTCTACTATGTTCAACGCGTGCAGTATAAACATACAGGATATCCCAAAACTGCCTCCCCACCGATTAGTCATAGATTCCTTAGGTTATAATAAATCGATTAAATCTAATATACCTTAGTACAAAGTCCGTCCAGTAAGAAGTTATAGGGTCTGAAGTTATTTTTTTAAATTTTTATGTTAATTTCCACAAGTGTACAGATACCGATTTAAATTTTGGTATAGGTACATGCGCACTATTATGTACTGTACTAGTAAAAAATGTTTGATACACTATACTTCACTGTAAGAGTCACTTTACTTATATCTGAAAACTCTAACTTTGTTATTAGCTAATTGAACAATTTCAAGGCCAGAAAATACCGATTTTTTCTTAACGTTAGCTAAAATTTAACCTTTCATTTTTTTATATTTTTCAAAATTTCTAAATTAATTTTAAAATTTTGTTTTTGTGTGAAGACTTTAATTGTTAATTACTGAAAAGAAATTTGTTACCGTAATTTTTATGTTTTCGATTAAATGCGCTTTTCAGGAGAAATATTTTTCAATGATAAATAATATCCACTAATATGACTACTAAAAACTCTAATCTAGCCTTGTTAATGAATTACCGTCACACAAATCATGTATATGATCTTTTACAAGTTGTTTAAATGAGAAGATCTTTCAGAACATATAAACTGGACAAAGAAAACTCACCCCATTTAGACAAATTCTAAAAGAATATTTACAGGATTTTTGTAACTGTAATTCATTAAATAGGCTAGATTAGAGTTTTAGAAGCCATATTAATGGATATTAATTATCATTGTAAAATATTTCGGCTAAAAAGCCACTTGCATCATAACCGTAAAAATTGTGCGAACATATTACCTTTCGGTAAATAATACAAAATCTAACGAGTAATTAACATTTTACATTATTTTTTTAATTATTTGTCTTTAAAGTCGTCACCTAAAAAATTTTTAATTTTAAAATTAAGTGTTGGTAGGTGATATTTTTAAAACACTTAAAAATTTAATTTTTGAGTTCAAGAAAAATTGGTGTTGTCTGGCCCTGCGATTGTTCTTCTTCTTCTTCTTCTTCTGTATCCATATACCCATAGGGTGTCGGACATTTGATCCTTAACTATTTTCTATCCATTTTTTCCATTCTTTCCGGTCCATTGCTAATCTTCCCATCTCTTCCTTCGTCTTTCCTCGTTGTCTGCCCAGTTCTTCTATATTCTGTAGCCAGTTTTTCCTAGGTCTTCCTTTTCTTCTCTTCCCAATCCTGCCTGTTTCCATAATTTTCTTCACTAGTCTGTCTTGGTCCATCCGCAGTATGTGACCGTACCAGTTCAGTTGTTTCGTTTCTATCTTCTTCGTAACCGGTTCTTGTTCAATCATTTGTCTTATATGTTCGTTTCTCTCTCTATCCAGCTTGGTTTTTCCAGTTATTTTCCTAAAGTACTTCATTTCTGCGGCAATTTTTTGCTTCTCGTGCTTCTTATGTATAACCCATGTTTCGCATGCGTATGTCAGTGTGGGTAGTACTATCGTATTATAGACCCGTAACTTGGTTTTCATGTCTATTTCTCGTTTTCCGAAGATAGTTTTATTTAATGCATAGTAGATCTTTCCGCTCTTGTTTGTTCTTTTGGCTATCTCTAGGTCCATCTTTCCATCTTCTGATATTACACTGCCTAGGTATTCGTATGTCGTTACTATCTCTACATTTTTTCCTTTGATTTCTATTCTTCTTTCTTCTTCTCGTGCTTTATTGTTGATTATCATAGTTTTACATTTGTCCGTATTAACCTCCATTTCCAATTTTTCTATTTCTTCAGTCCATATTCTCGTTAGTTCTCTCATTTTTCTGTGGGTATCTGATATTAGGACTATATCGTCCGCATACATGAGGCAGTCGACTCTTATTGGCAGTAGTCTGTTATATCCTACCATAGTCTGATATTGTGCTGTTTTCAGTCGGGTGTTTTTTAATAGTTTATCCATTACTACTATGAATAATAGCGGACTGAGGCTGTCTCCTTGCTTTATTCCTAATTCCATTTTAAATCTTGTTGACTCCTCTCCATTTATCTTGACCACTCCCTTTACATCCTTAAAAATTCTTTTTATTGCCCGTATCAGTTTTACTTGTACTTTTAACTGTTCGAGGCACCTCCATATTATTTTCCTCTGAATCGCATCGAAAGCCGCTTTTATATCTATAAAAGTTACAAACAATTCTTTTCCTTTTTCTTCTTTTCTTTCTATCAGGTTTCTTAGTATTTGAATATTGTCGTTTGTTTGTCTTCCCGTCCTGTAAGCCGCTTGTTCGTCTGCCAGTTTGGTATCAATTCTTTTCCTTAATTTCCTTTCTATTATTTTTGTGTATAGTTTAAAACAGGTGGAGGATAGACATATGGCCCTGTAATTCTCACAACGTGTGGAGTCGCCTTTCTTGTGTATTGGGATTATAATGTTTTCTTGCCAGCTCTCTGGTATTTTCTCCGTCCGCCATGCTTCTTTGTATAACTCTAGAATCCATTCTTTTCCTTTCTCGCCTAAATACTTTATCATCTCTGGTTCAATGCCATCTTGTCCACATGCCTTCCCTGTTTTGATGCTTTTCATCGCTACTTCCAGATCTTCCCTATTTATCTCCTCCGGTGGTACTTCCCCTATTTCCTCTTCTCCTTTTTCATTGTTGTGTAATTCGTTCTGGCTTTCAGCTTCATTTACTCTTTTCTTATCCTCAAATTTGTTTGTATAGTGGTCTGCCCAGATTTCTAATATGTCATGTAATTCAGATTTAAGTTCGTTATCAATATTTCTTATACTCCTTATCTTTTTCTTTTTATTTCCTTTCAACGCTTTTATTACATTCCAAAATTGTCTATTGTTTGTATCGTATGTTTGGTTTAGTTTCCCTGCCAAACTCCTCCCAACTTTTCCTTTTCGCATCCCTCACTACCTCTTTCGCTATATTCCTTTTGTTTATATATTCTTCTTTATCCTGTAGGTTCTGTGATTCCCTGAATCTTTTAAATGCTGCTTTCTTGTTCTTAACTGCTTCCCTTACTTCATTGTTCCACCATCTAGTTTTCTTAAGTTGATTTTTGTTGTATTTTCTGGTTTTACATGTCTCTTTTGCTATTTTATGAATTGTTTCACTAAATATTTGCCATCTTCTCTCTAAAGTCCAATTCGTACTAATTTGTTCTTGTTTAGTTAGTTCCTCGTCTACTACTTTTTGGTATTTTAATTTTATTTCCTCGTTCCTTAAACTCTGTATTTGTATTCTTTCGTAGTATTTTTCTTTATGTATTGCTATGTCCAAGTCTTTTAAAACTGCTGTTACCAATCTATGTTGTGTTCCCATTTCTGCGTCCATTATGGTTTTGATCTGTTGTATTCTATCGTTAAGTTCCTGTGTATATACTATATAATCTATTATACTTTTGGCGTCCCTTTCTTCCGCAACAAAAGTATATCTATTTTCCATTGGTTCGTGCCAGAAGCCATTTCCTATTATGAGATCGTTTGTTTGGCAAAACTCTATTATTCTTTGTCCATTTCTGTTTGCTGTCTCTTCTCCGTATTGCCCCATGCATCCTAAACCTCTATTCTCATCTCTGCCGACTCTCGCATTCCAGTCGCCCATGATGATTATTTCGTCTTTCTCTTCTCTAATTCTATCTAGTGTGTTTTGCAAGTCTGTGTAGAAATTTAAGATTTCTTCGTCTGCCCCTTCTATTGGTGCATATACCTGTATTATATTGATCATTCCATCTAGATCTAGCTCTAATACCATTAGTCTTGAATTTACTGCTTCGAACTTACTGACTTTCATGTTTAATTCTTTTGATATTATCATGCCCACCCCTTCTTTCGCTCTCTGTTCTGGATGTCTTCCTGAGTAATATAAGTTGTAATTATCCTTGAATTGTTTGTTACCCGATCCTTTAGCTTTTGTCTCACATAGTCCCATGATTTTAATATCATATTGTTGCATTTCTTCAATTAACTCGCACTCTTTTCCTGTTATTGATGTAATATTCCATGTTCCAATTAGAATTTGTTTAATTCTATTCGTTTCCTTAATTTCCGTAGTTCTATATCTGCCCGTTTCCATACTCGTTGTTCCTTTTTCTTTCCGGTCGTCTATTTTTTTGTCTGTCCTGTTTCTATTCAGTGTTCGTTTTTTGGACGTCGTCCCGTGAATGTCAAAGTTCTCATTTGCTTCCTAAATTCCTCGTCTTCTCTATTCTGGGGTGACCTTTCGCTTGAGGTTCTTACTTTCTGGCTTTTCTCTATATGGTGTCCTATTCTACTTGTTCCTTCATTTCCTGTATCCTCTGCACTCTCAATTCCTTGTTCTTCTTCCCTCTCCTGTAGTTGTTGTAATGTGTACCCTTTTCCATTCACTATCAGCTTGTTGTTCAGTTACCTAAAAATAACACACTCTAAAAAAATTTCATTGAAATCTTACTTAATTTCCGAAAACTAGCACTTTTGGATTTTGGCAATTTCGAAAAATGCCATTTTCTAAATAAGTAAAAATCGCTCGGCATATATGATATGGGCTAAATATATTTTTACACAAGCACAAACTATTGTCGTAAAAAGTTTTTTTTTTAATAATCAAAAACTTTCTCATATGATGCCGACTTTTTAGCGGTCACTGTGAATAAATAGAAGTTTCGAGTTGACTGACTTTTATTTGAAGCTGATGGGTGCAATGGGCCCACCATTGTAAATCATGCAAGTATTCTTTTCGGTAGACATAGGATTGATATACAACCTACCCTTATAGGACATACTTATAAATCTGAAATTCGCAAATTAAATTAGAAAAGAAAAAGCAAATAAAATCGGTTTAGAATCAAGTCAGCAATTTATCAATATCGGTAGCGGATCGTGTGAATGGGGCAGAGAATGCCCATAATGTGGCATTTTAGATTTGAAAGTGAGAAGAGATAAAAATTTGCATTCACAACTTTAAATAAATAAAAACATTACCGGAGTGAAGATCAAACGCGAGACCTCAGACACGACAGTCCATGAGTATGCCGCTACACCAACGTGAAAGCGGAGCTCCGCAACCGCTTACAGTTAGGTCGTTCTGGAAATGTGATGTTTACATTTATCCCGATCGACATACTGCACAAACCTCATTTTCTGACGTTTCTTTTAACGCCAAAGTTATGTAACTTTATGATACCTTTCTTATAATCTTAGATTGGTCGCCATTGATTTGATTGATTCATTGAGCAGTTACGACCAAAATTGTAAATTTGCAAAAATAGTGAAGGTCGAACGTAGCACTTCGAAATTACATGCCGAAGTAATAGAACAGAAGAACTACTGCCCACGGGCAGCTATGGCCCAGTGACAAGTTAATTTTTGAATCAGTAGTCTCACATTCATTGCTCCCTGTGTAGTTAAAGTTGTTTTGATTTGTTGCTTAGATGATCATTTATCGACCACAAAATATTTTCTTATCGTCATGTATACCAGAATGCATCATTATAATACAACAATAATGCAAATAGCAGAGGATGGTGAGTTTTGGCTAGATATCGAAACGAATGGTAATAATAATAAGAATGTGGAAAATGTAAAACAGGCAGTTACCCAAGTCTATGATAAAGTTGACGCCAATGAACGAATTGTCGATAGTGGTGATGAAGGAAATCGTGAGAAATAGGATATCGAAGAGTTCAGTGATCACGTATCTGAGAGTGTGGAATGGAAAACCGCATATAATTTTGATGATGAAGGAGGATGAGACATTGCAAGAACCATCTCAGAATGGTTCTGATTCACAGCAAAAAGATGTATAATAAAATAAAGAGAATAGTCCAGTTTGGTGTGGAAAGGCTAGGACTAAATAAACAAAAAGCCTGATCCAACAATAATATTACCAAATTGGAAATGTCCAGCACGATGATATTCACTGGCACCTCCTTCAGAGGCTTCAAAACTTCTGATATAGGACAGAATAGTCGGTTTATACAAACAAGAAACTGAAAAGATCAGGTGAAAAATGGCAAACTTAAGAACGTCGTAATAGCACATCACAATGTTTACCTCTACTTATCAATTAAAGAAATAGAAGCGTTTACTGTGCTTCCTTATTTCCTTAACATTTCTGTATCCGACGATAAATATTTACGATCTGTCTGGGCAATTAATAGAACTGTTTGCTTCAGCTTCATATCATATGTTTGATAATGTGGAAGCAAGATGCAAAATAGTTAAAGAAAACAAAATGACGATCTTTTCAGATGTGCTCAAAGAATTAGTACAAAACTGCAGGATCTACCCAACTATATCCAGCTGTAGTTGGCACTGCAGCCTTTGGATTTACTTTTAACGAACTTCTAACTTACGTTCCAATAAACCGGAAAGCAAACAACTTGACATATTCTTTTATAAAAGTACCAAAGCATGTGGTTGATGCGCTAGACAAAAAGTGTACCATGTAGTCATCATCTCCTAAGGCACAACAGTGGTCTACGGTATTAATTCATACGATGCTGAACGTATCTGAATGAAGAACCCTCTACTGAATCAATTCTCACAGTCAGAATGAGAACCCTACAGATTTGATTTTATGAAAACCCTTTGACACCGTTGGACTCTCTAATATGCGAAAGCAATAGAAGAAATTAACGATAAGGTTGAACTTCAATATAAGCCGGATAACGAATTGCGAATACCCTAAACAGTTCAATAACCAATAGCGTTCAACGGGCCAGCTAAGCTACTCCAGATGTGGGTTAAGTGATATGGTAATATCATCTTACATTGAAGGGTAATATCTTAAAAATCCCTTTATCAGTCGCAGGATCTTTGATAAACTGTAACTACTTAGAGAAAGGAAATGGACATAAAAGTTGCTAAAGTGATATATATTTTCAACAAATACAGACAATTAGCATAAGAGGGCAGTGTTTCGTGCTAAAATAAGATAGTGGATATATGATATTCACAGGTAAATAACTGAGCCCAACCCCATCTTAAATCCGCAACGTATACACGCTGCGTTTACAGCATAACGTATGTAATTGTAAATACAGGCTTAACGCACAAATACACAAAGCGCAATGTACTTAGAAAATACACATGTAATTGCCACTGTTCTAATACACAAATGGTAAAACCGCTATAAACAGGAAAACTTCAATATTGTAAGTTCTCAAACTGATTTACTTCAATACACTTTGAATTACGGCAAATATTATTTAGATGAAAGAAAGATTGTGGCCTATCTGTAGCATTCAGTCCTACGGCAACGAAGTTTAAAGAGTCAAAGTCGCCAACATACACTCAAATCATCAGCTAGAAAGTTTGTTGATATTGCTACGTACGAAGGTGTTGTGACTTTATTATTTACTTATTAAAAATGTTCAATCAATATAAAACTTACCTTGTTACTTCCTTTTACTACTATAAAGGAAGTATTGGATTCACCCCAAAAATTCGAAATTGAGTTTTCAACGGATCTTCACGTTTTAGAGTCCCCTGATCCCAAAAAACATATTTTTTTTCATTGGTCTGTCTGTCTGTCTGTCTGTCTGTCTGTCTGTCTGTCTGTCTGTGTGTCTGTGAACAGAATATCTCAAAAACGAAAAGAGGTATGGCATTGAAACTTCATATATAAGTTTTGTGTACTATGTAGATGAGACAGCAAGCTTTTGAAGAAAATCGCATAACCGGAAGTAGGTGTTTACTCTTGTGATTTTTCAGTTTTTTTTCGATTTTTTCAAAAACGGCTCTAACGATTTTTTTTAAACTTTACATTTTTCTTACATTTTTAATGTGTATTGATGTGAGATAGGTGATTTTCCAGTTGAATACTTCTAAAGTGGTTTTCTTTTGTTTTTTTTCTATTTTTTTTATTAACTCCTATTTTAAATAAAACACCCGGTATATTATTACATTTTTGAATTCACCTTAAAATTCTAGAGAAAATTTGTCTCTTCAACTAACACTCGATTTTGTACCGTTTTTGTAGAATTTGTAATTTTTGAAAATTTTTAACAAATAGTTAAAAATTAAAAATGAAATTTCTGACTAATTATAAGATCACTGTAAAAGGAAGTTGTGTGAGTGTATCACACCAGATTTTTGTAGATATCTTTTGCATGTATTAATAATAACCTCGACTAGCTCTAATATTTCTTTATCTGCAGGGTAACTGTTGCTTAATATTTAATTATGCACTGCAATCTATTTTAAAGTATGTTAACGAATTGAATTATTTTGAAAAATATTGTTTGTATTATGTCAATAGTTCAATTTCAACCTTTGAATGACATCTTGTTTAACTTAGTTATCCATTATTCCAATTTGTAAGTTTAATTAATTTACGGACGTTTAAACAATTTAAAACAAATTGATTTTATTTACAATTCCAAAATTAATTATCATTTCTAAACTTCAAGTTTACAAATCTATTATTAAATGAATCTTATCTAATTTGCATGCTTTTAAAATCTCTTTCTATTGGCCTTTTTAAATTTCCTCTTTAGTTAATATTGTTCGTCGCTCAGTACTGATAATATAATTTCAATGTTCAACTCACTCTGCTTTATCAATAGTGGTGTCTCGTCTGCATCCTTCAGCCTTGAAATATCCCTTTGACTGTTCCGGATTATGCTACTGTTGTAACAATGTTCTTCTAGTTGATTGATATTTTCTCCACAATGTTATCACGCACTGATAAACACTTTTGACACCTTTTAAATTATGTTATACCCAGAGTTTTTCTATTATGCAATTAATTCTGGATAATTATTTAATCTGACATATCTTCCTCATTTTTATTATATCCGCCCTCTTTCTATCTCAAACATAAACAACCCCTTTTTACTTATCTCAGCACTCTCTTTGAAAAATCTTATTAATTATTTAAATAAATCAAATTAGTTAAATGTGTTGACATAAATCATTTTTTAGGTTATAACTATTTATACACTTTCCAGAAACTTAAATAACCATTGCATTTATAAAATTGAGTTATATTCCAATACTTTATAACATTCTGCAGTGCATCTCATATGAACAATAATTGATTTTTGACAATTCAAACGACTTGCATATTTTAAAATTATTATACCAATCTTGGCCAGTTCTAAAATTGATTCAACCTTTTTAAAAAATGTATTCTTTTTATCATTTTTTATATCATAGCAATATATATACTGCATCAATCTGCAAACACTAAAAATCCGCAAATCAAAAAAAAAATCCAACTCAAGGAAGTCATGAAATAATAGGATGCCATTAGCACACAGAAGCAAAGCGCCCTCGAAGACTTTTGTTTTAAATCGTCTCAACCTTCTCTCCCCAGCCCTTCGTAGCTATAATGAAGAGCTGAAGACTTATCAATCATCATCAGACAGCGCTACAGCCCATCACAGGACTTGGCTAACTCAAGGATCCGTCTCCATTCTGGTCGGTTCCGCGCTGTCACTTTCCAATGGCGTATTCCCAAGATCTTGAGATCTTTGCTCAGAGCATCAAGGTATCGAGTTCGTGAACGGCCGGCTGTTCTTTTATCTTCAGGTTGGCTGAATGTTATTTTCTTTAGTGGATCGATTTCTTCTAGTCTTGCAACGTGCCCTATCCACCGCCGTCATCCGATCTTGATTGTCTTAACGATGCTTATATCTTTAAACAACTCATACAGTTCATAATTGTATCTTCTTCTCCACATGTTGTTGTCCTTAATAGGACAGTAAATTCTTCTTAATATTTTTCTTTCGAAACAACCTAGTAGGTTTTCTTCTTTTTTATTTAACGTCCAGGTTTCTGAACCGCATAGGAGTACTGGCCTTATAAGTGTTTTATATATCTTAACCTTGTGCGTGATATATTGTGAGAGTTCATGCTTTTCTGGAGCCCATAATAGCTTCTATTACTCTTCTACGGATTTCGCTTTCCACGTTGTTTCCCTTATTTATTAAGGTCACCAGATATGTGAATTCTTGTACTGATTCGATGTTGTATGTGTCTATTGTTAAGTTCTGTCTTATTCGTAGTTGGCATCCTTCTCGATTTATACACATGTACTTTGTCTTTGTTTCATTCACTTGTAGACCCATTTTTTCTGCAGCTTTTTCTAATGCAACGAATGCCTCTTTAGCCGCTAACAAGGACCTTCCTATGATGTCGAGATCATCGGCGTATGCTAAAAGTTATATTGATTTTATGTAGATTGTTCCTGTTGTATTGATCCCAGAGTCTCTTATTACCTTTTCCAAGGCCAAGTTGAAAAGGAGACAAGATAAAGCGTCACCTTGGCGAAGTTCTCTCTGTGCAGTAAAGGGGTCTGATAGCTCTCCTTGAATTCTTACTTGATATTCCACCCTTCCCAGTGTTACTTCTATTAGTCTTACTAGTCGTTCTGGTATTTTAAATTCCCTCATTGCAGCATACAGCTGTTCTCTTTGTATACTAACATAGGCATTTCGAAAGTCAACAAATATATGGTGTGCCTCTATGTTGTACTCGTATGTTTTTTCTAGCAGTTGTCTGAGTGTTGATATTTGATCTATCGTGGATTTTCCTGCTCTAAAACCACGCTGATAATTGCCTATTATTCTTTCTGCGTACGGTCGTAATCTTTCGTACAAAACGTTAGCAAAGATCTTGTATGCTAGGTTGAGCAGAGCTACTCCTCTATAATTTTCGCAGAGTAGTTGATCTCCTTTTTTATGTAGGGGGCATATGATTACCCTATTCCATTCTTCTGGAAGAGCCATTTCATTCCAAATATGTACAATTAATTCGTGGATTTGTTTTTCCAGATCCTTACCCCCTTTTTTCAACAACTCTGATGGTATGTTATTGGTACCTGGTGCCTTATTATTTTTTTTTTGCTTGTTGATTGCAGCTCTAACTTCTTGGTACTTGGCTGTTTTCGTCGTTTCCTATATCTAACTGTACTTAATTTTGGCCCGGAGGTGTAGCATATTCATGTACTGCGTTCTCGTCTATCTGAGGGTTTAATAACTCGTTAAAATGGTCTACCCATCTACTCAAAACTCTCTGTCTTTTGGCAATTATATTTCCACCTGCGTCTCTACACATAGATATACTTGGCTTGAATTATTTTTTTGTTCGATTCAAATATTGGTAAAACTTGCGGCTGTCGTTTCTACTGTTAAGTTGCTCTATACCTGCTAGCTGTTCGTTACAGTATGCTTTTTTCTTGGCTCTGTGGACTCGTTTCTCTTCCCTTCTTTTTTCTTGATATTCTTCCTCGGTATTTCTGGTACGGTGTTTTTGCTGCATTTTCTTATATGCTTCATTCTTTTCGTGTGTCACTTTTTTGCATTCTTCATCAAACCAATTATTTCTTTTAACTTGTGGTTCCATTCCTGGAACTTGTTGTGCCGTTTGCCTTATGATGTCTTTACATTGCTGCCATTTTTCATTTATATCATTTGTTTTCTCTATCCCTTGTAATCCTTGGTTTAGTATATGCTTGTATCTGGTAACTACTTCTTCCTCTTTTAACGCTTCTGTGTAGTATTTTGTAAGTCTTACTACTTTTTCTTTCTTCAAATTAGATATTCTTTCTCTCATTTTGATGGCTAGCATGTAATGATCGGAATCAATGTTTGCACCCCTATATGTTCTTGCATCAAGAATGTTGGTTCCGTGGCGCGAGTAATGTAACCACTCAACCACTTAACTATCAAAATAAATGTCGCCTGCTGCCGCGAATTCTATATTTAGAATTCTCTGAACTGTAAAGAAGTGTAGCGTTGTGAAACGTTGCGCAATACTGTGTAATTATGTGACGCCACTCAATCACGCCACCCCGAAGATGGCAGAGGCTATAAATAGCCGTGCTTGTGTACTTTTAGTTTAGTTCATAGATTTGTGTGTGTCTTACAGAACGTTACTCTGTCCAAATTTGTAACTCCTACATTTAATTAAAACTTTTGTGTAGTAAAATAAATAAAGTTTTTTCCGTTAAGGCCACGATTGGCAACTTAACTGGCGCAGTCGGTAGGATACTTGGCAAAAGGGCACTGTGAAATTTTGAAAAAAAAAATTTTTTCATTTTTCGCTCTTTTGTGTATTTTAATACTTAACCAAGTATTCCGAAATCAACCAACACCGGTACGAAGCAACGCAACTTGGAGGACAAACATCTCCAAAAAGCAGCACCGCTAACTACTGGACCAGTCTATCGAAGACACCTGCTCCATCGAGGAGTTCTGATTATCGAAATCACCTGTACGACCAATCCAGAGGAAGTCTACATCTTTAATTAACCACGAATCACCTGTACGACCAATCCAGAGGAAGTCGACACGTTCATCAACTACAAGTATGAAGTAAGCAACCTTTTACGTTTTAAAGTGTGTGTGTGTGTGAGTTTGTTTTTAAACAAATTATAAACCCAATAACATAGTTTTAAATATTTATTTAGCCTACTTAGTACGTAACAGAACGCAGTAAGCTTGATCCATCATCGCACAGATTAAGCACTGCTTTGTGTTAAATTTTCCCTAGAATAAACTGTTTACTAACATAAAAATCAATCGTTAAAAATAAGAGTGAATTTTTATGCTGAGACCACCACGTTTAATATTCAACCAAATACAAGCAAATCGAAACATGGCAGATTTATTCCCACCAGGTTTTTCTGTACGAATGGTTTCTGAAATTCCAAGTTACGACGGTAACCCACTAACTTTACCAGAATTTATTAGATATGTTGAGCTAATTTTATCCCAATTTTAAATACCAGCTCAGCCAGAAGCTTATATTAATAAATTTTTACTTTCATCCGTTAGAAATAAATTAAGAGACAAAGCTTTAGAAGTCATTACCGGCTATAAATTCAATAACTGGAATGAATTAAAACTAACACTAATCAATAACTTTGGAGATCAGCGATCAGAATTAAATTTAACCATAGATCTTGCAAAAATGAAACAAAATCAAATAGAATCCCCTATTGACTTTTATAACAGAGTTAGAACACATTTAGCCACTTTTAACACAAAAATTTTCCTTGGACCTGAAGCCAGAGCTATAAAAGATTATAAATTATTAAATTCAAAAAATCTAGCACTTAGATCCCTTTTGAGCGGTTTAAATTAACCATTTGGTACTTTGTTACGAGCTAGAAATCCTAATAGCTTAGAAGCTGCTATTGCAATCGTTAGAGATGAACTAGATATACGCTATTCTCAAAATGCATCTCGTAATTATTTACAAACTGAAGGTAATAAACCAGTAATGAATCGTCAGAATTTTCAAAACAACCCATGGATTAAATATAACGAACAAATGAAACACAATAATTTTAGACCTAATTTTAAACAACAATCAATTCCACAGTTTCCTAATACATTCCGAAGCCCTCAGAATCCCACGTTACAACGTAATTTTTCTCAAACCCCAGGTTGGTATCGACAACCTTTTGAAAGAAACGTTTTCGCTCCGAAACGAAATTTTGTACCTAATAATCCTGTTGAACCAATAGATAATCAAAATATTGACAGTGATGTAAATACTGTACATTCACAACATTTATCATCCCCAGTAATAGACATATCCGAACTACCCCTGCAATATCATAAGAATCAGTTAGAATTTATTAACGCTGTAATTCCAAAACCATTTAGAATCACTAGATTCGATGGCTACACACATATAAATATTTTTGTGAATAACAGTAACTTCCACGAAAAGTTTGTACAATTACTATTAGAATATTGTACACCAAACTCCCATTATTACTGTATATTTCAAGAAGAAAATATTTTTGATAAATTTTCCAAATTTATTACTGAAAACAGTAATGAAAATTCTCCTCGCTTCCATCGATGCACTAAGCAAGTAACTTATGTTACTAATCCTGATCACCGTGAACAACACATTTCGGACTATCATTTAGGTAAAACTAATCACAGAGGAATTAAAGAAACTAGCGAACACCTTAAACGTACTTATTACTGGAAAGGAATTGACAATGATATTAAGCAATACATCAATAACTGTGACACATATAAACGAGAAAAATAACATATAAACCCAAATACATTGCCTTTTAGTTTAACGCCTACTTATGAGAAACCTTTCTCTTGTATCAGCATAGATATTTTCCAAATCAATCAAACTAAATATTTAACCGTAATTGACAATTTCAGTAAATTTACGCAAGCATATTTATTAGAATCCCAAAACAAAATAGACATAACAAAAGCATTGTTAAAATTCTTTTCACATTATGCCGTACCTCAGAACATCATCGCTGATAACGAATTCGATAACGCTGTAATAAAAGAATTTTTAAAATTACATAAAATACAATTACATCTAACTACACCTTTGCATCATGAATCAAATGCACTCATTGAACGAGTACACTCGACAATTTTAGAACACTACAGATTATTAGAGCATGTGTAATTATGTGACGCCACTCAATCACGCCACCCCGAAGATGGCAGAGGCTATAAATAGCCGTGCTTGTGTACTTTTAGTTTAGTTCATAGATTTGTGTGTCTTACAGAACGTTACTCTGTCCAAATTTGTAACTCCTACATTTAATTAAAACTTTTGTGTAGTAAAATAAATAAAGTTTTTTTTCGTTAAGGCCACGATTGGCAACTTAACTCGCGCATCTATGAACAGATAATCAATGGCGTTGAAAGTCTTACCATCTGGTGATTTCCATGTGACCTGATGTATTACTTTATGTGGAAAATATGTAGTTGCTGTAATCATATTGAGCGAAGTGGCGAGGTTTATTAATATCATGCCATTATCATTTGTTTCTACATGCGGGCTGTATTTCCCTATAGTAGGTCTGTACATGGACTCTTGTCCTACTTTCGCATTCAGATCACCGACTATTATCTTGATGTCATGTTTGGGACATCAATTATAAACTGCCTCAAGTATCTCATAGAATTCCTCCTTTTCATCATCATCTTTATCTTCAGTAGGGGCATGTACGTTAATTATATTGTAGCTAAATTGTTTTCCTTTAATACGAATTCGGCATATTCTACTATTTATAGCTTCGAAGTCCGTTAAATGGCGCTTTATTCTTCTGTTGACTGTAAACCCAGTGCCAAGGAAGTGTTGTCTAGAGTCGCAGCTATAGTAAACCGTGTGGTTACGCTTTTCCATTATTCCATCTCCGATCCATCTCATTTCTTGGATTCCTGTTATATCCGCCTTATATCTATCTAGAGTCTCGGTTAGTATTTTTAGTGCACCTGGTTTATATAAAGTCCGCACATTCCAACTACATATCCTTATATCATTATCCGTTTTTCGCGCATGAGGTCGTCGTCTTTGAGACAGTCCGGCTAATTTTCCTTGGTTCTTCACAACTAGGCTTTTTTTACGGGTACGAGTTTTTACACCCATGGGGTAGTTAGCCCCACGCCCAACCCTTTTAGTCGCCTCATACGACAATCAGGGATACTGTGGATCTATTCTAACCCCAATCCACATAGGGAGAAGACTTATCAAACGACATCTAAAACTTGGATGAAAATTGATTAAAGACACATTGCCTACAATTGTTCAGTGACCGGACTTACCCTAAACTATCTAAATTATCCTTACTAGATCCACACACTAGATCCATCATATTGCCGAATAATAAGGAAACAGGAAATTAACAGAGAAGCATCATTCACTAAATGAAAAATTTCCATAATGGGTTAAACGCAAAGTCGTCGACTATTTCGATACTAAATATCACGGGCAGATTCGTTTAAATGTAATATTAGCATTAAACTGTGGTACAACCAACACTACTTAATGCACTTTCCGACTGTCGAACTTCAACATGTCAACAATAACCACTTAAACTGTCAGGTAAATATCGAGCACCCTGAGCTAATTAACCCACGTACTTTTTTTATAATGGGCTTAACAAAACCAGTCAATATCACACAGCACAAGAAGGAAAAATGCAAGAGCACATCTGAAAAATACACCTAGATCCTTTAAGTTTGAATTTTAGGAGGAGATTTAGGTGAGTTAGATCGCTAGGGCTAACGTTAGTAAAATAAGGCAATAATTGGGGCTTATGTGAAAAAGACCGTAACAGCTTGGTTGCAATTTATTCCGAATTTATAGCAACTAAGTTTTTCGCAAATTATAGAACTGGTAGGAAGACGTTTTGAAATAGGTAGCAAGTACCAGCGATGCCCTAGAAGCCTTTAACAAGGCCAGCGAGCACAAAGGCATATTTTGAAAACGGCTGTCTTTGCCTCAATTCTTATTTGCGGCATCAAGAGGCGCAAGGAAATGGCTAAACGGTTGCAAAACTAAGATTTTAAAAATTAGCAAACCAACCATGTGTCTTCAACTGTGGACATTCGCCTTTCAATGGGTAAAAATGGAAAAGTGAGTTTCGATTTTATCAATTAATTTATCGACGATGTAAATAATTTTTGGTTTATGACAAAAGTATTTTCTCCTGTACCGATAAAACTTCCCAAACATAAGCGATAACAAAAATATCGTCGGAAAAGCATAGATGCGAAAAAATGTCTTCTATTTATAATAATACCTCGAATCAATCAATTTAAATGTACCTTCTAATTGCATCTTCTTGTCCAATACCTTACTGTATGTTCCTGAGGTCAGTATTTTCAAAAATTTCACTAGTCAAATCGTATAAACTGTATCGAACGGTTTTTCATAGCCGATAAAGGCTAAACACATTGATATATTAGTCTCGTTGACCTTTTGTATTAACTGCTTTATGGTGTGAATATCATACATGTACTAAAGTTGGCCGAAGGGATTAGAATTTCTATTCCTATATTATAAGCTTTTAATGGATGTTAAAACAATAATATAGAATTGATAAAACAGTAACGTCGAGAGAGGAGTTGTTACTTACAGACATAAAGCACGTTTTATCGACTCATGTCTAGTTCCTCCACACGTCGAACTGTTTGAACCTGCAGTACAGACTACGTTATTTGCTGCAATCGCACATCGTGCAAACTACCCCTCTGCCAGGCGATATATAACAAAGACCACTTGTGGTGCACACCGAGAAGAAGCAATAGCAATAGAGCGATGTGTACTCGAGAATTGTGCTGACTAAGTAGCATGATAAAGCTTAAACGAGCACGTCTAAAAACAAGTACGGGGATGGGTGGTCATTCCGGCTGTATCCATTAGCGGCAATTTGTTGTAGCCGGTCTCCTCGGCGGAAAAATCCCCTATTGATCTCCACCCGCGGTGCAGACCGGAACTGCCAAGTGCCATTCTCTAACTTGGGGCAATTCGATCATAGCTAAATCGTTACGAGACCGAATAAGCTGATTTATTTATTCCGTGGTTTACATGCATGCTACGTATCGATCCTCGTAAAAATTTGATTGTTTCGGGGTACTAGTCGTCTTCTGAAAACACGAATCGACAGGAGCGAACGCTTAAAATTCAGATGTCGTTCGCGGCTCGAGAAGTAAAGTTGGAAATCCTGAATGGGGCAACATTTTGCTGATTTCTGGGGAATATAAATAATACCTAAACAAATATTTTTTATGGCCAGATTAAGCCCGTCTGAATGTCGAAATGCTAAGGATGGCTTTCGTTTAATGGAAAACGTATTTTGAATTCCTCATTTTAGCTAGACGTCATTTTGTACCTATTGCCCATTTTCAGTGTTTGGCGCATTAGTAAGTTGCTTAGTTCATAATACAAATAATTACGTTGAGTGTCAAATGTATACTTATACTTATACACGCACACTAATAAATAACAAAAGTGATAAAAATGGTTGCTGGTAGTAAATAAAGTTACATAAATGACCTTCTTCTGTTGCAAATTCGCAATGAGATCTATAGTGCGGGCGCTAGCCCATGTCACGTGTGCAGTTTTATGTCCCCTAAGTTTTATTGCGAGGCTTTGTTAAAGACCTGTAGAAGTATTAAAAAAAATTGGTCCCATGGTCCAGATCATGGTCGTTTGCTCGCCATATTTCTTGATTTTTTGTTTAAGTATATCTCGGTACTCAGTTCTCCGATTTTAATTTTTGTAAACTCATATTACTTCGTTTTTGAAGGTAAGAAAATCTTGTAATTATAAATTTTTTGGTAAACCTCGTAGTTTCTCAAGTATAGCGTGGTTTTGAAAAATAGGGAAGAATGGCATTTTCAGGTGAAAGTAAGAAGTGGAATGAATGAACTAAAACTGTGTTTTTTTTTCAAGTGCAAAAAATATGTATTTACCAAGTATTCTTATACATATACGTCAGAGTGGGTAATAGTGATAGAAATCTATAACATAGTACAAAAAATTAAACGAATATGGTGAATATTTCAAAGATAAATACTTCAACAGAATTATTTATGAGGGTTTTTGCATTGGTCCAAAACACTGATTTTACATTTACAAAAGTCACAGCACATTACTTTCAATCTTCTACAGGGACATACAGTTTCTATGAAGCATCTCTGGCAATTACAAGGGTTTTTAAAGTATTTGAGCTCTTGGCATGCCAGGAAACTGTGAGAGGAACGCATTCCTTTTTTGTCAAAACTTTTTGTAGGTTTGTGTCGCTGTCTGTAACATTTTTACTTTCATTTTGAAAGATGGCTAACACTGTGTCATGGCTGCCTCCAATACCGGAAAGGGTTTGCTCTTGGTAATCAAAATTGTCCATTGCTGCTCGTATTGGTACATTCGGTTTAATTTCCCTGGGAAGGGGTACGCCTTTGCCCCCTGAGTAGCTTGAAGCAAGTACCACGTTATGTCTCTCCAACGCATCATAACTAACAGTCATTCCAAGGCGGCTCATAAGCTTAACTAACAATAAACCTTAGGGCACATAAAACTGCACACGTGACATGGGCTACCGCCTAGACAGGTCCTATTTCATGAAACAACTTTTCCCACTTAACAGTTTTTAAATTCAAAAAATCGAAAAATTTTGCGTTTCATAAAATATCATTTTGCAAGTTTTTCACTGTTCACTTCCACTTTGTATAATCTTGATGAAATTTTACCCTTCAACTTTTAAAAAATATTTTTTATGTGGCAGAAAAGGATTGAAAATCGTACAGCGCACAATGTAATAGTTCTTTTTCTATTCGTATTAAATAATATATAAAATATTTATCCGTTTTTAATTAAAAAAGTTATCAATTATTCAAGCAACGGCATAGTTTTTTAGTATTAACTGTTGTCAGTTAATCATATGCCGACTTCTTCGTTATTTGGCTGTTGTCAGGCAATCAACTTGAAACGGAATTTAACCCAGCTTTACTTAAACTCAGTAACAGTAATTAATAATCTTTCATTTTATGCACAATTTCTAAGTTTGCGTATTGTAATAGTTACCTGTAAGTATATTTAGTGGAATTTTGAAATTCCACCACTGTGCGTACTTTTCTGTCATCTGTACGGTTCTCACTACGAGCCGAAGGCAAGTGGCTCATTCGCAGAAGTGTAAAATATCCAATCAGCACGTGTTATACACTATACTTTTCCGACGACCACCTACTTAATATTTGATTCTTTATAAAATAAACCAAATTTACCACTTTTAACCGCAAAGTGAAACAATTATTGTTTAAACATCAACTTAAATTGCCATACTATTTCTGTGACATTAGCTTACTAGATTTTTGAACCGGCTTGTTTCGGGACTTGGCCGAATTGGCCGTGACGCTCTCGCGCATTTTAGTTGCTACGGGAGACCATGTCGCACTAGTGTTTCAAGACGGAAAACGCACGTTCCACGTGACCTTTTCAGGTGACCTGTGCCATGTGTCACTTTCAGTAACACCAAGCCATGCCATTTTTGGCATTTTTCGTAGTGGTCGTCGGAAAAATTATTTTCAGTACTATTGTCCTGTTTATAATACTCAAATATGTAGATAACTGCGGTAATATACTTTAAAATATTAGGTCTTTGATTAGATATTTACCAAAGTAGGCTAGCAGTGTAGGTAATTCTGTATTGTTACCTACATTTACATTAAGACATTTTTAAATATTTGATAGCCTACGATTTATAGGTTAGGTTTTGTGTCAGTTTTGACACAGACTGATGCAAAACCTATCCTGCTAACCTCGAATTTGACATAGACTTACAGTGCCACCATCAGTACACTTCTATATTATCAGTGTTCATGCTGTATAAATATTGATAAAATGTTACTGTTCTGTTATTTCTTAACCACCTAGGCTGTTAAATGTATAACAGCCATGGCGGTTATGGGAAACTTTTCAGCCAGGTTGACAGTTCTGTTATTGACAAATAACAAGTAGGTCTTATAAAAAAGTGCTAAACCTCCACCGTAAGTCTAATTTGTTCGTAACAGTTGTAAACAGATAGTTTAATAACTATTTATTTCTGTTCCTCAGGGGCAAACAAGATTACTCTGTCAGTTTAAAGCTTTCGAATCTCGTGGTGCTAATAAAAAGATCAACTTCTATAGGAAGCACAGCACATCTGACAAAGAAAACTTGTTCAGCATACATAACGATCACTATTATAAGATTAAATACACACTTTGTTCATCCAGTTTTTCAATTATGTTGATTTTACTTTTCGTAAAACGTATAATTTACAAAGTGGTTCAGAAACTTTACAAGAAATTGCACTTTTTATAAATAATTCTATAATATTTTTACCCAGTTTATACTGTAATTTTATATGTTGTATCTTCATCAGTGTTGTTATGGGCTCTTAATCAAATTAATTTTAGTATCGTTAAGAGCTTCATTACCGCACTCAGTGCGGTAATGGATAGATATTACCGCACTCAGTGCGGTAATGAATATTACCGCACTCTTTTTGTATAAAGAAATACATTGAACCAGAATTTATTGATGGAGATAAAATATTGAACAATACACGTTTGCTTATGGCACTTAACGAGACTCGTTTGATTGCCGCAAAACTCGGCTCACCGCCTCGTTTTTGGCAATCAAACTCGTGTCGTTAAGATGCTCATAATCAAACTTGTATCGTTATAGATATTAACGATACAAGTTTGATTATGAGCATCTTAACGAAACGAGTTTGATTGCCAAAACGAGGCGGTGAGCCGAGTTTTGCGGCAATCAAACGAGTTTCGTTGTGTGCCATAAGCAAACGTGTATTGTTCAATATTTTATCTTCATCAATAAACTCTGGTTCACTGTATAAAAAGAGTGCGGTAATACTCATTACCGCACTCAGTGCGGTAATGAAGCTCTTAACGATACTAAAATTAATTTGGTTAAGACGCTATAACAACACGGATGAAGATAAATATCTATTATATTTAATTTATGAATTATGTTACCACTGGATATACTACGAATTCATGTAGCTTTCTTCGCTATACTACTTGTGTATAAAATATCATGAAGAAGTGTTTTCATCTAGTATGGCTACGGAATAGGTCCTAATTTATGAATGCAACTAGACTTATAGTTAAATGTCAAACTTAGCATTTCATTTTTATGTAACTTATAGTTGCATTCATAAGTTATGAACTATTCCATAGCCATACCAGATGAAAATAATTTTTGATCACACTCTTTATCCGAATACTTTTGATACATCTACTAGTTCTATATGCACAGGCCTACATTTTTTACGTTTACAGCATTCTAAATGTCAGGAGTAAATGTTGCTCAGAGTCTCACTAAAAAGCAATTTAAACCAAATGATTTATATTTTCCCTATTGACGTGATTTAAAAACTGCGAATCTAAGCACACAAAAAAGTTTACGCTCCACGAAAGAAATGTTTCAGTGCTTGATGTCCCAACAGGTATTAGAATATTGTAGAACCATTTTAAACATTGTTGAGTATTGCTTGACCTTTAATTTACAAATTTCGGGTAATATCATTGGAGATAGCGAATACTTACCACAAGGTCCGAATAAATATAGAGTCTGTCAGTAGACACAAAACGATTCGCAAAAGAAATAAAGACAAACACATGCTGCTGAAATAATTTATGTTATCTCTTACTTAATACTTCTCTTAATATGTTTATGGAATGAATAAAATGTTAGTTGTTTTTGTTAACTTAAACATATTGCTATGAACACAATTTTAAGCCTTCATAATTATTACTGTAATTAATAACATTTCATGAATATCAAATAATATCTAAAAATGTTCCATAATATGCTGATTTGTAATTTCATCTTTGTACCATATTGCTATGGATGTGTTAAAAACTATTTTGAAATCATATTAGCTTTGAAGTGAACAAGTGTAATCAGAGAAGGCTTTGGATTGCCATGACAGCAATAAAATCTGTAAACAAAACAATTGGGCAAAGCAAGTTAAGCTTGGTGGCTGTGTTCTGTTTGGCTACCCCAATTGAAACATAAATTATCAATAAATAAATACCCCAGTCTTTATTAAAAGTTGTGTAATTTATTGGAAGCACCTTGTGAAACCTCTGGAAGTTTAGCTGGTGTTTGATAGCGCTTCTGCCCAGGTAAAATAGTGAGTCAAAATAGGTCGATCAGTAGTTGGTGGTTTCCGAAGGAGTTTTGGACGAATAGACAGCGTAATTGAAACATAAGGTGAGTGTAAACGAGGTAGCAGGTTGTCCTGGAGCAGTTTGGAGCCCTAGGACGGGAAAACGACTGGTGGTGCAGAGTAGCAGCTGAGAGGGTTCGGTCGGCAGCAAAGCGAGGTGTGTGGACCATTGCAGCCGTATTCATCAGCCCAGGTACCTAAAGCGACGCGGGGCTTACTGTAGGGTTCTTTGTAGCCATATTATCAATCGCAGGAGCAGCATAACAGATCAGGAAAGTGATTCTAGACAGCATTCTTCTTAAAATTGTAAAGTCGCGTCCATTTCATATTAATTTCTGGCAAGAACGTCCCTTAAGTGTTTTGTTTTGTGGCGTACTGCCTACTTACGCTTTTGTTGTCGCCAAGAAAACGCGTAATGACGTAGAACGGAACTTTTTCTTGGAGAAAAGCGAAGTTATTTGACACAGTTTGTGAGGATGGAAGCCATATTTTCTACTTGAGTTTCATTAGCTATAATGTCCGCATAGAAACGATCGCAGTAATTAAATGCGTATTATTCAAAGTTTTTAGTTTCAAAACTATTAGAGAAGGACCCAAATATTGAATTTGATAGCAAATGTATTTGGATTAGTTTTTATAATTTAATATTACTTGCTAAGATGAAGAGAAGCGACTCATTTATTTTATTAAATCCTTTATTTAACTAAATAATACACATAGTAATATATATATATATATATTAATGTTATAGGTATCTACCACTTGGAACTTTCTTCTATGCCAAAGTTACTATGTACTGCAAGTGAAAAGTAAAATGATAGGAATGTATTCATTTGAAAACAAAGCTATTTATAAAACAAGTGGAAAATGTAGGACTTTATGTGGCAAGGCTATTTTATGCAGGGCGAGTTTTGTGAACGAGGTCAATAAAGAAGACAACTCAATAAAGTTAGATAATGTACTAGTTGAATACGGCGCTTTATGTTCGTCTGTTAAAACCGAAAAGAATAGTTTATAAATCTGACGTTTATTCTGTAACACAAAAAAATTACATCAGATTGCCTTGATGGATGTTGACAAGCACTGATTTTGACATTGACAGCTGACGTAACAATACTTTATAGTACCAGTGAACTAAAGTAATGTAATTTATAGTACTAGTAGAATAAAATAAACTTTATTTTACTAATACTATAAACATATACTGTATTGCAGCCAAACTGTCATAAATAGTACTTTATAGTGCAGCCGTACTTAAATAGCTTACTTTGGGTGACCCTTCCCATATGTAAAATATCGGCAATAGCAGAGTAAATAGATACAAGGACTGCACTTTTCAACTTATATATCTACTTATAGTATGCGTGCCTGCAACAACTCTTAAGTGCAAACGTAATATATTTATCTATTACTAAAGTTCTATTACCCTTTTTCTGTCATAATATAGATAACAAAACATAGCGTTAAAATCGTATGTCTTATATTAAACTGAAATTCAAAAAGATCATATTTAAATCGCAGGTCAGACACACATCAGAAAGAATGTTATACCGATCCGTTAATGCAAGGGATGTTATAAACACGAGTAGCACATTATTCATACTGACATTTTTGAACTATGTCAATCGGACATTTCTCCTCTTCGGGAAATTTTAAGTAGCTTTTATGATTCGTATTAAATATACCAAATTGACATCTCAATTAATCGATTCAATGACTCATCAAATTTTATCAAAACAGAAATAGTTAACGTTAGTTCTCTAATAGACCATTTAGAATCTAGGTAACCATATCCTAAAATATGTGTGGTATGTCTTATTTTCATACGAATTGCAGTATGCCATGATCTAACCAATTTTTAATAGTGTATTGTAACACATAGCAAAATGCAAAATGCCATTTGAAATGTTTCATAGGTTTGAGCTATTGGGAAACAAATATATTGTTATTATTAATTACTGCTGGGTTAATGTGTTATAATATTATTTATTAAATTACTGTTAAAAGATTAATGACTGTAATTTATGGGTTGGGTTGTTACATCCTGCCAATTTATTATTTGAAATATTTAAAATTATTTGCAAATACTGGCGTTTACGTAAAGTTTTATGATTTTCTCAAATTCAATCTTTTTGCACTGCCTGTTTAACTAATGGAGTTTTTGAAATTTTGGGAAGTATCCTCAATGTCAGCCTCAGTGGCCTAACCTCACATTTATAATACAAAAAGAAATCAGAGTAGGCTTCATTTTACACAATTACTTCTGCTACTACGTATCCCTGCCTTGCCTACGTAATATAACGTAAGTAAACATGAACGTCACTAAAACAAAACACACGTAAAAGACGGCACCGGGAAAATCTTCGTCTTCGTCAAACACTGGACCTGCTTATAATAGGTTAGCCTGCCTTGCAAGTCTCTTGATGACTCGTTTGATCGCTGCTTCCGGCTCCAATCTTAGCTCCTGTGGCCACAGCTAGGGCATCGCTGCGACGTACGACAGTTGCTGCCTGGGCTTAAAGGCCTCCGCTTCTTATGTGCACCACGAAAAAAATACTGCCAAAAACTCCCCAAAACCAAATGCAGAGCTCAACACCTCTTATCATGTGCAGAGGCGCTATGAAACAATGCAAAACCTCTGCAGCCTATTAAATAACACTGCAATAATTCCAAAACACTGCGTAATGGTAAAAATTGGTAGTTATTTCTTTATTTTTACTTTAGGGAAGAAAAAACACACACCAGCTTTGATTATGGCCCTCCAATTGTTTTATTGTTATTCTTTTTTCAAAACATGCTATGATTACAGTTCAATTTTTTCAGTCAGGGCTAACACTGTTTTACAGTTTAAAATTTACATTGTTTCAAGGCTAAAGCTATTTGTTTACAGTTTTAAATTGAAAATTATGACATTTATGGAATATTTTTAACGCAACATTTGCAATGCTTGAATTATATTCATTCCTATCATAATTGTAGGTTAGCTTAAATTGGTCCATTGCAATATCTTGTAGCTTTGGTATACAAATCAGCTAATTTATATATTTTTTTAAACTGGTAATTATTAATCAAATGAAACGCCACCATAGTTAATTTAATCTATTTAAATAAACGTCTCTCAACTTCACTTAGTAAATTATTAGATATTGCTAGGTCATCTACACTGACAGGAAAATAAATCAAGGTCTACCTCAAGTCATATAGAAACAAAATCAACTACACTTAAATGTGATAACAGCAAATGCATGATAATGAAACACATTCAAACTTATTTCCGCATTATGTTATTAACTTTGATATCAATAATTTTATAATATTATAATAGATGCAGACTAGTAAATATCGCTGATAATGTTCTATAGTCACTTATAATACCATGAGTAGTCAAAGTTATGTCGACTATTTTTGCGGTGTTGTCACGAATGTCCATTGCGCTTTGGTCCGATTAGGACGAGAGCGCTAGCACGAGTCCTAATCCTAAGCGCAATCAATGGACATGAGTAGTGATACCACCGCAAAAATAATCTACTTCACTTTGACTAAGAATGGTATTCGAGGGTCTATTTAATGAACCAAACTACTTTCTCAAATTAGTTTTCAGTAAATCTAGCAACACACTACGCAATATCTATAGTCACAGAACACAATTAATTGTTTCTATTAAAAATCACATTTGATTAAAATAGTCAAGGGTAATACCACAAGCAGGGGATATATCTTTGACAAATATTTTGCCGTTTCCATGTAAATTATTGCGTTTAAATTTCACTCAACAAAATCATATTTAAATGTCACTCGCCTTCGGCTCGAAATTTGCAATAATTCCTATGGAAATGGCAAAATATTTTTTTAAAATATATCCACTTCGAGTGGTATTTGGAATGACTATTTAACAATATTAATACATAACGATTAACTTCATTGAAAAATAATCCAACAATTAATATTCATCCTCAATTAAGTTCAGCGGAATACTTCCAAACCATAACATTTTAAAAATTTTAACGCAAGCCAAACTTGGTTCACACAGTTTGTTGGTGTTTAGTTTTACGTAGAGTTCCTATATATAAACAGTTGGGACATTGGATCCACAAATCAAGGATCACATGATTCAGCAATAATATAATTCATTTTTTTTATTTGAAAGAAGTAAGACAAGCAAAATGACATTAACTAACACATGTCAAATCACAGAATTAATTCATTTAGAAATCTGAAGCAACGTGCAAGAAAAATAATATATATGGAGAATGATTAAAACTTGAAAAACTTGCCGGCTAAATTTAGTTACTTTTTTAGTCCTAGTGTGTTTTCAGGTTATGGTAAAAAGTATTTCTGAAGACGTGAACTGCGGTTAGAAATAAGCAGGTATAGAAATCTTGTGTTATGAAAAACATTTGCTTATAATCTTAGGTGTGGGTAAGATGTTTAGTGGCAGCTGTAAATCTGGTATGAATACTAATTTAATGCTGGACAACTAATGTTAAAAAAATTGAGGCGACGTACCTAATTCCACCTCCCAAGAGGAAAATTGATTAACACTGGCCTGAATAATCTGCCGTTTGATGCTTTCACTATCGATTACCTAGTTCATTTTACACTGTTTCAAAATGTTTACACTTATTTAAATCTGGTTGTCAAAAATTTAATAATGTTGGAATAGAATTATGTTTCAGTATCGTTTTTCCATGTTTAATCAACCACTGATTATCCGCAAAATGTTTATTACATAAACGGCTGGTTGCCCTAAAATCCTTAATTTTGCTGTTATTTACCCAGACACACTTTATTTTCTCGTTCCTCAGAAAACGACGCAAAGGATATTGCAGATCTGTTCGATTTTTACAATTAATCGCTGAAGAACCAGCCATTGCACAATATTTTTTATGTTTCAACAAATTAAAAATATTTGGTATTTGTCACAACTGTCACAAAATGTGATTCTAATTTGCAGTGGTTACAAAACTGTTGTCCATAGGTATGCATGATCTGCATAAAATTTAAATTCAACAAAAATCTGGTACTCCATGATTTGTGGATCCAAAGTGAGTCGCCTACATGTCCCAACTCTTTATACCGGCTGTCCATTCTCAAAGTCGAACATAGGAAATTAACATTAGTTGAATGCACTAATGTTAAAATTAACATTAGTGCATTCACTCGTTCTTCACTGAAATAATTCATTTTCTGTAGATAATTTTAACAGACGTTGACAGAAAATACTTGATTTACGCCAACTAATTACCAATTTTTTTTTGACAAATGCTATCGAACTTGAAAAGCAAGGCATGGCATATTAAAAAATTCCCAAGTTTTAAATTAGTATTTTAGAATAAAAATCGCATCTTGAATATTACTATTGGTATCATTTGATGCGTAATAATTTTATCTTTCCATTGATACCATTACCTTCCCTGTAAGTTGAATTGGCGAGCAGGAATAGACAAAAACGTTCAATACAATGTTAATCGCCTATGTTCGACTTTGAGAACGGACACCCGGTATATAGGGACTCTAGTTTTACGTAACCTAGCGATATCACTAAGGACTGAACATCGTTGCTAAGCGATATTTCGCAACAAGGCTATTTATTTTTTGAGTACGTACATTGTTTTGTGGATATTTTGCATGGTGCCCAATATTCAGTGATATACTGCTGTTATTGGTTGAAAAAAAGCAAATGTCTACAATATGATTGGCTTATATGTTATAGTGTTGAATAGTCACTTTAATACCTTCTAGGAAGACATATCCACTGATATTTTTTTGATTGGTCAAGAAACGTCAGAGTTCTAGATTTTCATTGGTCACTTTTTGACAGATGGCAGGTGAATTGAATAGTCAGTGATTATTTTTTTAAGATTTATTAAGAACACCGTTACTCCTTAATAAGAATGTAATCAGAAACTTAATTAAAACATCATTTTTATAGGATAATTTTAGATTTTCTGTCTTCAATTAAAATATATAATTAAGAATAAAATGTTTTTGATGAAGATTTAGTATACGACATGAGATCATTATGAACAGAAAACTGAAAAAAATCAAGTTTTGATTCAATTTTAACAGTTTAAAGTGACATTATTAACTCCATAACAACCTTCATAAGCAGTCTATGATTCACAAATGAACTAAAAGTGTTTTAATTCACTAGAGAATAAAAAAAGTTTAATTCACTAGAGAATAAAAAAAGTTTAATTCGCTAGAGAATTAAAAAAGTTTCAATGAAGAAGAACATATTTTTATTATTTCTACAAATATTTACAGCCAAGTATTCTTTCTCTTTGTGGTGTGTCATATATAATTACTAAAATTTAGATCAAATCGACGATGAATTTATATCTCAATTTGAATATTTTTTAATTTTTTATTCAAAATTTCGTCAAAATTGAATAAAATCATATATACGCCAAATGAATTACATTTATTAATTTAAAGACATGATCTCACTCGCACTACGTGCTCGTGAGCTCAACATCTTTTCGTGAATAAACATATGTTTAATTCACTTGGTGTATAATATTTATGAATTTATTATATTTTTATTTCGATATAAATATGTGTAATAGTGCTCCTGAGTTGAGTGATAATAATTGAGGAGCAATCAAGCATAACCAGATAAATCCACTTTTGGGCAAAAATTAGTTAATTATTTATTCCTAATTCTTTTGGTCAGATAAATCCAATGGTAAACTCAGATTCAACCTAACTGTGTTGAATCCTCTTTAAAATCCACCTTAAAGTCAGGCAATTCAAGCAAAACCAGATAAATCCACAAAATAAAATTGCATAAGCATTTTTCAAGCAAAAGGGTACAAATCCGTCTGCGAATGTATTATTTTTATATTCCTATTCTAACTTAAAAAAAGTTATTCAAAACATATCTACATTGAAATAAACAATTGTACATCATAAAATAAATTTTTTAATTCTAAGCTTAAGCAAAAACAGATAAATCCTTTTTGTAATTGTTAATATTTTCTTTGTTGATTATGAAATTAAAACGTAAATAGTGTGTAAGAGATTTATAATATCATATCTTTCACCTACGCTATATTTTTTTTGTTACATTTAAAAACCTGCTAATGGCACGTTTTTTTGCAATTATCTCGAAACTTTATAAAATGGATTTATCTGGTTTTGCTTGATTGCTTCTCAATTGTTCTAGACGTATAAACACATGCGTCGAAAAGGATAACTGCTCTTGTTGATGTTTTATAATAAATAAATTATTCTTAGACTATTATGTGCACCAATTAAATGACGAAAGATACAGAAGTCGCCTAAATCAATTTGGGTAAAGTAAGGTTCATATGGATACTGTTGACAACTAGACCTAAAAACTGATAATATTGATTTTCTAGTTTCTTTAAGACATGATATAAGTGAAAGAAAATTGTTATATTCAGAATTGAATCACTATTTATAGAACTACTTTGTGAATGTACGTTTGTAAGTGATAGTAATTTAAATGTTCTAGACTCAAATTGTAGCGATCGTAGTGAAAATAATGAAGTTGACTAGGCTAAAACTAAATGGAGGAAAAGGGACATATTTGAAAGCAAATAAAAAAAAGGTAAGAATGTCGTGCGAATGACGCCATAATATCAGAGTAGAAGGAGGCGAGAAACCCCCTCCACTTTTTATTTGATTCGCGGATTCGCGGTTTAATTCGCGGATTTCGCGGTTTTATTCGCGGATTGACCTAATTAATTTCGCGGATTGACCTAATTAATTTCGCGGTTTGATCTAATTAATTTCGCGGTTTGATCTAATTAATTTACATATGTGCTACTGATTAAATTACGCATTAGATTTTTTAATTTGCTTCTGGAATTACGCGTCGGACTTCGGCGGCCATCTTGGATTTCTGGCGGGAATATTTGAAATTTGAATTTTTGCCGATTTTTCTAAGTTTAATTTGTTGGATTTGAATTTCGCGGTGTGTCGGCCATCTTGGTGCGCGCGCACTTCTCACGGCGGTTGTTTTTAATTTTCGTGGAAATATTTGAAATTCAAACTGATAGATCTATATCGCTCTCTCTCTCTCTCTCTCTCTCTCTCTTGCATTCACTCGTGGAAATATTTAAATTTAAAAAATCTATTTGCGGCGGACCCGAGTGGGAATCGAACCCTAGTTTTCTGGTTAACAGTCTTAGCACCTTACCGTTGTGCTATCGAGGCGACTTGGAAATATAGGAAATGAACAAGATGCCATTTCGCAGCTGTGCCGTCACACCGGCCGAATTTAAACAAACTATATTTCAAAAATTTATATTATGAGAATGGAGAATGTTTAACATATTGTGTTTACAGGCAGACACAATTTTTAAAAAAAAATATATATGCAACAGCTTTGCTACTAATAATAATTTTATAATTTGCAATATAGTCATTGCCCCAAGTTTCTGGTTAATTTCCATTCGCGCAGTGGTTAATTCCCATTCGACCGCGCATAATTTGAAAAGCTATATGAAATAATTACTTTATTTTTATAATTAAAACAGCGAAATCAGCGAATAAATCAGCGAACCCGCGATAATTACTTTTATTTTATATAGCGAAAGCTGATTCATAAATTTGACCGTTTTTAAAACAGGTCGAGACATGTGTTTTGTTCATTTAAACAACCTTGGTGACGAGGCTCCTTTGTTTGTTGAAGTGAAACGTAACGGTTTGCCCTCCAGCGCTTTCGCGAACCGCTTTCTCTTGTCTAAACCACTACAAGGCGAGCATACCTCGTTCATTCCGCCACATCCCTCACCTGAAGACGCATCGTAGTGCAAGTGCCAGCTATCTTTTGAAAGCGTGAGTGTAAGTGCTATAGTGATTGTTTTGTGCTTTTTCATCTGCAACGATGAACACATCCGAGTTAACCGTCTATCAAATTCTTGATTATTTCAAGAACGGGCTATATACAAATGAGGAATTTGTTTTACTAGCCTTTAAAATAATTCAGCATAAACTAACTAACGAGGGCGTGGTTCTGGAACCGTCGTATTTTCATACTTATTTCGAGTTGTGTCAAGCCGTCGGAAGAATTCGGGCCAAGCAGTCGTTTGCCTCCCTATCGGTAAGTAAAAATATATTTCCTATTTTTAGAAAATTATTAAATGTGTGAAAGTTTCCAGCCTTTTGCAACAACAATTCTGAAAACCTATTAGTTTAAAACTCATTTGTCGTTAGTCGATTTAAAATAGCACATAGCCCCGTTACTTAAAAACGCTAATATAAATTACAATTTTGCAGGATGGAGCATCTACGTCGACGGGGCCTTCTGCTAAACGTGGCTTGGAAGACGATACGCGTCAATCGCCCCTGGTCATTTCATCGATAAATGTAAGTATACCCGACATTTTTATATTTAAATCAGCCATTAGAAAATTTTGATTCATGAAACTAAAATAAAACCCGTTTGGACCATACAAGTAATTTTACGGTGAAGTGATTGTAACATACTTCTTTTTTAATTTACAGCAAATGAATAATCCAGGGCCATCGAGTACGTCCGCCATGTTGGAGACCGTCCATGCAGGGCAGCAACGACCTACCCCAAGGACTTCTGCAATTGGCGAAATGTTAGCACCTGTAAGTTTTGCCGAACTATTTTTTAAATGTGCGAAAGTTTCCTACATTTTGCAACAACAATTCTGAAAACCTATTAGTTTAAAACTGAATTGTCGTTATTCGTTTCTTTTTTATATTTAAATCAACCATTAGAAAATTTTGATTCATGAAACTAAAATAAAAACCCGTTTGGGCCACACAAGTAATTTTACGGTGAAGTGATAGTAACATACTTCTTTTTAATTTACAACAGATGAATAACCCAAAGCCATCGACCTCTGCGGACATGTTGGTTCTTGCAAAACCGTCGTCGGTGAAACAGCTTCAGTATATTACGTTGATGAGCGAAGGTCGCAAGATTATAAAGAAGTTCAACACTGAAGCTCTCACCTTGACCTTCAAATTCAATGAGATAGAGGCTGCGACGAGCAACCCTGTCATATGGCTTAATGTAAGTATAAAATATTGTGTATTGAAAACAACCACTCTAAATTTACGCCACAAGTTATTTATTGATTTTAAATGGATTTATAGTTTATTTTTAGTCACATGTTCTAAATTCATGGCTGTATAGCGCTGTTTTACAGATTTGAAATTGATAGTTTAATTATTTCAAACATTTGCAACGTTATATACTCAGTTAATATTTTGAAATATGGTGAGCTAGACGTTTTAACTTATTGAAACTCTTATTTACAGAATGCATTCGATGAGATCATCACGCATATCACCAGGGGAGCAGCACCTTCTGATAAGATAGGTTTAGTTTTAAGGAACGATAATTTTGCAGACAAGCCGATAGGCATTTCTTTCCGCCGTGTTGACCAGCTCAACGCCGGTGTTGTAATGTCGACCTTGGAGAAAATACTTCAATCTAACGCTAAGTTTTTTGCTCAAGATAAAATGACCTTGCATGTAAACCGTGTTACTTTGCCTGTTGGATATGGAAAATCATATATCAGAATGACTGGCGTTAGTTTTGAGGAATTTTCTCGAAGGAAACGTGGTATATTAACTGTAAGGAATGATGATAATTACTGTCTTGCCCGAGCTCTTATTCTGGCCAAAGCTTGGGTAGATAATGACCCAGATCTGCGCTCCTTCAAAGCAGGTCATCCAATCCTGACACAGAAATGTTATGAGCTTTGTGAAAATGTCGGTGTTAATCTAATCAATGGAGCCACGCGAGAACACTTGGAACAATTCCAGTTGTATCTAGCTAATTACACCATTGTCGTTTATAATTCGCGTATTGGCGCCAGTAAATATTACGAGGGACCTAGGGGGCACAACAAAAAAGTGTTAAATTTATTATTAGAGGATCAGCATTACAATGTAATAACCAGTTTAACTTCGGCTTTTGCAACCACTTATTTCTGCGAATTTTGCTTAACCCGCACCAATAGTAAGCAGAGACACAAAAATTGCCCTTATATTTGCCCATGTTGTCATTCAAAACCGCCCTGTAACCTGTTTTTGGACCCAATCGTTTGTAATAATTGTAATAGGGATTTTCGTGGTCAGGAATGTTTTGACGAACATGTAAAGTCTTTGTGCAGCATTTTAAAAAGGTGTGGAGTGTGTCTCATGACATACTGGCAAAACAACAAGAAAGGTCATACGTGTGGTGTAAAATATTGCCATACCTGCGCGAAAGAAATGCCAACCCGCCATTTATGTTATATGGCAAAGAAAAAGAGTCCTAAATTGCCTAAAAAGTTTATTTTCGTTTTTTATGATTTTGAGGCACGACAGGAGACAGCTTTGGAAGGTGAACCTAATGTTTTTGTTCACGAACCAAATTTATGTGTCGCGCAAAATGTATGCAATTCTTGTATTAATCTTGACGATGTCACACAGGCTTGTAACATTTGCGGTACTCGTCAACATGTGTTTAAAAATAACCCTGTACAAAGTTTGCTAGATTATATATCTAAATTATCCAATATCGCCAACGTTTTTGCACTGGCTCATAATATGAAGGGATATGATGGTTCTTTTATTATGCAGCATATTGTAAAGCATCAGAAAAAGTGGGCCCCGAAAATTATTGCCACCGGCACAAAATTAATGTGCATCACCTGTCCCAATGTTAAATTTATAGACTCTTTAAATTTTTTGCCTGTAGCATTAGCTAAGCTGCCCAAAACATTTAATTTTGAAGCTACAAAAGGATACTTTCCCCATTTATTTAACAAGTTAGAGAATCAAAATTATATTGGAGTATTGCCCCCAACTCATTACTATATGGCCGATGAAATGTCTCCTATGGATCGAACAACTTTCCTTGCGTGGTATAATTCGGAAATTGCACAGAATGTAGTATTTGACATGCAAGAAGCAATAGTCAAATACTGTATTCAAGATGTCGATATATTGCGCAAGGCTTGTATACAGTTTTGGACCCGTTATAACAAAGAAAATGGAGTAGATCCTTTTAGAGAGTGCAGTACAATAGCCGGCTGTTGCAGTTTAGTTTACAGACGAAATTTTTTGACAGAAAACACTATAGCAATTATTCCACCGGGCGGATACAGATTAGCTGACAGGCAGTCGACGATTGCAATTAAATGGCTTTTATGGGTAGGACACGAGCAAGGTATCGCCATTCAACATGCCGGTAATAATAGAGAAGTTCGATTACCTGAAGGTATTTTGGTGGATGGTTTTTGCGCTGCAACAAATACAGTGTATAATTTTCACGGTTGCTATTTCCACGGTTGTGAGCAATGCTACCCTGACCAAACCGTAGATTTATCAAACGTGAAAAATGATACAATGTTTGTTCGTCGCGAGGCAACAGAAGCATCTGCCTCGAGAATTAGAAGGGCAGGTTATACGCTTGTAGAAATGTGGGAATGCGAATTTAATTTATTTTTGAAATATAATCATAATGCAGCTAATTTTGTAAACAATCACGACATTATTAGAAATACACCGTTAAATCCGCGAGATAGTTTTTTCGGTGGGCGTACTAATGCTGTAAAACTTCATTATAAATGCCAGGAAAACGAGCAGATAAAATATTTCGATGTTTGTAGTCTTTATCCTTTCGTTAATAAATATAGCAAGTATCCTGTAGGCCATCCTAAAGTATACGTTGGTGATGCGGAGTGTAGACAGTTTCCTCTCGATTCAATCGATGGATTAATTAAATGCACTGTATTGCCGCCTCAAAATCTTTATCATCCAGTTTTACCCCTCCGAATGCATGGCAAATTAATGTTTGTGTTATGCAGGTTATGTGCCGAAACCAGCTTCCCTGGTGACTGCATCCATGCAGAAGACTCGCGCAAGTTTACCGGAACATATGTGTCCGATGAACTAAAAAAAGCTGTTCAACTGGGATACCGTGTGCTCGAGTTTCATGAAATATGGGCGTACGATATTGTGCAATATAGCAGGGCCACTAAAACAGGCGGTCTATTTTCGGGATATGTCGATAATTTTTTAAAATCAAAACAGGAATGTAGTGGGTGGCCTGCTTGGTGTAACAACGAAAACGCCAAGGATCAATATTTAGCCGAATATTTAGAACGAGAAGGCGTAACCTTAGAAAAGGATAAAATTTGTTTGAATTCTGGCATGCGTTACAGTTCAAAATTAAATTTAAATGCATTCTGGGGCAAATTTGGGCAAAGGGAGAATTTGATGCAGACAAGCATTCTTTCAGATTCCTATGACTTTTTTAAAATGTTAACTGATCCTTCAATACAGGTTCATTCAATCATGATAGTCGATGAGGAGGTGATAGTCGTAATCTGGGATAGACCTGAGGAGGGAATAGTTTCGCTTAAAACGGTCAATGTTGTATTGGCTGCATACACCACAGCCAATGCAAGACTTGAATTATATAAATATTTGGAACAATTAGGGGAGCGTGTTTTGTATTTTGATACCGATTCCATATTGCTGACCCAAAAGCCTGGTGAATGGGTACCTCCTGTGGGCGATTTTTTGGGGGATATGACGGACGAGATGAGGGAATATGGGCCAGGTAGCTTTATTACGGAATTTGTTAGCGGAGGGCCTAAAAACTATGCCTTTAAGGTTTTCTCGACCAATAAAAACGCTTACGAATTTGTATGTAAAGTAAAAGGCATAACTTTAAACTACAAAAATGCCGAAAAAGTAAATTTTGATACCCTTAAGAGCATGGTTCTTGACAATGCCGCCGCGACGTATGTAGAAACCGACCGGAAAATTGCTCGTACAGGGATGTATCAAGTCATATCTAAGCCCGAAAAGAAAATTTATAGGGTTCAGTACACTAAACGTAGGCGTGTTGAAGATAGTTATGACACATTACCTTATGGGTTTAAAGCAGACTAGTGTTTATATTGCGTACAGTTTCGTTCTTTTTATAATCAACTGTTTTTATAACAATATTTTATATTTTGTATTGTCTTTTTTTTTAACTTTTATGAGTGCCTATATTGCGTATAGTTTCGTTATTTTTATAATCAACTGTTTTTATAACAATATTTTATATTTTGTATTGTCTTTTTTAACTTTTATGATGTTTTTATGCAACAACTTATTGCACTTGTAGCCACATATTTTTGTAAAACAAAAGTATTTAAACTAATTTTTGATTTATGCATTATGTTTACATGTAATTGCTTATTTGTTCGTACGTATTTTCAACGTGTGGTTAGTGTTCACATTTCATAAGACCCGCTTTGTGGCAATTGGTTTCATAATATTTAATTTCAATCATTTTAGAAAACTAACCACGACTGTCGCAAAACGTACATTAAATATTGCACTTATTGTCACATGGTTCAATTTGCGCTAACTTTAACTGCATGTTAGATTTTAATTGCATGTTAGTTTTATTTGCATGTTAGTTTTATTTTGCATGCTAGGTTTAAGAGGCTGTTAATTTTTGTAAATAAAACAACCGAATATTGTAAATACATTTATTAAATATTTTGTGTGTAATAAAAATATGTTTAATTACAAACTATTTGTGTTTTTTCTAAATAACATTAAACAAGTTTATTAAGGTAAAGTATTGGATATATAGTGCTTTTACATATGTGTCATTAGAAACTAAATTATCAGTGAACAGGTTTACAAAGCTTATCATACATGCACCATTCATTTTAAAATATAAATACATTAAACAGTATATGCCGCAAACGTTAGAGCTAAAATCTTGCAAAATTTTTGGATTATGAGACCAGCTGATTGAATTTTGTTGTAAAAATTTTAAATGATATCCGCTTGGAGGGCGGCCGTATGAATCAAAGTATTCCCCATATCCATATTGGTCTATATACACTGCATTCCAATGTTGTCCAGGTCGGTTTGCTGGATCTGTGTTGACGATGATTGCCACAGGTCTTGCAATTCTTGTAGGGAGTTGATCAGAAGCAAAAACATAGCGTTTCACATTCAACAGACTCGGGATTGTTTGCAATATTTTCTGAACTTCCAGTGTATTCATTGCGCCACCAGTCGGATAAAATTAGTATGTTTTCCAATGCACATACAGGCGAACGGATGTTGTGATTGAGGCAACGTACGGCAGCAGTAGTTTTTCGCAAAACTTTTAAAGACGGGCACTCGAGATCCTCCAAATTTACGACGATTTTATTCAGAAAACTTAGAACCTCCTTCTTTTCTTGGCCCTTAACGTACACTTTTTCAAATTTTTTGAGAACTCGTGCTAGCTCTGCTTCAAATTCATCAAAATGTATAGAACCAGAATCCCAGGTTAGACCGTGATGTCTTTGCTCCAGATAGTTTATGCCTTTTTTAACGAAATAGGGCAGAGTGTCATATTTTGCAGGAGGTTTTAAAACGAAAATTGCTAACTGGTTGCCATCTGCTGAAATAACAGCCACTTCTTTCGGAATAAACTGTTTCTTATCACCACGGAACCCTTGCAGATCTACGAAGGCACTGTCCATACTGACGAAATGTTTGAGCATGACTAAATTTTAAAAAAACTGTTGTTGGTTTTTAACTACTAAAATCCACCAGCACATTTCTGTGTTTGTCAATTTCTACGACGTTATCGAACTCTGCATAAACTAGACAATTAATAGTTTCTTCTAACGCGTTTTGAAAACCCACCTCTAAACGTAGAGCGCCATTTTTAAGAAGGTTCCAGTGTGTTGTTGCATTTGCAGCCAGATCGGGGGTTAAATCAAAAGCAAATAGACAGTAGCCATAAGGGTAATCTTCACGTTTTATAGCGTTGCCTTCATTGAGGAAGTGTATACCGCTACCCGAGAATAGTGTGTGATATGCTTGAACGTACATGCCATTCTTAGAAAAATCAGGCTGTAGAGGTTTTGAAGGAATTTGTTGACCGTCGATGTATAGGGAGAAATAATTGATTTTGTAGTTATTAAAATTGAAAGGGTTTGCTGCATAATGGCCGTTAAATGCTCTATTCGATACAAAACCTACAATGCATCGTTTTGGTAATTGCCCCAGAAAAATATTATCTAAAGATTTTCTTTGCACACCAGCCGGAATAGTTAACACTTTAACATCGGATCTTGTAATGGGGTATTTAGCAGGCGCAGTCGCCAAAGCTTTGGTATGCGCTAGTAAAATAGACGGGTTTATTTTCATTTTTCTCACTAGTAAGCTGGCATCACTAATTTTCACTTTGAATGTAGATCCTTCGTCTGCCATTAAATTGAACGAATCTCGGGATCTGATAAATTTGACTTTCATTTCAACTCCGTTTATAAGAAATTTTTCTTGATTGAATAAATCGGAATGCACATGTCCCATCATTTCGACTTGCTTACTTGCAGCAGTAAAAAATTTCCGCTTTACAAATCCTTCATTATGCGTAGTGATGTCATCCATGTTATCGGCTGTGTCGTTGTACCATAGTGTGCATGTTAAATGGGTTGATTTAGCACCATTGCCGTAATTCAGCAGAGTTTCAATGTATGAACGGTATGCGTATGTATTGTTTGGCGGGCTCACAAGCTTCTGATTCAAATACACCTCAACTTGATTAAACATAGAGTGCATCCAATTATTAACAGGGCCTACAACCTCTTTGTCGGTTAATGGTGTATCATCTTGTTTAACAATTTTAGCAGTAATGTATAACATGGTCTGACTTAAATCGATATAATCGTTACCGTTTCCAGGCACAATAAATTCAATCGGTGCATCGTCATTAAGCGAGGAAAGCGGTTTGTAAAAAATCCATTGTCCATTTTCGATACTGGTTTGAGTTGCGGGCAGAGCGAACAAATCTAACTCTGATTTAACACACTCACAAGACTGCGCATGCAAAAACGCCATTGTGAAAACTACTTGCTGGTGAAGATATCGGTGTAGTTGGGTTTGCTCAGCTTCTTCCTAGCGATTTTTCTTGTAGACTGATTGTAATTCAGAGTGCGTTGCCTTTTATATCCCGATCCTTCCATTAGAGTATCAATTTTTCTATCGGCTTTACGTTTGAGATTCTTTCCAGCCTCCTGTACACGGTTATGGAACGCTTCTTTTAGCGGTCGACTTTCACTAACATCTCCTAAAATGTTAGCGCCTGTCCTTAAAGCTTCCTTTCCAACAACTTTAGCACCGGTTTTAAAAAGAGGCAGGATACTACGAAATATTCCGCCTAAAAAGCTTCCGATCCCATGACCTCTCTGGTAGGCTGCTCCTCTGTAGATAGCTCCAACGCCTTGACCTGCCTGATTGGTGTAGTATTGTTGATAAGGACAATCCATAGCAGCTACTGTATCCTCTTAAAGTGTAGTTTTAAACTCAACGTTCCAAACTCGAATGGCATCACACCCGACGTTTCGGTCCTTATATTTATCTCGATATTCTCAAATTCCCTCTTCATGACATTTATATAATGAGTCGGCGAAAATATGGCGTCTTTGTGGCAACCGTAATTATAATTATCAGAGGTCACGTTAACAATGCGAAGAAGCGGAGCCAAGACATCTCCTACAAGCTGTGGTTCCACAATATCGCAGTAAATAAACATTTGTGATGGTAAACCAACCCAGATATTTGCGGGGTGGCTTGGTACAGATGCTTCAGCTATATTTATATCAGGTTTATAACCAAGTTGTAAGGCCAGACGTTGTGAAAATCCTAGCATTTTCAATGACGACGTTTTAATTTCAAGAGACACGCGTTTTGTTACTCTATTATATTGAAAATTCAGCAACTTTTCTAATAACCTGTGATTGTTAATTTCGGCTGTAATATGTTCAATGTTTTCATAATTGCCGGGCTGAATACAGATTACGTGCCATCCATCGCTACCATAGTAAATTTGCTCTCTATCACTTTTAAAATATGAATTAGCGTTTTGCAATACTTTTTTCAACTCAGCATACGTTTCTTCTCCGGCTTGCACTTTAGGTATTTCTGTGCGATAATAGACTAGATTTTCTGTATCTGTCACGGCCAAAAAGGAGCATGGATATTGCACTTCAGCAATACCTGTAACCCATTGCCCCGGTAACCTTATTCGTTTAGGGAGCTGCGTTATGAATTGTGCTGTGGTGTTATTTGGAAAATAGCTCATAGAACTATTGCTAAGTAATGTTAGATAAAATTCTTCATCTGTATTCATAGTTGCTGAAGATTAGCTGCAGGAATCCAAGAGTTGAACTTGTCGTTATAATTTCGCCACTTTACAAAGTACTCTTTGCGCTGACCGTGTCCTCTTTCTTTTAACACTTGTTCGACTTTAAACAAAGCGTTATCATCCAAAGTCACTGGCTGTAATTCCTCTTCATAAAAGACGCCCTCTATCGTATCGTTGCTTAAATCAACTATTTCGTACACAGGTGGTTTTCTAAGAATCACTTTTTTAATTATAAACACTTCGCCGCTCCAATTAGTTTCATATCCTTTCTCGAATGCGTCCTTCGTTCTACTAATTCTTACATGTTGGTTCACTTTATATTTAGGCTTCCTGTCGACTCCCATCCCCTTTCTGTACAGATTGTTCCACACTTCCAGTATATTACCATCATTTACTGCGGAGGGTGCCATCTTGATGCTTGAATGATGGCGGTTGTTATACGAAGTCAGTAAATTTTGTAATACGTCTATGTATTTGTATGAATTAGAGTATGTGAAATAGCGCCACATTCTGGTTTTTAATGTTCTATTGAAACGCTCAATGACTGATGCTTTAACATCAGGGTTTTGCGTCACATAAAACGTGATATCGTGTTGTTTGAAAAAATTCTGTACGGCTCTAGCAACAAATTCTTTGCCTTTATCGGTTTGTAAATTTATGGGCGTGTTACCGGCTTCAGCAAATATTTCACGAAATGCGTTTATTACTGAAGTAGCCGTTTTAGATTTAAGAGGCCTCGCCCATGCCATTTTACTAAACACATCAATTACGGTTAGAATAAAATTATAGCCGTCGTTGTGGGGCGCTAAACTACGCATGTCGCAGAGATCAGCCTGCCATAATTCGAAAATGTTGCTAACAATGTACTTGTTTCTAGGGAATTTTTTTCTTGCAGTTTTGTGAATAGTATAGGCGTCCTGTTTCTTTAGCCATTCCTTTACTTCACCACTGGGACGATTATTTTTCACGGAAGAAATTAATGAGTTTGCGCCTGCGAAGCCTACTGGGTTGGCCGGATCATAATAGATGGCGTCCAAATTCATTCTGCTATGTTAAAGTTTAAGACGCTCCCAGCCAGAAATACCCTTTATTTTCGATATCGATCTTTGCGTTGTTTTCGGTGTTTTTCGCGTTGAACCCTCTTGCTTGGACGTTGTTGCAGTCGCTATTAACTTTGATTTAGGATCGACGTCACCCTCCACATCTGATTTACTTACGTCTGGTACATTTTGCCGTTTAGGATCCCCAAATAGCACTTGAGGTACATTGTTCTCTTTAATGTAATCGAGGAACTTGTGTCGGCCTGGCGGATTTGTAGTTTTCTTAGGTCTTAGAACATCATGCATTAAATCAATAATGTTGGAGGACGGCAAAATTTCACCTTTTATGCTGACTGTACCCTTGCCGTCCCACTCCACTTCATCCGACGTTCTTAGAAGCTGTAAAAAGGCTTCACCGTTTTTCTTAAAAGTATTAGGGAGCGTCGATAAAATATATGCGTCTGAAATACCCCTGTTGTTCGATTCTATAGGTATCTTTATTGATTGCCTCGTTTGATCCGCAAAATGAAGGTACCTTTGTAAAACCTGATTGTACTGTAGCCATTTATCGTGATCGGTTAATTTAGACGATAAAACCTTTTGCATTTCGTCGTCAAGCTGTGATAATATATTTTGCTCTGATTTCTCTGTATCCTTAAAGCGATGCATGAATTCAGGCGGTACGATCATCATTTTTCGGGTATTTTCCATCTTATTTGAAAATAGAGCTCAATACACCAGTAATTAATGGAGCTAATATTAGTGGTAGGAAAGCGCCACCCTTCTGTATTAGTATTTGACGCTTCTTTTTTATAGACTCTCCAGGCTTGACTAAACTCCTAAGAACAGCTTTATGCTTCGAGATCGTTGATTTTTGATTAAGCGATAAAGGTATTTTTCCTTTTAAGGTATTATGCACGCACTCGCAGATACAATGAATTTGTTTATCGCCTACGGCTTTTAATAACGCGGTTCGCTCCTTTGGTCCGAGTTTATGTAGAGCACGCAACAACTCCGAATTTCTAATTACTGATCGAGACATCACTAGTGAATGAGAGTAAATTGGTTAGTGTACGAGCTTTTATACCCCTTTTTCGGCATATAAATATAGCACGCCCCATCTTGGCGAAAAATCGATGTTCTATACCTCGCTATATCAGGTGTACTTTGCTTTAAGTCGAATAACAAATACCCGTGTGGCCTAGCTGTTGCGTCCTCGTATGCTTCTTGAAGGAATCGAGGATTTTCGGGACATATCTGTCTGGTTAAGTGCTTTATTTGAGCTCTATCTCGCGGATTTTTGAAAAGAATAATGTAATGGGCATTTAGGGAAATATCCCGCTGTCCTTTTCCTTGGTGAAAAATGTTTTGCGTAATAAAAAAAACACTGAGATTGTGGTGATGGCTCCCCTTGGTGAATATGTCTACGACTGAGCTATTTGTTTCCCTCATTAAATCGTCGATTATTAGAAGTTTGGGTTCGGACCCCTCAAAAGATGTCATGTCTGGCAGACCTTGTTGAAATTCGACTAAAGATTTTAAATCTTCGTACAATTTTTGCCACTCGCCATAACACCAAATAACTTTAGCGAAATTTACACTGCAGAGTTTTTTCATATTTTTCAAGAAATTTATTACAAAAAACGATTTGCCCGATCCTGAGGGGCCTGCCACAATAGCCGAAAAAGGATGAGAAAACTGATGCTCCATTTTTATGCAGTGAGCGATTATTACAGTACGGCCGTCGTGAATAAACTAACCTAAAAAATCAACACGCTCATAATAAATACATTAAAACATGGTAGGTGCGGGAATCGAACCCACGACCTCTTTCGAGATCAGATCTTAAGTCTGACGCCTTAACCACTCGGCCAACCTACCGCATGTATAAACCAACACTCGCTACATAATTAAAAAGAAATACAGTTTAAAACATTCTTTATTTACATTTTCATACAATATTTCATATAAACTAGGACATGTACGGTTTCATGCGCTCATCTGTATCAATCAACTTCTGCAGTTCTATAATAACATACATTTTAAATTTGAACACAAGTTCCCACAATAAAATATCGTTAGCGAAAGTCCAGCGCAGAGTATTAAAAATGATTGAATCATCAAGACACAAATTTTCTGCATGTATTACTTTGTCGACGATCACTTCACCAAAATTTTGGAAATTGCACTTTACACGTTTCAAGTCATTTATTTTCACAATCATCAAGTTGTACATCGGCAATAAATTTGATAGTGTTTCATACGTTACGTAAAGAGTAAACTTGTTCTCGGGGTCCTTTGTAATAATCCTGCAGGTATCATTGTTCACGTACTCCACTGTGTGCTCAGTTAATTCACATCTGAAAGTCCCCTGCTTGGCCATCACAAACATGTTCGGTAGCGCTTCCACAAAAGTCATGAACGACTCGGCTGTGAATGAAACACCTGCTCCAATGTCGGTCTTCAAAATTCTTGCAACAGGCGAAAATTGTTTATAAGGATCCAGGCCCAAATGAACAACCTTGCTTGCGCTATTGTTTAAAGGCACAGTGAGGTCGCATAATAACCGTTTCTTTTCCCGTCGGGTTTGGCGGATCTCAGGCGTCACGATCGGTGTTACGTCATAGGAAGGCATCGTCTCCTCAATGAACACCCGCAGGTCCTCCTCGGTGGCATCTAGACGTGGTGAATACCCCTTGGCCTCCACGTCCATGGCTGGTGGTTGTGACGGTGCACCGTGTTGTTTTTTATTTAAAAGATGCGTTTTCTTACTTGTTTTTTCTGCTGTCGGTCTCCTGGTGTAGGGGCCTGGTTTTTCTTGGCACTTATTAACACTTCGAGGATCCATCTTAGGTAAAACTGGTGGTGTTGACACGACGACTAGGAGTGAAGCAATTCGATGCGCTATAGAGTCCGCAGCCACTTTTATGCAGGTACGAAAACATTACGTCAGCGACACCCCACTCTCGAGCCGGAGCATATCGGTGCCTGTGTTTTGCAGTGCAGGCTCTGACAGGCGTTTTACAACGGTCAAATTTATGAATCAGATTTCGCTATATAAAATAAAAGTAATTATCGCGGGTTCGCTGATTTATTCGCTGATTTCGCTGTTTTAATTATAAAAATAAAGTAATTATTTCATATAGCTTTTCAAATTATGCGCGGTCGAATGGGAATTAACCACTGCGCGAATGGAAATTAACCAGAAACTTGGGGCAATGACTATATTGCAAATTATAAAATTATTATTAGTAGCAAAGCTGTTGCATATATATTTTTTTTTAAAAATTGTGTCTGCCTGTAAACACAATATGTTAAACATTCTCCATTCTCATAATATAAATTTTTGAAATATAGTTTGTTTAAATTCGGCCGGTGTGACGGCACAGCTGCGAAATGGCATCTTGTTCATTTCCTATATTTCCAAGTCGCCTCGATAGCACAACGGTAAGGTGCTAAGACTGTTAACCAGAAAACTAGGGTTCGATTCCCACTCGGGTCCGCCGCAAATAGATTTTTTAAATTTAAATATTTCCACGAGTGAATGCAAGAGAGAGAGAGAGAGAGAGAGCGATATAGATCTATCAGTTTGAATTTCAAATATTTCCACGAAAATTAAAAACAACCGCCGTGAGAAGTGCGCGCGCACCAAGATGGCCGACACACCGCGAAATTCAAATCCAACAAATTAAACTTAGAAAAATCGGCAAAAATTCAAATTTCAAATATTCCCGCCAGAAATCCAAGATGGCCGCCGAAGTCCGACGCGTAATTCCAGAAGCAAATTAAAAAATCTAATGCGTAATTTAATCAGTAGCACATATGTAAATTAATTAGATCAAACCGCGAAATTAATTAGATCAAACCGCGAAATTAATTAGGTCAATCCGCGAAATTAATTAGGTCAATCCGCGAATAAAACCGCGAAATCCGCGAATTAAACCGCGAATCCGCGAATCAAATAAAAAGTGGAGGGGGTTTCTCGCCTCCTACTACCGGACTCGTTTGTTAGAGGACCGCCCCCAGATAGCTTGTGCAAAATTTCAAGGTGCTATCTTAATTTATTGCAAAAATACGAGCTGACCCCAGTATCCCAAATCGCACTAGTAAAATCAAGCAGAATTGGACGCCGACGGCGCCTGTCGTCGTTTTTGGGCCTGCCCGCTTAGGAAACGTCTTAGTATGTTATCCTTGACCTAGATATGTAATTTCGTGAAAAAATTTCTCGAGGAAAAAAACCGATTTTAGCGCCGCGACGCCGCTCCTTGGGAGCGGCGTAGGGCTTCGAAACCGGACTCGTTTGTTAGAGGACCGCCCCCAGATAGCTTGTGCAAAATTTCAAGGTGCTATCTTAATTTATTGCAAAAATACGAGCTGACCCCAGTATCCCAAACCGTACTAGTAAATTCGAGCAAAATTAGACGCCGGCGGCTCCCGCCGTCGTTTTTCTGTCGGCCCGCTTGGAAAACGTGTTAGTTCTTCTTCCTTGATCTAGAAAAAAATCTAAGAGAAAAATAAAATTGATTTTTTAAATGATTTAATTAATTTATTGTTTATAATAATAATTATATTAATACAATAAAAATGAATAGACAAAAAGCGTTGTTATTACACATATTAACAATAATAGTTTTTATTTCTAGGGTGTAATGACATTGTATGACACCTAAATTACGCATTTTAAGCTTTGTGCATATTCTTGGTATTGTTGTATATTTGCGCAAAATATTTGTCTCTGCTAATACTACAATTCGACTTGCAATTGTTAATTTATTGGTGTAGTTTACTTTAAGTTGAAGCTCCTCGAGCGGTTCTGAATTGTGTAACCTCCCTCTTATGTTACTAGCTCTCGAATCGGTAGTCCATATGTATTCCCTATCTTGACCCCAGGAGCCCAAATCCTACCGAATAAAATATTAATGCATAAATCCAAACAAAAAATAATTTACACTTGAACCCACCTTGAATCTTGTTAAAAATCTTCTTAGTACGCTTCAAAACGTAAGTCCTTTAACTCGAATTATGGAAATACAGGCAGTGAACGATGACAGTATATAACTCTGTTATAATGTAAAGTATTTTTTATTAATTCACCTTATAAAATTATTATACAAACAAAGCCGACAGTTAGAAAACCACGAATGGATACGTATAACCTCACTTTTCAACGAACCATACGCGACGTTGCCAGATTTCATAGTTCACGGCTTGTTAGTATAGTGGGCTGTGCCGAAAGTCATCTAGAGGTCATGGTGTTATCAATATTTTGCACAAAATTCTCATTTTCTCAATAAAGACTGTATAGATTATTTAGGTGGTTAGCTTTCTAGTAGCAATGACAAAATTATTATGTTTGTAGGTATTTTTTTTAAATTTCTATGACTTCAGACGATGAGTTACTGTATTAAAACAATACATTTTGCATTGAAACGTTGTTATTGCCATGATAGGTATTTCTTCATAGCCTGAAACTTTCCTCCAAACAAATATTAATTTAAATTAATTTTCTCAATAAAGATTGTATAAATTGATTTCAAATTTTAGATTATTTAGGTGGTTAGCCTTATAGTAGCAATGACAAAATTATTATGTTTGTAGGTATTTTTTTAATTTCTATGACTTCAGACGATGGATTACTGTATTAAAACAATACATTTTGCACTGAAACATTGTTATTGCCATTATAGGTTGTTAGATCATCTTTAAGTCCGGTCGTCATTTTAAATTTTGGGCTCGATCCGGCCCTGCCTGTTCTCTGCTTTGAAGGCATTTGTACCTCGCAGTCCGTGTATCGGTTAAAATTAATTCAGATAGTCACGCTTTGATAGCAGAATTTCATTTTTAAATTCACCCTTTGTTCTTTGTTGCCTGCAAGGCGGATGCAGATTATCTTTCCCAGTATTTCGTTAGTTCGAGACATTTAACCTTCGAGTCCCGTGCGAATTGTCCAGTCAGCTGTCCTGCGATTCTGTTGAAATTTTTCGTTACCTTCCTTCGTCTTCGCATATGCAAGAGAAAGATGCATATGGCACGCGTTGGTAGCCGTTGGCTTTTGCCGCAGCTTTGAAATTCAGTCCCGACCCGATCTTGAAGCATACAGTACGTGTTCTAAGATCGCACCCCCTGACGGCTTCGCGTGATGCAGCCGTTGGGGGTGGCTTTGTTCTCGTTTCCGTCTTCTGCTTTAATTTATGTGTTTCGTTATTGTTGGTGCCTTATGAAGGAGTCGTATGCTATCGGTACGAGGGAATATCAGTTACAACAGCCGTGGCGAATTGAAGTGAATCAAGTTTTAGTTAAAACGTGGTCGGAGTTCTTTATCGTCGGAAGATTGCGAGATCTTCTAAGTTGTCGCCATGGGCGGATTTGTTCACGGACTCCTAACCAGACCATCGTTAACTAAGCATGACGTGTGTCGTTCTCGCTGCCGAGGGCTTTGCCCATTACCGCTGTGTACGTCGTCTACCCGTCTCGAGGGGATTATGATTGCATTCTACTGACCCCGTTTGCTGTCGTTACCATCTTTAATATCAAGGCTGAGTTCCGCATTCCATCTACTCTGGGATTCCCCGTTCTCGTTGTCGTTCATTTCTTCACGCATCTTAAGGCAGGTGCTTGGAAGGCAAAACACCCTACCGCGCCGACCGTCGATTACAGCCAGCTGAACTCCTACAAGGTAAACCATGCTTGTATTTTATGAAACTGTCGTGTATAACCTAGTGTTCTTTTCATCAAAAAGTGTTTAACATTCCGGCTTAATATTACTGCTATAGTTAGCATTGTTGTTCGTATTGAAGTAACTTGTAACGTAAATTAGTAACTAACCCCTTTGATTATTTTTCTTGTAACTAGTCAAACATTTCATGTCTATTGTTACCTGCTTATTTTATTTATTACTTGAATAGAGCTCATTGTTAAGTACTGATGTCTTTGATTTGTATTGACGATATTTTGTTTGTTGTTGTGTTCCTTTTCAGTTAGTTGTAAAGGAGTTTAGCAGCTGCTTCAGGAAGTGGTTTCGTCAAGGTAAGTCAGTGCCGTAGCGTGTTAGCCGAACCAAGCTTGCCGAGTTGTTAGTAGGAATTGAGCCCACACTTCTCCATTCAAGTGGGTTCGATTTAGTTAGTTAGAATGGAGTAGCGTCCTACATTTACCATCATTACACCCTTTTGTATCGATGTACAGCCCTAACTCGAAGGTAGAAAAGAACCCGCCCTCCCGGTTGAGTTGAGTCGAGCAACCCTTCGTGTTACCGTCATCTAGGGCCTTGTAGTTTCGATCGATCTCCCGATTTTGTCGTTTTATCGTGTCGCGACTAACAAGTCCGGCTCTCGAGCGTATGATTTTGTTGTGCACGCTTGAGGGGTGGTTTGTTATGTCGTTGTGTCGTTTTTGTACGGTAACAAGGTATTTCTTCATAGCCTGAGTGTTTCCTCCAAACTTATATATTAATTTAAATTTAAGATACAGAAGAGTTCCTGGTGTCTCTTTGGTAAAAATTTGGTGAACGGTCCGGTCTATTGCGCATGCGCAAAAATGTAACAGTGAACATAAAAATGTAATGTTTACCATACTCTCCTTTCGTATTTTTTTTCTAAAAAAATCATCAAGACCTAACAACTAACCTAAACCGTTAACCTGAACCACCGCCGAGAGCGCAGCAACATTGCTTGAAACATTACGAGACGATAGCGGCACCCACAACATTTTGACGTACGCTGATCGAACTATAAACCTTACTCCGCTCGCAGCGCATGCGCAATAGACCGGACCGTGCACCAAATTTCAACAGTCTCTTCTTCATCTAGAATATTGATGACGTAATTTAGTTTAATTCGGTCAAACTAAGGTACTATATTTATACGAGCAAGCTTATCCGCCATTTTGAGTTACTAAAAGTGGCGGCAAATTCAAATTCTAGTTACTTTCCAAATAACATACGGTAAGTCGGAAAAATAACGATCATGTCATTTAATTTAATCCGTCTTGAAAAAGATTGGTTTTTAAACAAATAAAAAGAAAGCAGAAAAAATCGAAACGAAAACACTGTTAACTAACACGCACGTAATTCAAATTAGAGAACTTTAATAGTACCTTAGTTCAAACAACAGTGACGAGTGACAGAACTCAATAGAACTGACAGATACAGTTGACAGCACAGAACAACACCTACACACTGCATAGATTTAAATAACCACACTTGGATGAAGACTGTAATTATAATTAGCATCGTAATGGAATGCACCAAGATTTAAATCAGCATGCATTGTTCGTCTGGATCGAGTAGTACGTATACTCCAGCGGTTTCTAGTCTTGCTTGGTTGACAGAATGCACGGTTACCGGTCAGCGCAGCCAACGGCTTGGCACTAAAATCCCTGTGACACAAAATCTAGTGGGATAAGCTTGCCTGGTTAATACAGCACTCTAGGGGCCGGTTGCAGAAAGCAATGTTAAGTCTGGTGTTAGCTAACATCGCGTCAAAGTGAACAAAAACGCATCAAATTTTGTTTACTAATGTATTAGTTACCATAAGCATTTGAGATTTGATTCGTTTTTGTTCACTTTGACGCGATGTTAGCTAACACCAGACTTAACATTGCTTTCTGCAACCGGCCCTAGGTCAAACGCTTTCGCCAAATCTATAAAGCATAGGTAATTACGAGTATAATTTATTAGGTATGCTAGGGGGTTGAAATTCCATTGATTTCGCAATTTTTTGGAGTGTAATATATAGTAGATAACTGAAGTCGAACTCCTGTGCTACAGTCAGAACCCATGGTTGTGGAACCGCTGATCACTTTCTCATGCGAAATCAATTACGCATGCGCAAAAGTTTGAATAGCTAATACACCATAGAGCATAGACAAGAAAGGTTGTCGATATGACAATTATCTTTGGTATTGGTTTTATGTTTTAACTTACTTGTTACGTTTCGGGTGTTAATGTTGATATTAAGCATTTATGAAACTTAAACCGTGATATATTTACCATGGACAATCATTGGTTACATAATCGTTGTAGGAGTTTGTTTAAATAATTTCAGACCGTACTTGCAGTATATCTGTAATATAACCTAAATCTAAAATACGCCAAACTTCACCTTTACAGGCGGTGTGTCTGGTATGTATACACAATATAGTGTGGCTGTTGGCATATGCAACCTAGAGAAATGCAATAATAAATCCTGATAAACTTAATGTTTCGTTGAAATAATCTGTGCTGCGCGGCCATCCAGTGATGCTGTGTCATCGGTCTCTCTGCTCGCATAAAATGCATTCATTTACCCGTTCTGATGAAGTTGTTTATCTATCAACATGCCTCTAAGTGGTTTATGGTTCGTTTTTGCAAACAATTTCATTTAATGTTTTAATTTTAATGTGTATAAAATTTCTTTATGTTGCGTATGCTGCGAGACACTGTATAACAGTACAGTATCGTAAATGTCTAATAATATTTCAGTAGGTAAATGACGGGCAAGCATGTAATATGAATATTCTCTTCTTTCAGAACCTTGGACAAAATTTCAAGTGTAGCATATGATGGAATGCGGACAAGATGTCTTTTCTGATTCTGTAGATGTACGTCACAGGCTTCAGGTATAAATTTAAACAATTTTCACTTAAACATGGGTTACGATCGTTAGCAGTCAGAAAGCACACGTCGCTCACTCAAAAATACCAGAAATGTGCAGTAACTTTTGTGTTAATATTGGATTTTCTATTGTTGCTTATAAACCGGTTAATTGTAATTCTTAAAATAACTGATTGATTGCTTACAATATTTGGTAGTTATTTTACCTTTTCTACTGTTGGTAAATTATTGCTGAATTTGATTAATAACTGATTCGATATTACACATGGGAAATGTTTTTTCTTCAAACCTAAATAAACTTGCATCTCATGGTAATTTAAAGCAGTATAATGTTTATCTTGCATTTTGCAAATTAGGTTTCTACGAAATATATACTTAAGTAAAGATTTGATTTACTTCTGTAATAACAGTTTTGCTCTGAATAATTACTACAATTTTGACAATGCATGAATATTTAATATTACAAACTTCTATCGGTTTTTAACACCTAAAATTACCAAGCAAGTACTTTTAATAAGTTTCAAATGTGTTATTTGTTATTGTTCTTTTGAAGGTGTACTATCTTTGCCCTAATACTATAGTATGGATTTATAGAAATGATATGCATGTTTATTGACAGTTTTGTAACTTGTGTAAATATTTAATTGTCCTTATGCAATATACTGTTATTGATATCGCCTAGTGAGTGATGTATTCAATTTCTACTTATTATAATAATTCCATGTACAATATTAACTTTGTTCAACTTTCCTCAAATCTTAAGGGCACGTAATATACTCTTACTAAATTTATAGCAATCTTGGTGCCAATGTAAATAGAATTAACTAATTTATGCAGATGAAGTTGCATCTGTATTGTAGTTCTAGACTTAGTGTTAGATCTACCAAAAAAGTTCAATTGACTTATGAAGTAACTAAACTGCAATTTGTGGGTAGTAACTGCTCTGATACACGGTATGCAGAGTATATGCAGCGAGCTGAGTGGAATTACTAGTGGATTATTAATGAAAATTTCTAATTGTGTCATACTTATAATACAGCAAGAGCAACATTGAATCAGGAGTTCCAATTATGAATACATTGTGCATAAATTTTGATCAAAATCATAGTCTCAATGCCTATTGGAAAGAAAGTGTAATAGAGCATCATTTTCTGTTTAATTGACCGTACTATTTATGTATGTATGTATGTATTGTCGGAAAAAAGATAAATTCTCGCACTCTTTCAGTTTTTAGCTCTCTTCCACTTATTGTTTTTATTACTACCTCGTCATTTCCTGTGCTTTTCTCTATACCGCTTAACTTCATTACTTTAGTTTTTCCCGTATTTATCACTAACCCTACTTTACGTGCTTCGTGTTCGAAAGTTTTCACTCGTTCCTGCATTTCCTGCATCGATTTTGCTATAATTGTTATGTCATCAGCATATTCGATGACTTGGTGGCTTTTAGTTTTAATTGTTCCGCTTCTATTCAAAAGGCCGTTTCTGACCATTAGTTCCAGTACTGTATTAAATATAGTTGTTGAGAGGGGGTCCCCTTGTCTTAATTCGGTTTCTGTTTTAAAATTCTTCGATAATTACCCATTATATCTCACTTTGTTTTCTGTGTCAGTCATTGTTTCCTTTATTATATTTCTTAACTTTTTATCAATATTACATGACTTCAGAATCTTCAGCATCTTTTTTCTATTTATGCTGTCATATGCCTGTTTGAAATCGATAAAAATTGGGTATAGTTCTATATTGTGTTCGCACCCCATCATTTAAATTTCTTTTATTGTTGCTATCTGGTCCGTGACCGCTTTGTATTGTCGGAAACCCCACTGGTACTCTCCTATTTCCTTTTCTGTGTATTTTTCCAACCTGACTTCACTAGTGTTGCTAATACCTTTTACATCGTGTCCAGCAGTGTGATCCCCCGATAATTCGTACATTCTGGTTTACCCCCCTTTTTATATATCGGTATAATTATAGATTTCTTCTAATCCCGTGGTAATTTTTCCGTTTCCCAGACCATTTCCAACAGCTTCCATATTTCCTCTTCCAGTTGTTTACCTCCATATTTGATTTGTTCTGCACATATTTTGTTATTTCCTGGTGATTTCTTATTTTTTTTGTGCCTATATGTGTCAGGCTACTTCCTCTTTGGTTGGTCACAATTCTTCTCTTTTACTAGTACCTTCTTCTTCTTTATTTTCTTCCTCTAGTTCTAGGTTTTGCTCCATTTTGCAGTTTAAAACTTGCTCAAAGTGCTCCTTCCACCGTTCCAGGATTTCTGTATTTCCTACCGGTGATTTTCCCTCTTTGTTTTTCATAAATACAGCTTTTTTTTAGAAACTCTTTTTGATTCACTTTGCATCCTGGATGAAGTTCGTTATTTCTTTTCTTTTGTACTTTTCTTCCATTTCTTTTAGCTTATCTTCTTGGTATTTTCTTTTTTTTTCTTCGCAGTATCACTTTGGTCTTCAGTTTTTGGTCCTGGTATTTTCTCTCACTTTCTTCATTATTTTGCTGGAGCATCCGTTGCCATGCTTCTCCTTTTTTTCCAAGGCTACTCGGCATTCTTCATTGAACCGTGTCTGTTTTTTCTCCTGTTTTTCTCTTTCTAATACTTTCTCCACTACTACTTCACTGTTGCTTCTATATTTATCCATTTGCTTTCTATCGTTGTTGTTTCTTGTGAATTACTTCGCTTTGTTTTAATTTTATTCTGATACATTTCTCTCTTTCTTGCATTCACAGCTCCTCCACCTTTACTTCTTTTGGGCCTTTGATTGTTTCTTCTTGGTCGATTCTTACGATTACTAGGTAATGGTCTGAGCTTATTTCCGCTCCTCTTTGACTTCTTACATCTTTCACTCTCTTTGCATCTTTTTCTTGTATTAGGAAATGGTCTATCTGGTTTGTTTCATTTCGGCCTGGAATCCTCCAAGTGCCTAAGTGGATTCTTTTATGGTTGAAGAAAGTGCTCATGATTTTCATGGTTCTACTTGCCGCAAAATTTATTAATCTTAGGCCATTATCATTAGTTTCATTATGTTTGCTGAATTTTCCAATTATTGGTCGGTAGCCACCTTCTGTACCCATTTTTGCGTTACAGCCCCCAATAACTGCTTTCGTGTCAGCTTTTGGTAATTTATAGTATTCTTTCTCTAGCTGCTCGTAGAAGTCCTCTTTTATATCTTCTTCTTTCTCCTCTGTTGGTGCGTGTACATTTAGTATGTTAATCTTGTTTTGATTTGCTTGCATTTGAAGGTAGCACATTTTTTCTGATATCCCTTCAAACTTGATCACTTTGCTTTTTATAGTTTTGTTTACTAAGAAGGCTGTTCTGTATATTTTGTTGTCTCCGCCGCTGTAAAATAATATATAATTTTGTAACTCTGTTATAAAATTCCCCTTTTGCTTTGTCTCTTGTACTGCTCCTATATGTATTTTGTATCTCTGTAATTCTTGTTCTAGACTTTTGAAAGCTTCTTGATAATTAGTTTTCCTTAAATTCCATGTACGAGTACCTAATCGCCATTCATTTTTACTTCCTTTTACAATAAAGGAAGTATTGGATTCACCCCAAAAATTCGAAATTGAGTTTTCAACAGATCTTCACGTTTTAGAGTCTGCTGAACCCAAAAAACATATTTTTTTTCATTGGTCTGTCTGTCTGTGTGTGTTTGTTTGTCTGTGTGTCTGTGAACAGAATATCTCAAAAACGAAAAGAGGTATGACGTTGAAACTTCATATATAAGTTTTGTGTATTATCTAGATGCGACAGCAAGCTTTTGAAGAAAATCGCATAACCGGAAGTAGGTGTTTACTCTTGTGATTTTTCAGTTTTTTTCGATTTTTTTCAAACTTCACATTTTTATTGCATTTTTAATGTGTGTTAATGTGAGATAGGGGATTTTCCAGTTGAATACTTCTAAAATGGGTTTCTTTTGTTTTTTTTTCTATTGTTTTTATTAACTCCTATTTTAAATAGAACACCCGGTATATTATTACATTTTTTAATTCAGCTTAAGATTCTAGAGAAAATTTGTCTCTTCAACTAACGCTCTAGTTTGTACCGTTTTTGTAGAATTTATAATTTTTGAAAATTTTTGACAAATACTTAAAAATTTTAAATCAAATTTTTGGCTAGTTATAAGATCACTGTTATGTGAGTGTATCACACCAGATTTTTTTGGTTATTTTCTTTCTTTTTCTCTCTCTCCTCTATCTTTCTATCCGTTATCGTTGCCACTGCCGTCTTCTTTGTTCGTCCGTCCAGCGTACTTTCTAGTATTTTTTTGTTTTATTCTCTTTTTCTTTTTCTTAGATATTTTTCTCCAGCTTCCTGTCCCATTTATACAGTTTTTCGTTCACCCATAGCTTTTGGTACCCCATCTTTACTTTCTTTCCTTGCTTTTCTTCTTTCTTTGCCTTATCTTTAATTTGTTTTTCGATCTTTGTTTCCATTAGCGGCATATCCCTGTCTATGTACATATTTTGATTTTTTTTAAAACAATTTTTAAAGATGTTTTGTTTTTCTCCTCAATTCTTCACGGTTACTACACATTTTTCCTTATAATTATATAGGCATCTAATAATTCTGTCTTCACGTTTAGTGTTTTTTGTATGAAAGTTGCAGCTTCCTCTTTGATTACTGCTCTATCAGTGGTATCCACTTTTATTCCCGTTATGACTAAATTGTTCTTCCTCCTTTCTCTATCTTGCAGTTCCAATTTATATTCTAACTCCTCTATTTTTCCTTCCAATTTGCATTGTTCATTATTCCATGTTTCTTGCATATGACTTAGTTCTTGTTTTAACTTTATTTCTGCGCTGCTCTTCTCAAATTCCACTGTTAATTTATTCTGTATTTCTTCATTTCCGATTTTTATCTATTTGATTTTCCCTATCCATTTTTCCAACATCTTTTTCATAGCTTTCTCCATATCGGCGTCTTTTAGTAAAGATCCCACGCTTACCGTATTCTGTTTCTTAACTCCTGAGGATCTTTGTATTATTGTACTCCTTTTAAATATCTCCTTTTTTTTCTCTATATTACTCCTTCCTTCCTGTTGGTTAGTTTCTTCTCGTTTTTCTGGGCGTCTATTTGTTTTTATTCCCACTTGTTAAACTGTACTGGGTCTTCTGTGCTTCTTTTTCGTTTTTTAAACTCCTTTATATTTGCAGTACTATGTGCTCTTTGTCTCCCTTATTTACTGTCTTCCTTGTTCGTGGGTCCTTCTATACGTTTTCAGCTTTCTTATTTGTTTCAAACGTACACCTGTGGGCTATCTTAGCTTATTTACGCGCTCTAAAAATGCGCCAATTCCGTATCCGTAGACCCCGTGACGTATTCCGCGTTGCGTCCCCTAGCGCGCGCGCTCATGACCTGCCTCGCACTTTCTTTATACTGCACTCGACCCTACACTTCCCTACTCACGTGTGACACTTTCGGTTTATTTTAATTATTCACTGTATTCCGTAAATTCCGAACTACTTTGCCACAGTGGAGTCTGCATATGACAGTTGCCCGACGTACCGCGCTCTTTTTTTAATAAAAGAATTATCTGCATTGATTTATTGTTGTAAAAAACACGATTTATTTTCCGCTGCGTGTGATTGATACGAGTGTCGCGCCTCGTCAGTCACTGATTTGCATCACGTAGCCGAGGAAATAAGAGGATGATGTTGGGAAAAGTTAAGGGAAAGTTGAATTTTGGCCAGTTAAACCACTACAAGACATAAATTTTCCAAAAACTTTGAGTCCGTCGCCCCTGTGGTGTAAAATAATTTTGGTATTAATTTGCCATCTGAATTTAGAAAGAATAAGCTTTCCACTAGTTTAAGAATCATTGAGAAATATTCAAAACTAAGCTCTTAAATGTGATGTACGCATAAAATTAATCAATTTACAGTAATAAAAAAATTGGAAAATATATTTTTCTGTTTTTTTCAATCGCAAAAAGAATGGGGCCCTACGCATTTAGATCTGCAAGGTAATTGCAGACAGTGTACTTTTTTTTAACTATCTTCGGGTGCACACCCTATGTTCCAATTTATGATCCCTGATTCATGACTATTACAAATAGTTGTATTCTAATATGTTTATAAATGTAAAGCTCATTTATACCGTTTGTCCAAAACTGTACAATTAAGGAGCTCTTGTAATGGGTACGAGATAAATATTCCATAAAATTAGATAAAATGTTCAACATGGGAAGTACTATGGTCCATATTTTAATCGTACAAACTAAAGGTCTGCTGATAGGTGCAAACTTCTGTAAATGCAAAAATTTCACTTTAGTATATTGTAATAGTTATTTACCTAACAAGTTCGGGAAGTTAATTTTCCCGAATGAGCACTTTGTTTGCAGCACGACCGAAGGGAGTGCTGCATGTAGTGCGAATTCGGGAAAATTCTTCCCGAAAGAGGTAGGTACAATGTTTTTTGTAACGAATAACTCAAAATATTTAAAAAAGTTAAAAATATATTATTTAGTGTTTTACAACTTTACTGAGTTGGCAGCACAAATTACTAAATTTTTATACGTATCCTAGCACCTGTTAGCTTTTGTTGACGTTTACAGCGCCCCTGGAACACACAATTGCCATAGTTTTTGTGGGAAAGTAAAAAACACCCCGGTGCGGGAAAAGTCATTTTCGGCGCATCGGGAATGACCGGGAAATATGAATTTTGAAATCATGAGTGCAAAAAATACTTTTCCCGATTTGAGGACAAAATGTGTGTTTTCTAAAAGCAACACTAAATTTGTTCGAAAAGGAGGGAAAGTACATCATCGTTCATTTGAAGTACAGTCAGACCTCGCCGTTCGCGGCTTTGCGGTTCGCTGATTTGATTTTACGCGGGACACCTTTGTGCTCCCTTTTCTTTGCCGTTCGCGGATATTTGCTTTGCCGTTCGCAAATGGAATTGCCAACGTTAACTGTTTCAAACTTTCACACATCAACGGCCGGTCTTATGAAGGCCACTAATCTGACGTTAATTATAATTCGCTGTTAAAATAAACAAAAGCGCATAAAAATTTGTTTACTAATGAATAATATGTCATAAGCGCCAACGTTTTGATGAGCTTTTGTTTATTTTAACAGCGATTTAAAGTTAACGTCAGGTTAGTGACCTTCATAAGACGTAAGTAAATAAAGCAGACGTATGCGGTTTATGTCATGAACACGTAAATAACATTATTTATCACGAACTTGTAAACACACTTATCGAGCCCATTTCTTTAAATCTCTTATTACCAAATTGGACCTGAAATAAATTGTAAAACTATAACTTGTTTTGTTTGTTTCAGTCAGTATGATTTATGCTTTTTCAATGTTTTTTGTTTTAGTGTTTTTTGCTTTATATTTTATATTTTGAAAATGTTCGTATTTGCATATGTTTTGAAAATGTACGTATTTGCATGTTTTGTTACGGTATTAAAACAACTTTACGACACCCACCCAAGGTGAGCATCGCACCACGGAATCAGTCCTGGAAAACCGGCACACTTGCCCTGAGATTTGCTAAAAACAGGCTAAAGGCCACGGCTGGAACGCTCAGGGAGTCGGGTGTGAGTCACACGATACGTTCTGGGCAAGCGTGTTGAGGCATATATAGGGTACATCAAAATTATAAGGGCGCCACCAAGCCTGTCTTAACCCGAATAACCGGGCCTGGGCGGTTAGACGGGGGCGAAGTATTCAAGACACTCCGTCGATAGGGGTACTCGTGAATTATAAACTCACACAACGATTTCGTGATGGCAAAAATACTTAGATCATGAAGTGGGGCTCTTTCAGCCACGGCAATGTCACCACCAAGCTTACCTGCACGCTCTGATCTCACTGGCCCCACCGTACATTTATCTTCTCAATGATGGGCGCACGCTGAAACAGAACATGCACAAATCGACCAAGAATAAAGCGTCTCTTAATTAGATAAGCGTCTATTATTCAATTATTACATTGGGACAGCAAAGCGTGCCGCAAACATTGGGTTAATTCTTATAAATAAGCATCAGCTGATGGGCGCACTACTGTTACTAAACAACACCCATAACTGTACAAAATCAAGAGCAGTTTGACATATGAGTCCCACAAAGGGAACGTTTGTTCATAAAAATCGAGTTATGCAACAGCAAAGGCGACGCGAACAGCGTAGCTGTCGGCAGAATCCGGCGCCGCAAAGAGATGCGGCGAATTAGTTAGAAACCCAATTCGCAAGGCAAAAAGGGGGCCGCGTTACTGATATATATTTGGCCGAAAAGGGGGCTTACATAGCCTAACGCCCGCAGGCGAATTTAGAATATGACACAACTGGTGCTACGCCGCCCAAGCGATCGATAATTTCGTGTAACACTCAACGAGCCGAACACGACGCCGTTGCTAATATACGAAAGGTCTCGCACAAAACTTGGCGAATATGGCACCGCCCTGATAAGAAGTGATCGGGCTCACATGATAATTTGGGCAAACACAGCAAAGCCCAAATGAGGGAAGTGATTAGATTAAAAACGAGCGACGCCACTTCGCGACAACAATTTAAGATGCGAAGAGTACATTTTTAACGGTGCACATGATTTCACATCAAGTTCGCGCACATGCAATTTTACTGCGACCAAACTGGCGATGCCGCCTTACAGCACGTATGCCAAGAGTTCAGCAATTATTCACATGGTTAGGCGCAAAGCTCGCGCACAAGAAGTTAGTCACATGGAGTACCGCGGCACACAAATACGCCCCCGCGAAGCGAGCGTACAAGCGGAAGCAACACCGCAACAATGGTTATGATTCAATGGTTACAAATACCTTAGTTTTATTGGTGACGGCCCAAGAGATCGGCATGCGGTCCAGCTGGCGGGAAACAGGTTGCCTGTGGCACTTAATTCGCCGCTAAAACGGCAGACGGTGTGAATGGTCTGGATGCGCCCAAAATGGCGACAAAGGCTGGCGCTCCAACAAACGCCGCTACGACGGCAAAGCTAGCTCAATCATGTCTTACCTCAACGGGATCCTCGCACAACGAGCTAAAGGGAACACTCCCTTACGTGACGACGTAGAACCGGGCATGGAATTCCATCACACCTACGCCTTGGCGTAATAAGATCGCCGCTAAACGACACACACCTCCCTTGTTCAATGGCCTGAGTTGAACTGCCCAAGCAAGAAGCGTTACGACGCCCGAAGTGGCGTGAGCCAAAACGGCGTTACCACGTGACTCTCGACAGCCAATGGCGATGCGCCCAATAAAACAAATACGTTCCGGCGACAAAGAGAGCGCGAGGCCTCGCAGTCGCCTCAACAGCGTAATTTCTAGAAGGTTCGGAAATCTTGCGAGCGTTAACGCCCGGCTGTCAAGGTACCAACAGAGGGGTGCCCCAGATGATGAGAAATACTGCGCTTGAGGCCAAATATGTGCAAAATCATTATTATGGAATTAGGCGATGAAGCCAAATAAGTAACTAAAAGGGTTTAACATACAGGCACGCTGCCCTAAAGCCTAGGTGGCTAATTAAAATACAAAATGACCTGACAGTTTGTATACGCACTTTTATATATTTTTGATTTTTTTTAAGTTGCATAGTATAAATAAATCTAGTTTATGGAACCTAACCCCGTTTTTATCATTTATGTGTTTACTTGCGCATCGCGGTTTTGCGCTTCGCGGCATTCTTCTGGAACGTAACCCCCGCGAACGGCGAGGTCTGACTGTAGATCACTGAAAGAAACTAGTTTCGCAGACATTAATAATTGATTAATTTCTATAAAACAAAATATTCAATATTCTTTACTACAAGTTATGTATTGTTGCCTTATCGCTTGCTTATTAAAAGTGATGACTTGCAGCTGTTTGATATTTTTAAAACAATAGATAACTCGCAATAATAAAAAACTACATTTTGCTATGAAAAAGTTAGGAGAATGTCTCGAAACTAGTTTCTTTAAGTGATCCAGTTCAAATGAATTTTGTATACGTCATGTAACAAATTATGGCCAAATTTTACCAATAAATAGGTACTTAAATTTAATAAATGTATGTTATTTAGAAGGTGTGGGTGTTTCTCTAAGTAAATTTAGAAGTGATCTTACATTAATGTGATGTCCATGCAATGTTATTTTTGTTATACTAAAGGTTATGTTTATGACACTATGTTAGTATTTTAGATTATATAATTACAAACTGTTAATGGGGTTATCCCATAAATAAATAAATAACTGAATTTGAATGACAATCTGATTTTGTTCTAGATGTGAAGATATCCAACTTCGCTTGGCTCATTTATCATTAATAGAAACCTTCAAACAATCACCATTCATTAAGAAACTATGGCAAATAAGTCTTGTAGTTCTACAGGCACTACACCATGCATATCGCAGAACATGTATAGCAGTGAAAGTTTTGATAATCTATTTATTAAACAAGAAGGCATCGAATTAAAGGATGAAAATTATGAAAAGAAAATATTCGACAAAAATAACGTAAATACTGCTTGTAGTAGAGAGAAACCTTACAGTTGCCCTGTTTGTGAATACAGAACAGGATATAAAAGTAGTTTGGTAAGACATACAAAGAATCATGCAGGAGAAAAGCCATACAACTGCTCGGTTTGTGAATACAGAGCAGCAGCTAGAAGTAGTTTAGTTCAACATATGAAAACTCATACAGGAGAAAAGCCATACAAATGCTCTGTTTGTAAATACAAAGCAGCACGTAAAAGTCATATAGTTACTCATATGAAAACTCATACAGGAGAAAAGCCGTATAGTTGCTCGGTTTGTGAATACAGAACAGCAGATAAAAGTAGTTTAGTTAAACATATTAAAATTCATACAGGAGAAAAACCATACAGTTGCTTGGTGTGTGAATACAGAGCAGCAGATAGAAGTAGTTTAGTTAAACATATTAAAACTCATACAGGAGAAAAGCCATACAGTTGCGCGATTTGTGAATACAAAACAGCAATGAAAAGTAGTTTAGTTACACATATGAAAACTCACACAGGAGAAAAGCCATTTAGTTGTGTGGTTTGTGAATATAGAACGGCAGCAAAAAGTAGTTTAATTAGACATATTAAAACTCACACTGGAGAAAAGCCATTCAGTTGCTTGGTGTGTGAATACAGAGCAGCTGATAGAGGTACTTTAGTTAAACATACTAAAACTCATACAGGAGAAAAGCCATACAGTTGCACGATTTGTGAATATAGAGCAGCAGTGAAAAGTTATTTAGTTTTACATATGAAAACTCATACAGGAGAAAAGCCGTACATTTGCACAGTTTGTGAATACAGAACAGCAGATAAAAGTAGTATATTTAGACATATTAAAACTCATACAGGAGAAAAGCGACACAGTTGCTCGGTTTGTGACTACAGAACTGCAGATATAAGTAATTTAATTAGACATATGAAGAAACATACAGGAGAAAAGCCTTATAAATGCTCCGTTTGTGAATACAAAGCAGCACGTAAAAGTAATTTAGTGACTCATATGAAAACTCATACAGGAGAAAAGTCATATACATGCTCGGTTTGTGAATACAGAACGGCACACGAGAGTGATTTAGTTACACATATGAGAGCTCATATAGCAGAACAGCCTTAGAGTTGCTCATTTTGTGAATACAGAACAGCATTAGTTAAGACATTAAAATTCATATAGGAGAAAAGCCATACAAATGCTTCGTTTATGAATACAGAGCACCACATAAAAGTAATTTAGTTACACATATGACAACTCATACAGGAGAAAACCTGTACAGTTGTCTGTTTGTGAATACAGAACAGTACAGCAAAAAATTAATCACAGGTGTGAAGACTCGGTCAAGAAAAGCCATATACATGCATTGTTAGTGAATATAAAGCAATACAATAGCTATTTAAGGGCCGATTTCATAATCAATTTTAAATCTAATTTTAACTAAAGTAATGGTAGAATGTGCATGATGACATATGTAGCACATGGTACTCTGCACATTCTAATGTCACTTTAGTTAAATGAAGCTTTAAATTTGATTATGAAATCGGCCCTAAGTCACAAGGAATGTAACGACCTATTAACATTTGAGGTAGGCAAGTACAAGCCAAGACGAAGTCGCGGCTTGTTACCTGCCGAAAATGTTAATAGGCGATACATTCCTAGTTATCTTATTATATTTTTCCCGCTGCTTATCAAAATTTTCCTAGATTTTTGATAAAATCGTTTGGTTTGTCACCTGTCACCAGAATTAATTTTCGTGAATAGTGTTACCTATGAGTGTCACATGTCACATAAACACTTGCAATTTAGAAACAAAACGTCTAAATCTGCATCTTGCTTTGCTAATTTTATTATCCTAGGAACTTAATAATAGTATTAAGTTCCGTTGTCAAGAAAAAGCAGCAAACAAATATAATCACCGACTTACACGTTTTGTTACTAAGGCTGTATCCCTGACTTACATGATCAGCAGCGGGAAAATGTAATTTAATTACACAAGATGTTGCTTAGGAAATAATCTAATTATTATTTGTGTATACAGTCCGATACATTTTACTTATATACTAATAATCTTTATAATAAATTTAAAATATATAGAGTTAAGGTAAATGACGTCCTAGATAGAGTTTTTCGGTTCCGGATACTCGGACCTGCCAAGTCCAGTTAGGAATACCTGGATCCGATAACCGGTCTAAGAGTCAACTTTTTTTTTTAAATTTTTATTTTGTAATATTAGGTACCCACTTGTAAAATTATACTTATGTTGAATGGATTTTCATGTTTTAACTTTATTATATTACGAGGATAGTTCATCATTTCATCAAATGAAAAACTGTTTTTATCCGAAGTGTCATTTATTCACGTTAGTGTATGTAAAATTGCGTCTATCTTTTCATTTATTCGAAATATTAGTTCAGTTCTCTTGTGGTGTTTGTAATTTTATCAAAATGGATAAAATTGAAACAAGAGCTGTTATAAAATACCTCTGTAAGAAAGGTTTATCACCGCCAGAAATTCATAAGGACATAACTGAAGTATTGGGTGATTCTGCGCCTTCATACCAGGTAATTAAAAATTGGTCTTGAGATTTCAAACTGGGGAGAGAGTCCTGTGAACACGCGCCAGGTGCAGGACCACCAAAAACTGTAGTTACCAAGGAAAATATTAATTTGGTCCATGATATGGTACTGAATGATAGAAGAATTACCGTCAGATGCATAGCGGAGACATGTGGCATTTCAGTTGGGAGCATTGAAAAAATTTTGCACGAAGAACTGGGTCTCACAAAAGTCTCTCCACGTTGGGTACCAAAAATGCTAACGGCAGATCAAAAACGCCTCCGACACGTTACCGCAGAGAGATGAATTTTTACAAAGATTCCTTACAGTGGATGAAACTTGGGTTCATCACTTTGACCCAGAGTCGAAACGCCAAAGTATGGCATGGCGGCATAAGGGTTCCCCACCTCGAAAATTTCGTGTTGTTTCTTCGGCAGGCAAACTCATGGCAATGGTTTTTTGGGATTTTAAGGGAGTTATTTTTGTGGATTATTTACCACGTGGGCACACCGTAACAGGCCAATATTACGCAGATTTAATACCAAAACTTCGAGAAGCAATCAAGGAAAAGAGAAGAGGAAAATTGAGACGAGGTGTTCTGTTTCATCAGGATAACGCCCCGGCCCACAAAAGCTGTATTTCACTGGCAGCCATTCACAACGCTGGCTTTGAAATTTTTGAGCAACCTCCCTATTCGCCAGATTTGGCTCCTAGCGACTATTTTCTTTTTCCAAAATTAAAAGAACATCTTCGGGGAACCCATTTCATGAACGACGAAGAAGTGATGACAGCCGTAAATGAGTGGCTGGCGGAACAAAATACATAATTTTTTTCCAAGGGCATTCAAGCACTTCAGCACCGATACTTAAAATGTATTAACCTGTCAGGGGACTAAGTTGAAAAATAAAATTATTTCGTTCTTCTCAAACGTTTGCTTCTATGCTAGGGACAATAATTGGTGAACCGCCCTCGTATATTAGTTTTGTGATTTTTCAGTTTCTTAGTTTTTATTTGTATTAAGACTATTACGAGTTCTTCTAAATAAAATTTAGACAAATAATTCTCTTTTGTATATTCTTTTCATCTTAATGGTTAATGATTATAATAATGTGTTTGTTGTAATAATGAGTTATTAATAAAACAAAAGACATATAATTATATAGATATATTTGAACATAAAATATCAAATACTCGGACTTGAGGGGTCCGACTGAGTTCTACCTTGACTCGATGGGTCCAAAAAGCCCGAGCCTTTCCAAACCCTAGTCCTAGTGCACACGTAGACCATTCCAGGGCATCTGATGATGGCACTCCTGCTGTAATAAATTGACTGTAACGTATTGTTGACTATTGTATGTTTTTATATAGCCACTCTTTTTGATTGTAATATACAGAGTGGCTAGGAAAACCCCTGCTACTTTTCCAACTATTAACACCAGCTGTCGCTGTGTTTTACAATGTTTAGGTATTTAAATTAAAAAAATTAGCTACACTGCTTTTCACTGTCAATTTCAAAATTAAATTCTGCTGTCAAACTAGCAGCGAAGCAGATATGAATACAAATCTCCAACAACGTATTGCTATTGTGAAATGGTTTTATCAAGCGCAAATGGGTCATTCTACCAGAATGGCGGTACAAATAGTGCAACATCGTTGGCGTCAAACTTATGCGAATCGACCACCACCAGCTCGTAGTAGCAATATACTCCATTTACTTGATATCTGCACTGTCAGTGTCAAATTTTAAAAAAAATGTCTTGACTATACCTCAAAAATAATGTGGTTTTTATTAGACTGTACAGTAATTTAATTGTTAAAATGTGAAAAACAGCAGTGGTGCCAACATAATGTCAGTTTGACAGTGCAGATGTCAAGTAAATGGAGTATAATTACAATTATTGAAAATTTTTAACAGCATGGGGATGTTTCAAACCTTCAGAAAAAGATAAGTGTAAGACCAAGAAGCGTCGTCACCATTGATAACACTACGGAAATTCCCAACTGTCTATTACAACAGCCAATAACTTCGCAAAGACAAATTGTAGGAGAATTTGCAAATAGCAGGCAATCTATACAAATTGTTATTTGTGAAATTGGTTTGAAACGTTATCAGCCAAGATTAGTGCATTCGTTGAATGAAGATGACCCAGATTGTAGATTGCAGTTTTGCGAAGAGTTTCGAAATTTATTAGAAGATGAAGGTCACCCTAATTTTTTATTGAATCGCCTGTTGTGGTCAGACGAAGCCAAATTTCATTTATGTGGTCGTGTCAGTCGCCGTAACTGCGTTTATTATTCTGACGAAAATCCCCATGTTTTACTTCAAAAAGGTTTGGATCGCCTGAAATTAACGTTTGTGCTGCTATTTGGTATGGAGGAATTATTGGTCCCTTTTTTCTGGAAGAAAATATTACCGGCAATGTTTTATCTTAATTTGCTTCACGAAAGACTAATGCCAGCTATTTTAGAACACTGTCTTCCAGATATAATTTTCCAACAAGACGGCGCCCCACCTCATTACGCTATAGCAGTCCGATAATTTTTATATGAACACTTTCATCAATCTTAGATTGGGCGAAGGGGCTCGATTGAGTGGTTTAGAAGATCATGTGACTTAATACTCATGGACTTCAGTGTACAGGAAATTGTTCGAGATTTGGTCTATGCCGACAACATTAAAGAAGACATTGAGACCTTGAAGGTCTGGTCTTCATGGAAGCAGCATTTGAATCTTTTGCTCCTAAAATTTGTAGAACTGTTCAACGAAGAACTCTAATTTTTCAAAACATCTGGGTCATTAACTGGAGCACTTGCTTTTTTTTAAGTTTAATTTTGTTAGCATTCTGGTTTTTTAATTTTGTTGCTGTTTGATTTCTTATTTAATAACTAGGGGTGGGCGATATTAAAATTTACATATCGATATTCAATATCAGAATTATATTGATATTTATCGATATATCGATATTTATTAATATATCGAATAATATTTAAAAAATATTGATATATCATAAAATATCAATATTCGATATATCGGTATATCCATATATATCGATATGTCGATATATGATATTTCCATATATCGGTATATCGATATGGAAATAATATCCATATTTATCGATATATCGCTCAGCCCTACTGCTGAGTGCTGACTATCAAATATTATGTATAATTCCCCAATGTGAAAAAAGTGTAGCATAAACAAAAAAACTCCCGAAAAGAATTTATGCACGCAAATTAAATCTGCCGACTTGCACAATATTTTTAAATTTAGGGACTTTACAAGAAGTCTATATTTAAAAGTTGCAAAATACAGTACGTGTTAAATTCTGAGTACGAACTTACGAAGTACGAATATACACGTACTTTATATCGTTATCAATGTTATTATATTGTATTGCATGTGTTAAAAATGTGAATAATTAAAGTATATTTCTATCTTGCTAATTATTATATGTGTTACAAAAGTAAATCATTAACAAATATTAGGTATTTATTTTACTGTCACATGAGATGTGTATGTATGTACAGTCGTGTTCAAAAATGTGTTGTACAGAGATAATAGGCTGTTGTAAGTCGTACTTAAAAATGTGTTGTACAGAAATCGGTAGTTGGCTGTTTGTATATTTTGTCAATGGTAGTTAAATTTCAGAACTGTCAAAGTGACAACTAACTAATTATGGTTATTTTTGATTGTTATTCTTTATAATGAAAATTAATTGCTTTAGATCTTTAGTGTGTTATTTTTTCTACTATTAAAAGTTTATTGGTGATTGTGTTTTTACTCAACAAAGGCTCACATTGTATCATTAACTAAATAGACCTAGATCTAACCTTTCAAAGTATTTGTATGTACAACACTTTTTTGAACTTTGTGAAATTAAGTCACAATCATACAGCACAAATTCTGTACAACACTTTAATGAACACGACTGTACAACTGTACACCACAATCAATGCGTAATTATAACTTTAGTTTCTGAATAGCCAAATTCAGTTCAGATGAATAGTGGCAACGCAAAAAATTAGGTTCGAAAATGGTTATACAGCACTCGAATGTTTTAAAGATTACCTAATAGTTAACAGAAATGTCGTTTTTAGTGCAACCATATTCATATCGATTTTTGAAAAGACAATTTATGAATGTAAAATCTTGTTCTGTGTGGTTACAATAGGTCAATATGTAAAATAACATAGTTGATCATTTTAGATCATGAAGTATTATTATTAGGATTATTAAAACAAATTTATGGCACTTCAAATTAAGCGAATGTTGTACATGCGCAGATACAAGGTATACCGTACACATACAAAAAGTTATCGTAAACCAATCTGAACATTTACATGGTGACCAGTTTCTGACAACAGTTGGATTAGACAAGTGGAAACTACTAATTTGATAGCTATTCCATAAATCTCGATATATATGTATTTATCGATAATATGGAGATATTGATAATTATGGCGATATCAATAATTGGGGATAGCGATAAAAAACGATATTCGATAAATATCGATATCAGATATATTTCCATATTCGATACATATGAATATTCGATAAATATTGATATATTAATATTCGATAAATATCGATATTCGATATTTCGATATAACCATATTCGATAAATATCAATATTCGATAAATATCGATATTCGATATTTTGATATCCGATATTTCCATATATCGATATATCGATATGGAAATAATATCGATATTTATCGATATATCGCCCAGCCCTATTAATAACTAAAGCGTCTTGAGTAGCTTCAGGCATTTTAATACACGTGAACTAATTTCAGTAATCCACTTGGATTCTGTATTGTTACCAGTATTTTAATTTAATTTTTCTTTACTAAAGCGCCATCTCTTGACCGCCGCAAGAAAAGTGGCCGGGGTTTTCCCAGCCGCTTTGTATATTGATATGGTTTTAAAATGGAAAAGCATTTTAATAAAATATAATTAACATGCAGATTAATTATAATGCGAATAACAAGGATATTGAATAGGATAGTACCGTTTTATCATTAAAAATTCTATTTCATACAATGATATCGACAGTTTCTTCAGCAAATGTGACTGTTCATTACTGAAACAAAGACCAGTCAAAAAGAATCATAGTTATTCATTCAATTACATATGAAATTGAAAACAATACCAGTTAATTGTCCATTCGTTGATTGCAAATGTAACTCAATTTGGTCTATGACAATAATTTTGAACTAAGTTGTTATATTAGCCAGTTCTTATCTGCAAAAGTAAATATGTATTAGAAAGGATAAAACATAGATTTGTTTCTTAAATATTTGTTGTATAAAAGGGTTATTGTTGCACAAGCGTGCATAATAATTGGAGAGAGGCACAATTTGAGAACAAGTTAACCTAAAATATGACATATCTAGCTAAAAGTCACCAAGGTTGAAAAATAGGAATCTATTTTTTATATTTGATTTCCAAGGTTTTAGAGAATATAAGAAAATAACAATAACAACTGTGTGTGTAAAATTTGGAATTAAAAAATGATATCAGCTTTAAAATCAAGCTAAAAATGTAAAAATTCAATTATATTAAAAATAAATACTGGTGTATGCTCAGAAAAAGTGTTTTATATAAAATAAATGTCGTAATAAAAAGTTCGGAATAAGAAATATGAAGATGTTGGTATGCGTGTAGCATAACTAGCAGGCGTTGCTGACAACGGTGCAAAGCAGTACATGCAGTAGATGCAAGTTCAATGTGGCAATGAAGATAAATTGAGCTCGAAGATAGAAAAGTCAGAACGTAAGTGAAAAACAAAGATAACATTACAAATGCCAGACCCGAGGGAAAATATAAAACATTTAAATGAACAAAACTGCTAATTGAACAATTTTATTATTATTGAAGGAATTGCTAGGTTTTCCAAGCAAGTTTAATTGTCCCAAACACAAGTTCAAAATGAAGGAAATAACGTGGTTGCACAAAGTGCACCCGTGGCAAGCTTCATCGAAACTGACCGATTGCAATTGCTTCTGGTGGTGAAATTGAAACCATTTTTCGGCTTCGCTCGAATGTTTTCTCCGTATACCTATTACTTCAGGACTAACCTGTATATTGTTTTCGAATAATAATCAAATTGTATTTCGAATTATTTTAATTTATTAGTTCGCTCATTTCGTACCGATTCTGGAAAGCCCCACAAACATTCGCTGGCTTATCTTTAAGGCCCAGCTTGCAGCGGTCCTCGCTTCGATTGTCCGCACGCGGAGGCATTATATTTTCGTACCTCAAACAAGCCACTTGCTTGCGAGGATTTTTCTTCGTGCTAATTACGCCACGACGATGGTGTTTGAAAGCTGATAATTTGATTCAGGTACGATGTGTTTTTCTTTCTGTTATCCTCGCATTAACTGCATGTCTTTAGCTTTCACCTGGAATTCACAAATTGCACTTGGGATTAACAATTTTTACCGGAGGATTCTAAACTTGGAGTCCAGTTTCCTGTCCTAATTCGAAACGAACACCTGCTATTTTCTGCATCGCTCCTGCTTCTGCACCTAGGGCCAACACATCCATGTTGCGTAAGGCTGATTCCTTGCTGTATGCGGGTTACCAGTTATAGGAGCTCCCGGCTAGCGTTTATACCCTAAACTTGTGAGCCTAGAAGGTCAGTTGGTTCGTTTTTTATTACAACGCCGATCGAGGACGGGTTATGTACCTACCAAGTCAATACTGTGCTGGTGATACCTGATACTAAATTTATTACTAACATGATAGTTCATTCACTCAGCAAATTTAATTAAAGATAGCATTTAAAACTATTGAATTTTTATGTGTACTCGATACCTTTTAATTTTTTGCAAAAGAAGCACCCACGTTTTTTTTCTCATCAACCTAGAAAGAAAGGTTTTTATGAATGACAGCGATATGCATATCTCTAGATTTACTTTGCAATTTCAAGTAATTTAACGACTCAAAAAGGGGTTATTTGTGGTAATGCGTGTGGCCACTTTCAATTAGTTTTGGCTGCATAGTGTAGCAAAAATTTTGAAATATTTTATGCATTACATAAATTACATTTGGTGATTACCAGATTAGTATGCCTTTAATAAATTCTGATTACTTGTAGTTAATTATATTATTCGAAATCATCTGATTTCCGGCGCCCATATATTTTTTAAGACTTTGCAGGGTACACAGCTGGTGGTTTGAACTCACGACCTTACCGCCGAATTTGAGCTAGTTCAGCATGCGCGGTAAGTGAAAATTTTTAGAGCTTCCGTGCAGTACGTACATTAAGAGGCCTATTCTGTAACTCGTCGTTCGTTGACGGTGATTTTCCTAAAGGCGATCGTTAGCGACTTTCATAACGGCAAGCTCAACGAATTCGTTAGAAAAGTTATTCCGGACGCGCTGTCGTTCGGTCGCTCGAAGCGCAACGGTGTGTTAGACGTTTTTGGGAAAGTTAGTATATTGTTCCGTACTTGATGCTAACTTCAGCTTATCATTTTAGCCATTTGTGGGCTGTAATGTAGCACTTGATCTTTACGCAAACATCGAAAATAGGCTTTTAATAGTCCAATGCATCATTCAACTGAATTACGTACTACACAACTTTCTTGTCTTTATCTATGCTACACAATGCCGTTGAGTATAACCGTATAACGACCTTCTGGCGTGTCTAAATTTTGCTCCAACAATCGGCGTTAATAAAAACGGTTGCAATGGATACCCAGAATCTCCCAACAACTAATAAGTAGTTCGATCATTATTCTCGGTAAAATGTCTTTGCAGCACTTCCTTAATGTTGCTAACCATCCAAATTGCCGAATCAAGAACTGAACCAGGATACCTGGCATCGAGCTAAAATTTGACAAATCTAAAATAATTGGACATATTTCAAACAATTTATCACTTTTAGGTATAAAATAAAACATTCTGATTACAATTTGGCAATTGATGATATAAAATCATTTTCTGCTCATAAAGGCATGGGCAAGAGTGCAGTCAATACATCCCGTTATCCCAGGAAAATTAAACTTTTCAAAGAAACTGAAAAAAATTGTACTAAAATCTGAAGCAGGCTGTTTCTATATTATTTGCCTGTTTTTACTTTAGTAGTGTCATTCAGATTTTGAGGAAATTTTATTAACGTAGGAGCCAAATGTTCAATAATAATGTTTTAATTTCAATAAAACAACGGCTAACAGAAGTCTGAGATAAGCCACAATGGTGGTCTTTACCTACAGATTTTTGGTAACTTCCATGTGCTAAGCAATGCATGACCGTTATAAACTACATATATCAATGACAAAGCTTTATCAATAATTATTACTAGGTAAATAAATCTGCGTAGGTACCTTTACCACTTTTGGTATTTTTGTCTATCTCTAACCATCCTCTATGTGTGGTTCAATTAAGTTACATAAATCAAGGGCGGACTAATTGATACAATTTCTGAAATTGATTTCTGGAATCTCAAAAGGATTGCTTGCGTCTCGTAAACGAGCGTTACGTTGTGTTGCGTGATATAAAAGTTTAAAATATTACTGCAAGGAAGATTTGTAAGTTAGTAAAAACAATTTAAAGCTTACAGCGTTCCAACTCCTCTAAAATTACGTTTAGATAATTATTATTCCCCATCTCAAAAGTAAAACAATTACGTGAACAGAAAAATACTCAAATATACTGAAATTTAACTAAGCTAAAATTCACGTCGTTGACTAACGTCAGTCAAATAACCGCCGTTTGTGAACGGTGGCCGGCAGTCGCATTATAACGTCGCATCAACGAACCTTTGCGCTACGGAATAGCTTTAGAGCGACAGTTCGTTCAAATAACGAAAATCGTTCGCTAACGAGTCGCACTCGCGTCGTTAGAGGTTACAGAATAGGCCTCTAAGGAGGTTAATTTGCGATTTTTACTACCATTGATTATTTTATCTAATTAATCGCAGATCAGCTTCTTTATCGTAACAAAATTTACAGAGGATGAACAATCTACAAGCATCTTCTGGCAGACTCAGCGCCAAATTTTAAAATTGATGACTGCTTCCATGACTATATCAGTCAATTGCTTTCTGTTTTGTGCTCTTTTCTTCTTGTTTATTTCTCCTATCTCTCCAGTCACTTAATCCCTCCATCTTGCTTTTGGTCTTCCTCTACTCCTTGCATTTGGTACTCATTTTGTAACCGCCTTAATTGGTCCATCTTCTTTGTTCCGTTCTATATATGTTCCCCAGCCATTTTAACCGCTGTGTTAGATCCTATTGTTGTTCTTAAATGTTTTCTTACAAATACTTTGTTTTCAAAATTACAGATCAACTTTATGTTAACGGGTTTATATATTTTAAAGCTCTGGTGTGAAGAATCAGGCCCGTTACATCATATATTTATAGTTTTAGTTTAATTTTATTTTTCTGTTTAGCTGTATACTTAGTAATTGGTTCTGTTTTGTCGTTTATGTTGTTAATCTGTATTTCTAAGTATTTAAGTTTGCCAATCTCAACAAATGTGTACGTGGGGATTTTTAGGGCCAGCTTAGTGCTCTTGTTTCCCTGTTGACATTTCATGTGCTTTCATTGATGCGTATTTCCTTTGCTTGTTTTTCAAAGTATCTGAATGGTTCAGTCAACTATTTTTGTTGTGATTACCATTTAATCATCCGCATATGCGATTATCTGCCCTTCTGCGTTTGTAACCCAGGACAGATTAAATACATCATTTTCGGGAAGTAGTTCGGAGTGAGGCACTCTAGATCATCAGGATTATGTGACAAGTAGGTCAGAGGTCAGCTATTCAGGATCTCTGCTACTGCACATAAAAGAGTCCTCATACAGCTTTTCTATTGGATCTTAGTCTTCAAGAAAACCTCCGTAATTCTCTTTGTACATCAACAAAACTCTCCCAGCTCCCTCCATCTGAGGAGCAACCGGAGGATTAAAGTGCCAATCGATCCCCTTGACACTCGTGGCTGTAGCTACCTTCTTCATGTCAATTCTCGCAGAACCTTTGGAAGCTCCTTATTCGCTCGAACGTTGTTGTTTCTGTTGTCGCTCCAGATCTGCGATAGTTTCGCAGAAATGGTGATAAAGCTGGATAATGCATTAATCGTTTCATTCGCGTTCATACCGCTCATAAGCTCCAAATGTACGGCTCTTACTGTGAGGCACGTGAAGATTATACGCGAGCGTTTCTCTGTCTTCCAATTAACCATAACATTGAAAGAGCCAACTCATTCAGTCCTAGTGTGGTAGAAAACTTGGTGCTTTCTTCTGCACAGTACCGTTTTGCTGATTACCTTTTACATACTGATGCCGACATTGACTATCGATCGATTCTTCAGTCTTCTTGCACGTATATAATCATCGAATGTTACTATTTCTTCGAAGAAAATCTCTTTCTCTTTGCATTTCGCCTTGGTGATATTCTGTTCAAAATTAAAATCATATATGTAGATTTCTTTTAACTCAATTACACATTGACCAAAATATTCCACTTCAAAAGGTCTGACACTTTTTTTTCTTTATTTCATGTAATAATTTTATCAGTCGTTAAATAGTTTATCTTAAGTAATGGCTTTCTGGTTATAACTCATATTACATCTGCATAACTGCTACTCCTACACCTATTAATGCACGAAGTCGACCTTTAAACTTCTACAAACGTCCAGCTGTTCACTTACAATTCGTCCACAGCAACGGCTTTCTTCAAATGATAATCCACGATGTAAAACTTTATTATCCCGCATATCTTCACTACATCCAACTGCCTCCCTGAGTCCATCCACAGCAATGGTTCCACACAACTAATAATCCACGCTGTTAACCCTTACACTCCTGAAGATCTTCTAATATTTGGGTATTATTTCAATTTTTACATTTGTTAGTAAATAATACCTCTCTTTAAATTGTAGTTTTATTATAAATTATCCAATATGAAATCTTTTTATAGCTATCTACTTATATATCTCCTAGCATACCTATTTTTGGTTTGAATATCCTTGAGTGCCTCTGCCGCCATGTTCTCTCTGTTGCGTTTCTTTTTCAAGGTCGAACTTGTATCGTGTTTGCATTTACCGTGAAATGATCCGAATTAATATCTGTCTTTCTATATGACCTTATTTGGTTCTTTGTATTTCCACCCGGAGACTCCCAAGTAACTTTGTGAATATTTTTCTTCTGCATTGTGCTTTCTATTACGAGGTTATTTCTTGCTACAAAGTTCATTAATCTTTGGTTATTGTAGTTTTCCTTTCATATTTTAGCATTTAGGTTGCCTATTATTCTTTTTATATGTATATGGATTTAACTCAAGAAGGACTAAGGGAAAAGCCAAAAGCAAAGAAACAGAAATGGAATGACACATACTTAAAACTACTATAAACGAAGATGTGAATGTACATCTAAAAAGAAATGAAAGAAAACAAATTTGGTTGTAAAAACAAAATAAAGAGGCAGAAGAGAAGTACACACAAATAAAGCACATGCAATTTGTAAAAAATATAAAAGAGAACTAAATGAACAGAAATTAAAGAGGTAGAAGATGCATGCAGAAACAAAACATCAAAGTATTTTATAAAAATGTTAAATAGAAAAGCCAAAGGTCTAGGAGAAAAGAATTTGGGTCTCAGAGATGAAGATGGAGCACCACATTTAGAAGAAAAAAGATCTTGGAGATGTACAACCGCATTAAGTACTTTAAAGTGCTGCAAAATAAAGACACCGAACAAGGGAAGATGGTCAGATCAACAGAAATAACAACCAATTACAAACATGGGAAGAGGTCACAAACGTTTTGCAAAAAATGAACAGCAACAAAGCCCTAGGATCTGAGAATATTGTAGCAGAACGCATAAAAAACGCAAGCGAAAAATTGTGGGACATATTTTCGAACTTATAAAAAATATCTTGCCAGTAGAAAAGATTCCGGAAGAGTAGGCAATGTCAATGATATTCCGAATCTATAAGAAAGGCAATGCACAACAAACATGAAATTATTGGCATATTTCTTTGCTTAACGTACACCCTAACTACGCTGATAAAAAATAAATTACAAGAAGAAACTAACTGCAGCGTAGGCATGTACCAAGCTGACTTAGAAGTGGAAATTCAATAACGGATAACATTTTTATACTGAAGCAGATACATGAAAAGTGCAGCAGTAGGAATAAGCAAATACATACCCTCTTCCTAGATTTTGTTGACTACATAAGGTGCATAAGTGTAGAATAATTTTAATTTTGTGAATTTGTTTTTATGTAAGCTTGGTTTCCAATTTTTAAAATGTTAGTGTTTCGAGATTTATTAAATTTGTCATTCCGTGTTTGTTTGTGGAAATATTTATTTTGAAGTGTATTATATAAACGTTTAATTTTTTTCTCAATGAGTAATTACGTAGTTTTCGAGAAATGATTTTTCATTGAGTAAAAGGGTTCTTGTTATTGGGCAAAGGTGCTGGTGTATCTAGTCGGTTAGTCATTTAGTTCCAAATAGATAAGGTAAAAATTGTTTTGTGCAGCTCATACTCTAGCGAATTATTCGCTTTTTATGGTACTGTATTTTGATTCACTATCGTTTAATATACGTGAGGCATAACTGTACGCTATTTTTTAATGCCGCGGCCAAAGTTGCGCAACCCATTATTCAATTATACTAGTCAACTTCATACTATTTATTTAAATGTAATTTTTCGTTGACCGCTTGTTAATTTCAATATTAATGAATTATTTTTCTTAAAAAAGGATGGATTAATAGACGTCATTAATACACTGTTTTTGATTAATACACTCTTTGTCATTAATTAACTGTTTTTTTTAAAAGGATGGATTAATAGATCTATTAATACACTGTTTTTGATTAATACACTCTTTTTCATTAATTAACTGTTTTTGTGATTTTGAAGTTTTGATGATATTTTGAATGGAGGTTAGTTGTATTAATCAAATTTTTCGCCACAAAAGAGATTTTGCGGTCAACGAAAAAATGTTGTAATCAACTCGTTCGTTAATGGGCGGTTAATAATCGAAACTGTTTAAAGCACGAACGAGCGATAGCGAGTGAGCGCCTTTAATAGTTGAGATTATTAATCGCCTTCATTAACACACTTGTTGGTTAAATAACTATTTATGAATCAAGGATCCTAACTTAGGTTTGTTAAAAATAAAATTTTGGAATCTGCGAATATGCGACATTAATTAAACTATCACATAAACTAGCCCAACTACATGACACATATTTTTTCATGTCTTCCTGGATTACATTCGTTGAAAACAAAATTTTTCAATCTACAATACATTGGAAATGGTATTTTGGGTTGCATAACTATTAGCGGAATTAAAAAAACGATTATAATGGGTTTATCATCTTGTGAAAGAACTACACCAAGTGTGAAGCATTAGTAGTGAGTTCAAATTGGGATATTGCAAAACGGTTCGTTAGTCAAAAGGCATTTACAATATTCAAAAGATTGTTTCAAATTTTATACATTTTCTATAGTATCCAAAAAGTTCTAAAAATTAAAAATTATTTTATTTCTGTTCTACTGTTAGGCAATGCGAAAATTTTAGCGGCTTCGATTTTAGAAGGGTTTGGTATTATTCTGTCAGGTGTTATTATATGGCCTCCATATTTTACATTATTCTGAAGAAATTCGGGTTTCTCCAATTGAATTAGTAAACTAGTTTCTTTATATTTTTGAGTCGTTCGATAAGTTGTTATCCCAAAGTTAAGTATAGAATAATATCGTCAAGACATTGATTTGATGTTGATCCTGTTAAGGCGATGTTTATGGCTCTTATAAACTGCTCGTAGCATTTTTCATACCAAGTGAAAATATTTTGTTGTAAAAGCTGTTTTTTCTTTGTCTCGCGAGCGCGGGTCCATTTCGATTTGGTGGAAACCGGAGGCTAAGTCAAAGGTCGTACAATAAATGGTTCTGCCTAAATTATTTAGAAGTGTCTTTATTCGGGGTAAAGAAAATTTGTCATCGTTCCGTCTTCTATAATAAATTAGGACTCTTCCTGTTTCTTTGCCTGAGGCATCACATATTTTGGGACTACCAAAATTTGAAAGTTATAAGATGTTTCGCTTGGTTCGATTATATCTTCTTTCAGCATTTTGTCTATTTGCTGTTTGACTTCTTGTCGGTGTATGTGGGTATCGGTATGTTTTAGTAAAAATTGGGGTGTCTGTTTTCGTTCGTATACGGTGTTTAATAAAATTTGTAGTTGAAGGGGGAATTTTAGGGTTATAAAATATTTCTTTATAGTTTAAACAGAAGTTTGTTAATTTTTTCTTCTGTATTGAAGTGTTCCAGTATTAAGTTATTTTGTAAGTTTTGGCGAATATTGGTTTTTCTTAAGAAGTTGCATTATAACTGTAACGTTTCAAAATTATCTAGGTCCCTGCGAAGGGCGTACTGGATTTAAATCACGGGTAACTCTAATCGGAGGCAGGGTTCCATCAAACTCAGATATATATAATCAAGAAAACACCAGATAATTACCAAGAATATATTGTGTTTAGCTATAATTACAAAATAAGTAATCATTCAATGTCAAAAAGAATTGTATATTGTGTTTCGTCACCTCCTGGTGAGCTGCAACCCTCCTGACGGAGCTGTACGGCAGGCGGGTACGACGGGTGATTTAGCAAGCTTTACAGGTAATTTCGGAACGCATTCGTTTGGCGGCGACGGACCGATTATCGGTAGAGCGAATGTCCATGCCGGATAACCTCCAAGTCACAGTATTGTTGGTGCTTACGGTGCTGGAATCAAACGTAAAATCACGCTGTTATAAGTGATACCTGCACCTCAGTATCAAGATAGTAGTTCTCGCGGGCCTTGTAGGTGTCCTAGGAGTTCGTAGCGTATCCGTCGGAGTGACGGCGATGTGAAATTCGGCCTGGATTTCTTATTCAAATTTTAGCGGGCCGCGGGCATTGGCATCCTGGCGGCTCGCAAAGAATTTCCCCGCAGTCGATCCCACAGACGGGCTCGGAGTTCCGGCTTCTGGAGAACATCTCTAAGTGTTCAGGACGGACCCTTCAGGTAGGTTTATGCATGCGGCTACTGGGTTCGATGCACATTTAGGCTGGACGTTTAATTTGGATTCTTGGGAACCATGTTATTAAATAGTTTTGGGACTCTTATAGTGGCAAATTGTAAGGCAGGTTTTTTTAAGTTATCCGAAAGCAAGTTAGGAGTCCGGCACTGCGGGAGTTGCCGTCTCAATCTAACTTCATGTCAGGTTTTCGGGTTAATAAGCCAGGAGGCGGGCACTGCGGGCAGTCGCCGTCTCAATCTAACTTCCATCGACTCGAGATGGGACTGGGCAGGATCAGGACTGGTGGGCTCAAGGGGAAAAATCTCAAGTCTGGACTGGACGGGATAGGTAATCTCAAGTGAAGTGAAATAGAAGTGCAATCTTCTTTTATATCCTTCTGGCGGCTTTATCGGTGCAGCGGTTCTGGGTTTCCATGGAATGGGGAAACGACGCGATGGGTCCTTTAGCGCTATGTTGCGCATAGCGGGTGCCTTCGCGTTATCGGAAAACCAAGTGCCGGATAGATGCAATGTCTGATAACGTTTAAACAAGCAAGGTTTATTTTATAAATTTATGCAGATGCTAGCGTTACATGAAACGACTATTAATTTGAATTTTTTTGTAGTAGTACAATCTTCTAGAATAAGAGGTTGAGATATAATTTATATTTGGGATTTATATGATGTGTTTATTAAACTTGTTTAAACCCAGTTGTTTTATTTAATGCAAGAATGCAACTATTGTTGAAGGCATTATGTTTTTAGTGAAATTTAGGTAATACTTTACATCCACCTGTTCCTACTGCAGGTAAAATAACAAATTGGTATATTCGAGAGGGTAACGTAATATGTCTTAAAATGTAGGGTTTAATTTTGGAAGAATTGCATTGATTGTGTTTTTGTTCTTGTTTTAGTTTTGAATAGTTGTAATAAAAAGATACTACGGTCTTTTCAGTTTGTATACGCATCCGTTCATAATCGATATTGCAGAGGTTAGCTAAGAGGTTTGTGCTTAGTAGTCTTACCTATTCATCATGCAAATCCAATAAATCACAAAGATGTGTTTTATCTTCTGACACTAAATTTTGAAGATGTACTTCTTGATATTAAATTGTTACTTGCGGACTTTTACGGCTTTAGGTTTTTTTTTTTGTAAAAAACCTCCAATATGTAATTTTTTTGTCGGGAAAAACGTATGTATATTTCAAACTGCAAAATAGAAAATGTTGTAGACATCTTTCATGTGGTATAGAAATGTAACCCAAAACACATTTTTGGGAAATTTAAACTTGCCGCCGAGATGTCCTACAATTGAATTGGTCGTCGGAGTTTCAAAAACGTTGGACCTAGTTTTGGATTTCGTAAATACATGGCCATGGAATAGATCTCAGTTCAGACAACTACGTCACGGTTTTTGTTGACAATAAAGTAGTTTCAGCGTATACAGAAATCAAACAAGTAGAGACACTTAGTGTCGGTGTTCCTTTGATGTCACAATACCAATTTGAATGACCTTGAACGGCTCCTGGGGGGTACTTTTCGATAATACAACAGATACTTTACCACATCAAGGCCAACTAAATTATATAGGAACAACACAACATCAAGACCAACTAAATCTATAGGAACAAAACAAAGTTTGTTTTGTTCCTATAGATTTAGTTGGCCTTGACCACATCAGGATTGGTAGCAGAGCCAGTAACTGTCTCTGATTGGTGGAACTTTGTTCTGCTAGCCAAGCTTAGACATAACCTCTAAGTCACTGTCCCAGGCACTCTAGACAGGTTTCAACATTTGGCATGAGCGTCTATTTGTTTGAGTTATGTACGCTGGTAGTTTCGAGTATTTTAGCCGTGTTATCCAACTATTCATGAATTAACCACGGGCTAGGTATGTGTATACGCACTTTGAGGGATATTTAAACATCTTGTGCCGAACCGGCTTCGAACTCGCTACCTCCCTAACGCTCATCGATGTAGGTTTTTCTCTGTCGCTCGCGCACGGAAATCTCGTTTTCGTTTTTACTGTCACTGACCGGCGTAGCGCCGAGTGCTTGCATTAGCTGCTCCTTGCTTTTGTTCGATCTCTCTCTCGCTACGCTTCGCTCGATGGACTTTATCAGTTTTATCGACCTGCAGCCAAATTCTTGAGATTCTCGGGCGAGTTTCGTGTTTCTTCATCTTGTACTATCGGGAACAATTGAAAGTAAACGACCAACATTTTAAATACTGTCTAGGAACTTCTCTGGCAATGCTAGGTCTAGCATTTTTAACTGGTTAAATACTGGTTTACTTCAAGTAGGCACGTGATATGTAAAAACTCCATTCACACAACTAAAATATTGCTAAGACAAGCATACTATATTGATACCGTTTACTTTTAATTGCTCCCGATGATACATAACATCAGGCCGTTTGGATTGCTTGCAGTTTTCGGACCTTGGGCCCGCTCGATATTTTCGCTACGTATTTTTTCGCCTACGGCTGTTTGTTGTTTTCTGTGGAAATTGAATTAAAAATATCTTCTTTAACTAGACTCGTTGACTTTTAAACCTTTTTCTATTTTCTGCTTAATACAGTACTTCATACGTACGAATCCATCGTTTTTAAATCTTTGTTTTTTAGATTTTTGCATAAATACTTTTAATATCATTCTTTCATTTGTTTATGCCTTTTCTTAAGTTTTCTGCTCAAAAAGCTCTTTTTTATATGAATTCTGTGTTTCTAAAATCTTTTCTTACGTTTTCTGACCAAAAAAGCTCTTTTTCATATATATGCTATGTTTTTTAAATCTTTTGTTACGTTATCTTTTAAAAAACTCTTTCTTTATGTGGATATTTTGTTTTTTACAATACTTCCTTCATCTTTTAGATGAGGGAAGTAAAAACCAAAAACTCAGTTAATAAAATTCAATAAGATTTTATTGTAAGTTGCAACGAAGGATTAAGGGTTGGCCTCACCTCGTGGCGAAAGTTATACTTGGTATTTTGCCGGCTGGTAAATATCGGCCTAATTTGGCTAACTCGCCGGGAAGGGTCGGAGTTCCAGCTAAGCTGAAAAAGAACTAGGGGAGAGGGCGCCAGGTTCTCGACGTCGAGAAATCCTTGGGTTGGACCTCCTCAAGGTATGAAATAAATCCAGCAAACCAATTAGTAAAACCAATAACTAATAACAGCATGTATTTGAATAATTGGTTCTGTAGTGTAAAACAGTAACAATGACTAGACAAACATGGACAGGCAAATCGACAATCAACAAAAGTAATAATAAATATACAAAGAAATCAATAACCCACCTAAACACGTTAAAACGACAATGGGAACTGCATAAATATAATCAATATTACCATTTCATCCAATATAGGCATGAATAAAAAAACAACTAAGCTTTAAGCTACCGCGATCAAATTGCTACTCGATTGGCAAGGCAGGTATAAGTGGGCACAAAGATTGGCACGCACCCTGTGAGGCAGAGAGCGGCAATACAGAGCTATGCAAGCGAAAAGGCTAACTACTACCCCGAATGCTAGCTCGAACTTAAATAGGACAACTTCAAGATTTTGAAGGGTCGAAACCCCATTACGGTTGCATGAACATACAGGGTCGTGACGATTTCTATCATAAACTTATCATGTTCTTTATGACTGCTCAAAACAACGGCTTGAATAAGCTCCTGACAAAGTTATAAAGAAAAACAAGTTCATATAGGACGTTTTGAAGCCTTGAATGTCGATAATGAGCTTCATCGTCTTATATTAGGCAAAACACGTTGCAATGGGTATAGGACAAAACCCCGAATGCCCAAAACGCCGAACCGATAATTCGTCCAAAACACCGACTGCCATTCCGCCGACTAGGTCCAAAACGCCGACTCCCATTCTGCCGACCGTGTCCAAAACGCCGAACGGAGTCGGTGATAAAAAAGACCAACCGGTGTCCAAAACGCCGGACGACGCCAACTGGCGTCACGCCGTTCGTGGGCTTGGCGTCGGAGCCGAATACAAATCGAAAATTGTATTTGGTCCAAAACGCCGACTGCAGATTTATTCGGCACTTTGGCCATTCTGTAAAATGTGGACTGTCCAAAAGGGCGAACCGATAATTCGTCCAAAACGCCTACTGCCATTCTGCCGTCTATGTCCAAAACCCCGACTGCCACTCTGCCGTCTATGTCCAAAACGCAGACTGCTATTCTGCCAACTAGGTCCAAAACACCGACTACCATTCTGCCGACTTTGTCCAAAACGCCGACTCCCATTCTGCCGACCGTGTTCAAAACGCCGAACGGCGCTGACCGTCGTCACATCGTTCGTGAGCTCAGTGTCGGAGCAGAACGCGAATCGAAATTTGTATTTAGCCCAAGATTCAGGCGCTTTGGCCATTCGGCAAAATGACCTAGAACGCTAGTACGAGCCTCTCCCAAAATGCCGACCACGTTCGAAGTCGGTGGTTTGGCCGTTCGGCAAAATGTCTTGCAAGGTGTTCGCTGTCATGACTAAAACGCCGACTGCATGTACCAGCGGCCGTAAACAGTTTTGAAATTGCATTCTTGTAGATGACGTTGCAATATTGTGAGTTTGTTTATTTGATTAACTGTTTCTCATTTCAACTAAATTTGTGGAAAAACGAATACGATCTGACTTTCTGAATTTTTTTAGTAGTCGCAGCAAACTTGCATAGTACCTAGGAGCCCTCATTCATTACGGGAAAAAACTATTCATGGGTCATAAAGTGCAATTAATTCTACACCCCCATGTCCACAATGTCTACTTTTGTATTTACAACTGCCTATTTAATGCTTATAATGCCGTTCTCTAGTTATGATTAACATACAAAAAGGCGTTTGTGAATTAAACTCCGGAGAAATAAATTAATTAAACAGGGTGTTTCTTAAGTCGACCGTGTGAATTCTGGAGGTACCAACATTGTAATGTAAAAAGAGGTTTAAAAAGCTTGTTTAAGGTTTTTGCCTCAGATCCGCAATTCTCTTATAAAACAGCTTTAAAAATTTGAGAAAAAGTTTTGAGAATCGCCGAATTTGTCATATGGCGGCATATTTTTAAAAGCAGGTCAGTAACAAAAACCTTAAAAATGTCTACTATCCATTCACAAAACTCGTGAACTGTCAAAACGCTGACAAGTTGGGACCATGTTTAAATTCTGTTTTGGAACTTCTGCTTGCTGATTTTGGCAGCACTACAATTTCTGAAATTTAAAAACTTGACTTGTCACACTTTCTTGTAAAAAAATAATCTCAAAAATTCTTTAACAGAAACGAAAAAGGGTTTTATTATTCAAAAGGGAAAAAGACTATAGATAATAATTACAAGGGAAAACTTTTGACACATGTAACATAACCTAACTTTAAATATTACTAGAAAACACTAGATCCGAAGTAAATTCTGTAATTTCCAGGTACACTCAGCTAATATTTAAAAAATTTGACATTGACGGTTCACGAGTTTTGTGAATGGATAATAACTGTAGTTTATAAAATGTCGCAAATTCCAAACACATCACTTTATAAAATCGCATTAGCTAATTTTAAGTCTTTTTTACCCGTCTGCTTTTAATAAATCCAGTTTTACGGCAAATTCAGCGGTTCTCAAAACCTTTTCTAAAATCTTTAACATTGTTTTATAAGAAAACTGCGGATCTGAGTCAAAGAGGAATTTTAGACTCCTTTTTATATTACAACTTACCTACACAAATTACGCGGTCGACTTAAGAAACACCCTGTGTAATACTACCACCGCCTATTTTTGTTTGATTTTTATAAGAATTGCTCCAGTAATAAGCTAAGTTTTTAATGTTCTTATTCTCCTTCTACAAAATTGTGGTTGTATGAGGCTTCTTTATTCGTAAACCACACAGGTGGCTAGCCTTGGCTATCGAAATGGAAGAAGAGTTTCCTTGTTAGGGGTTAACAACTAACACAAGTGTTAGCATGGTAGCCGGAGAGCGTATGATTTTTAAAAACCTTCTATAGTCGCTGGGAATCGAACCCGGGCTGGCCGCATGAGAGTCAAGCATTTTCTCGCTGGGCTATCCTCTCACACAAGTATTTAATGTTGATTTTTATTATTTTACTTGTTCTTTCGTTGAAAACGGAGATAGTCCTTTTTCCCAAACCTTTGCAATTTAATATTTAATTTTTTTTAGCTTGAATAGTAAAACTCCAGAAAAAGAGGTTATCTTTAGGTTTTCTCATATTTTATTAAATTAAATAAATACCATTGAATAAAGAATAACTAAATAAACCACACCATGAAAAAATCAGAGATGAACTTGTCACGTTTTAACATTATCAGTTAAGTGTATGTTTGCTTGTTTGTTTGTTATCGACAAGGTTTGGGCATGGTGAGCAACAGGTAGCTTAGACTGCAATTATGTAGGAGCAAAGATAACCGATAAGAGCGATGCTGAAAGCAAAACGACGAAAAACAATATCGGTTGGTGGTGGCTTGATCGAACAAACATGCTTAAAAATTGAGTTTATCTACTAGCAACGTGATATTGTACATTTTCGTCATAGAAACAAAATATGAAAAGCTACTCATATCTTCCAAGGGACTTGTCAAGTTATTTTTCCCTCAAACGCATGGTAACAATGCAACTACAATTAACATCCTAGCAACCATACAATGAGACAATCCTTGATGTTACTTACATATTCTAATTTTAAATGTCATTATGACATTTTGAAATTTCATACTATTTTTACGGATATGCTAGTAGATAAAATATTGTATGCACCACGGGAGATATTCATGTTCTTTACCTTCGGTCAACCTCAGGGAAAAAACATATACATATCTCCCTTAATGCATAAATATCTATTTTCGTACACTAGCATTGAAAGAGCAACTTTGCCGTACAATTTATTAATCAGCAAGTTGCACTTTGCGGTATTCGTACGGCAAAGTAGTATTTTGCGGTATTCGTACGGCAAAGTAGCACTTTGCCGTACGTTTCCTTAGTTACAACACATATAAAACGTTACGTGATAATAACATTACTCTACTTATTTGCTATATACGAGGATAAATTTCGTATTCCGTTTTGTATGCTAGTGTACGAAAAAATATTGTACGAAACTCGTATGAAAGTGGCTTTTCTATACTCGTCTCGAAATTCCGGACTCGGCCTAACGGCCTCTTCCGGAAACATCTCACTCGTACTGAAAAGCTCCACTTTCTATACTTGTTACGTAAATTACTATTTTATGGTAGACAGTTTGATGTACTCTACTGTGAACCAGGTAGGAAAATAGACACTTGCATGAAATTTGAGTTTTCACTAATTTGAATGCATAAAATTGTGATTTTTCGTGAATAAAGAACAAAAGCGTGAAAAACAGTTATTTGTTTCACTAAAAAAATTATGTTTGTGAGATGAATAATAAAGATCTTATGACCCATTACGCAAATTACTTCGTTTTGCGATTATACATTTCTACATTTAAACGAAATAAGGTGCATTATAGTACAAAAGAGCAGCTGTCTTGTATGTCCTTATGTTCGCACTAGCCTCCACCAATCTGTATATGTAATATTAATGTGTTACTTTTCTTTGCTTTGTTTTCAACCCCTCTCTTATCGGTTATCGTTGCTCCAACATAAGCGCAGTCTTAGACATAGACTACCATTGTAGTACCACAATTTTGCCGAGACTAAGAAGTTCCAACCGCAGCAAGATATCTTTTGCATGCTACACATCGTATTAGCATAGCAAAGATGGCATTATGTAGAAGCTTTTATCCACATTCTTTTATTTTTAAACACTATACCGATACTGAGGATCGATTTCAGAACCCTTGAATCTGTACCCAGGATTCTTAACCACTGAGCTTGACAGTAAGTGTATTGAGATTTTCAAAAATAGATTAAGTATATAAAAATTAGTTTTTGAATTATAAGTGTGTAAACTGTGTTTAGGCGAAATCTAATTAATGATTACCTGCGTTTATTTTAATTTTTCGATATTTTTTTTAAATTTTATTGCTGACTATTACAAGTGTCTTCTATGTGAAAAGATATGGAAGAAAGCATATAGATTTTTATAAAATTTACTCGTATTGTTAAAAATAAAATAATGTTTATATATATAATAATGCTTTTAATGAAAAAAGCAAGATTTCGATAGAGAACAAAAAATCGCAAAACATCTAGCTATAGATAACGGTTATGATCCTAAAATAATAGATAAACTATTAATTAAAAAGAACAATAAAAAGTTTTATCATCAATTGCCCCATTACAACACAACACAGGCAATAAAGGATATAATTATTATAGTTTAACATTTTATAACATCTCGTATAAAATCAAGAGTATTTAAAAAAGCAGATAGCATAAAAAATATGTTTGCGCATTCCAAAGGATAGGATGTATAAACCAGGAAATTACAGCTTTGTGTGTAATACTACAATACTACATTGGCTTGACAACTAGACGAATCAATATACTAGAATTATAGTTATTTACAACTCAAGTAGTGTTATGTGGGTATTGTCCACTAGAGAAAAGGTTTTGCTCATGTAGCCATAGGTCGAGTGAGATAATTTTCTCGTGTGGATAATACCTCATAACACTATGCGTGCAGTACAACATCTTATCCAAAAGAATATTGTAAATTAATTATAAAGAAATTGCAACATATTGGGTGACCAGTTCTTAATTTTTTGTAAACAAATGATACGTCTAAGGTAATTGATGTATAAGGACCTCAACCTGTAATATAAAGTTATGATCTAGGCAACCTTGTTTTTTAAATTAAATTAAATGTTTCTAGTAACCTTGTGATATACCATGCTTTTGCTATGCATGAAACCGGTCACCCGGTAGGTCCATTCAAAACGTTTCCTCTTCCCAGCAGGTTACATTTTTTATTGGTACGCATGCGAAATAACTAGACATGACAAAATTGGGTTATGTTGTTTTCAGTTTGTGGTTTTAGTAATTTTTGAAAGCCTGCGTTTTTGCCAGTTAAATTTTTGTCTTCTTCCGTAAAATTTTCGGCATTTTGCCATTAAAATTGCAACAATGTCAATAAAGCATAGTTCTTTCATGTCACAGTTAGTCTTCTACCACAATTCAAGCGAATGCAGCCTAATAAAGATATAAGAGCCTACTAGTAAGCAAATGCATACATTCTGGGAAGTCGAAAAATCTCCTACAGCTTTTCTAAAGTTTCCCATGAAAAGTATAACAACATGAAGCCCATTTTGCAAACACATTTCAATGAAACGGTGCCGGCAGGAAATTAAACTGCCGTTCAAAATTAATCCCTCCAATATCGGCTAATCGGCTTAACACAGGAAATTGCTAGTAGGCGATTTTAAATTTTAAAGATCAATTTAAAACAAAATTCCTCACTATAACAAATTATAGTAATTTATGAACGACTATCAAAAACTTAGTCAATATGGAATTGGTTCCGGTATCAAAATTAAATGAAACCAATGCGTTTTACCTACAGCATTAGGCAGTAATAAAGGAATCAATTAAATAAAAAAAAACTACGGGTGATGTTTGATGCATCGTCTGTATGTATCTTTATCCGGGATTAGACATTATTATTATTATTATGCTCCGTAGCTGAGAATTACCAGCGCATGCAGATTCAATAAATAAATATTTTTCAAAAATATGATATTCACTTTTGTAATTAGGCAAGTCATCGGTTGAGCTGCACCCATTCTAATTGATAATAGAGTGCACTAACACCCGTATACTAGCCGCTCCTATCTTATACGTCTTAAGAGTTCGAAACTTGTGATATTTATGAATTTTATTTCTTTATGCTTCTTAACTGAGTCATTCGTATTTCTGTAACTTGGCCTCTACTAGGCAGTGGTCTGTTCATTTTTCGTAACTTTTCTTTATTGTCATGTCTCTAACGATAGCTTTATTGTTCCTTTCTAGCACCACATATCACATTTATTAATGTTTTTTCTGGTCTGCTTCTTAGTTCTCGAGTGTACCTACTTATGGATGTCTTTATGCTTAAATAATTTACACCAAACTTTTCGGTGTTGGCCATATCTTCAGTATTATTGATTACTTCCCTATTAAATCCCCCACTAATATTATCTGTCCGTTTTTGTAATCGACTTCCTCCTGCAGTGCTGTTATCGGGATTGAGTCTGTTAAGTTATTATTTATTTTCATTTTTGTAAAGTTTTTAACGTTTATGTTTTCAAGAAATTTCAGAAGAGTTCTTGGTATCTCTTTTTCATCTAGTATATTGAAGACCTCATTTAGTTTAATTCAGTCAAACGTTTTCGCCAAATCTATAAAGCATATGTAATTACGAGTAGGTATAATTAGGTATGCTAGGGGGTTGAAATTCCATTGATTTCGCGAATTTTTAGTGTCATGTATAGCAGATAACAGAATTGGCAACACCTGTGCTACAGTCACAACCCATGGTTGTGGAACCGCTGATCACATCATCAGGCGAAATCAATTACGCATGCGCAAAAGTTGTTTTTCACTTGTTAGTTCGGGTTTTAATGTTGATATTAAGCATTTATGAACCTTCAACCGTGATATATTTACCATTGACAATCATTGGTGACATAATCCTTGCAGGAGTTTGTTTAAATAATTTCAGATCGTACTTGCAGTAGAGCTGTAATATAACCTAAATCTAAAATACGCAAAACTTCACCTTTACAGGCGGTGTGTCTGGTATGTATCGGAATATAGTGTGGATGTCGGCATTATGCAACCTAGGGAAACGCCAGTAATATAAATCCTGATAAGCTTAACGTTTCCTTTAAATAATCTGTGCTGCGCAGCCATCCAGTGATGCTCTGTCAGTGGTCTCTCTGCACGCATAAAATGCATTCATTTACTCATTCTGGTCAAGTTGTTTATCAACATGCCTATAATTTCATTTATTTTAATTTTAATTTGCAACTGCTCTGAACACTTTAGCGTGACGTCACCAGAACAGTTTAGTGCAGGTTCGAGCAAACTAATTGCGCAGAATCGAGCAGAAACAAACGAACGGTTTTAGAGCAGTTTTGAGCAGTTTAATGTTGTTGACAAAACAAATAAGAAAACTTTAAATATTAGTTATTTAACCAACAAATGTGTTAATGAAGGCGATTAATAATCGAAACTGTTTAAAGCACGAACGAGCGACAGCGAGTGAGTGCCTTTAATAGTTGAGACTATTAATCGCCCATTAACAAACGAGTTGATTACAAAATTTTTTCGTTGACCGCAACATCTTTTTTTGTGGCGAAAAATTTGATTAATACAACTAACCTCCATGCAAAATATCATCAAAACTTCAAAATCACAAAAACAGTTAATTAATGAAAAAAAGTGCATTAATCAAAAACAGTGTATTAATAGATCTATTAATCCATCCTTTAAAAAAAAACAGTTAATTAATGACAAAGAGTGTATTAATCAAAAACAGTGTATTAATGACGTCTATTAATCCATCCTTTTTTAAGAAAAATAATTCATTAATATTGAAATTAACAAGCGGTCAACGAAAAATTACATTTAAATAAATAGTATGAAGTTGACTAGTATAATTGAATAATGGGTTGCGCAACTTTGGCCGCGGCATTAAAAAATAGCGTACAGTTATGCCTCACGTATATTAAACGATAGTGAATCAAAATACAGTACCATAAAAAGCGAATAATTCGCTAGAGTATGAGCTGTAGATCTATTAATCCATCCTTTTTTAAAAAACAGTTAATTAATGAAAAAGAGTGTATTAATCAAAACCAGTGTATTAATGACGTCTATTAGTCCATCCTTTTTTAGGAAAAATAATTCATTAATATTAAAATTAACAAGCGGTCAACGAAAAAATTAATTACGTTCTGGCGAGGCGCGCTTGTACGGGTTTATATTATCATTATTCTGCGTAGTTATGGATGAAATTGTGAAAATGATGCTAGTGGAGGATGACGTAGACGTATTTTTAAACAATTCTAAACAATGCTAAACACAACCAAACACAAATTCGAACGCTAGAATTAGGAAATGAAATGGCATGACGGAAGACGCGCAAAACAGCTGACTTTCATCGGTTTTACACGACTGCGCAAGTCTGCTACTTTTTACTCCTCCTAAAGACCAGGAGTAAGAAAAGCTGTTCCAAGCAGTTCCGAGCAACTTGCACCTTATCAAACGAACGCAGTTCAAGCAGTTCGGAGCAGCTGCTCGATCTCAAACGAACGCCGTTTTCCTGCTCTAAACTGTTCGGAACAGTTTAGAGCAGTCAAACGAACAGACCTTTTATGTACAGCATCGTAAATGTCTAATAATATTTCAGTAAGTAAATGACCGGCAAGCATGTAATATGAATACTCTCTTCTTTCAGAACCTTGACAAAACTTCAAGTGTAGCATCTGATGGAATACGGACAGGATGTCTTTTCTGATTTTGTAGATTTACGTCACAGGCTTCAGGTATAAATTTAAACAATTACCTATCACTTGAACATGGGTCATGATCGTTAGCAGTCACATTGCACGCCACTCACTCAAAAATACATCTGAAATGTGCAGTAACTTTTGTGTTAATATTGGATTTTCTAATGTTGCTTATAAACCGGTTAATTGTAATTCTTAAAATAACTGATTGATTGCTTACAATCTTTAGTAGTTAATTTGTCTTTTCTACTGTTGATAAATTATTGCTGAATTTTTTGTTATAACTGATTCGATACTACACATACTTCGTTTGGGAAATGTTTTTTCTTCGAACCTAAATAAACTTGCATCTCATGGGAATATTTTATTTAAAACAGTATAATGTTTATATTGCATTTTGCAAGTTAGGTTTCTGTTTACTGTTTTAACCTGTCAGGACGCGCGCTCTAATTTGTCGCGTATGGACGCGCGTGGGGTAAAACTTACCCCGCACTGAAATTGCTGTATAAAGAAGTTAATATTGCACTATGTAGTAGTAAAACATATTAATGGATCGTTAAGAGCAAAATAATAATATTATATATATTAAAACGCCTTTAGTTCTTAAAATTCACATGTTTTCATTTATTTCTGTATCATCACTTGACGGTACATGATCTTCAGTGTGTGACATTTCATCTACAATCTTTTCCAAATCGGCTTCTGTCAGAGGTTGTTTAAATGCCCATTTCGAAGTAAAAGGGCGTGATTCCATTATTATTTCTAATTATTCACTTTTCACGACTTTTAAAGTCGACGCGCGCGTGGGTAAAATTTACCCCATAACATATCCCGTTACAGCTAGACTGTAACTGATATCAAAAGCATAAATACGATGCATTTGTACTTTGGAGAGTCTACTCGAGAGGTACCTAGGAGCGGAAGCGTGTGCAAAAAGTATTTTAGATTTTATTAAGTTTTTTTCAGTGCTGGGGTATTTTTTACCCACGCGCGCGTCGTAACGGGTTAAACATCGTAAGCTATAAAAATGAATTAGCTGTAGTTTCTTGAATTGTATATTAATGATATGTTACCACTTCTACATTTGCCTTTAAGACTACAATATTACACAGCATATTATAGTCGGGAATCTGGCTTCTCAAAAGACTACTAAAATGATGGAATCTGCACTTGAAGATATAGTTTTAAAAAAAATTACACTATCTGGAATTACCATGCAAATCTAAATGTGGAAGGACCATTCTTTTTACGATTGTAAAAAAAAATGATCCGATTTTTATATTAATGAAAATTGAATTTTATGCATATATCACATTTACAAGTTTAGTTTTAAATATTTCTCAATGATTCTTAAAGTAGTGGAAAGCTTATTCTGTCTAAATTCAGATGATGTCAAATTAATCTCATAATTATTTTTAACAAATGCTACAGAAATTGCATCAACAAAGCCTACTGAGAATGCGCGGTATAAATTTTAGCATCGAAGTATTTTGAGACTATTGCATATAAATGTATACTTCCAGCGTATGAAAACGTAGAAAACAATGAAGACATTTTTATATCTTGAAGATTTAGCAGGCCTTGTAGGCCTATTGCTTGATCATCTGCCTCCATTGAGTCGTATTCTCGATTTTCTTCCTCCAATCTTCTATTCCCTTGCTTGCTAAATCCTCCATCACCACCTCCTTCCATCTGACCCTTGGTCGTCCTCTACTTCTCGTCTCTTGCCTCCTTCCATCTGAAAGGATCTTTGTACTTCTTCCTTCCGGCGTCCTCAATACATGTCCCATCCACCTTAATCGGTGTAGCGTATTTTCTAGTAGTTTTTTGTTTCATTCCTCATTTCTTCTTAAATAATTTTCTCCAGCTTCCTGTCCCATTTATACAGCTTTTCGTTGACCCATAGCTTTTGGTACCCCATCTTTACTTTCTTTCCATGCTTTTCTTCTTCCTTTGCCTTATCTCTAATTTGTTTCTGGATCTTTCTTTCCATTAGCGTCATATCGCTGTCTATGTATATATTTTTATTTTTTAGTTTTTTAGAGATGTTTTGTGTTTTTTCCCAATTCTTCACGGTTACTACACATTTTTCCTTATTAATTATATAGGTATCTAATATTTCTGTCTTCACATATAGTGTTTCTTATATGAAAGTTGCAGCTTCCTCTTTGATTACTGCTCTATCAGTGGTATCCACTTTTATTCCCGTTATGACTAAATTGTTCTTTCTCTTTTCTCTATCTTGCACTTCCAATTTATATCCTGACTTCTCTATTTTTCCTTCCAATTTGCATTTCTCATTATTCCGTGTTTCTTACATATGACTTAGTACTTGTTTTAACTTTCTTCTTTCTGCGCTGCTCTTCTTAAATTCCACTGTTAATTTAGTTTGTATTTCTTCATTTCAGATTTTTATCTCTTCCTTGATTTTCCTCATCCAGTTTTCCATCATCTTTTCCATAGCTTCCTCCATATCGGCGTCTTTTGGTAAAGATTCAACGCCTACCGTCTTCTGTTTCTAAATTTCTGGGGATCTTTGTATTATTGGACTCCTTTTAAATATCTCATTTTCTTTCTCTATATCGTCTTCTGTATTACTCCTTCCTTCCTGTTGGCTACTTTCTTTTTGTTTATTTTTCTGCGTTGGTCATTCTATCTTCTCGTTTTTCTGGGCGTCTATTTGTTTTTGTTCTCACTTGTCACTTCTGTGCTTCTCTTTCGTTTTATAAACCCCTTTATATTTGCAGTGGGTTCTTCTATACGTTTTCTGCCTTATTATTTGTTTCAAACGTACGCCTAGGGTTGTCTTAGCTTATGTACGCGCTCTAAAAATGCGTCAATCCCGCATCCGTTGACCGCGTTGCGTCACCCAACATCTGTGAAAGCTTCCATTATTCTAATTTCCTCACACTTTTTTTTTTTACTGCACTCTACCCTACACTTCACTACTCACGTGTGACACTTTCGGTTAATTTTACTTACTTACTTACTTATCCACATCCTCTTTTACCGTTAGGTGTCAAGGTTTATTTCCTTTCTGCAAAACGTCTTCCACTTATTCCTGTCTTTGGCTTTTTCTTTTGCACTGGCCCATGAACATCCTCTCCTACTTAGTACTTCCGCTATTTCAGTATCCCAGCTTTTCTTTGGTCTGCCTCTCTTGGATTTGTCTTCTGATCTGGCTTCCCATACTTCTTTAACTAGATTCCCTTCGTTCATTCTGATTAAATGGCCATACCAGCTTAGTTGTTTACTCTGTATTTCTTCCTCCAGTGATTTAGTGTTTAGTCTTTCTCTGATATCTGTGTTTCTTATTCTGTCATACCTAGTAACTCCTTCAATCCTTCTTAAAATTTTCATTTCAGCAGCTTGTAATTTAGATTTTAATTTTTTACTTAGCACCCACGATTCACTACCGTATGTTAAGACCGGTTTAAAAACTGTTTTGTATATTTTAACTTTCACTCTTTTACTCACTTCTTTTTTGCTGAGGAACACAGCTTTTAGTGCATTAAATAGTCTTGCCGCCGCACCTATTCTGTTGTTGACATCACTTTCTATGTTCCCCCCTCTATCGAACATGGAGCCCAGATATTTAATTTTAATTATTCACTATTCCGTAAATTCCGAACTACTTTGCCGCAGTCGAGTCTGCATATGACAGTTGCCCGACGTACCGCGCTCATTTTTTAGTGAAAGAATTATCTGCATTGATTTATTGTTGTAAAGAATACGATTTATTTTCCGCTGCGTGTGATTGATACGAGTGCCGCGCCTCGTCAGTCATTGATTTGCACCACGTAGCCGAGGAAATAAAGGGATGATGTCGGGAATAGTTAAGAGAAAGCTGAATTTTGGCCAGTTAAACCACTATAAGAAATACATTTTCAAAAACTTTCAGTCCCTCGCCCCTGTGGTGTAAAATAATTTTGGTATTAATTTGACATCTGAATCTAGAAAGAATAAGCTTTCCACTAGTTTAAGAATCATTGAGAAATATTCAAAACTAAGCTCTTAAATGTTTCTGTTTTTTTTCAATCGCAAAAAGACTGGAGCCCTCCACATTTAGATCTGCAAGGTAATTAGTAATTACAGATAGTGAACTTTTTTAAACTATATCGTTGAGTGCACACCCTATGTTCTAATTTATGATTCCTGATTCATGACTATTACAAATAGTTGTATTCTAATATTTCTATAAATGTAAAGCGCATTTATACCGTTTGTCCAAAACTGTACAATTAAGAAGGAACTCTTGTAATTGGTACGAGATAAATATTCCATAAAATTAGATAAAATGTTCAACATGGGAAGTACTATGGTCCATATTTTAATCGTACAAATTAAAGGTCTGCTGATAGGTGCAAACTTCTGTAAATGCAAATATTTTCACCTTAGCATATTGTAAAATACTTTTCAGACTTGAGCACAAAATTTGTGTTTCCTAAAAGCAACACTAGTTTTGTTCGAAAAGGAGGGAAAGTACATCGCCGTTTATTTGAAGTGGATCACTGAAAGAAACTAGTTTCGTAGACATTTTCCTAACTTTTTCATAGCAAAATGTAGTTAACCATTGCTTGAAAAATATTAAGTATCCAAATGTCATTTTTAACTCTTACCATCCTTAATAAGTAGGCTAGAAGTGAACAAAGCATAACTGTTGTAAAGTCGACATAGTAGCACTGTTTAAAGCAGTTTTAAGGAGGTTGGGGCAATCCTGTGCGGGACGCGACGTAAGGGGGTTGGCCTGTGGTAAATGCATATACTACGGCAGGCATTGCCAACTTCAGAAAGACAAATAAAGTATAACGTTTTTCTCATTTTTGAGTACATAGTAAAGATGAATGTATGGTTTTTAAATATTTTTTACGATTTTGTACCTGTAATAGCAATGAGAAACTATTTTTTACAGACAAAATGTAGTTTCGAATTGAATAAATTAAACGCTGAAGTTTGGCAACGTTGCCAGTCGTTTGAATGAAACTTTTGCTTGGCACTACTGCTCTTATGGCACTCTAACCTATAATACGCTGTCAACAATGAGTTGTTGCATCGGAAGAAGCTGCGTCAATCGTGCATGCTTCTAAACGCGCATAAAGCCGCGACGAAAATGCAGTGTCGCACGGAGTAAAAGGCCGGAGAATCGTTGACATTCCGGTGTTAGCCAAAAACTTGAAATGCCTTGTCTGCGACCAAATTTTGTCGTTATCGTGCATAGAAAATGAAAGCCGCCGTGGTCTGGCAAGTGTCTTCAAAATTCGATGCCATGTCTGTTTGACAGTTCGTACTGTGCCAACGATTGGTTACTCTTATTCTGACGGCTATGTTCAACGTAAAATATACCACGTTAATTCTAAAGCTGTTCTTGGGGAGTAGCACGTATTCAATTAATCTGACATACGTATTTCGCTTGCGCATGAAGCGCTGAGAAAGCTGAGACTTCGCAGCGTTGCCGCATAAAAGTGACAGGCAGGCCGACCGGAGCCATCTTTATTGCACAACGATATATTTTTCACTAATGCAACAAATTCAGCGAGTGAATCGAGTTCAAATTTTACCAGTGTCTTCGGAGAATATTGCATTTGGTTGTGCAAAGTGTTTCATCAACATTTCTTCGTTTACTTTTTTTTTTAACCGTCTCGAAAGTTTCCGCCCATAAGAGCCCATGTATTTTTACACAATTTTACGATTTATTTTCTCCGATTCTGACGAGACAATTTTCTTCAAATTTATAGGGGAGTTTTTAAATGCACTTTTCTACAATATATATTTTTTTTACGATTTTCTATTCGTCAAGTACGTAACGCCCCAACCTCCTTAATTAATATTTGATTAATTTCTATAAAACAAAATACCAAAATCTTCAATATTCTTTACTACAAGTTATGTATTGTTGCCTTATCGCTTGCTTATTAAAAATGATGACTTGCAGCTGTTTGATATTTTTAAAACAATAGATAACTCGCAATAATAAAAAACTACATTTTGCTATGAAAAAGTTAGTAAAATGTCTCAAAACTAGTTTCTTTAAGTGATCCACTTCAAATGAAGTTTGTATACGTCATGCAACAAATTATGGCCAAATTTCACTAATAAATAGGTACTTAAATTTAATAAATGTATGTAATTTAGAAGCTGTGGGTGTTTCTTTAAGTAAATTTAGAAGTGATCTTACATTAATGTGATGTCCATGCAATGTTATTTTTGTTATACTAAAGGTTATGTTTATGACACTATGTTATTATGTTAGATTATATAATTATAAACTGTTAATGGGGTTATCCCATAAATAAATAAATAACTGAATTTGAATGACAATCTGCTTTTGTTCTAGATGTGAAGATATCCAACTTCGCTTGGCTCATATATCATTAATAGAAACGTTCAAACAATCACCATTCATTAAGAAACTATGGAAAGTAAGTGTTGTAGTTCTACAGGAACTACACCATGCATATCGCAGAACATGAATAGCAATGAAAGTTTTGATAATCTATTTATTAAACAAGAAGGCATCGAATTAAAGGATGAAAATTATGAAAAGAAAACATTCGACAAAAATAACGTAAATACTGCTTGTAGTGGAGAGAAACCTTATAGTTGCCCTGTTAGTGAATACAGAACAGGATATAAAAGTAGTTTGGTTAGACATACAAAGAATCATGCAGGAGAAAAGCCATACAGCTGCTCGGTTTCTGAATACAGAGCAGCAGATAGAAATAGTTTAGTTAAACATATGAAAACTCATACAGGAAAAAAGTCATACAAATGCTCCGTTTGTGAATACGAAGCAGCACGTAAAAGTTGTTTAGTTACTCATATGAAAACTCATACAGGAGAAAAGCCATACAAATGCTTCGTTTGTGAATACAGAGCAGCACGTAAAAGTTATTTAGTTACTCATATGAAAACTCATACAGGAGAAAAGCCATACAGTTGTGCGGTTTGTGAATACCGAACGGCAATGAAAAGTAGTTTAGTTAAACATATTAAAATTCATACAGGAGAAAAGCCATACAGCTGTGCGGTTTGTGAATACAGAACGGCAATGAAAAGTAGTTTAGTTAAACATATGAAAACTCATACAGGAGAAAAGCCATTAAATTGTGTGCTTTGTGAATATAGAACAGCATATAAGAGTGATTTAGTTAAACATGTGAAAACTCATACAGGAGAAAAGCCATTCAGTTGCTCGGTGTGTGAATACAGAACAGCAATGAAAAGTTACTTAGTTGCACATATTAAAACTCATACAGGAGAAAAGCCGTACAGTTGCACGGTTTGTGAATACAGAACAGCAGATAAAAGTAGTATATTTAGACATATTAAAACTCATACAGGAGAAAAGCCACACAGTTGCTCGGTTTGTGAGTACAGAACAGCAGATATAAGTAATTTAATTAGACATATGAAGAAACATACAGGAGAAAAGCCTTACACTTGCTCGGTTTGTGAATACAAAGCAGCACGTAAAAGTCATTTAGTTACTCATATGAAAACTCATACAGGAGAAAAGTCATACACATACTCGGTTTGTGAATACAGAACAGCACATGAGAGTGATTTAGTTACACATATGAAAGCGGAACAGCTTTAGAGTTGCTTGGTTTGTGAATCCAGAATAGCAGATAAATAGTTTAGTTAGATATATTAAAACTCATATAGGAGAAAAGGCATATAAATGCTTTGTTATGACTACAGAGCAGCACTTTTAGTTACACATATGACAACTCATACAGGAGAAAATCCGTATAGTTGTTCTGTTTGTGTATACAGAACAGCACAGAAAAGAAATTTAATCACAGGTGCAAAGGTTCACTCGAGAAAAGCCATATACTGTGATGGTCGTAGGCCCACGACCCGATTCTGCTATCATTACAACTTAAGAAACAAGTCAATAAGCACAGAGTTGGGGTGTTTTATGTAACTGCAATACTGAGCTTAAATTTCAATCAGTAAATGCATTGGAAAAGAGATGCCAGTATTAATAAATGAATTGAGTAAAGGAACGCAAAGGGCAAAGCTTGTTTTTCACAGGGTTGACGTTGACGTTCAAATTAATTAAATATTAGGTTTGTGCAGAATGAATAGCCGAACCGAAAGAAATGAATAGTCACAAAAAGGTTTGCAAAGTGCATGTCAATGAAGCGTAGATTTCAATATAGCTAAGCAGGGAAGTTGTGAGCAATCTAAAAAAGGTATAGGAAGCCAGAAGAAAATAATACGTTGCAAAGAGCAAATCAGATGGCAGGCAGAAAGATAGGAAATAGCAGTTGTGAAAAGCAGACAGAAGGACACGGAAAAGCAATTATTAAGAAACGAACTCTATAAAATAATCAGTGCAATTAACGCGAGTGAAAAGAGCAGAGTAAATAATAAAACGTGTTTGTGGCGCAAAGAGACATTTTAAAATTAAGAGATGGACAATATTTTAGTTATAAGAAATTTGTAAATATAATTGGTAATCAAATTCATTTCTGTAATGTATTTAATTTGATCAAAACCAAGTTCCGGTGCCTTGGTAACCATAGTAATAGATTAGATTTTGTTTTTAATAACGGAAATAAAGGAGAACAAATGAATAATTAAATTAAGCTTGACATGTAGTTTTGTGCTCCACTTCAACTAAAGCTTTTATATAATAAATTAAAATATTTCGAGCTAAAAGGTGTATCTTTGTGTAGACCAAGTGTTGAAGTTTATGTGGGAACGTTTGTGGGATTTTCCGCAACAAAATTAAATTTTCACCGAGGGCATCTCCGATGATCATTGCCAGCCGATCACATCAGGATTCCGATATTGAATTCCGACCAGAAATAGGGTCCAAAGCCAGGGATTTCTACTGCGACGCATCAGGCAGGAGGCAGATACCAGCTGGGGCCCCTTTCCGAACATTGCGAAGAACACACCAAATTTTAAGGTACTGTTTTAACCTAAAAGTATCAGTGTTAGGATCGGGAAATTTGTGTGCATACGAGACCAGACCGTGCTTATCAAGATTCAAGCATATCCTAGCATCCAGCGAAGGCGCAATTCAAATTATATATTTGAGGTTAGGCGAAGGTAAAACAATTGCGAGATTTAGTCGGCGTCCCTTCTGACGTCATGTAACAAATTAATGCCTGAAACAAATGATAATAATAACCGCCAAAGTGCTACAATTTGAATAAATACCTCTGCGAATGTTCACAATTTTGATTATTTTAAAGTCAACAACGCTGACTGCACGATACGAACCATTTTGTAGGTTTTGACATATTGCATACAATAACTACTGTGTATTGGAACTAATTCAGGTGTGCAGTGGCCCACCAGATCAAGTAAAAATTACAATCTATTAGAAATTCACCCCTGGGAATAGAGTTAATTGGTCTACTGAGCTAGCGTTTTGATAATAAATTGCAGATAAATAAAATACTTAAAGGGCATACTACAATTTATTTTGGATCAAGTAAATAAAAATACAAGACAGCATATTTTGATCAGTCTAAATTAATTTTATAAACAACCCCAAAAGCGAATTAATAAACAAATAAGGGTCCATCTCAATACGTGCATTGTTAGTGAATATAAAGCATTACAATAGTATATTACATACCGAGGTGGGAAGTGTTTCATTACTGTCGAGAGATTAAGGGCCGGTTGCAGAAAGCAATGTTAACAGTGCTATTCACTAACCTACTTCGTTATCTAAACGATCTTCGTTAGGAATGAATTCGTACAGAAAGGTGAAACGAATTTCGTTATAAATCATATTCTCTACGGGAGCCTTAACGAAATCGGTAACAGTACGTTCGTAAACAAGCCGTAACGAAAGAGGTAATGTTTTTAACTAGAGTAGTACGCGCAAGCATCTAGTGGTCAGCTTCATAAGTAGTGTTTACGTGCTATCCGTCTCTTTCATATTAATAACTAGATGTATATCTATTGCATTTTAACTACCGTTGCTACAAACATTCTGCTTGGCGGCGGCAACTTTAAATACGATCAGTCGCAAACGGTTTTGGTTGTGTGTGAAAAACAAGTTAATCCCGAATCTTTAACAACAGTATATTCACATTTAGTTAATATACTGTGCTTTAACTATGAGTGGCATAGTTATAAGAGGGAGATCCGTCATGCTTATAGTGGAGATTTCTTGATATAAAGCAATAAAAGTTATGCCATCCGATGTCGTACACTTCTTATCTTGAAAATTTTAATTATTGTGTTTTAACCAATGTAACGACTTGTATAATGTAGTTTACTGGTTAATTATTTCTGATTGGCGTTTTGTAGTTACATTTGTTCAACTTTTAAATTTTAACCTCACTTTTTATTATTTGCTTCATTTCATATGTTAATAAGCACGATTGTTATAGTCTGATGCTGCAACCAATCTGTTTTTGAAACATGTCGCTACACACAACAATAATAAAATCGTGGAGAAGACTGAAGGATTTTATTGCTCCATAGCATAGTTACATTTTAATCAAATTATGTAGGTACATAGTTATAAGTATTACATAAATGCAATCGCACTAGTATACATTTTAAATAAAATTATTTGCAGTAAAATTGTCTATAATTAAGCGCCCTTCATCTAACTAGTTTTCTCTCCGCAATTGGTGGTCCAACTACATCTATAAAAATGTCTTCGCCCCCTTCATGCCGATAAATCTTTCCACTGTATTTCCAGTTGATATAAATCTTGTATTGTAGCCACCCTGTGGTATAGTAAGTTCTGCACCAACAATACATGTAAACCGCCAGGGTTGCAAGGGGTAGCCGAGTCATCATGAAGATCTTTCACCTGCAACAATACACACTTCTTTAAATAAAATGTTTATTTCAAATAATTTTACTTGCTGTTTCAAGAGAAATTATTGATATTAATAAATTATAAATAACGCATGTACCTTCAACCAACTGTCGCAAGTGCTGGTATATAATGGATGTTGGCTATATTGCCTCTCATTTACTGCGCTGCACTTGCACGTTAATGCTGTGATAGTTTTTTCGATTTATATGTATATACTCGCCCTGGAAACTATTCGTATTCAGCGGGAGGAGCTACTATGGCTATATGTGTCTAATCAATTACACCACTGAATTCATATTTCTCATAAAATCTCAATTTTGCTCTCCGTTTCTCTTGTGCGGTGGTTGGAAACTTCACCCATATATTTAAAAAATGGTTATAAGTGGCATTTCTAACTTGACTCAAACCAAACAAGTGACTTGTAGCCACACATTTTTCGTTAGAACCATTTGCGTACAATTTTGCTCAGGTAAATTAAAAGGACCACTGTGATCTCTTAGAAAACGGTTTTGAAGACGCAGATTCTCTCTGAAAAATTATACTTATAAATATAATTTGTGCCAAATACAACAGCAATAAAATAACATACCTGTTTACACGCTCCTCTTCTACAATAGCCATCAACAAATGTATAAAATTATCGTCAAATTCTATTAAAATTATTACTTTAGAAATACGTTTGTTTGTCCGATTTATAGGTTAAGTTGATATTTTGCTGTCAACTAATCACCAACTACGCAAGCGTAAACGTTTTACGAATTTGTTTCAACTCGTAACGACAGGCCCAAGCCTATCGTACGGAAACCTCTGCCGCAACGAACGGCGTACCGAAGGTATTACGAATTTGTTAACGAAGTGGGGTTTACTGAATACGAACTTGCTCACTTTACGAAATTTCGGATATAACGATTTGTTGAGAGTTAACGAAAAGCTTACAGAATAGGCAGATAAGTCTGGTGTTAGCTAACGTCGCGTCAAAGTGAACAAAATCGCATCAAATTTTGTTTACTAATGTATTAGTTACCATAAACATTTAAGATTTGATTCGTTTTTGTTCACTTTGACGTCGCGTTAGCTAACACCAGACTTAACATTGCTTTCTGCAACCGGCCCTAAGTAGCTACCGAGACGCGTAGCGTCGAGGTTAACTTTACCTCGAGACAGGAATGAAACTTCACCGTGGTATGTATACTATTTTATTCTCAATCATCTAATTTTAAAAATAACTACAATTGAATTCTGAATAATAGATATCTTGATGAAGCAAATATTTTTGTTACTATGAAAACAACCCACTCTTCAGGTATGTAATATTTTTCGAGCTATGTAATAATTTCCCGGCTAGTTTCAGTAATCATCTAGTTCCCAGCTGTTGTCATGTCATGAAATTGACACATTACAATGTGATTGCGAATAAATGTAATTTAATTGCTCATATGAGTTCTAATTTTGTAGTGTTACACACAAGATATCGCTTAGGAAATAATCTTATTATTTGTGTATACAGTCCGATACATTTTACATATATACCAATAATCTTTATAAGAAACTTTAAATATAATGAGTTAAGGTATTTGACGTCCTAGATAGAGTTGTTCGGTTCCGGGTACTTCGACTCGGAACCGTCGCGCCGAGTCCAGTTACGAATACCCAGACCCGATAACCGGTCTAAGACTCGGTGAGAGTCAACTTTTTTTTAAAATTTTTATTTTGTAATATTAAGTACCTACTTGTAAAAGTGTACTTGTGTTGAATCGATTTTTATGTTTTAACTTGATTATATTAGTTTTGTGTTTTTTCAGTTTCTTAGTTTTTATTTGTATTACGAGTTCTTCCAAATAAAATTTAGACAAATAATTCTCTTTAGTATATTCTTTTCATCTTAATGGTTAATGATTATAATATGTGTTTGTTGTAAGAATAAGTTATTGATAAAACAACAGACAATTATATACACTTTACCGCAAAATTAAGGGATCAGAAATAAAAGGGCAATATTTTTTTATCATTGATAATGTTGTTATGAAACTCATACGCAATAAAGATAGGACTATTAATAAACATTTAATAACATAACTTCGGAAATTAAACTTTAAAATCAGAAAATCATAACAAAAATATAAATATTGCAAAAATTGGTAAAACGACTTAGTTATCAAAAACTAAAGCAAAACATTCTAAATCTTCTAGTAGCGGGTATTTCCAGCTCTAGTAGCTCTACAGGATTCCATGTGGGAAGGCATGCTTCGAATAAGGTCCCGTAATTGTTCTTGAGGTATTTGAGCCCATTCTTGCAGGAGCGCTTGTGTCAGCTCTTGTAACGTTCTTGGTGGATGTGGTAGCGACTTAACCCTTCTACCTAGGATCTCCCAAGCATGCTCTATTGGGTTAAGGTCCGGACTTCGTGCAGGCCACACCATAGTCTCAACATTGTTGTCAATAAGCTGCTGATTCACAATATATGCAACATGGGGACGAGCATTGTCATGCATAAAAACAAACCCATGGCCAAATTGTTAATCAAATGGTTCCACATGTAGAATTATGCTTTCGTCCCTGTACCTAGCAGCATTTAAGGCCCCGCTATTTATTATAACCAAGGCTGTGCGGGGTTGCATACCCCATACCATAACGGAGCCACCTCCATATCTTGCAACCGTACGGATCGCACATTGAGCAAAACGCTCCCGGCAGTTTTCCACACTCGATCACGTCGATCATTGGTGGTTAGAGAAAATCTAGACTCGTCGGTAAACAACACTGCTACAAATTCTTCATCTCCCCACTTCAAATGATCATGAGCAAATGCTAAACTTAGCCTTCGGTGAAGGTGGGTCAAAATTGGACCGGTTGCCTTTGTAACAAACCGCAATAAATTGCGTTTAGAATATAGATTTTAATTTATCTAAATTGTCAGGAAGGAAAGAATAAGGGGAAGCGGCCCTGAAAAGTTCATTTATGGAGAACGCAAAAGGCGACATTGTAACAGCGAAGAAAAGATTATATTACATCCGGCGCTAGTTAATCAAAAACAAGTTCAGAAAAGTAGAAGCGCAAAATTATTGTCGAATTGGCGCTCACGTACAACACCGCGTGAGAAATGCCAAATTTGCAAATCCAAGAGCCCGCGACGTATAAGTCAAAAATACAAGTTGGCAAAACGGGAAAGTCCGAGACACCCCAGACCGGCAACGAAAGAAAAATTTTTTTTGGGAAAGCGCGAACCGGAGTCCAGTTCATTCCCGGATCCCGCAAGATCATAAATTAAATTACCGGCGCAAGCTGCTTTTGTCGTACCGCGCTTCGGGGAAATGCCGCGTGTCGTGCGAAACAACCTAAGTCAAAATTGAAAGTTCTATTTAAATTATAAGTGACTAGTGCAGTGCCAGGCCACTCTAAAATAAAGGAATACCAAAGAAGCCAGGGGCATCCAAAAACTAGCCTAACACCTTTCGGATTCATTAATAAATTCGGGCGTTCCGCTAAAATATGTAATAAACCATTTCCAGGGAAGTACGTCGGCTCTGGACACAGGTCAGATATTTATGGTATTTTATTAACCAACTAACTGCAGGGTTGCTTCGAGTATTCTATCCTTTCAGGGTGAATTTATGTCATAAAGTTAAGCATAATTGATCAGGTCTTTTTACGAAGTTTACCGCTTCATTAATCATGGATCATATAAAGTTCCAAAACAATTGTAATTGAACCGAATTTTTAGTTTCTTTTAATATAAGTCTAATTATCTATTGTGGGTGTTTTATTTAACCTAAACTCAGCCTTACAACCCTACGTGCCAAATAGTGGTCAACAGATGCGTTACAACCCATACGTGCAAATAGTTCTCTACGGGTTAAAAACTACCCCTATATCACAAAGGCGTGGCAGCACGTTAAACTGGTGGCTAGGGGGTTTGCTAACAACCCCATGGTTACAAAATGGTGGCAGCGGACTACCCCAGCTTCCGAATTAAAGGCATCAACCCCGAAATGTTTCAAAATTTACAAAAAATGTTTGATTTTTTAAAGTTTAACAACTCTAACAACTTGCAACCATAGCACAAAATTGTGGCAGCGGTTTAAACTACCCTTATAACTTGATTTTTTAACCCCTAAATGTTTCAAAACTTTCAAAGATTTGTTTTTCGTTTTTTTAAATTTAAACACCTAACTAACATCTGCCAACCTTATATTACAAAATGGTGGCAGCGGAAAAACTGCCCTTAAAGACAACCCCTATAAGTTTCAACCCCTACGATTTATTTTTTTTTGTTTTTAAAAAATAAATTTGAACACCTAGCTTAATCTAACATCTGCCAACCAGAGCACAAAGCGGTTTCAACTACCCTTATAACTTGATTTTTTAACCCCTAAATGTTTCAAAACTTCCAATAATTTGGTTTTTGTTTTTTTAAATTTAGACACCTAACTCACCTAACTAAAATCTGCCAACCTTATTTTACAAACTGGTGGCAGTAGTCTACGGACTGCCCTCATACAACCCTTTAAAACAACCCCTAAAGAAAATTTACAGTAAAAAGTTTCTTTTTGTTTTTTACATTTAAACATCTAGTTTAACTTACATCTGCCAACCTCACTGGTGGCAGCCAACAATGAACTACCCTCTGATTATACCCTTAAATAAAGTTTTCCACCCCTAAAGCAGTTTTTGGAAAAACAAATTTTAAACACCTAGCCCAACTAACATATGCTAACCACAGTACAAAGGGTAGCGAACTAACCTTTGAAAACAACCCCTAAGAAAAGTTTTCAGCCCCTAAGAATTGCAAGCATTTTTTTCGTTTTTTTTTTAATACGCACGATAATCATAGGTTGCCAAGGGCAGCCAACGATACTAGCCGGGTGAAGTAAATGGTACAACCCCCAAACATTTAATGTTCATTAAAAGGAAATTAAATTACATTTCTGGAAGGCTTACAGGAAGCGCCCACAATTAATAGGTGCTTCTAACGATTTTACGCTTGCAAATTATGTAAATAATTTTATTTTTGTGCGATTTTATGTTTTCCACGTTTTCCCCCTAGAAGCTATAATTTTGGTAGGTCTGTGTACAACAATAATTCCAGAATTTCAGCAGTGATTCTACTAATTAAAACAATTCGAACGCCCTAAAATTAGCACCAAATTCTAAAACCCCGACACTGTGAAAACGGTACAAGGGGCTACAAATTGGTAGGCAAATAAAACACTTGTAAGAAGCATAAAACAATTTCTTTTTGCTAATAAGCTGGGGCAATTCGGGGAAACGTTCACAAAAAATACATTTTCCAGCATAGATTTTTCAAATTAAAAATGTTTTAAAAACAATTTTAAGGGCTGCAGATACAGGCGTTGCATAAATAAAACTAAACAAAACTTGTACATTGGTGCCAGTACAAGACAAAAGTAATAACTTAGTGACTCATAAAGGTCATTATTTTATACGTTTTAAGCCAAAAATAAGCTCGCAGCCGTGAGACTAGGCCCCCAAAGGAAGCGATTCACACTTACACGACGCAAGACTTGCCAGGAAGTGCTAGAAAAATGCTCAAAACCAGCCCAATTCAGCTTATCAGAGTTCCAAAAATTGGAAAGTTGGCGAAAAGAAAAACCAAAGAATGCAGAATGTGATTTGAACTGATAACGACAGTGCTATACTTTGTTTGAATTTGAAGCTGATGGTAGTATGGTTGCCTAACCATTCAGTGAAAATTATTGTATTTTTAGGAAATAAATGTAAATTGACAATTCTGGTTAATTATTTCAATTATTCTAAGAAAGATGACAAAATGAGCGTAACAAATTGTCCATGTTTTTGAGAAAAATTATCTATAACGTAAGATTTCAAATACCGTTTTTCAGAAATTATTTTTAAACAAAGCAATTTTGTAAGTTTTGCTGGCGCTTCTAAACCATGTCGTTGCATAGATTCTATAATTTCACATTTTTTACTATTTTAATTTGGAATCTTCTCTTGACGGCTGTGATACGAAGCATTACCTATAACTATTACTGAATTTTGTAGCGATTTTGGTATCAATGTATTTTTAAACCAGCTTTCAAACAATTCTGCATTCATATCACAGTGGTAATCTGCAGAACTATTTTTAATATTTTTAACAGAGAATAGCAGTGCTCCATCAACCCATCCATTTTTACTTCCAGTATGCAAACTTATAACACGTTTGCCACGAGAAACTGAAGTATCCAAACAACATTTTTTTCATGAATCCACCCATCCTCTCTGTGTAATATCATGGGATATCGTACCACGTTTCGTCTAAATAAAAAATTTCCTTCCCTTCTGATCTAAATTTTCTTATAGAAGCAATAAATTTGATTCTGTGAGTAGTAAGTCTAAGAGATTTCATTATCTTGAGTTATTTATTGATTTTTTATAAGTAAAACCCATATCCTTAAGAACAGACCTTAAAGTATCACTTGTATATAAAAAATCAATGCCGCAATCCACTAATTTTGTTTGAATCTTGTCTAGAATAAGTAAGTACTTCTTTATTTTCGTACATCCTGTAAATTACATCCCTGATGGCTAGTTTTTCCGTATCGGTTAATTTACTAATAACATTTCTTGGCTGTTGAGCTTTTCGTTTAAACCTTTGCTTGGAAACTATATTAGCAACAGTAGATAGAGGAACTTTGGTTAGTTCTGTAGTTAACGTTAAAGGATTGTTAAATTTTTTATCTGAAAGAGAATCATACACATTTTTTACTATTAACTTTGCATCTTCCGAAAGATGAATTCGTTTTGATGACAAATTTAAACCTTTTTCTATGTGTAATAGAATTTGTTAATAATTATAATTTAGCAAATATGTCACTGTCATTAGTGTCTTGCCAAGTTTAATAATATTTTGGTTTTCTGATTTAATAATACCACGGCCTTTTAGATCAGCGTGCCTGCCGGAGTCGGCAGGCACGCTAATCCAGAAGGCCGTGAATAATACACATGCCTCCTAAAATTTCATAGCTAACTATCAAAATATTTATTTCACTATTTTCATAGGACAACTATAACATGTTACGACCGAGGGTTTCAAACATACAAATCTAACACCCGTATTCATAGTCGTTCGCCAGCGACTCGCCGGCGAAACGCTGGGTTTTTCCTACGCGCCGTACGAGAATTAACCTTGCATAGTCGCTCGCCGGTAAAACAAAGGTGCGCGTTACTATGGTTTTCGGCGGAGCGGTGCCGACGCGCTGCATGCGCGAGCGACTATGCAGTGTTAATTCTCGTACGGCGCGTAGGAAAAACCCAGCGAGTCGCCGGCGAGTCGCTGGCGAACGACTATGAATACGGGTGTAAATTTTAACTAAATTGGCCTTATATTCCTAACAGTCGAGTCGGTTCTAGAGATCCTAAGAATGATCAATGCTCTGTAAACTCTCCCATCAAAAGCAAGTTAGCAAAATTGGTTTGTTCGACATATGCCAAATATCTAATTTGGATTAAAAATGTATGTCAAATCAGGTTGTTTGCCCAACTCTTATTAGTAAACTATATACATGATCTCTAATTAATTCTATTTCTGTCTTAGGGACATTTCATTCTATACCTGCGGTTTATTATTTCTCTAGGGTATCCACAATCACATGCGCAGAAATAGTATATTACATTACAACGCATGAAAGTGAGTGATACTTCGCAGATAAGAAGGGTTGTTGAAGAATACGACGACGCCAAGCCTCCAAGTCAAGCATGGACACTTTTCATGGTGTGGTATGGTCTGATTACAAGCCGTTCACGATCTTTTTGGGTCCAGGTGAGGCTATGACCATCTAATGATTTTGTTGGCAGAACCTCTGTTGCAACTAAACTCCCTCCCTGGAAATTGACACTTTTTGTGTTAGGTTAGGTTGTTTTCAGTTTAAGGTTATATTTTCTGAATGGGTACGTTGTTGCCGGATATTCTCTAGTCTCCACATCGACTCGGGTTCTTTTAAATTTGGTCTGTCCTTTTTAAATTGGAAGTAGCAGCGTTTAATTGAAATTGTTGTAACAAAATTTTATTTTGGGCATTTTGACTTTTCCTTTGACGGAAATTAATAGTATATTAAAGTATGAGTGGATAACAAGGTCTTTAAAACACGAGCAAGTGTTTTAAAGACTAGTTATCGACGAATACTTTACGCTATTTTTTATTATATCTCCAATACTGGAAATAAATTACGCACTAAAAACTTAGAAATTATTTTTGTCGTGATAAATCGGGAGGGCATAATAATATTGCTACTATAGTTACGAGAATTATTTACGTTTTTGTCGCGTCCATGTCCGTTGTTGCATTCATTTCTGAAAATGCAGTAGTCGTATACGACCACTGTACGTACCACCATGCAATCGTAGATGTTGGGACAGTGACCGTACTTGACACATTTGGTTTAGGTATTGTTTTGTGGTACTAAATCAATATTGACCATTATGGTTGATACTGATCGAGTACTATCATTTGGCTTGCTGGCGCGATGTTTTAAACGAGGGCAGTTGAAACATGACTAGCGAGCGGTGCGCTTGGCGCCCTCTCTTGGCGACGGCTGGAACCGTGCAGCGATGTAGATCCGTGCTACCGAAGCCTGCGCGCACTAGGTGTTACAAAAGGATTTCAGAAAAAATGTAATACATTACACAGCATGAAAGTGTCTATGCTTGACTCGGAGGCTTTGAAAAACCCTCATCATCTTCAAAGTATCACTTTCATGCCATGTAATGTAGTACACGCCAAATTGCCCAGGAAGCTAATGTTTCTCAGAACTTTGTTTGCCGCACATTGAAGATGAATGGTTTGTACCCTTTTCATTTTCAAAAGGTACAAGGACTTGTTCCGTTGCGGCAGCAGTTTTGTGAGTGGCTGCTCAATCGTACGGAAGCAGAAGCAGGTTTTCCAACAAACATACTTTTAACTGACGAATGCTGTTTCACCAGGAATGCTAAGCTCAACTTCCACAATGCTGACACATGGGATGATGAAAATCCTCATGCGATCCGCCAAAGTAACTATCAGCAACGTTTCAGTTTAAATTTATGACTGCCATGGATTGGTGTGGACGAGCGTTATCGTCCAAAAAAGGAAACCAGGACCCACAGCAGCATGAAACTCTGGCACAATGTTGTTGATCACCTGATTCAAGTATACTTCTGAATTCATGTTTCCCGGAATAACCAGCAAGTCGGTACGGCCATCATAAGAAATGCCTCCCCATACACAAACAGTGCCTCCTCTGAAAGGGTGAACTTCTTGTACTGATCGCCGGTGTCTTGGCACCAAAGGTTGTGTCCACACATGCGTTCGACGACTATCAGAAAAACGACCATATCTCGATTCATCAGTGAACAGTACCAACTTCCTCTCTTCTGTCCAATTGACACGCTCTCTTGCCCATTCTACTCTTTGTCGCCTATGTTCGCAAGCCAATGGTACACCTCTAAAAAGTCGTCTAGAACGTAAATTGACATCCCATAAACGTCTTCTGACAGTTCCAGCTGATATTGCTGTTCCTGTGGCTTCGGCGAGCCTCCTACTCAACATTCGACATGTGTTCAAAGGTTCTCGGCGTGCAGAAATGGTGAGATATCGGTCTTTAGCAGGGGTAGTTATTGATGGGCGCCCAATTCTAGGTCTTTCTTCAACAGATCCAGTTTCTTGAAAACGGTTAAAAAGTCTAGAAATGATACTTTGGCTAACTTGAAAAAAAGTTGCTACGTCACTTTGTCGTTGACCACCCTGTAGCAAACCAATTGCTCTATTTGCTTCGTCAGATGTTAATTTACGTCTAGGCATTGGGAATTAACAACCAACAAAATTTTGATACCAAATTTGCACAATAAGTCAGCAAATTGACAAGTAAACCAAACAAACAATTGATTCGTTAGAACGGGTTTGAAAGAGAAGAACTCTCCACAGCCCCCTACTTGCAATATAATGCTACATTTATCGGTAGGGCATAGCTATGATAACTAGCAACTTTAATAAAGTGTCAAACATGACAAAAATTTGAAAATCAAAAAATTGAGCAGATTTTCAGATATATCCTTAACTTATGTGGAGCAGTTTATTAAGTACCTACTTGTAAAAGTGTACTTATGTTGAATCGATTTTTATGTTTTAACTTTATTACGAGTATATTAGTTTTGTGTTTTTTCAGTTTCTTAGTTTTTATTTGTATTACGAGTTCTTCCAAATAAAATTTAGACAAATAACTCTCTTTTGTATATTTTTTTCATCTTAATGGTGAATGATTATAATATGTGTTGATTGTAAGAATAAGTTATTGATAAAACAACAAACAATTATATACACTTCACCGCAAAATTAAGGGATCAGAAATAAAAGGGAAATATTTTTTTTATCATTGAAAATGTTGTTATGAAACTCATACGCAATAAAGATATCATTTAATAACATAACTTCGGAAATTAAACTTTAAAATCAGAAAAACATAACAAAAATATAAATATTGCAAAAAGTGGTAAAACGACTTAGTAATCAAAAACTAAAGCAAAACATTCTAAATCTTTTAGTAGCGGATATTTCCACCTCTAGCAGCTCTACAGGATTCCATGTGGAAAGGTATGCTTCGAATAAGGCCCCGTAATTGTTCTTGAGGTATCTGAGCCCATTCTTGCAGGAGCGCTTGTGTCAGCTCTTGTAACGTTCTTGGTGGATGTGGTAGCGACTTAACCCTTCTACCTAGAATGTCCCAAGCATGCTCTATTGGGTTGAGGTCCGGACATCGTGCAGGCCACACCATAGTCTCAACATTGTTGTCAATAAGCTGCTGATTCACAATATGTGCAACATGGGGACAAGCATTGTAATGCATAAAAACAAACCCATGGCCAAATTGTTAAGCAAATGGTTCCACATGTGGAATTATGATTTCGTTTCTGTACCTAGCAGCATTTAAGGCCCCGCTATTTACTGTAACCAAGACTGTGCGGGGTTGCATACTTATTCCACCCCGTACCATAACGGAGCCACCTCCATATCTATCAACCGTACGGATCGCACATTGAGCAAAACGCTCTCCGGCCTCCGGCAGTTTGCCACACTCGATCACGTCGATCATTGGTGGTTAGAGAAAATCTAGACTCGTCGGTAAACAACACTGTTACACATTCTTCATCTCCCCAGTTCAAATGATCCTGAGCAAATGCTAAACGTAGCCTCCGGTGAAGGAGGGTCAAAATTGGATCGGTTGCAGGACGTCTTGCCTTTGTAACAAACCGCAATAAATTGCGTTTATAATATAGATTTTAATGTATCTAAATTGTCAGGAAGGAAAGAATAAGTGAAAGCCGGCCCTGAAAAGTTCTTTTATGGAGAACGCAAAAGGCTACATTGTAACAGCGAAGAAAAGATTATATTACATCCGGTGCTAGTTAATCAAAAACAAGTTCAGAGAAATAGAAGCGCAAAATTATTGTCGAGTTGGCGCTCACGTAGAACACCGCGTGAAAAATGCCAAATTTGCAAATCCAAAAGCCCGCGACGTTTAAGTCAAAAATGCAAGTTGGCAAAACGGGAAAGTCCGAGACACCCCCGGCCGGCAACGAAAGAAAATGTTCTTTTGGGAAAGCACGAACCGGAGCCCAGTTCATTCCCGGATCTCGCAAGATCATAAATTAAATTACCGGCGCAAGCCGCTTTTGCCGTACCGCGCCTCGGCGAAATGCCGCGTGTCGCGCGCAACAACCTAAGTTAAAATTGAAAGTTCTATTTAAATTATAAGTGACTAGTGCACTGCCAGGCCACTGTAAAATAAAGCAATACCAAAGAATCCAGGGGCATCCAAAAACCAGCCCAACACTTTCCGGATTCATTAATAAATTCGGGCGTTCCGCTAAAATCAGTGATAAACCATTCCCCGGGAAGTACGTCGGCTCTTGGCCAAAGGTCAGATAATTATGTTAAGCATAATTGATCAGGCCTTTTTACGAAGTTTACCGCTTCATTAATCATGGATCATATAAAGTTCAAAAAACAATTGTAATTGAACCGAATTTTTAGTTTCTTTTAATGTAAGTCTATTTATCTATTGTGGGTGTTTTATTTAAAGTTTAACACAACTAACAACTGCCAACCATAGCACAAAATTGTGGCAGCGGCTTAAACTTCCTTATAACTTGATTTTCAACTCCTAAAGGTTTCAAAACTTCCAAAAATTTGATTTTAGTTTTTTTTTAATTTAAAACCTAACATCTGCCAACCTTATATTACAAAATGGTGGCAGCAACCCCTAAAGAAAATTTACAGTAAAAAGTTTACTTTTGTTTTTTACATTTAAACACCTAGTTGAACTTACATCTGCCAACCCCACTGGTGGCAGCGAACAACGAACTAACCTCTGATTACACCCTTAAATAAAGTTTTCAACCCCTAAAACTTTTTTTTCAGTTTTTGGAAAAACAAATTTTAAACACCTAGCTCAACTAACATCTGCTAACCACAGTACAAAGGGTAGCGAACTAACCTTTGAAAACAACCCCTAACGGAAGTTCTTAGCCCCTAAGAATTGCAAGATTTTTTTTCGGTTTTTTTTAAATTACGCAGGATAATCATAGGTTGCCAAGGGCAGCCAACCATACTAGCCGGGTGAAGTAAATGCTACAACCCCCAAACATTTAATGTTCATTAAAAGGAAATTAAATTACATTTCTGGAAGGCTTACAGGGAGCGCCCACAATTAATAGGTGCTTCTAACAATTTTGCGCTTGCAGGTTATGTAAATAATCGTATTTTTGTGCGATTTTGTGTTTTTGCACGTTTTCCCCCTAGGAGCTATAATTTTGGTAGGTTTGTGTACAGCAATGATTCCAGAATTTCAGCAGTGATTCTACTAATTAAAACAATTCGAACGCCCTAAAATTAGCACCAAATTCTAAATCCCCGACACAGTGAAATTGGTACAAGGGGCTACAAAGTGGTAGGCAAATAAAACACTTGTAAGAAGCATAAACAATTTCTTTTTGCTAATAAACTTTGACAATTAGGGGAAACATTCACAACAAATACAATTTCCAGCATAAAATTTTCAAATTAAAAATGTTTTAAAAACAATTTTAAGGGCTGCACATATAGGCGTTGCATAAATAAAACTAAACAAAACTTGTACATTTTATTGGTGTCAGTACTAGCCAAAAGTAATAACTTAGTGACTCATAAAGGCCATTATTTTATACGTTTTAAACCAAAAATAAGTTTACAGTTTACAGCATTTATTTATTTATTTATTTATTAACGGGAAACCCCAATTGAACTAATACATAAAAATAAAACGAGTAATAGTACAAAGCACCCTAATAACAGAATAACTAAAGCTTAACTAAAACTTCTCTGCATACATAAAATATTATTGCAAGACTACCCTAAGTGAAGTTTTAAATATATTTATGGTTACACCAAAGAAATTTATGCTATTACAAACATTATTAGCGCTATGACATAACCTAGAAATAGGAGAGTATTGTCGATAAGTGGTTCTATGAATAGGTATATGAAAAATAATAGAATTTCTCATATTTCATTAGAAAGTTTCACGCATAGGTGCATATATACGTATATATATATACAATTTTTAAAACAATCAGGGGAATTTAACTGAAAATTTTACAGATCAAAAAGTAAATACTGTAGAAGAGCTACATTTTCAAAGCATTTCAGGGTATAATTAAAAATAAAATGGAAAGAACGCGAAACTACTTTTAAACCAATTTCGAATAGGGGTAAAAAAAAATATTATGAGTCAATTAGAACCTTTATTAAGCGTAGGAAAATATGAATATAGAGAAAGCCGAATAAATTACTATTCAAATAGAATGATGGGTAAAAATTAGGGCTAATAAATTTCAAAACAATAATCCAGTGTTCACAGTTCGCACAACACAAAATATAGTTTGTTTCAATTGTGGACGCAACAATCACATTGCAAAATACTGTTTCTTTAAATTAAACTCGGAGCGAAGCACCAACAAATATTTTTTTACTGGAAATTATAACAGCATTCAGGAAGTAATGCAAGAAAATACTCACAACACTAGAATAAATTTCAAAATTATAGAGGTACGCACAATTAGGAAAAAATCAATTATAATAGTAGGCAATATACAACAAATATTAAGGAACTAGCGCTAACAGTAATAGCAACTTTAATGCGAAAGTAAACTCAAGAAACTTCGATGGAAATCGTACGATACTCATTAATGACCAATAGCAAAATTAGTTCACGAGCCGTAACCAAGACAGCAACAAAATTTCTTGGAAATTTTTTGTAGGTTGACCAACTTCACTGTGAGGGTTTGTGTCGTTACGATTTTCTTATCGAATCTGCATTCGAGCATTAATTCCTATTCGGAAATTATTTTTCGTGCATTCCAACAACGTAATAATTTGCCCTCGCGTCCCGCTCGGGCAAATTAATACGACGTTATTGGAACGCACTCAAAAAATTTCCGGAAAGAATTAATGCTCTTATGAGATTATATGTGAAAATTTAAAAAAAAACGGGACTAGGGAAGAATTCACAATAATGTAAATAAAAATTTTAGGTTGTGATTGGCTAATTAAAAATTAAGCGGTTATAAATATAACAGTATGGGGCAGGGAATTAGCAATTTTGCGCCAATCCGAAATGATGATTAGCAATTTTAAAAAGCGGTACACATCAATTAATAATGAAATAGGTACAGAGGAAGTATTAAATAACAACAATAGCGATACACAAGAAGATTACAATGAAAATATTTTAGAAGAAAGAAAAATAAGGAAATATAGCTGTCAGGTACAAAAATTAAGATATTTCAGAGATTCCAGTCACCCCACGTAGGAGGGAAAAACGACGGAATACCCATAAAACTGAAGTGGGAATTGTGGGTCTCAATCATCGTCTGAGGTTCGAGACGGAGGTTGCACTCAGCAACATTACTCGCTCTTGCATTCGACAAGTGGTGGAGTGACAGAATTCGAAATTTAAGAAATTTCCAGGGATTCCAGTCACCCTAGGTAGGAGGAAAAAACGACGGAATCTTTGAATATAAAATCTCAGGAAGGAGCGTCGCCAACTTGTAGCATATGATTGAATTACGACGGAAGTCGCCATTTGTAAAACCCATTAATGACTCATTATTGTGAGTTTCGCGTGGTTGCGCTAGTTTCACTGTAAACAAACTTGTGGTGAAACATGGTTAGTTGTGCTTCTTGTGGGTGTTCTCAAACCCCTACAACTACAAGTAAAGGAATAACGTTCCATCAGTAAATAATAATTACATCCAATCAGTACAATGTACATAACCTAACAAACTTTCACCAGTGGCGTGGTAATTATGTTTGAAAAAGGGTGAACTTCTCTACTTAAACTTAACAGTTTTGCTACTTCTTTGTCTCGTGACGCCACTGGTCAATGTTAAGCGGAAACACCTATCCGCCATATTGAAGACCCAACTTGTTCCCCATTTTTATGCGAAACGCTCTTTTCTGAGGTTTTATATTCAAAGCGACGGAATGCCTATAAAACTTAAAGTTGGGAATTGTGTGTCTCAATCATCGGCAGAGGTTCGAGACGGAGGTTGCACTCAGCAACATTACTCGCTCTTGGATTGTACAGGAGGCGGAGTGACAATTCGAAAAGGATTCTCAAGAAAATGCTTAAAGGAACCGAAAACAGGATCCGAAGCTAGAGAATTAGTAGCAAGGAAGTTGGCTAATAAAACTAATAAAAAGAGGGACGTCATAAAGGCTGATCAGCTAGACGCAATTTTAAACTCTTCAGAGCTTGAAGAGGATATTGGAATAAACGCCGAAAGGTCACGGGAAAAAGTGACAAGGAACTTAGAGAAAAGTTCAATAAAAAACTATGGTTCACAAAGATAAAAATGCTAGGAGAAAGCTTATAAATGGAAATGCCAATGAAGTAGGCAATATTTTGATTCACAGTGTTGGAGAACTAATCGAAGAAGAAGAAAACAAAACTGCAGCAAGAATATGAAAATAAAGTAAAGGAAGAAAAATTACGTAGGGATTCGAAAGAAGAATCTAAGAAAAAGAAGGAAGAAAATTTAAAATGGGTAAGTAGAAAGGTACCGAATTATTTAAAAGTGTTCCAAGGAAGTAATAAAAAGGAACAGATAAATATGGTAAGTGAAAAACTTGTGTATCGAAGAAACAAAAACTTAGGCGAAGGAAAAAAGGAAGACGAAATTCCAGAAATCAGGAAATTGGAGAATACGAAGAAAAACAAAACAAAATTATTAGAAGACTTAATACTACCTCCCCGTACCAAAATAAATTGCAAAGCTAAACATATAAAGTTTAAAAATAAGCAATAAAGAAGAAACTAAATAATTATTGAATAATAAGCAAAATATATAAATAATACAAAAATAAACAATACAATATTCAGTTCACACATTAACAGTATTAGCTATACACAAGCTTAAGCAAGCGTAAGATAGGTATGTTAAAATAAAGATTAGTATTTATAAAAATAAAATAAGAAGCAAACATCAAAATTTTACAAATATTCAGTTAAAAATAACGAAAATTTATTATACAATAAGTTCTGTTAGTAAAGCGTAACAATTCAGAGGCTGTTCCACAATCCATTTTTTAAAATGCGTTTATAGGTTTCCAAATTATTTGATAATTTAATATGAGTTCGTATACTATTAAACATTTTTGAACAAAAATAGAAGTCGCTTTATTATAAAATACAAATATTATAAAATACAAATAAACAATCATCACTACGCAGTACACTATATCTCGGAGTACGTCCTTGTCGAATAATTCGAACCGATGATAAAATACTAAGAGACCTGACCCTATCTCCAGCATACGGACGATCCAGTTCCAAGATATTAATCTGCAGAACCTAACCGTTACAGCAGGACTTGAGGGGCTGCGATACTACAGTGGCCAAAGTAGATTAAGATCCTCTTATCTCTTCGGCCTTCCGAGTTACAACTTCTTACAGCCAAAAATTTCCACCAGCAGGACGCAATGCAATCCTATGGTACCGAACGAATCAGAGGACCATTGAGCAGACCACACAGACGAACGGATGGGCAGAATGCGAAGTTAGTTAAGGCAAGTTCGACAAAATGGATGCCAGACCAAAAAGAAAAGCCCTGAAAATGGACAATAAAATGACCAAAACGTGCAACGAAACCTCGTTCTCATACGTACTAAGTTGTGGAGCGGCTTCTTGGTTAATTCCGATATTCGGATTTCTTCTCGTGCTCCCAAATTGATTAGTTTAGCAACGTAATTAAATTCAGTCAAAACTGTACCTTATATTGCGAATAAAAATGTCCAATATATTCTAAATTACCACAACATAAATATGATATTTTGCGAAGTAGATCCCAAATTTTGGGCGGACGCCAATTCATCACCAACTAATCCCTAGCAAATTTTGTAGGTCTTAATGATAGGCCAACTCATCACCGGCATCAGATAACAACCGGCCAACTCATCACCAGAGACAGGCCAACTGATCACTAGCATCCTAATTACCACTTAATCGTTTTTGAACATTTCAATGATACTTAAATTGCCGCCTACCCACAGATTTCGTATGAAACACCTACACAGGAAAATAAATAATCGAAAATTGGTGGAAACACTTTTTATTAAATTAATGAAAAATAAATTTACACAATATATACATAAGTAGGTACAGATTTAATTGTTAATTATTTTCAAATATCATTCGAAGTCGAAACTTTATACCTATGCGATACAAGCTTTACAAAGTCGTAATCAAATATAATGCCGTCTTTCTGCTCACGCAACTTTTCTTGTAGAAACAATTCAGCTTGCTTAACCCTCCGTGTTTTCACAATGGCTGGAATGTGTATACTCTGGATTTTAATGTATATACCTAGTGATGTAAAAAACGCGTCGTTTCTAAATCGAATAAAAAACCTTAAAAAAAATTACAAAAAACGGTTTTTTTTGTTTTTTATTCATTTTTGTAACTGGCGGCACGTTTTGGTAGGTATGGTTGGCAGCAGGTAAGCAAACGATAAAATTTAAACTTATTTTGATTTTACATGCCCTTTAAAGTTCAAGAAAACTACAGCACAGACTAGACAAATGTTTAATAAACAAAAGTAACATTTTATACCTACTGCCTACTCGTATTACGTATTACTCATAGAACAGCATGTCTATGTGAACACCCCTGCCTCACTCCCACTGTTGAAAGTTGTTTTAAACTGGACCTAGCTCTGAAACTGTCGAGCTGATCGACGAATCAAGTTATGTTAAATATTAGCGATTCATCAGAGTCATAAGACAGTGACACGGGTGACGTAAACTGCATGGATACTGACTCCGAATCAGTTGAGGAGTCGGCCATGTCTGTTAGCGAGTAATTTCTGCATTATTATAATTTCTACATCCACTTTGGCTATGAAATGTAATACATTATTTTTCTTTAGAAATATTTGTTTTTTTTTTGTTATTATAAATTCTATAATAATACTCTTTACCTATGAAATGTATTATTTTTATTTAGAAATATCTGTTTTTTGTTTTTCCAAAGAATATTACCTGTTGTTATTCACTACACTTTAATTCTGAAAAAAACCTATTTTAAAAAAAACCAGACTGCTCGGTTTTTTTTGCAAAAACAAACAGTTTTAAAAAAAAAAAACGAACGGTTTTTTTATGGTTGCATCACTATATATTGAGATCGAAGAACTCAACGTTTCGCCCACTTTCGTAAGGGGCTTCATCAGGAGGAAAAAGCAAAAGAGCACGGTAACTCAACGTGTTAACCACGCCAGAGGCGAAACTCTTTGCAGGGAAGGGACAGAAGAGCACGGTAACTCAACGTGTGAACCACGTCAGAGGCGAAACTCGACTGACTATCGGAAGAAGAAAGGCGAGAATTTATAGGCAAGCGCCGTCGCGATTGAGCAAATGCCGTCGCGGTTCAGTGGCGGGGGGGGGGGGGCTTAGGAATTAGTACTTTCCACATAGAAGGAAGGGGAAAGCCTTCGTCCCGATTGAGATTATTGGGGTGTTTGCAAATCTCAATGGCTTCGCGAATCTTTCTGCTAAAGAAGAATGGAGATTTGCAGATGATGGAAGCTGCTAGCTGCTGAATTTTTCTGTACCAACTCTGAGACAAGTGAAAACGACATCCAAATATAGTGGCGGATGGCCAAACGTGATTAACGGCGCTGTGAATAGATTGTTCAAAATCTAAAATTATTCTACACGGACTTAAAGTGAAATTAAATAATTCCGATGACTTATTTAAATTTTCAAACGTTTTAATATACGTTTGGGTATGTTTGTTAGGAAGGAGACAAAATATCAGTGGTATGTAATGACCATTACGTACGCAGTGAATGGTAAATAGTTGGAAGAATAATTTAGGGGCATATTTAAATGTGCCGTCCATGTAATAAGTATCGGCTTCTGACAAGCATTTTAAGTTGGAAACACAACCAAATATAATTATGTGATTTTCGGTATCGTTGTCCAAAAGAAAACATTCTTCTCGATCAGTTTTTGGGTTCATCGTATTCAAGACTTCGTGGACTTCATGGCTGTTTCGTGGATTGGTCGGCATGATGCTCAGACGACTTCGGTTTATGTTGTGTCTAATTAAATCGATGTCCTTCTTGGTGATGTTTCCCTTGTATGTAGAGTGAGCGACTTCCGAATTGATTATTTTCGCTGGTCTTTCGCACAAATCGTCCACAGCCTTTCTTTTACACGAATTGCTGATGGCTTGTCTGCTTAACTTCTGCAAATCCGGATCATGATTTTGATTTAACTCGTGCCAAAGTACGATGTCATCGCCGCCTTTAAACAAAACAAAAAATTTATTAATTAATTTAAAAAAAATAAAAAAGAGAAAGTAAATATATGTTACACGTGCAGGGTGCTCCTATGCTAACAAATTTGACTTGCATGTAACCATCTCACGAGAAACTTCGAACAACTAAAATACAGGGCTAGGTATCGGAATTTAGAAAATTGACTGACATTTTATATTTGATATTGCAACTGTAGTCCAGTCAAATGGTAGAAAATAGGGGAAAGTTTTGGTGGAGTTTTGATATTTGGTTTCTAATATGTTTTTTGGGTCGCTGTACACAAATATCAGGTTTTCCAATAAGAATTTTGACCGGAAACAGGTTTTTTAAGCAAAAACCTGATATTCGCTTACAGCGACCCAAAAAACATATAGGAACCAAATATAAAAACTCCAAAGCTTTCGTCTATTGGTCGGAGAAAAAATCCTCGCCTACATAAAATGTAGCACATTTTTTCCTCTTTCATTTCATATAAATTCTACATTTACGAAATAGGAAAGTTGTCGAGTAATCTTAGAAAAACTCAGAAAAACCCGTTTTTACACCGTTTTTGCTTAAAAAACGTGTTTCCGGTCAAAATTTTTGTTGGCAAACCTGATATTCGTGTACAGCGACCCAAAAAACATATAGGGACCAAATATCAAAACTCCACCAAAACTTTCCCCGATTCGCCCTTTTTGAGCACCTTTTGACTGGACTACTCTTTAAAAAATTTTAATATTTCGCTCTGCACCTTTACGAACTATTTACTTTACTTTACTTCTGCACTTCGTTGATATTAGAAAAAAAGAATGCTATCACACGAAGTAAAAATGAAAAACCACGCCCATAAGAAATAAGGTTGATATCAATAAAATAAAAACGGGATCTGTGCCCCAGAAGGCTAATAATAATCTAAAATGGAGAACAAAGAAAAAAAATTAGTGCAAACTTTCTAAAATTCGGTTTCTCAGTTTTTAACGATTTCTCGTGAGAAAATTACATGTACAGGGTGGTTTCTTTTTCGTTGATATTACAGGGTACATACTGAAGGGTAAGAGATACAAAAAAACTAGTATATGTCTCGTCCTCTTTTTTAGTGGTTAGTTTAATGGCGTAATCAGAACTACGCTAACTAGATTGGTTTAGGAAATACAGTTTGATTCTCAAAATCTGCTGTTTTTTGTAATCTCTTGTAACTTCTTAATTAGCGGAGTTACAAAAAAATTGTAAATACAAAAAACATGCAACTTTTTACGCAGAATCCAGCAACTAAAAAAATCGTATTATTTTGGGTTTTTTGGTATTTTGTCTATTTAGAATAAAATAAAATATTAAGTATTATATACCTTTGCAATGGTCAAAAAATGTAATTTTATGAGCTACCCAGATACAGGGTGTCCCATTAAAAAAGTGATACTTTTCAAAATATCTCAAAAATAAAAACCCTTATAATTTTTTCAAGTACGCCGCTGGATTCTACGTAAAAGGTTGCATGTTTTTTGTATTTACAATTTTTATGTAACTCCGCTAATTAAGAAGTTGCAAGAGATTACAGAAAACAGCAGATTTTGAGAATCACCCTGTATTTCCTAAACAAATCTAGTTAGCGTAGATCTGATTACGCCATGAAACTAACTACTAAAAAAGAGGACGAGACATGTATATTAGTTTTTTTTGTATCTCTTACCCTTTAGTATGTACCCTATAATATCAACGAAAAAAAACCACCCTGTACATGTACATCTGATTGCAAATAACAGCTAATATGTAATATCTAATACTAGCTGAAACCCGCGGCATATACCGCACTTAAAATGTAGGATGGGTTTAATAACTTTTGTTTCACTAAAGAAAGTTTTAAAACACGCTAGAGATTGGCAGTAGGAAAAGTTAAAAAATATATATTTTTAAATGGAAAGTCTCTGGAAAGGAAACGCTCGCCTCTGGAAAGCGTTTTATGGACATTTTTGGATATCCTCCGGGCAACTTTCTTTCATATTGGATACAGCCAATACTGTTAAATTGAATAGTGTCTTCTTTTTTCTGTTCAGTATTAAAGGGTACATGCAGGGGTGCCAGATCTCACGATTTATCGTGAGTTCTCACGATTTCATTGCAAATCTCACGATCTCACGATAAGGACTATTTTTCTCACGATTTTTGTATCAATTCTAATTAAAATTATAAAAAATTGTAACACTAAATGATTAAATAGAAAAAAATGTGTGTTAGTCTTAATACATGATTTAATGTATGCTGTCACTGATTTTATCATTTCCCGCATTATCACCAAATACTGCTGCTATCTATGGTTCACATAAAGAAGTCGCAAGTTGCGGTTGAAAGCGGATTTAAATGTTCTTTCAAAAAATAGGTATTTACATAATTTCAAGATAAGCACAGATTTAATTTAAAAAAATTAATAGTCAAGTACTTTATCCCGCCAAACCAGTCATCCCGGACACATATTCTTCAGATTGTGAGTAGTCGAACAATTTTTTTTTTTGTATACATACTTAGGTCTATGTATATGTACTATATTCTATGTAGCCATATTTTTATTTTTAGAATTCATGTGTTATTTCTATAATAAAATATTTAGTTCATTTAACATTTACTTTATATTAATTTAATTTTTTTATTTATGGCAATTATTTAAAATGTTTATAATTCTCTTGCAGTTATTTATGTATGTACAACCTATGTACTCAATGTTTAATAAATCTGCAGCATATATTCTATATTTTATTAATTTTAAAATAGCTTTTTTTAAAATTTGCATCCATAGTTTCAAATCTCATCCATTTCCGAAATCTCACGATTTTTTCCGACGAAGCTAACGAATTCAGCTTGACACGATCTGGCACCCTTGGGTACATGGTACAGTACAGGCAAGCACGAAAGATAAGTGATACAATGTTGAGGTAAGATAAATTTTAGCTTAAAAGGTATAATTATTTAAAATACTGATTGCTGCTTCAGATGGATTCTAAGTAGTAACGAATACATAGTAAGTATATATTTTTACTTTGTAGATCTTCTTCGATGAAGACAAAAACATAACCTCAACTTCTTGCACATGTCCTCGTGGACAAGTTTCATGTCATCATGTTGCTGCACTGGCACTATTTGCCCATTATAATATATCAGTTACAGACCAGGCATGTAGCTGGTCAGTGCCTAAACAATCTAAAGCACTTGATGAAAACGTGAGAACAATCGATGAATGGTTTTTGCCGTCTAAGGAATATCGAGCTTCAAAGAGAAGTGTTACCAAGGAAGAGATCGAAACGCTTAGAGAAAAATTGGCTTCGTTTGGAGGGGTGGTAGGATTCAGTTGGCTTCTAGCACCCAGACTTACTGCACAGGAAGATAATATTGTTCTACAGATTAATGATATAATTTTCTCTGCAGAATATCAAAATATATCTGAAAAATTAGTTATTTTGAACAAAAAGTGAATGTTTTTCCTGAACAAGTAATAACTATATTTGAGAAAACCATAGGGCAGTAAAAAAATCTCTTGTGGTTAATTATTCGCAGGTTTTCTTTAACAGCCAGTTCGTTCGGTACAGTGCTAGCAGCTTGCAAAAGAAATCGTTACCCTGCATCGCTTTTCAAAAAACTAACAGGTTTGCTTTGCAAAATATTTTTCACATTTTTTCATAAAGTTCTGTTATTATACAGGAACATATAACTTAGATGGAGTAAAGGCCATTCGGTGGGGGGCGAGAACATGAAAATAATGCAATTGAAGCATTTGGGGCAGCAACTGGACTTTCTGTGACATCTGCTGGACTATGGCTCCTTTAGTGTGGATACCTTGGGGCAACCCCAGATGGCCTTGCAGGCGAGGAAAAGCTTGTGGAAGTTAAATGTCCATTTAGATATCTCAATTCCAACTTGATGGAATCACTTGCACATGACAAAGGCTATATTTGTTCTTACGATAAGGTACTGAAACAGTTTGTGGTAAATGAAAACCATGAATATTTTCACCAAATACAGGGTGCATTGCACTTGTTACATAAAAAGAAATGCTATCTAGTTATCTGGACTCCTCAAGTCGTCGCAATAATTCCAGTTACAAAAAAAGAAGAATGGGCAGAAAATAGACAAATTTTGAAGAATTTTTATCATACAAAATTCCTTCCATCTCTAGTGAATGTCGAAATTAAATAAATGTGTAACTATGTTGTGAGTAAAATGGCATACATACCTCGTGGGAAGGCTTATTCCAGCTTCGTACTTTTAGCTGACCTCAGTGCTTCGCACCTCGGTTGACTAACCCAGCGCTCAGTATGGAGCTCATCCCAGCTTGTGAAGCAATACACATATAGTAAAATCACGGAACCAAACTGTGCACGTCATCAAATATTTAGTTATTAATTTAAAGTTACTGTTTGATGACGCGCACCGTTTGGTTCCGTGATTTATCTATAGTTAATCATATTTATTGTACTTACTTACTTATCTGGTTCCCCTTAAGTACCGTTAGGTGTTGGGGTTTGTTTTGCCACAGCAAAACCTTTTCCACTCTTTCCTTGACTTGGCCAGTTTTTTTGCTTCCTTCCATGAGCATTCCCTTGCCCTTAATATATCTCCGATTTCTTGGTTCCAAGTTTTTTTTGGTCGTCCTCTCCTGTTCTTTTTGTCCGATCCTGCCTCCCATATTTCTTTCACTAAGTTATCACTTCCCATTCTAACCAAATGGCCGAACCACCCCAGCTGCCTTTCAGTTATCTTGTCCATAATGGGTTTCACTTCGAGTCTATTTCTTATCACTTTATTTTCCAGTTTATCTAGTCTTGTAACACCTTCAATTTTCCTTAATATTTTCATTTCGGCGGCCGTTATTTTACTCTTTAGTCTTTTATTTAAAACCCACGACTCACTTCCGTAGATTAACACGGGTTTATTGTAACTATAGGTAAATCACGGAATCAAACGGTAACTTTAAATGAATAACTAAATATTTGATGACGTTCGCCGTTTGTTTCCGTGATATTGCTGTACTATTAATAAGAAATTTTTTATTAGATAGCAGTTAGAGCAATATTTTTGTAAATACTATTATTTATTAACTTGTTAAGTGTTGTAATTAACAAAACAAATATTTGAGTAAATTTAAACTAACATTTATAGTAATGTACAACTATACAATAAGAAAAAATGTCTTATTTAAATAAATAATCAGTTGTTAATTAACACTCTATTTCTATTTTTACTGTTCGCCTTCAAAATACGTTGCTCAGGCAAATTAATAGGAAAAAATTTCCGGAAAGAATTAATGCTCTTATGAGATTATATGTGATAATAAATAAATAAAATAAAATTTCATATACTTCCGCATGTAGAATTTGACAGCAAAATAAACGCAAAGTTAGTTATTTGGCAATTAGTGCTACCAACTTTGCAAATGTTGCGTTTAACTTTAACGCCGTCTCATAGCGGTTTGTAATACGCATTCGAGATAATCTTCAGGTTAAACTTCTGGTAAAGTTTAACTTTACTACAAATTTAACCTTGTATTGTAATACCGACTCTTTAGTGACCTTAATTTATCTGAGATAGGAGCGCCAACATTAAGGCGGATTTACACGTGTATAGTAGCTAAAGCAAGTTACTAAATCAAGTAGCTAAAATTTAGTAGTTTAGTTAAGCGAGCACGTTTACACACATTTTAGCATAATTGTTTAGTTAACGTTGACTTTTTCAAAATGGCACAACGTGCAATAATTCATTCGTCATTAAAGACATGTATTTTTCACTTATGTGGTGAATTGGCGGATAGGTATTATTTTTTATTTCTGCAACTCCAAATCCCACAATTTCTTTGTAAGCCGTTTCTCGGGCTTGTTTATTCTTGTAAATGCTAGCCCTGGTATTCCACAAACATTCTCCGTCTCGATATTCTTGCACAAATTTTAATGTTGTATCTTCATTCCAACGGGACGCCACGTTTCAACAAATTATGTAACGAACGATGTGTCTGACTAATACACTTCACTAAAGTAACCTGTCTACACCTGCTTAGTTTGCGTTTAGTTACCAAAAATCGTAGTGGGGGTACCCCACTTGCTCAAGTAAATAGAACTGATTTCTATTCACTTGACTAAGCAGTTTATTAATTTCTTTACTTGCTCAAGTACTAAACCGTACTAAACGAAAATATGAAAATTTACATGAAAACTCAGCCCAAAATAATAATAATAATAATAATAAATTTTATTCCATGACCCAAATATATACAGTTTATAACGTAACACGCAAAAATGTATGGAACCTTAAGATGAGGTTCAGAATCCTGCTTTTCAACCTCACCTTAAATATAATACAACGCAGGACTTTAAAAAAATTGCCTAACTAAACTATAGTTCATGGTGACGTAAATCGCAACATATTTGTCAAACATCGACCAAATAAACAAAATTCAATGAAATCAAAACCAGTAGACAATGGCCGTGCAAGACGCAATATTATGAAAAACTAAACATCAAATTACATGGAGATAATCACTGAATTTGAAGTAAATACTCGAAGAAGGCAGGTCTAAATCTATGCAAGGGTAAATCTTTGTAAGAAGAGGGTAATTTGTTTAATACTTTTACAATATTGTAAGAAAACGATCTTTCAAAAAGCGATGTTTTATGTAGAGGGACAGTTAAAGTCCACTTATGTCTTAAATTTCAATTGTGTACGTCAGTTCTATAAGTGATTTTATTATAAAGATAAGGCGGTTGCTTTTCTAAGATTAATTTAAAAAAAAAACAAGCAACTTTGAAGGAATCTTCTGTTTTTCATGTTTAGCCAATTTGTTTCAAGAAGTGTATGCGAAATATGTTCAAATTTTTTAATACCATGGATATATCTCAAGCAAGCATTTTGCACTCTCTGAATTCGTTTAATGGTATCAACATCTAAACAGGAATCATAAATTTCTGAGCAAAACGTAAAATGGGAGAGAACAAGAGATTCACAGAGAGTAGTTTTGACTGCTTTACTGAGGTATGACCTGTGTGGATAAAGTATTCTAAGATTGCCATATGCTTTCTGAATGTATTTGGAAATTTGTTGTTTATATCTAAAACTATTGTCCAATATAAGACCTAGATTTTTTGCTTCATCAACAACAGGTATTAATTTATTATGTATGTGCAGGCTAAGTATGTTTTTCTTAATATCACATTCATTTCTACTCCCAAACATTACAGCACAAGATCTCTCAGGATTTAATATTAAGGCATGTTGTTCGGTTGCTTTTGCTAATAAATTAAGATCTCTGTTTATGGTAGCAACTGCATTATCGAAATTTTCCGGCAAAAAAGAGTGATAGACCTGAGTATCGTCGGTGTACATATGCAATTTACAGGTTTTAACATAATGATGCAGCCTGACAGTATAAATGGCATACAACAAGGGCCCAAGAATAGATCCTTGTAGAACACCTCTTTGAACAAATCGTGCTGTAGACATACGACTATCAATCATAACCTGTTGACCTCTGTTGGAAAGGTAGTCTTTCACTAGGGTAAGAGCGTTAAGACCAAGATCAATGTAATTTAAAACAGCAATTAACAAATCATGATTAATAGTATCGAACGCTTTACTAAAATCTAACAGTGTTAATACTGTTAATTTTCCATTATCAGAAGCAGCTAAGATATCATCAGTTATATTTAGCAGAGCCGTAACACAACCATGAGATGGTCTAAACCCTGACTGAGAAATTGGAAGGATATTATAATTACTTAAATATTGACGTAACTGTTTATTTATAATTTTTTCTAAAAGCTTTGAAAATGCCGGCAGTATACTGATAGGTTGTAAATCTGTATAGGCTGCAGCATTATTTACTTTGGGGAAAGGAATCACAATTGCATTTTTCCAACATTTTGGAAAAACATTTTCTGATAAACAGTAGTTCAGTATATGAGTAATAAACGGTAATATGTATGGACAACACAGTTTAATCATATTGATGGTTATACCGTCTATACCCCCTGCATTACTTTTTACACTTCTAATTAAATTTTGTACTTCCTCAACGTCAACAGTCGTGAAAGAAAGTTTTTCTGATGTAAGTTCGTTATTACGATAAAAATCTAGAAGCATTTGATCAGGAGTGCTGTGAGGTATAGAGTCTACAGAAAAATCATTTACTTCTTGTACATTACTGAGTGTTTCCGGAATAGAATTTTGTTTTTTAATGTTTATATTTATTAAATTTAGCTCCTTCCAAATAGCATTTGTGCCTCCAATCCCAACTTTATGCTCGAAGTAAGCTTTCTTTTCATTTTGAATTGCAAGATTGGTAAAATTCCGCAAACTTTTATAATATTCCCAGTGCCCAGGGTTCTTAGATTGTTTATATTTTGATTTTGCCTTATTTTTACGATTTATCAGTAACTTAACATTATCAGTAAACCAAGGTGCTGGTTTGTTCTTCATTTTAACGGTTATCCACGGGGCATGCAAGTCAAAAATGGATGTAATATAATAATTTAAAATGTTTAATTTAGCATCAATATCCCGCTCATAAAACAATTGACGTAGAGGTAACTTCTGTAGGTCACAGTAAAAGTCATTAAAATTAAAATATTTAAAATTCCGAAATGTGCGTATAATAGGACTTAGTTTGACGAACTCACCAGTTGATATTTTGCAAAAAACTGTCTCATGATCAGATAACTCATTTTCACACACCCCTGTTTCAATAATGCAGCTGGTATCCGATGTAATTATGAGATCTATCAAAGTACTGCTATTTCCAGATATTCGAGTAGGCTCTGTAATAATTTGTTTTAAACATAATGTATTTAACATATAATTTAAGTATTGCGTAACCGAATCAGAAAAATCCAACACGTTTATATTAAAATCACCCAAACAAATAACCCTATATGAAGCCTCAGTATACAAACAAATGGATTCTTCAACCTCATCTACAAAGGTGGTTTATACACAACCCCGAAAACATAACTTTCATTATTGATTTTTAATGACAGCCACAATTGCTCAATATTATCATTTGTTTCAATAATTTTTACATTCAAGTGATTCTTTACATAAATTGCGACTCCACCCCCTCGAGCGTCTCGATCTTTCCGGAAAATGTTATATTTCGAATGAGAAAGGGTAATATCAGATTTTAACCAAGTTTCTGATAATGCTAAAATATCATATCCCTTTTGTTCAAGTAAATAGTTTATGTCACCGATTTTCGGCAAAAGTGACCTAATATTAATATGTGCCACACACAAACAATTGCCCACCAATTCACCATTCATTAAAATAAATTGCCTTATTTAGAAATAAACTAAAATGTAAACAAATACCAAATATATAAATATTAACCATCAGTTAAACTAAAAATTCTGCTATCAGCAACAACATGCAAAGCGTGCTAGTATCACTGCTCCACATTATCACTGCTGCACATAACTTTTTTATATTTTAGGTATTTAAAATATTAAATATTTTGCAAATGTTTATATGAAGTGACTTTTTTAATCCCCGAGTCCGTTTTAACAAAAATGTTTCCATCGGCGGTCCATACCTTGTTCATTCCAAATCTTTCAACGGCGCTTTTCAACCATGCCACTCGTCGTTTCGTGAGATCTTCCCGAATAACCACAGGAGAGTTTTTTAATTTCTTCTTATTACTATATATAAGTTTTTTAATGCTGCGGAGCACAAATTTTATAATAATTGGACGGTGAGTTCCCTCTTTCGATCCAAGGCGATGGCAGATGTCGATATCATTTTCGGCAAGGTTAATACCTAACTTTTCGTGGCATAAATTGCGCACTACTTCACTGGTATTTTCATTCGGTTTTTGCGGAACGCCGAATATTCTTAAACTATTTACACGGCTGTATTGTTCATGTGCGTCCATTGTATCTTCCGTTTCGGCTTTCAGTTTTTCGAGTTGCATTTCCAAAGATGAGATTTTGTGCTCGTACTTTTCCACTATTTTAGCAACCTCGGTTTCCAGGGAAGCGTTGATGATCGAAGTAAGCTTCTTTGTTAATGCATCGGAATCCAACAGTTTTTCAACTACCCTCTCTGCAATCGCTTCGACATCAATAGCTTCACCGCTTCTAGTAACAGGCATGTTGTAAAGCACTTATATTAAGAGAATCACAATATTTATAAAATTTAGCAGCAGCTGGCACACCACGTCTACTCAGCGCAACGTCCCATCAACAAATTTAGCAGCCAATTTTCTGTATGCAACAATGCTTAATATACAAGTAAATTTTGCATACAATTTAGCGTCGTTACATACAAATGTGTAAAAACCTCGGTCATGGCTGCGTTGTTAATAACTACAGTCGAAGATGCACTCGTACAGTTGGATGTTGATGGTAGCGATTCGAAACACGCAGAAACATTTCCAGCAATAGAGGATATAAGAATAGCATTCGTATTCAATGTTGTAATGCCTTCAGCGTTAGTTTTAATTTGCGATACTTCAAAGTGACCCTGCAGAAGAGAGAAGCAATAAGATCTGAACAACGCTAATGCCTTACCTTGCTTTGTACTACAATTATCTGATGCACAGTAGACCATTTAACAGAATTAATAATTGTAGCAACTGCTAGAAGAAACTAAAGGCGACGCATAAAAATTTGCAGAAATATAGGTTATGTTGTTATGTAATAAGATGTAACGGACACGCCTTTTTAGCGTTTGAGTACGGCTTAGATTGTGGGAGCGTTCAATAAGCAGATATGAAAACTAACCAAAGTGGACTTGCCTTTGAAGCTGAGTCAATAGTTTTAAAAAACACAAGAAATATGCATAATAAATAATTGTTTTCTGTGATAATATCGCTATTAAAAGTTAAGGAAAGTTTGTTTACAAAAACCCGAAAATAGAAATGGTCGAATGCAACTGTGGTACTTTTAGTTGTGTAAACACGGCTTTTAGTCTTCTGCATTATTATATGTATATGATATGATGATGTACCTACACAAAGAATAATTGAAAATAAACAGGGCTATGCAACCAACATTACAGTAGTTGAATTACGTTTTCTGAATGGTTTATACATGATCAGAAATATTATTTACATCGACAGTTCTACATAATTTTTGAAAATTATAGTAGCCTAAAAACATTGTTTCAAATGTGTAACCTGTGCTGCATAACCCTGTTCATTTTATATGATCGTGTGTGTACAATAAAATATTAAATACTCGTAACTATGACATTACATGTACATGGAATCGGTTTGCGAATAATTAAAGGTGTCGTCGGCTGAAGTACTCGTACACAATATTTAGCAACTTTGCCAAATTTAAAGCCTATTCCTCGAGTTTCAATCACCCTGTATATTTATGTAGTTTTATTCACGGATTTACCTGTGTTGCGTATATCTGCGAGTAAAACTGTATGCATGTGTGATGGTAAGTTAAAACCCCATTTACTAACGTGCATTGTAAATAATAATTTGCCCCTTGAAGGCATACATATACTTTGATTGCTATATACAGGGCTTAGAAATTACTAGATTATATACTAAATTTCAAATAAGCATGCAGTACTTAGAACTAAGCAGTAATCATAACTCTGGCCGTGATTGGCCGAAACAAAGTCATCGTTACAACTTACAACCATCTGAAAATCAAATATTTTTTCAGAATTGTCAATTTGACATTAGGTATGAATCTTACAGATATAACAGGAAAATCGATAAATAGTGAACATAAAAGGCTGCTCTACCTCTATTAGAATTATATAGGACAACATTATTGTAAAATACGGACAGTCAAACAAACTTACACTTTCCTAGTGTAAAACTCAGTTTGAGTTTAGAGCGCCACCTACTGCATTCTTATTTGAAATTTAGTATAATATTAGGTCTGTTTTTTGCCGCCCACATAGTTACAATGGTTCTGCTGTAAATTGAAAATTATGCAAAATAGCAAGCAATTAACCACCCTGTATATAGTGCATAGTATATGTACTCAACGGAATATATTAGAATACGAAATGAAACTTACCTCCTGTATGGCATTTTGCTGGACAGCCTTTCACAGTGCAACACCACAATACTTTTTCACCTTTTAACACTTTACGTTTTTGAAACTTGTAATCATTTATAATCAGCATTTTGTGGCCACGCTGACCGGCTGACTTACGATAAAATCTATTATTAAAGTGTCCATCTCTACATTCGTAAATAAAATGACAGACAATTTACTTAATTGCATATTAAGCGCGTTTATATAGGTTAAATTTCCTTAATATGGGGGTAAAAAGGAACCACCCTCTAAACTTTCTCTGCAACAAACTACCAATCATGTTGGGAAAAACACGAGGGCTTAATTGCAGTAGGTACTTAATAGACCCATTAGACGAGGGATTATATCTAAGCGGGTGGTTGGTGATGAATTCACCTATCTCCAAAAGATGGTTTTTAAATGACCCGCAATTAGCGGTGATGAGGTGGCCTGTTTATTTTATTACAGATTAGGATTGGTGATGAGTTCACCTGTACCCCAAATTTTGGCACTAATAAATTTCCCCAAAATAACTCAACGTGCCTCGCTAACGTTTCGGGCATATTCGATAAGCACGAAATAAAACGGAAACATTAAAATTAATTAACAAATGGAAGTTAACTGATATAAGTCCCAGTGCTAAAACTCTTTGAAATCCTCGAAAAAACAAATATCAACAAAGCTTACATACATATTATTAAAGAAATCTACAGAAATCAAATAAACGTCATCAAAATCTCAAACAAAATATCGACACCATTCGTAACAAATAAAGTATTACGTCAGAGCTGTTGCCTTTCACCCACCCTGTTTAAAATCTACTTAGAAAGTATTTTAACAAGTTGGAAATTAAAATGTAGACGCATGCGTATACCAATTGGAAACGATTACATTTACTCCTTGTTGTTCGCAGATGACCAAGTAATCATGGCTACTGATGAATTTGATATAGAATACATGATGAGAAAGCTAGCAGACACATATAACCCAAACGGACTAAAAATTAACTATAAAAAGACAAAATGCTTAACAACAGAAAATTCTGGAAGGGATCTGCAAATACAAGGACACACAATACAAAAATGCCACTTCAAATATCTGGAAAGTATCATCCCGTCACGGGGGAACTCCAAAAAGGACATCACGAGCAGGGTGGTCCAAGGCAGACAGGCTACACAAAGATTGAACCCTCTATTATGGCCAAAGAATATAGGTAATCATACTAAAGTCAGAATATCTAATACCACAGTACAGAGTATACTTATATACGGATCTGAAACTTGGGAAATGGCCAATAAAGATAAGCAAAGGATTAGCACTGTGGAACTGGACTTTCTAGGAAGAGGGTGCAGAGTGTCCAGATTAGATTATGTTCCAAACACAGAAATAAGAAATAGAATGAAGAAGGAAGAAACAACTATTGAAGAAATTGAGAAAAAGGCGTTTTGTATGGCATGGGCACGTACGAAGGATGAACGAAGGTAGATGGCCAAAGCGACTTTTAGATTGGAACTCACCAGGGAGAAAAGAAAAGAGGCAGACCCCCTCACACATGAAATAAACAAATAACAGAAGATATGCGCACATTTATATTATAATTATATGCTCTTTGTCGATATATCGAAATTCGAATAATTACCTATTGAATAGCTTATTCGATAACTAATTTATTCGAATAATTTATTGCAATAACTTATTCGAATAACTAGTTTATTCGAATAACTAACTTATTCGAATAACTAATTTATTGGAATAATTATTCAATTATTCGAAAATTATAAACTATTGTTCTACACCCCATTTTATTGGATTTTAATTTTAGATAAATTACTGAACATTCACAAACCTAATGAACAAAACGAACGAAAAAAAAACATTTGTGAGCAATAAAAAGTAAGCTAATCGTGATACTTAAAAGTAGGACAATGTTAAAATAATAAAGGTCCGTGGTATATTTGGATTTTTTTGACGTAATTTTAATCATGATATAAATCGGGTCAGCCATGTAATATGTATAACAATAGCAGCACTTACCTTTTCTGATTCTGAACACTGAATTTTAAATGTGAGTAGCTTTAAGGCACAACAAATGGTAACAGCACAAAACCGTATTTTTCTCCTTTGAGAAAGTACAAATGCAGAAAATAATTTACTGTTCACCTTCGAAAACAAACGTAAACTGTAATTTTTTAACAGAATTGGGCATTGATTTATTGCAACAATATTTTAAATTATCGCGAAGGGGGTATTCCCACTTCCCCACATCCCTTTTTTACTTCCTTTTACTACTAACGGGTGTTCATAAACAGTCGTCATCCCAGTAGGTTTTGACCTCAGAAACGTATGTCTATTAAAATTGAGAAAAAATGCGCTATGACAGTACTCAATGACGTTTCATTGTGTTGCACGAATTAATCAAAGACATAAATAACATTTTGTTTTACAAAGCAACTGGGATGACGACTGTTTATGAACACCCGTTATAAAGGAAGTATTGGATTCACCCCAAAAATTCGAAATTGAGTTTTCAACAGATCTTCACGTTTTAGAGTCCCCTGATCCCAAAAAACATATTTTTTTTCATTGGTCTGTGTGTCTGTCTGTCTGTGTGTCTGTCTGTGTGTCTGTGTGTCTGTCTGTCTGTGAACAGAATATCTCAAAAACGAAAAGAGGTATGGCATTGAAACTTCATATATAAGTTTTGTGTACTATGTAGATGAGACAGCAAGCTTTTGAAGAAAATCGCATAACCGAAAGTAGGTGTTTACTCTTGTGATTTTTCAGTTTTTTTCGATTTTTTCAAAAACGGCTCTAACGATTTTTTTTTAAACTTTACATTTTTCTTACATTTTTAATGTGTATTGATGTGAGATAGGTGATTTTCCAGTTGAATACTTCTAAAGTGGGTTTCTTTTGTTTTTTTTTTCTATTTTTTTTATTAACTCCTATTTTAAATAAAACACCCGGTATATTATTACATTTTTGAATTCACCTTAAAATTCTAGAGAAAATTTGTCTCTTCAACTAACACTCGATTTTGTACCGTTTTTGTAGAATTTGTAATTTTTGAAAATTTTTAACAAATGGTTAAAAATTAAAAATGAAATTTTTGACTAATTATAAGATCACTGTAAAAGGAAGTTGTGTGAGTGTATCACACCAGATTTTTACGATTCCGACCAATAGGCAATATGTATCATTACTAGAACAAGTTGTTAAAAATCAATTAACAGTTTTCTAGAAAGAGAAATCTTCTGTTTAACCTATTCTATCTGATATCTGATACAAGTTTTCTGACTTATGATGATTAATGGTCATTTGCTAAATACAAATAGTAATCATTAGGCAGGCATTTGTTTTGGTATTATTGTAAGGAAGTTGAAAAGGACTAACAATACTAATGATTAATGATAACCTATAAGATCATCTAAAGAACTTTTCAAGCAATGATAATAAACAAAATAAATAATCACGCACATCTAGGAACCCTAATACAGATCATTTATATGTCATAGACAGCTTGATAAAAAATGAAATTGCTCTGACCGTTTTAATTTAAGTAGGTAATTAAAATGTTTACGGTTTGGTATTTATAATGTGGCTTTGTATTCTAATCAGTTTTATTTGCATAAATAAGTATTTTTTCCAATAATTCTTTGTTCGATATTCGCACAAATTTATTAAAAATAAACTTATTCGAATTATCCAATAAATAATTCTTGGTATGAATTTATTCGAATAAAAATGTATTCGAATAAATATTTAACGGGATAAATTTTTATTCGAATAAATGTTTATCAGAATAACGTCTATATTAATATCGTTATTCGATATATCGAATTATTCGATATATTATTGGAATTATCGATACAAATGCACAGACCTAGTCTGCCTTGGGCCACCCTGCTCGTGATGTCCTTTTTGGAGTTCCCCCCTGACGAGATTCTACTTTCCAGATATTTGAAGTCGCATTTTTGTATTGTGTGTCCTTGTATTTGCAGATCCCTTCCAGGATTTTCTGTTGTTAAGCATTTTGTCTTTTAATAGTTAATTTTTAGTCCGTTTGGGTTATATGTGTCTGCTAACTTTCTCATCATGTATTCTATATCAAATTCATCACTAGCCATGATTACTTGGTCATCTGCGAACAACAAGGAGTAAATGTAATCGTCTCCAATTGGTATACCCATGCGTCTACATTTTAATTTCCAACTTGTTAAAATACTTTCTACGTAAATTTTAAACACGGTGGGTGAAAGGCAACAGCTCTGACGCAATCCTTTATTTGTTACGAATGGTGTCGATATTTTGTTTGAGATTTTGATGACGTTTGTTTGATTTCTGTAGATTTCCTTAATAATATGTATGTAAGCTTTGTTGATATTTGTTTTTCCGAGAATTTCAAAAAGTTTTAGCACTGGGACTTATAACAGTTAACTTCCATTAGTTAATTAATTTTAATTTTTCCGTCGTATTTCATGCTTATCGAATATGCCCGAAACGTGAGCGAGGCACGTTGAGTTATTTTGGGGAGATTTATTAGTGTCAAAATTTGGAATCTACTTAGCAAAATAACATATTTATGTTGTGGTAATTTGGAATATATTGGAGATTTTTATTCGCAATATAAGATACAGTTTTGACTGGATTTAATTACGTTGCTAAACTAATCAATTTGGGAGAACGAGAAGAAATCCGAATATCGGAATTAACCAAGAAGCCTTTCAACAACTTAGTACGTATGAGAACGAGGTTTCGTTGCACTTTTTGGTAATTTTATTGTCCATTTTCAGGGCTTTTCTTTTTGGTCTGGCATCCATTTTGTCGAACTTGCCTTAACTAGCTTCGCATTCTGCCCATCCGTTCGTCTGTGTGGTCTGCTCTATGGTCCCCTGATTCGTTCGCTACCATAGCATTGCTGGAAATTTTTGGCTGTAAGAAGTTGTAGTTGGCCAGTGTACAATATCGCATCCCTTCAAGTCCTGCTGTAGCGGTTAGGTTCTGCCGATTAATATCTTGGAACTGGATCGTCCGTATGCTGGAGATAAGGTCAGGTCTCTTAGTATTTTATTATCGGTTCGAATTATTCGACAAGGACGTACTCCGAGATATAGTGTACTGTGTAGTGATTAGTAAAACATTACAATTTACATTTAAGAATTGCTTATCAGAATAGTTATCGCGTTGATATCTTTGTTCATTTAATTAATTTAGGTACTTTTATAATTGTAAAACCGATTTGCTCGCTCCAGGGTTAGTTAAATTATTGATTGGCTCATAGTTTGCGTGAGTTATGGTTTAATTGTAACAAGAGTGGAGGAGAGCAGGGGCGCCGAGTTATACAGTTTCAATCGGGTGCCTTATACTACACATTTCGCAAACTTCAGGTTTTTAAAGAAAAAAATAAAGAGTATATAAATCCACTTGTATTGATTTCTTTGTAACCTTAAGCGCAACTCCGGTACATCTTCAGATCTTGTCTTTAAAAGCCTGAAATAATTCGAATTTTCATCGGAGTGGCCTCTAATGGCAAGACCCTCCGTTGCTAAATATTTTAAACTAGTAATAAACGTGAGCAAAGCAACTCTAACTTGTTTTATTTGACTTTCTTTTTCGGTATTAAGACTAGCCAAGACATTAACACCACGTTCACTATACGCCACAATACCAACTGCTTGGAAATGAAAATTTGAACGTTCATGATCTTTAAACCGCTCTATTGCTTTATTCCACGAAGAAAAACCATTAACACAAAAACTTTTATAGGCATTTTTGTTGGACCCAGTAGCGGCCTCGAATTAAGTTTTTCTGTTTTTGCTGCCTCTAAGCATGTCCTACAAAATACTCTATCCGCCTGAAGATTGTAATCTATCCACCTAAACTGATAAGATCACTTATGCAAAAATTTCCTTGTGGATTTTTTTTGTGTCAATATCTGCAATTAAAAAATTCTTGTAATTAATGAAATAACTAATAATAATTTCAAAAATACAATATTGGTAAAATTAAGTTTAGTTAATCCCAGCATAAAGTTATGTAGTTTGTGATTAAAATTAGATTGAATACAAAATTTTAGATTGACATATCGAAAATGGCAATATAAATTACAATGTATAACATACCATTTATTTTATCGAGGTTTGAACATGATGGGTTTTGAAGCGGCCTTCCATCTCCGGCACTAGTCGATTTTTCCTGCTTTATCAAAAACTTCCCCATTGTATAGGCAGACAACTACATAGAGCGAACAACGCAAATGCTACTTGGCAACTGAGGCGTTTACTTCAGCTAATTGCAAATATCCGTCATGAAATAAGCAACATTGAATTCTTGCAAATATTTAGGTAGTAGTTACCCTAGCCGGTACCTAGGCGATAAGCCTTAAATTGTACTTCCGGTCCCAACCAAGACAGGTAGTCCGGTCATTACACCCCCTGGCTGATGCTGGTTATCACATGCTGCTTCCATTCCAAATAAATAGTTTTGAAAGCTATTATTTTACTGTTACAATTCATCGGGTGCGTTGCACCCGTAACAATTTGTGATCGGGTGCGGTCGCCCCCGTGCACCCGTCTACTCGCCGCCCCTGGAGGAGAGAACGGAATTCTAAAACAAGGAGGCTCGGAGCTACAAAATAGAATTTGTAATCTAATTTCCAAAGTATGGGATCAGGAAAAGGCTCCAGAAGAATGGAAATTTGCAATGATATGCCCCATCCATAAGAAAGGCGAGAAAAGTATATGTAACAATTACAGAGGAATTGCGCTGCTGGATGTGACCTATAAAGTGATGAGAAACAGACTAAGTACTTACGCTGACAAAGAAGTAGGGGAATACCAAGAGGGCTTTGTAAAAGGAAGATCAACGATAGACCAGATTTTTACAGTCAAACAAAAATACAAGAAAAGAGCTTGGCCCAGAACCTTGAGCTGCACATGTTATTCCTAGATTACAAACAAGCATACGATTTGATAAGCAGAAATAAGATATATCAGACAATGCAAAAGTTACATATTCCAACAAAAATAATAAACCTTGTATAAATGACCTTGGAAGGGACGGTAGGGAAAGTAAGAGTAGATGGATTGGTTTCGAGAACTTTCAACGTAAAAAAAGGGCTGAGACAAGAGGACCCGCTGTCTACACTTCTATTTAACTTGGTCATAGAAATAATAATGAGAGAAAGCGAAGTACAAACAAGAAGTTTGATTTATAACAGTAAACATCAAGTAATTGCTTATGCGGATGACGTGGTGTTAATGACAAGATCAAAGGTAGAAATGGAGAAAATTTTCAAGCAAGTGGAGGCAAAATCGAAAGAATATGGACTGGTAATAAATGAAGGTAAATCAAAGTAGGTATATGGAGATGAAGATGAAAATGGGAGCGGAAGAAAATAATATCAAGTTGAGAGCAGGAAATGAGAAGAAATATTGTTTTGAAAAAGTAGAAAATTCGGAGTAACAATAACGAGCAACAATAGTGAAGATGCAGATATAGATAAACGGCTAGCAAAAGGAAGTAGAGCAGCGGGATCCTTAGCAGGAATGTTAAAATCCAAATCAGTGTCTAAGAAAGCAAAAATCAGAGTGTACAGAACAGTGATACGTGCTTCAGTTCTTTATGGTTGTGAGTTATGGGTAATGAATCAAACCAATGTAAGAAAGCTAGAGGTATGGGAAAGAAAACTTTTAAGGAAAATACTAGGTGGAACTAAAGAAGCCGGACAATGGAGGAGGACAAATCAAGAGACAGAGGACCTGTACGGGTACCCAAAAATAACAAATGTAATTAGACTACAAAGAGCAGGATGGTTAGGCCATGTGATGCGTATGCCAGAACATAGAAATGCGCGAAGGATACCCTTAGGAGGAGATGGAGGCAAGAGGAAAAGAGGCAGACCTAGGAAAAAATAGCAGAAAGCAGTAGTGAAAGACATAAAAAGTTTGGGTGTTGAAGATTGGAGAACAATGACTATGGATAGAGCAAAATAATAATAATAATAATAATCTCTTTGGTATAGTACACTTAAATTAATGTTTATACTACGAGCTTCGCAAACACGTCCGATCACCTCGACCACAACCAATTACTTTGGAAGAACAAAATTAAGAAACTGCAAGCCATGAGCCAATAGGGATTGGAATGCTGAAATATATATATATTTCGTTTACTTGAGTTGTTTATTAGTTTAGCTTACGATCGCTTGATCAAGATCAACCGCAGAACCGCGTATGGTAACTGAATCATGATCATGAGTCGCACCCCACCCAGCGGTATATTTTAAAACTGGTCTTGTTTTCAGGATATGTAATTAGGCCAACCGTTTTGCCTAGAATTATCGCGTCTCTAATAGAGCTCGATAACGTCAATCCAAAACTGTTAAATCAAATTGATTTCCCCAATGAATTGTTGCTGATAAGCACGTTGGTATAAAGGTATTCCGGGTACATTAAATTTCACTATTACAACTTGCTGCGAGCTGTTGGTTTGTTATTAAACCAACTGTATTTATTTTACATTTTGGTTAGATTAAGGATTGGTTTATATGTTAATAAATGTTTGGACATTTGTATGTAGCTACTTGTTTATATTTTATTATGTAGCGTATGCACTGCTCCTCTTTAGTTTGATTTGATTAGCTCTGCTGCTGTTATTGCGATTTGGAATTGGGGTTGAGGATATGAGAATAAATGATTTTGCTGCATTTAGTTGGTTTTATTTTGGTTCTGTTAGCTTGTGCATTTTGCTATCCAGTGCATCAGTAACTCAAGGCTCGAAAATTAAGATTTAGGATCCTGGCGCCCAAAATTTTCCAATCGGTCCAGAAGAGGAAAATCTATAATAGCCTACGACCCAGACTGAGCTCAGCCGAGCCTATTTATGTTGTCATCAACGGACCATAATTCTCAACTTTTGTATAAACATCTGTGACAGACTGTATCAAACGCCTTCTCTAAATCTATAAATATCATGTGGCTCTTGGACGACACTTTCCAGATCCTTTATGGCTCGCACAGATAAATTTTTTATTTTAAAATTTACATGAAACTAGGAGCACCTCTTCGATCCTGCACAAATTTTACAAGCTTGTTTAGTTATTATTGAACAATTGAATGTCTCGTATCCTAGTAACCAAGATTTACAATTGTTTTGTGAAATAAGTTTTAATACAATGTGTTTACTTAAGAACTAAACTGTCTTTTTCTTGAAAATTGTCAATCGTAGCACTTTACTCTGCTTTTATACAATTAGTTTTTAAATGCACTGTTTCACATGTTTATCTTAGCACTCCATGTCCTATAATAGGTTGCCTTATCTTACTCTTTGCTTCTTTGCACTGCTTTGCACCGTTTCTTTACCCGTCAGCGCGTTACCGTTTATTGGTGATATAATTTTTTAATACTAACGCTCATATAATTTTTTTAATTTTACAAACCATATCTGTATCATTTTAAATTCACCTTATTGTACTGACGTTACCAAATCAAATCTGTCAGCGACACAAATTAAGGTGCTCTTGCCATTCCGAATATCAATTACAAATAAAACGTTAAACGTGACCCTTTTGATTCTGCCTTATATAATGCTAACCTTTCTCAATCAAATTATAGTTACTGCTAATCATATCACGTGCATTTATTAGTGTAAAATATTGACTTTATCTTGCAATAAACAAAAAAATAATTCTGTGCTCATTTTGAAATTATTCTTTCATTTGCGTGTTAGTTATACAACCAGAATTGCTGTGGGCAGTAAACCATTGCAATAAATAGACTCGACATCCATATCAAATTAGTTAGCATGCCTACTTAGTATTCTGGAGGTCGTGGGTTCGATTCCCGCGGCCATCTGCTCTGATGCAGGTTTTTAGGTTGTTTCCACGCTAAGAGGCGTCGAAAAACTGCCGAAAATCAGTTTATTTTAGAAAATAGCAAAAAAACCATTTTTTACAGCCTTTCTGTTCACAGCACTAAAACTAAGCATTTCTCTGTAAATATTATCCTATACTTGGAAAGAGCAGATAAAATTCTGTACAATTTATGTGTAAATATTTTTTTCGGACTTTCAATAGTTATGAGAAAAGCAATGACGAATGCATGAAGTCGTCAGTCGCATCCTTATTGGAGGCATATACTTAAATCCGTCATTATACGTCTGCGCAGATATGTAAAATGTTGACCTTAGGTTATATAGGTGCAACAAAAAGATAAACAGCGATTCATGGATGATTAATATGAAAACTGTGTGATGTTAATCAATATAATAAAATAGGTATGTGACGTATTGAGCTAGCGGACTATCTTGTGACCTTCAGCTCCCCTCTTTCTGCTGATAGAGATATGAACAGATATTTCTGCTGATTGTTAGTACCATGATAACTGTTTAAAAAATCTGTACATTGGTAAGCCCAAGGTTGATGTGAAAAACAAGGTTGGCCCTTATGCTAAAGAAATTGGGAGAACATTTCTACTTTTATGGAAAACAGTGATGAGGAATGTCAGTTTTCATTAGACCAGTTAATAGCTCAGACAGAGGGTGAATACATTCCCCAATGAAAAACAGTAATAAACCATCTACTGGAGAGATATGGGGAGGAAGGGAGGATGTAATCATATCAAAGATTAAACAGAATACGATCGTATGTTTCAAACATACTGGTCAGATGCGTGGTACACCGAAAAACAGCTTCGATTAGTTGAAACAGCGGCTGTTATAATTCTTGAAGAGATAAGATCTGTAGCGTATGTCGTGAATGATTATCCCCCTCCAGATTCTTTCTTGCACGAAAATGGAAGTCTTGTTCCTGAGGTTCTCAAACTTTTCTTTGAAATGCTGATACTGAAGAAGAACCGTGTGGACAGTAATAAATGAAAAAAAAACGTTTTAGCTATTTCACAGTGATATTAGCGTTGTCAGACCTAGTTCTTTGCCTTACAAATTGGACTATGACCTTTTTTTATAAGAAGTATGAATCACGAAAACTAATTGATATTATGTCAGCCTTGGGACTTTGCACCTCTTATTCTGAAGCTGTTCGTTTGGAAGTGTCAGCAATCATGAGACCATCTTTACAAATAGACTCCACAGCTTTCCATCAATCCGTTCATGACAACACGAATTTTAACACTCGTACACTGGATGGGTATAATACCTTTCATGCAATGGGGTGTATACATTTGATAATCCCAAGAAATGCTATTGCTCCAGATCAGAGAATTGTCCTACGAGTGAAGAAAATACTACCAGCTCAACTAGTTGGCGAGATGGGTGCTGTTTCCTTGAAAATTTTTGAGAAAGCAGGTTCTCCTGGCTTAAAGGATTTCAAAAAGTTTTTTGTTTCATCCGATACTATCACACCTTGTTTGGCGGACCTAATTTGGCTTTACAGCAAGTGGAAAGATGTGCCCAGCATTCCAGGATGGAGTGGTTTCATGGAGCAAACCACAAATGGTCTCCTTTGTGACACAACCTTTGTTGCTTGCGTGCCATTTATCAATGCTCCCCCGAGCGATTCAACAGTATATATACAGCTTTACTCACTTCCGTAGAACAATGAAAATCTATGAATCAGCAAGCATGTGTGAACACTTTCGATCAGCCGAGGCTGGCTTGGGAATGAAGAAGATCCTGAACAATGGGGTTGGAAGAAAACCACAGATGGTCTGGAGCCAGTGACCACGCTAGAACCACCAGCACCTCAAGCCGTTTTGAAACTTATTTCTTGCAAATGCAAGAAGATCTGTTAGAAAAACTGTGGATGAAAAAAACAGGCCTCAAGTGCTCCAATATGTGTGTGAACTGCGAAACCAGTTGCAATAACATGCCTCTTACTGAAATCGAAGAATACGGGGATGACCCGAAACTTCATGAAGTACTTGAAGGTAACTATGCATAAATAATTCCATTTCACCTTTATTTTTTCACTCATTCACTTTTATTTATGTGTTCAAAATATGTATCCTACTACAACTATTCAATGTTCAAACAATTAAAAGTGAGGCATTAATTATATTTAATTTATTTTTTTAGATGTAGAAGAACTGGAAGGCATCCCTGCAGAAATCATGGAACCTTTGACCAAGAGGGCTTGGTTTGACTGACGAGGTTCACTTCAATGTCAATAATCATTTAATAATAAGCGTTTTATAAAATACCTACCTATATACCCATGTTATTATATTTATGTATTGTTTAACATTGCACAGTTTTCATATTAATCAACCATGAATCGCTGTTTATCTTTTTGTTGCACCTATATAACCTAAGGTTAACGTTTTACATATCTGCGCAGACATATAATTGTGCATTTAAGTATATGCCTTCAATAAGGAGGCGACTGACTACTTCATGCATTCGTCATTGCTTTTCTCATAACTATTGAAGGTCCGAAAAAATTATTTACACATAAATTGTACAGAATTTTATCTGCTATTTCAAAGTATAGGAATTTGTTTACAGAAAAATGCTTAGTTTTAGTGCTATGAACGGAAAGGCTGTAAAAAATATGTGTTTTGCTATTTTCTAAAATAAACTGATTTTTGGCAGTTCTTCAACGCTTCTTAGCGTAGAAACCATATGCGCGTACAAAAAAATGATACGAACATGAATTGTAGGAAATTTTCTCGTCTTTATTTTAATATAGAATCATCCCTTGCGCAAAAAGTTTACTTTGCAAGTTATAAGCCAAAAACAAAAGAAAACTGTGATTTTTAGTGGTTTTTTTTATGATTTCTCATATTTGCCGAAAAAATTTTTGTTAGACAACTTCAGATTCGTGTTCAGCACCCTAAAAAACATAAAGTAAGCCACTCAAAACAATTACACCAGAACTTTCCACTTTAAGCTCTTTTTGAACACCATTTTACTGGACTAAAATAGTGTTTTCATTTTACTGTAGTAATCACTTGTATTTCAATGGTGGAAAACAACAATTTGGTTTTTTAAAATAAAAATGTTTTTATTTAAAAAATAACTTTACTGGAAAAAACCTTTTTTACGACTCGACTCTGATACTACTTCAAAAATAAATTATTTCTTTAATACTACTAATTAATATTCATTTATAATTATCTAAGTGTGTTCCTTTTTTGATAATTATCTAATCAAAATGCCGGCAGTACGGCTGAGTGGTGATGCATCTCTCACGGCACTTGCAAAAGTTAAGCACCAGTCTGCTCGGTCAGAACTTGGATGGGTGACCAGCTGGAGAGCGGGCGTAGGTTCTAGCCAGACAGGCTCCACTACCTCAAGTACCTCCGCCGAATTTAAAAATGCACACACCTCAGCGGCTCGGTGCGTCCGGCACCCCGACACTGTAACGGTATAAGGGGTTACAGATTATGTATGTATCTAATCAAAATTATACATTTTGAAAACAAATAATATGGCCCCAGCACTACATTATTATTATTATTATTATTATCGTTATATTACGGCTGCTTGACAACACCGTATCGGCTATTCATTATTAAAGGCTTCAAGCTTCAAGGTTCTTTGTTGATCTGTGATTCAAGGTCGGCTAACAAAGAGATATAGGCGCGGGCGCGGCAACACCCAAGCTTGAAGCTTCCTGCTTTCCTGTTTGCCCAACCGTCGATTGTGCTTGTATTCTTTTGCTTTTATAGAGGCCATCCTTGTTAAATTATGAAGATATAACATATTTTGGCGACGAGAATAAAACGAGGATTGCGTATAAACGTGTAATTATCGTTGGAAGCAGTTTTGCAGTTAAAAGTTTTGAGACTAAGTGCAGTTTGGAGGTTCCGTTTCAGCAAACACGTTTTGATGTTTGAAGATTTACATTTGGAAGCATTATTCAACGAAGGAATGGATCCTCAGGCGATTACAGTAATAAGTAACTTTAACCACAGTCTATAAGTATAGACTGTGCTTTAACGTTGGAGATGACTGGGAAGTATTTTCCGAAAGGTTGGAGCAATATTTCTTAGCTAACCAGGTGGGGGACGACAGGAAAGTGGCTGTATTATTAACAACTGTTAAGTGAAGAGGTTTACAACATTTTGAAAAACATCAGCCATCCTGATAAACCCAGTGATATTACTTATGCAGTTTTAATTTCTTTGTTAAAAAGTCAATTTAACCCTAAAGTATCTTCGTATCGGAAACGCATACAGTTTGATTTGTTAAGACAAGGTGAGGAGTCTGTCAATGATTGGTTTGCAAAGGTAAATAATGCTGCAAGTCAATGCAAATATGGCCGATCATTACGCAGTCGAGTATTGGAAAAGTTTGTCGTTGGTATGCGCCCAGGCCCAGTCTTGGATCGATTATGTCAGGAAGCCCCTACGAAGACATTGCAAGACATGTTGAAGCTAGCCTTAATTCAGGAAACTAGGAATGCCAAAGTCAACAAGCCAAGGAAAACCGCCAAGGCACCATTTTCTAGCCTCGGCAGTAGAACCCCATTGTTGGCCGCGACTCGCAGCAACCCTGTCCTTCACCAGAAGGTTGAGCCACGTTTCACCTCAGCCATAGCCTCGTCCAAGCCGGGACCCTCGTTCACTCATAAATCACGGCGTAAGCAATCACTCGACGATTTAAGTTGACCAACCCCGTCATATCTCTTGCTTTTGTTTTAGGCCCTTCACCTTTGTTGCGCACCTCACCAGATTGTCACCAACCCCTAGCCCGGATTCGCAGGTTCCTTCCAGAGATTGAGGTCACCATCCCGATGATCTCGGGCCGGCACCCTCAGATGTCCTATGCTGAGTTGGACCCTCGGGTTAATCATCAACTCCAGCTCCAATCACTCCCTCCGCTGAGGGATGAACCGCTCTGCATCCCCTTGGATCGGGATGAGGAATTGTTACGATAAAAATGTTTTTATATGTAATCTTCAGTAAAATCAGACAAATTTTACAAATTGAAATGTTTTGTATTTAACCTATTTGTAGATATAAGGAATAAGTCTTATTACTATAGAGACAGTATTTATAGGCATTATAAACACTAAAATAAGCTTGATAAGCACTATTTTATGTACATTATAATATTACAGTAATAATTATAATAATCATGTAGGTAGTATATATATCGGTAACTCAAATACATATATTGTTACAATCGCATTATTATAATTACAAGTAATCAACATACAGGGTGTTTGTAAAGCGCTAGACAGCTCGAAAATTCGTTAATAATGATATTTAAAAAAAAATTGTTTTAAATGCCAGTATGCAACCTACAAATTGTAATGCACTAAATTAAATCGGGGTTTCCTTTTTTGCATACTAAGACACAACTCTGGTTTTTTAAATGGAACATCCTATATATTTTTAAATATTTGAAATTTGTGCTAAATATGCTTTAAGATAGCATGCTTAAACTATAATCGTGAAACATATTTTTTAATTGAATAATTGGCCGAAAGTAGACCATGCCATACAAAATCACTTAATAATAAAACAAGAAATGCAAAATAAACTCCACAATTACTCTAAAAGTTTCTTGTCGTCGAATTATCGCACCACACGTACTAATATATAATTGACAGCTATGTTCTTTAGATGTGTTAAGGACTTTATAAACTTTTGCCGCCTCTCTTACATTCTGAATTCATACTGTGCGCAGTAGACTGCCGGGCGTGCTTCCGCTTCCAAAAACACTTACGTTTCATCTGTCAACGTGGCAGCATGCAAACCGGTCAGCTCTACGAAAGCTAATTCTTGTAAATGTTCAAATGTTCAATGTGTTATTTATTGCTAATAAAGTAACATATTTCCGGCTTTCAACGAGTGTATTTATTCAGTGAAACCTACAATTCATACAGTCCACAAATTCCAAGGCGAGCTGGCAATCAGGAATCAATTTTCCAAATAACGGAAAACTGAGAAGGCTACAAACATTGGACCTTCGATCCCGATTAGTGCCAAAACATTGGTCCTTCGAGCCGGATTAGTGCCAAAACATTGGTCCTTCGAGCCGGATTTGAACCAGCGACCACTTCTTCATGAGGATAAACCTCAAAATGCTTCTTCTAGTCAACCAGGATCTGCGATGTCGTCAGAAACCCCTGTTGAACTAAACCAATCGATTTCGGCATTCTGTTCGAATGCTTTTCAGGTACTCTTACCTACGGCTACCGCTAAACTCATCGCTGATGATGGTACGCCTCACGTTGTGCGAATCCTGCTGGATTCCGGTTCCCAATCGAACTTCATACGTTCAGATCTGTGTAAAAGGTTGAAGCTTCCAACTCGCGAAGTCAACGTTACTGTTTCTGGCTTAAGTAAAGCCACTTCTCAAATCAAGGCTAGGTGTGATATCAAGCTGCAAGCCCCTCACACTTCATACGGCATTGGCCTATCCTGTCTTGTTCTCGATGAGATTACGGGTGTTACCCCAAGTTTTCGCGTCCAGCGAAACAGCTTCAAGGTTCCTGATAACATCAAGTTATCAGATCTGTCCTATGACCAACCGGGCACCATCGACATTCTGATTGGTTCGCCCATTTTCTGGCAGCTCCTTTGTATTGGACAAATTGGTCTAGGCCCAAATCTTCCCATCCTCCAAAAGACTCGTTTTGGTTGGATTGTTTCTGGCCCTACAGGCCCTCCTTCTGCGTACCCTGTACAGTGCAATCTTGGCACGATCGAGGATGCTTCTGACCCCATTGCTAGGTTTTGGCAACTCGAACATTACCCAGAGGAAAAGGGTCGCACGAATGAAGAGAACGCCTGTGAGGCACATTTCCTGCAAAATACTCAACGAGAAGCGAATGGTCGATTCGTTGTCTCTATCCCTCTCAAGGAACCTGTAGAGGTATTGGGTGATTCATTGCAAATCGCTCAGAAAAGATTCTTATCATTAGAGAAGCGGTTACAAGCGAACCCTGACTTGTCCAATCGCTATTCGAGTTTCATGAATGAATATTTTGAATTAGGTCATATGTCCGTTTCAAACCCTAATTCAAACGAGATATCCTATTATCTACCCCACCACGGAGTCTTAAAAGAGGAAAGCCTGACAACTAAACTCCGAGTTGTTTTCAATGGTTCTCAAGCAACCACTTCCGGGCAATCTCTGAACAGCATTCAGATGGTTGGCCCAACCGTGCAGCAAGACTTATTTTCAATTCTTGTTCGCTTTCGCAAGCATTTATTCGCTATATCAGCTGATATCGAGAAGATGTATCGCCAGGTTCTGGTGAATCCTAACCATAGGCCCCTTCAGAGAATCTTGTGGCGACCCTCCTCAGCTGAGCCTCTTCGGTCGTACGACCTGAATACGGTTACGTATGGCACCGCTTCAGCATCTTTTCTTGCTATTCGATGCTTAACCCAATTGGGCATCGAATGTGAGGCTTCAAATCCCGAAGTCTCTCGAATCATAAAGGAGGACTTCTACGTCGACGACCTTCTGACAGGTGCCGACACTCCTGAGAAAGCGCGTACTCTCTGCTCAAACTTGGATCAGATTCTTGAGTCAGGCTGCTTCAAACTTAGAAAGTGGATTTCTAACTCTCCAGAAGTTCTCGATGGAATACCAGATTCCGATTTGCATCCGGGTGTTCTTGATTTCAGTGCACATGAGCACACAAACACCCTTGGTTTGATTTGGTCCTTTAAAAGCGATCATCTGATGTTCAATATTTCAAATTCTACAAGTAGTAAGGCTACGAAGCGTAGCATCTTGTCTGAAATATCGCAGATATTCGACCCGTTGGGTCTTCTAAGTCCATGCACCATGGGTGCCAAGGTTCTTTTGCAACAGCTTTGGATGGAAAAGCTGGATTGGGATGAACCCGTTCCTAAAGCCATACAAGAAAAATGGTTAACCTATCGCAGTGAGCTTCTCATGCTCAATGACTTAGCAATTCCTCGTCACGTCCTCTGTCGGAGCGTGGTCGAGATAGAGCTCCATGGTTTCTGCGACGCCTCTAACAATAGTTACGGTGCGTCGATATACCTACGTTCCAAGAATCAGGAAGGGGAAGTACAGGTTTACCTTCTCTGTTCCAAGGCCAAGGTAGCCCCTTTAAAGCCCTTGACAATCCCGAAGCTCGAGCTCTGCGGAGCTGTTCTTCTAAGCAAACTTTCCATGCAAGTCATAAAGGCACTTGATTTGCCCATATCTAGAATCGGTCTGTGGACAGATTCCACAATAGTGCTAGGATGGTTGAAAACCAGTCCAAATCTTCTTAAGACCTTTGTGTGCAACAGAGTTGCTGATGTTCAGCAACTCACCTCTGATGCCACTTGGCGGCATGTTCCCACAACGTCTAATCCTGCTGATCTTCTCACTAGGAGAATCACCCCTTTAGGTTTGAAAGAATTGAGCCTTTGGTGGCATGGTCCCACCTGGCTAAGCGAAGGTGAGGCCTCTTGGCCTGCTTCCAAACATGTTCGTGCTGAGCTTCCAGAATTCAAAAAAGAAGTTCAGAGTCTTCCTGTAACCTCTGTTGAACCATTTCCGTTCAATCAGTATTCAAGCTTTGCTCGCTTACAACGAGTTATAGCTTATTGCTTTCGTTTTTATAGCAATGCGCGGACCCCTAAGGCTGATCGTCTTTCTGGTCCCCTTTCTACAGATGAACTGCAAGCAACCCTTGTAAGGCTTGCAAGGTTTTCACAACGTGAGTCATTTCCTGACGAACTTAAACTGTTGTCACAGAGCAAGCCTGTGAAACAATCTTCTGCTTTGATATCCCTGAATCCCTTTCTGGATTCCGAGGGACTGCTAAGAGTTGGTGGTAGGCTCCACAACTCTCAATTACCCTTTGACAAGAAGTTTCCTCTAGTGATTTCTGGCAAACATCCATTCGCCAAACTCCTAGTATCGCATGAGCATCTTCGGCTTCTCCATGCCGGACCTCAAATGCTGTTAGCTAATCTCAGAGAACGATATTGGATCACCTCTGGCAGAAATATCGTCCAGCAAGTGGTTCATCAATGCTTACGGTGCTTTAGATTCTCTCCTAGGTTAACTGAACCCATAATGGGAGACCTGCCAGCCTCTCGTACTCAATCATCGCCCCCATTTCATACGACTGGTATTGATTATGGTGGACCTTTCATGATAAAGGATCGCAAGGGACGTGGTTCTAAACTAGTAAAGTCCTACCTTTGTCTATTCGTTTGTTTTGTCACAAAGGCAGTGCACCTTGAATTGGTCGCTGATCTTTCTACTGAAACCTTCTTAATGGCTTTTCGCCGGTTTGTGGCTCGACGAGGCAAACCGCTCCATGTCTACTCAGACAACGGCACTAACTTTGTAGGCGCTAATTCCGAGTTAATCGAATTAGGCAATTTTCTCGCGGAACAAAACCCTTCTATTTCCGAATCAGTCGCGAACGACGGAGTAGCTTGGCATTTTATACCCGCGCACAGTCCCCACTTTGGCGGATTGTGGGAGGCCGGAATCAAGTCCTCCAAACATCACATACGTCGCGTTATAGGTAACGCTAGTCTAAATTATGATGAATTTAGCACTTTGCTAGCACAGGTGGAAGCGACCTTAAACTCTCGACCCCTGTCCCCTTTGTCCTCTGATCCAAACGACCTTCAGCCTTTGACTCCTGCTCATTTCCTGATTGGTCGTCCGTTGGTGTCACTGCCTGATCCCAACGTAACTGAGATAGTCGAGTCTCGGCTGTCTAAATACCAGAGAATACAACAACTTCACCAGAATGTGTGGAAGAGATGGAGTAAAGAGTACATCTCGGAACTCCAACAGCGCACCAAATGGCGCACGCATCTTTCGGACCTCCAGCCTGGTTCCATGGTCCTCATCAAGGATGACAATCTACCCCCTCTGAAGTGGAGGTTAGGCCGGGTCACCGAGCTGCACCCTGGCCTTGACGGCGTTACGCGTGTGGCGTCAGTGAACACTGTGTCAGGGATCGTGAAGCGATCCTTCGCCAAATTGTGCCCGCTACCTAGTGTTGTGAACTAGTGCGTTAGCGTTCAGCGCAGTTTTCGTGAAGCCTTTTGGCTCCCCATTGCTCGGGTTTGCTTGTACTAGATTAAGATCCATGTACTATTATGCTTTGTATATATGTGTGCTCATGTTACATGTTTTACTCTAGCTTTTACATGTCAACTCTGTACTGTTTTATTTGAAAGGTTACCCTTTCCAAGGCGGGCGGTATGTTAAGGACTTTATAAACTTTTGCCGCCTCTCTTACATTCTGAATTCATACTGTGCGCAGTAGACTGCCGGGCGTGCTTCCGCTTCCAAAAACACTTACGTTTCATCTGTCAACGTGGCAGCATGCAAACCGGTCAGCTCTACGAAAGCTAATTCTTGTAAATGTTCAAATGTTCAATGTGTTATTTATTGCTAATAAAGTAACATATTTCCGGCTTTCAACGAGTGTATTTATTCAGTGAAACCTACAATTCATACAGTCCACAAATTCCAAGGCGAGCTGGCAATCAGGAATCAATTTTCCAAATAACGGAAAACTGAGAAGGCTACAAACATTGGACCTTCGATCCCGATTAGTGCCAAAACAAGATGGAACAATTATTTTTTAATTATAATTTATACATTTTTTATTTTCTAGAAGTTCTTTTCGTTTTCAACTGTTTAATGAGACTCATATCGTTCCATTTAAAAAGAAACTTAGTTTTCAATATTGTTTTAGAACGTTTGGTGTGATAATTTCGGTCATGCGGAATGAGCCAAATGGAGTTTGTTTTGCATTCCTTGTTCAATTGTTGGTGATTTTGCGGAAGCCATGGCTCACTTTCGCTAATTACTTTAGACGAAGGAAGTATTGTAATCGCGAAAAAACCACCTTCAGAGATTTCTCCAGATCTTCACGTTTCAGGGTCTCTAGATGATGAAAAAGAGATTTTCTCAATTTCGTCTGTTGGTGGTATAAATCAAAAATATTTGTCGGAGGAAGATGATATTTTGCATACACATTATATATATACCTGGAATGAAACCGGTACAATTTTATACAAATATATACAGGGTGATCACCTTAAAAAAATAACATTTTGTTTATTTTTCATTCAACTTAGTAATAGATACTAAAACGAGGCACAAATTAGCGCGTTGCTAAATATAGCTGCGACGGAGAAATTGGAGAGGCCGGTCCTCCGCGGCTCAGGTAGAAATTGCGCGTTTCCTTACGATATTGCACTAAACATTGGGACTGCACACGTGGTCCGCCTGCCGTTTGAATTCGACCACCAGTAACGCTTTTTTTTATTTGAAAATCTATTTAAGTTATTAGAAACGTGAAGATATTTTTACTCTTAACTTAATTTGATTTTTAAAATTATTTATTGTCACAATGTCGACGAGGGAAGTTCTGTGTAAAGCCTTTTACAGATTTTTCTTTAAATTTAAAAAAATAAGTTCCAAAATTGTACTTTAAGCATACCCTAAAGTAGTTTTAGCACTGGTTTCAAGTATCTAAAAATATAAGGGTGTTCCATTTAAAAAAAACCAAAGTCGTGTATTACTATACAAAAGCAGAACGCCGTGATTGAAATTGTTTTATGAAAATTTGTAGGCTGCATACTGGCATTTAAAACAAAAGAATTTTCCATTATCTATTATTACTGATTTTACGAGCCGTCTAACGATTTACAAATATCCTGTATAGAGGATGGTCGTGAAATTTGGGGACAGTTTACCAGCATTAACTACACTAAAAAAATAGCGAAGATTGTTAAAAAAAATCACAAAAAAGCAAAATTTAAAAAGTTACGGCCCAGTAAAGTTGGATTAAAGAAAAAAAATCTTTTTTCAATATGTTGAAACCCATCGGAGATTTATTCCTAATTTTTACTGGGTAAATTAGGGTCTATTAAAATAATAATTTGATTGTAGTAAGAAAGCTTTAATTTTATAGTGGCGTCGTTACGAAGGTTTAAGAAAAACCGTCAACATCAACATTCTCCTCCATGATTACTATTGCGACGCTATCTAGTGGAAAATTTAGTGAGAACTATAATTTTAATGTTAAGTTTCAAGTTTGTCTGTTCGTGTGAATTCTATGTAATTGTAAAGTATACCGAATAAAAAGGTAGTGGGTATGAAAACAGAAGTTCTGATTAGGCAACTCTAAAGAAATATTTAATAATAAAATAAAAAAATATTACTTTATGAACTCTACTTTTAGATTTGAATTAAAAACAAGAAACGTAGAAACAAAAGTAACCCACAACATCGTCAGTAGCAACGTGGTTATAGTACAGGGTGGCGCACGGCTGGCTGACGAATTTTGATGTTAAATAACTTTCGTCAAGAAAAACGTGGACAACAACTTATTAAACCAAAATAAAGCTTAAACATGGAAATTTTATTTCTTAAATATTACATTAGTCAGATGACCTTCTTAATTCACACACTGTCTTAAGCACTCTTGAAAATTCCTAAAAACTCTTCTCAAAAGTTCTTCATATATCGCTGCTACTTTGTTACGGATTGCTTGTTTTAAATCTTCAACGGTACGAGGACGATTTGCATATAGCTTTTCTTTCACATACACCCACAAAAAATCATCGGCAACTGTAAGATCGGGGAAACGCGCGGGCCAAGGAATATCACCAAAACGAGTTGGTTTCATGAAAAAAACGCACTGTTTTAGAACGGTGTTCTATTGACCAAGTATTCATTGTTTGAGGGGGTTTTTGTTGTACCTGTCAGAAAGTGCAATAAATAAACTAACAATCAAATAAATGACTTCTTGTATATTCTCATTTGTTTTACGATGCAACGCAGATGAAATGTGTGAATCGGTTGTGCGCCACCCGGTATATTACACTAGCTTCTTTGTAAACAACGTTTTTGGACCTCCCCTCAGGTCACAAAACATATAAGCCGGATGGCTGGCTGACTCGGTAACACGTGACGTAGAATTGACCATGTGAAAAACACTTTTCCCGCAGGTCAACCCCCAACTTCTGCAACGACTGTCCCTGCGACTTGTTGCTAGCTATCGTGAAACAGACATTGAGAGGAAACTGCAGCCTCTTGAATTGGAAGGGCTAGGCAGAATGTATAAGGGGGATGCCAGGGATGAAGACTGACTCTCCTGCTGCACACCCCGTGAATATGGTTGCCTCGATGCAATTGTGGTGAAGAGCTTTGACCTGTAGTTCCTCCCGTTGCACAGCTTGGGAGGGTTCAGATTGCGCAGCAGCATGACGGAAGCTCATACCTTGAGCAGCAAGCGGTGAGGTGGCAGTCCTGAGGGGTCCAAGCTGTTGAGAAACTCCACGGGGTAGTGCACCGCCTCCTCCCTGTCAATCACGGTGTCAATGGACCTGTACTCCATCTCCTCTGCCACAAAGCTCTTGAGAAGGAAGCTGTTGAGCGAACTAACGGTCTCATTTTTGCAGCCAACAGTATGCGTTCCCTGCAACCCCTGAGTTGGTTTTTCATTTAATTTTTTTATGTTCGGATATATTGTGTTGATTAAGTCTAAATCAGTTTTTACAGGAGTGCAAAAACCACTTGTAATGTCAATTTTTCCATCATTATCTTCAAGCATTCGACCAAAAAATCGTGTCTGTATCACGCACTCAAATAGTTTTAAGGGACTGCTCTCATTAAAGACTCGGCTCCATCGTCGCCTCGTCTTTAAAAACGATTCCACCCTTAAAACTCCATTTTGCGTACTTGATACATAATATACTATTCACTTTTAGTTTTGTTTTCAGTTCTGAGCGACTTACAACACTAAAGAACACTGTGGCAGAGTGATTATAAGTATGGCCATTAAATTAAATAGATGTATACCGTAAAATGGGGTGGATAGCAACAACTCACGACCTTAACGGGTTTATATCTTCCTTTAGAACGTATTTAATAAAAATGTAATTATTGGAAAAGTGCGGTCCTGCATGGTAGATTACGTTACAAAAATAAAAATTTTGCAAAAAAAAAATCAGTTTTCACTATATAAATTATTATGTTGCTTGTTTCTATTCACCCTTGATGCGGGGTCAACAGAAACATCCATTGATTTCCTGCACATTTTGCGCTTACACGTTATAGAGGTGAATAGAAACAATAAAAATGTGTTTTTTAAATCGCATTCGATTGCATTTTTTTTTAATAACCACTTAAATCAGCAGGAATATAGGCTAGGAAGTAATAAATGCATAAAACAATTGGCTATACCTATAGTTTATTATTTAAAAAAATACAAATAAAATTCTTTTTCTTGTATAAAAAGTTTAACATGACAAACACAACAACAAAATATTCTGGTTTTTAATTTAAATCATTTTGATTTATGTCAAATGTTAAAAAGCCCCTTCTGCGACCTTTAACATTGTCTTTTTCTAACTGCTCTTTTGGAGCCAGTTTTCCAACAACTTGCTCATAAGAAAATACACTGACATCAGGAACTTCTGGAAATGCGTAAACATATCCTGAATTGTACTTTGTCTGGCGACTTCGTAAGAATGTTCCTTCAAATTCCTTGTAATTTTCATCAAATTGCGTCATCTTTCCAATAAAATATTTGGTTTTCGCGGATTTTTCTACCATAAAGGCAACTAGTAACCACATTGATTTTTCAATTTCCTCTTTTTTAATTGGTAAAACATTCCATGCGTGTATAATCCAAGTTGATTTTCATTACTGGTAGACCTTTTTATGGGCAATAAATCATTTTTTTCTTGCTGACTCTCTTCTTCTACTTCTTGTTGGTCTCCGTCTTCTACTTCTTGATTTTCATCACTTTCTTCCTCAAAATCTATTGGACCCATACTGCTATCGCTGTCATGGAGTGACACATCATCCTCTACTTCACTCTCATTTGAATTAGAAAAATCGGCCCCGGTATCACTTTTCCCTGCAGGTACCTTAATTTTTTTTCGTCTCTTTTTCTCAGTGCCACTGGTACTAGCATTTCCATATCGCATTTCTTTTAATAATGTTACAACGGAGCTAGTCATCTCCTGTGCGACTCCATTATCTTCGGCAGGTTCCTGTGGAAGCCTACTTAAAACCTCTTCACGATTCAAGGGGAAAATTCCGCATTTTCTGAATCCGGACTGAACATTCTTTTTTTGATTTTGCTCTATTTCACCCATCAATTCTTTAAGCAAATGGGGAACTTTTTCTTTGGGAATACTTGCAGCTTTCTCCCCAGACCCCATCCTCCACTTCTCCATTACTTTCCGCCAACCTGCTTTGAGCGGCCGGAAGAATGCGACATCCAGAGGATGTGTCATATGTTTAGAATTGGCGGGTAAAAAAATAAAACAAATATTGTGGTCCTTACACATTTTAACAGTTTTAGAAGAAAAATGGGATGAAAGATTATCTCCTATCAATACCTTCTTCCCAGGAAGGTTTCTCAAAAGCCGGAATGGCGGTTTTTTCGACCCAATCTTCGAAAGAATTGGAGTCGAACCACCCACTATTGCTTCGATTATATCGGGTTCCTTTTGGACCCCCCACGGTCCACGATTGATATAAATTATGTGCTTTATAGACTATATAGGGTGGCAATACCTTGCCATCTGCCGTTGCCGCAAACATAAGACATGTTGCACACCCTTTCTGGATAACGACAACCACGTTTGGAAATAACCCGTTTTCGGCCTGGGTCGTCGCTCAAGTTGGTCTCGTCAAAATTCAAAATGTTTGTCGGTGGAACTCCTTGTAACTCGTTGGTAAGGTTATCGAAATAGTTATTGAGTTCTTCTCGGGAAACTTTTGCCCTAGAACGTTTTATGTTCTGGCATAATCTGGTCCTTAACTTATCCTTATGCCGTTTTAAAAACGAGTATGCAAAAGTCACGGCCTCGAAGGTTGTTCTTAAATTTTGGAATTTTTTTCACCTTGTTGTTAAGATAAACTTTGACCATTTTTCTTAGATCATAGTGATCTAAAGGGTAACCCCAATCACTGTAGGTTATTAATTGCTCTACAATCAGATCTTCTTCGATGGAGGATAATAAACCTCTATTATCCTCCATGTTTCTTTAAATTAGTATTCTTACGGTGACGGTAGAGAACAGAATAGCAGATTTTGTATTTTGCCGCAGCCTGTCTATACGTTAAACCACGGTTAATGGCATCAAGAGCAGCTTGTAATGTATCTTTGTCGACTTCTTTGTAAATTTTGCTCCGTGGATCATGTATATAATGTCTCGGCATCGTCTGTAATGAAGAAAAAAATAACTATGGGGTGAATAGAAACACTATGTTTCTATCCACCCCAATTTAACCTAAAAATGTTCATTTTCTTCATAACATTTTTTTTAAAATTTGACGGTGTGCCTTTTGAACAAAAGGATCCCTATTACATATACTGCGAATATATATCAAGTTCCTGCTCAAACATTGTAATTCTTACCTGATGTTTTCACGACTTTTCACACAAAGTTTTTGAAGGTCAAATTTTGTTAACTGTAGCTCACGTGTGAAAATGGTTGGCTAAAACAGTGTTACCAATCGAATATCTCCAAAAATATTTTAAAACAGGTTGACAAACATCCAAACAGCAAATCTATGTAGTTAAGTTGCGGCAAACGTGAAAATTTGGGAAACGGGATATTTTTATAAAACTTTGACCACTTTTGTTTCTATTCACCCTGCAGTTTCTATCCACCCCATTTTACGGTACTCACTTCAGTACAAGCATATTGCACTAAAAATTAATTGCTTACGAAAAAAATTGTATTAGGGGTCTGGTGAAAACGGCTGCAAACTTTTGAGAACCACTGGCGAAATCACGAGAGTAATTACATCACCTATGTACCAATTTATTGTGATTGAAATACCCAAAAAACTACTTTTTGCTTCATCTTCTATCAAAATTCAGTCTTATCGCAACCATTTGTGCGGGCTGAAGTTCATAAACATTCATTTCGGTAACCATCAATCGGCTTAAGTATGTAATTAAATGTTTTAAATTTTAGTGAGAATAATTTGATGTTTGGCCTAGTTCATTATGTAAAATTGTTCTGTTTGATGTACTTTAACTACCCTTAAATTTAATGACCATACTCATGAATCACCTTGTACTAGCAAACAATGACATTTAGGTACTCAAAGATTATTTTCTTTATCCAATACCCACTATTAATATTGTGTTTTACTAGTTCGTTTTAAACACGTAGGTAAACTGGGCTATTACTAGCTTGTTTACATCATAACCTACCTTACCTTACCTTTGACACCTTGGGTCATAATAAATAACCCATATGTGACTTACAACTACTTAACTTATTCCCGTGGGTTATAAAATGATTTAGCCCAGTGTCAACTAATTTGTCACTGTGACTTCACGAATGTCAATAAACAAATTATACTTTTTTTGGTATTTATTGAGTTGTTGGATAAAATTTTGTATGACATACGTGGGTTACTACTTAGATATTATCCAGTCGACGTAATTAAACCTACTCGGCAAGCCTCGTAGGTTCAAACACTTCTCGTGGATAATATCTACTATAACCCACTAATACCATAAATAACTATTATATCCATAATAATGCGCAATTAGCATGGTTTCTGTCACTTTAATAATGATACAAATTCAAATGTCAACCTTTTACCGCGGTTTAAATGGATCATTATTCTGAATATAATGTTGGTATCATCAAAGGTGTTTCATCACCTGCATTTTTGCTATTTAATCAGAAAATAATCATGCCGAATATCCCGCGTGCATGTAAACTAGCCTGAATAAATTTAGACGATTTTCTGTCAGAATGTTTTGCTCTGAAGAAATAAAGGGTGTCTCAGAATGTTTTTCTTACACTGTTGTTCGACGCCTTTACAGGACACATTTTAATTTAACGACCATGAGAAATGTGCCAGATGCGAATTTAATCAAGCACTGGGTGCGCAAGTTTGAAGAGACTGGAAACACAATGCCAGATAAATCAACTGGGCGAAAAAGGACATCAAGAACGAACATGAATGTCGAGCGCGTTCGCCAGTCTGTTATGAACGATCCACGACAGTCACTACGGTTGCGCGCAGCTTCTCTAAATTTGACTTTTTTGGCTCCAGAAATGCAAAACCAGATTGGCTACAACCGCAACACATTTTTCCAGCAAGACGGAGCCACTTCACACGTCACAAATTACTCGTTAGCTGCTCTTCACGATTTATTCCCTGAAAGAGTAATTAGTTGCCGAGGAGACATCAACTGGCCACCGAGAAGTCCAGATTTAACGCCTGCTGACTTTTTCTTATGGGGCTACTTAAACAGTAAAGTTTTCAACCCATTACCAGCCAACGTGAATGTTTTAAAGCAAAGAATCACAGACGAAATCAACGCTATTCCAAGAATGATGCTCCAGCGAGTGATTGAAAATTTCAGTTCAAGGCTAAATGAGTGTGATGAGGCGGATGGTGCTCATTTACAAATGGTTGTTTTTCATAAATAAAAATTCAAAAACTGCTCTGTAATTTAACAATAATTAAAACAAGTTTGAACTAATTCTGGTGTTTTATTTTTAATTATCAAAAACGAAAAACATTCTGAGACCCTTTATATCCCGTATCCGCCCAAAAATCCCTCGTGCCGCACTCTCGAGACTTTTGTTAGAGGAGTTGTCTGTTGACCCGGGGGCATATTTGAGTTCGCTCGATGCCACAGCGCGGGCCGGGAATGTCGGGCTCTGATTGGTCCGCGGACTCGCCAACTTCATGTCCTTGAATGACGTTTGAACGGATGATTCTTATAATTTTTTATTTTATTGTAATCTTTTAATTATTATATCTATATTTTTTGACGTGTGTAAGTGCACTTGGTGCATATTAGCAGCAATAAATATCTACCTATCTATCTATCTAGATGAATAGACAAGATTTACCCTGTTTTCGTGTTAAAAATGCTTATGTTCATCCTGTTCAGAAACTACTTAAGGTGAATTGTATGAATATAACTACTTATTTGTTATTTTGAATTTCGTCGTCTTTTAATACTTGTTGTAGTTGCCGCTTATATTTTCTTGCAAAGCTTCTGCAGTTTGTGTTGATGTACCTACTTCAAAAGATTTATGAAAATTTATTTTTGGTATAAACTATTTCAATCGATGCATTTTGTTTTAAATTTTATTATGTTCATATTATTTTTGGAAAGGTAATCAATTTTAAGTTGCAATTAGGTGTTGACAGTAGGTGCGTATCAGAGCTATTCCGAGTGTAAATAAAAGCAGGTATTAGATCTATTGAACAATCATTTTACTTATTATTTATGTATCTGTGGATCTAGTGCAGTACAGCACAGAACAATACCTAATCAGTACAGTACGTACGGTATTATCTACATAAAGGAAAACTTGACATTGACCGAGCATTGCGCAGCGCACCGTGGACCAATCAGAGCCCGGTATTCCTGGCCCGCGCTGTAGCATCGAGCGAACGCGAATATGCGACCCGGGGTCCAGATAACAGGGAGTCACATGATAACAGAAATATATTGTAATGGTTGCATGTAAGACTGCTAATTTATTTGGGAGAAATAGTTCATGGATTTGATATTATGTATAAAATGAATAAAATATTTCATTATTAAAACACCAAGACGAATTTAAGTATTAAAAAGAACATCATAATTATTCACATGTGTATTTAGTAAAATAACGGATCAGAAGTTAAAATCAGTCGAACAATTCAAATTAAAAAACAGAAAGTTTCTAACATATGATTTAAATATTGCTTGAATTAAAGTGAAAAGTTAATGTCGAATTCTTATTTGAAGAAATCATTTGATATGTCAGGCATAAATAAATATAATAGTATAGTATCTAGGAGTTTTATAGTATTTAACATTACTAGTTTGATGAAAGGGTTTTTACTGGCTGACAGAAGGATATGACTGGCGAGCCAAAGGCAAGCCAGTCACCTTCTGGAACCAGTAAAACCCGTTTACCTTGCGTGTATTGTTGAATATTTTATTTGTTCCTCACTAGTACATAACTATAAATTTACCATTATTCACAATGTCAAACTGACAAGCAACTAAATTCATCAATATGACATACTAAAAGCCAGTCTTATAAAGACCACTAATCTGAGATAACTTTAATTCGTTGTTAAAATAAACAAAAGCGCGTCAAAATTTGTTTACTAATATAAATAAAATGTGATAGGCACTAACGTTTTGATGTGCTTTTGTTTATTTTAACAACGGATTAAAGTTAACCTCAGATTAGTGGTCTTTATAAGACTGGCTGTAAGGAAGTCAACTCTGGCTTTGCACGCTATTATTTATCTATGAGCACGGGTGTAAATTTTTACTGGCTAGCCAGTTAAGAGACATTTTCAAGGTGAATACAGTGACTTGATAAATTGATGTTGACAAATGAGGAACAAATAAAAATATTAAAATTATTGAAATTATTCTTTCATTTGCGTGTTAGTTAGGCAACCAGAATTGCTGTGGGCAGTAAACCATTGCAATAAATAGACTCGACATCCATATCAAACTAGTTAGCACGCCTACTTAGCATTCGGGAGGTCGTGGGTTCGATTTCCGCGGCCGTCTGCTCTGATTCAGATTTTTAGGCTATTTCTGGAGTCAACAGAGTACTTTCTCTGAGGCGAATGCCTGGGCAGTACTTCTCCACCTTTCCTGGCCTTTCTTCCATTCTCCACCTCTCCTTTCTCTCGCCTATCCTACAATTTCCGTTCTTGGCTGAAGAGGAACGCGAGGCCCATATAGCAGTCCCAGTTGGGGGTATTGAAATTACTTTGAACCTTTACCTTTATCAAACTACAGGGCCGGCGGTTGACGTAGGTAGTATGGGTAGTACTACCCACTCGAAAATATCCTTGTGGGCAATTACCCACTCGAAACTTTCGAACGGTACCGGAATCTTCTTGTTCTAATGAAAGAAGTTTTTCAGTTTTAAGATCGACTATGGCACAGAAACGGCTAAACCACGTTGTTATTTTGCATTCCTACCCGAATTCAGTTGATGTGCTCGATTTGGAAACTTTAATGAATGAATTTATTGTTCGTAATAGAAAACGAACGTCTTGTTTTGCCCTACGTACATGATTTATTTGTATCTTTAAACGAAAGCAAATAAATTGAACTTTGTGACATCTCAAAGTATATTTTTATCAATTTTTGATCGTAACTCTGTATCCCTCACCCCTTCATATGAGTTTATTGTGAAAAATCACTTGGAACTCGTCCCCCCCCCCCTCCTTACTACCCACTCGGACTAAAAGTGTGACGCCGGCCCTGTCAAACTAGTTATATTAATCTTGTAGGCTAAAATCACTGCTTTTTGTAACTCCAAGGAAATTTTAATTAAATACATTTATATTTTTAACTTTCCTGTTTTCGCAAAACCTAAATCGCGGCAAATTTACTTGGCAAATTCCTTAGCAAAACATTCTGATAGAAAACGTCAAAATTTAATCGGCTATTTTAATTCACTTGGGATATTACAGTTGATAAAAGCCTTCGAAGTAAAAAGAAAATAGTGTTGTCATTTTACTGTAGTAATTACTTGTATTCCAACAGTGGAAAAATAACAATTTGGTTTTTTCATGGAAAAAAATTGTTTTTATTTGAAAAAAAAACTATACTGGAAAAAACCCTTTTTTACAAGTCTACTCTGATACTTAAAAATAAATGGTTTCTTTAATACTGCTAGTTAATATTTCATTTATAATTATCTAAGAGTGTTCCTTTTTTGATAATTATCTCACCAAAATTATAATTTTGAAAACAAATAAAATGGCCCCCGCATTACATTATTATTATTATTATCGTTATATCGCGCCTGCTTGACAACGCCGTTTCAGCTATTTATGATTCAAGAAGGCTTTAAGGTTCTTTGTTCTTTGATGATCTGTGGTTCAAGGTCGGCTAACAAAGAGATCCGGTCGCGGGCGCGGCAATACGTAAGCCTAAGCATCCTGTTTTCCTGTTTGCTCAACCGTCGATTGTCTTCGTATTCTTTTGCTTTTATAAAGGCCATCCTTGTTAAATTATGAAGATATAACATATTTTGGCGACGAGAATAAAACGAGGATTGCGTATAAACGTGTAATTATCGTTGGAAGCAGTTTTGCAGTTAAAAGTTTTGAGACTTAAGTGCAGTTTGGAGGTTCAGTTTCAGCAAACACGTTTTGATGTTTGAAGATTTACATTTGGAGGCATTATTCAAAGAAGGAATGGATCCTCAGGTGATTACAGTAATAAGCACCCCTACATTTAAGGTTGGAGATGACTGGGAAGTATTTTCCGAAAGGTTGGAGCAATATTTCTTAGCTAACCAGGTGGGGGACGACAGGAAAGTGGCTGTATTATTAACAACTGTTAGTGAAGAAGTTTACAAAATGTTGAGAAACATCAGCCTTCCTGATAAACCCAGTGATATTACTTATGCAGCTTTAATTGCTTTGTTAAAAAGACAATTTAACCCTAAAGTATCTTCGTATCAGAAACGCATACACTTCGATTCGTTAAGACAAGTTGAGGAGTCTGTCAATGATTGGTACGTAAAAGTAAGGAATGCCGCAAGTCAATGCAAATATGGCCGATCATTACGCAGTCGAGTATTGGAAAAGTTTGTCGTTGGTATGCGCCCAGGCCCAGTCTTGGATCGATTATGTCAGGAAGCCCCTACGAGGAAATTGCAAGACATGTTGAAGCTAGCCTTAATTCAGGAAACTAGGAATGCCAAAGTCAACAGGGAATCCAAGGCAAGGAAAACCGCCAAGGCACCATCTTTTAGCCTCAGCAGTAGAACCCCATTGTTGGCTCCGAATCGCAGCAACCCTGTCCTTCACCAGAAGACCGAGCAATGTGTCACCTCAGCTATAGCCTCGTCCAAGCCGGGACCCTCGTTCACTCATAAAGCACGGGGTAAGCAATCACTCGACGATCTAAATTGACCAACCCCGTCATGTCCCTTGCTTTTGTTTTAGGCCCCGCACCTTTGATGAACACCTCACCATGGTCACTGATTGAGGTCGCCATCCCGATGGGCTCGAGCCGGCACCCTCAGACGTTCTATGCTGAGTTGGACCCTCGGGTTAATCGTCAACTCCAGCTTCGATCACCCCCTCCGCTAAGGGATGAACCACTCTGCATCCCCTTGGAGCGGGATGAGGAACCACCTGTAAATAGAAAGTTCCACACTCATTGCCGAAGCAATATTTTTTGAATGATCAAGTATGTAACATCTGGAATAAACTCAGATGACACTGTAAATTTATTAAACCTCAATAGATTAAAAAAAAAAATTTTATATCTAATCTTAAGTAGAATCAGACAAATTTTACAAATTGAAATGTTTTGTATTTAACCTATTTATAGGTATAAGGAAGAATAGTCTTATTATTACTTAGAGAATAGAGACCATATTTATAGGCATAACCACTAATATAGGCTTGTAAGCACTATTTTATGTACATTTCAATATCCGAGCAAGAATTATAATAATCATGTAATATATATCGGTAACTCAAATACATATATTGTTACAATCGTATCACTGTACTTACAAATAATTAACATATAAGGTGTTTGTAAATCGCTAGACAGCTCGTAACTTCGTTAATAATAACGATATAAAATTTTTTTTTTGTTTTAAATCTAGTATGCAACCTACAAATGGTCATGCATTAATGTATGTATTAATTGCTTATATCATTTGTCTTCATCCTGATCATTATCTTGGTCCCTGTCAGGAAGGACTAAAATTAATGCCTTGTCATCAGAATAGGCAAGACTTGTAATCACTGGTGGAATATTATTAATGCTCGAGTTATAAAAATTTTTAACCACGCAAAATTACAATCGGTTACTGGGGTTGCCAGATGTCCGGTTTTTGACCGAACAGTTTGGTTTTTCAGGCAACTATCCAGTTTAGAAAAATTAGGAAAACCGGACAGATTCCTTATCATGTTCCTATTTATTATTTTGTAATTTTCGTGCAATATGATTAAAATAAATTTGTGGGAAATCGTGTCCGGTTTTTTTCTAACACATCTGGAAACCCTACCAGTCACTAGGATAAAGTTTTTCTTAGCAACGCAAACCTGTTATTTAATGCAGTACTCTTAATTTACATTTAATAGTATATTACGTAACAAGAGTTGTAAATGGCATATTATGTAAGTGCAGTAATTGTAGGAGTGCGTAATTGTGTGTACTATATTTTTTCTACAACCACTCTCATTTCGTTAAATGAAAAAGAAATGTTTTATTGACTGTCAAATCATTACGGTTACACTACCTTAAAAATTAGGCGGCTAAATCACAGCTCTGAACTGTGTTGTACAAACAACAACTATAAAATATACGTAACTATAGTAACCAAAGCGAAAAAGCATTGTTACTACCAACATAATAAGTCACTAAATCCCTAATCGTCTGATCGACCCACTTTATGCACACCGCGCGTAACACGCTTACACAACTTGTAAGTTGTACAATTTTGATAACTTACAGTAGTGGTCGTAGCAAAAATATTTTTTTTGAAATCAGCAGTGAAGTACATACCTCGAAATCGTCATTAAAATACGAAAAATCGGCAGTGAAGTAAACCATTGTTTTACGACTTATTGTAGGCAGCGAGGCAACAGATAAACGTCAACCGACATTAACATAACTTACAAAAGTTGGTTAAAATGTTGTAATTTCTCAATTAAAAAGAAAAACATAATGTACTCCTCAGCACTGAAGTTCCTTTTTATCCCTCATGTAGTTTATTTGCCTTGGCCCTATTCACATTCGTGATAAAAAGCTAAACTTCAGTGCCTTGATGTACAAATACTATTAGTTTTCCAGACTCTATGGTAGATAAAATATTGTACGATACACATGCGTAACAGTACAGTCAAAATAGTGTAAAAATACCATTGAACTGGGAAAAATTGCAACACAAATGATTCTTTTTGCATTATACTCTGAAAAGTGTGTATTTTAACATACTCAAAATCCCCATTAATCCCGGCCCGGGAAATCAGTCAAAATCCAAGATGGCGGCTGAATTTTCCGATTTTTGCCTTTTTTTCTCTATTTTGCTGCATTTATTGCCGTAAAAAAGATAATGTGCACTTAAAATAGGTACTTATTATGTACTGAAGCATGTCATTTACATCATACTTTTGAATTACTTTCATACGCATCGTTATACAGTGTTCGCCAAAAAATCGGCATAATATGTATGGGAAAAAAATTATTTTTGATTTTTCAAAAAAACTTCTTACGTCAATAATTTGTGGTTTTATAAAAACCTATTTAGCCCCTATCATATATACCGAGTGATTTTTACTTTTTCAGAAAATGGAGTTTTTCGAAATTGTTAAAATCCAAAAATTGCCCTTTTTCGTAAATTAAATAAGATTTCAATGAGATTTTTTTAGAGTGTGTTAATTTTAGCTAACTGAGCAATCTCAAGGCCAGAAAACACCTATTTTTTTTAACTTTAGCTAAAAATTCATTTTTAAATTTTTAAAATATTTTCAAAATTTCACATTTCTACAAAGACTTAATATTAAAATTCAATTTTTTTTATGTGAAGACATTAAAGATTTATAATTGGAGTGGAAGCATCATGGTCAAATTTAAGGTTTATCCATCAGCCGGAAAAGTAATGGCTTCTGTTTTTGGGATGCCCCAGGGAGTAATTCTAATTGATTTCTTACAAAAAGGAGCTACAATAACAGGCAACTATTATACAAATTGAATATCAAAATCTATAAAGGAAAAACGTCGTGGCAAATTGAAACGTGGTGTTCTGTATCACCAGGATAATGCACCGAGCCACACTTCTTGTGTTGCTATGGCTGCCATAGCCAATGCAGGCTTTGAACTACTTGAACATCAGCCATATTCTCCAGATCTCGCCCCTAGCGATTACAGAGTGTTCGCCAAACTTACGGAATAGCTTCGGGGGAAGAAATCTTCATGCAATAATGAAGTAACAGATGATGTAAATCAGTGGTTTTCAGAGATTGGACAACCCTTTCAGGAAGCCGTTACAATGCTGGAGCATCGGTGGGATAAATGCATTAGGATTAAAGGAGATTACGTAGGAAAATAAGGTGATATAAATTTTAATTTTGTAACCGGAAGTTGGTCGGGGACGAAGCATAGGGATCACCCCTCGTACATTGAAATTACGTTTTCTTGTTCTTGTAAGTCTGATGTGTAATAAAAGTTGATGTGATGTGTAACACACAATGTGTAATACACAATACATGTAATCATTTTATTTATATAAGAACTGCCTGTATATTAATGACAAACATGGCAAATTCAGCTGCCATCTACGATTTTGACTGATTTCCTGGGCCAGGATTAATGGGGATTTTGAGTTGATGTAAATGGCATGCTTCAGTACATAATAAGTACCTATTTTGAGTGCGCACTATCTTTTTTACGGCAATAAATGCAGCAAAATAGAGAAAAGGCAAATTCAGCCGCCATCTTGGATTTTGACTGATTTCCAGGGCCGGGATTAATGGGGATTTTGAGTATGTTAAAATACACACTTGTCAGAGTATAATGCAAAAAAATCATTTGTGTTGGAATTTTTCCCAGGTCAAAATTTATTTTGACTGTTATATAAAGCATGTTTAGTCACTCGCGTTTTAACTCTGCCCCACTCATGACTAAAGACTAGCTCTACGCACTTGTATCGTAAATAACTATTTTCCAATCGTTTTTTATTAATTCTTCACAATGTGTAATGGTGTATTAGCACATTTCAGGAGTGCAAATAGATTATACCTTTAGCCACAAATTCCTAACGTGGCCCTTATCATCAGCATTCGAGCGAATATGTTTATTGTAATATGTTTTACAGTAAACAACCCCATGCATGGAATACAAGGAATAAGGAAGGATATATGGAAATTCAACCCCTAAAGGGGTAAAATGGGGAATCCAATTTTGCATGAAAAAATAATATTAAATACACATTTCGACTTGAAACTTCGTAGGACTACTCCTAAAAACAAATAAGCAAACACGTATTTCATGATTTTCCGAAAATCAACCCCTTATTTTATTTTACATTATTAATCTTAACAAATGAACACAAATGACACCGTGTAATTTTTGTATCTTCTTGTCGTAGGCAATTTGTCAGCCATTACCACACACCTTGCGTTGCACAAATGTCACTGGGTCGCCGCGGGCATGAGGTGACGGCGAATAGTTATTCCTACCATATAAAACAACCCCCACTCCGAAACATGTAAATATTTGGCTTCCGCACACGTAAGGTGTATTGAAATATATACAGGGTGTATACGAATTCGACCGACAAACTTTGGGTGCATATTTCTTTCACTAAATACAGCCTAAAAGATTAGACAACCTTGATCCTTATCTGCAAGATAAACTCTGCACAGGTCAAAAAACTTCGAAAAAACACTATGAATTTTTCAAGATTTATTTTATTAAATAAAATAAAAATTAGAAGAAATCCATTAGCTTAAATATTAAGAATAAAATTTATTATCAGCTATGGTCTAGCTATCTTCTTTAAAGAATTCTGGACCATTAAAAATTAGTGTTCCTACACATTACACGCATTCAAATCTCCAAACTTGAATAGTTTATTTCCACTGGTAGTCTGATTAATTAAATGTCATGTTTCATATGTATAGTCCATTTACTTGACATCTGCACTGTCAAACTGACATTATGTTGGCACCACTGCTATTTTTCACATTTTAACAATTAAATTACTGTACAGTCTAATAAAAAACACATTATTTTTGAGGTATAGTCAAGACATTTTCTTAAATTTTGACAGTGACAGTGCAGATGTCAAGTAAATGGACTATACATAATGTCATTAATTAATTAGTATAGTTCGATATTTGCGTAAAATTTTATTCGACGATTTCAATGTTAGATTAAAAGAAAAGTCACAAAAGAGGTTCTAACTTTGAAATGAAAGGAGATTGGTTATAAGTATACGAACAATTTAGGTACATCTTTAGGCAGTAAATACACCCTCGAAGTTTGTCGGTCGAATTCGTATACACCCTGTATATACGGCTTTCGCATTGAAAGGGATAATGACAACATTTACACCCCTGTATACAGGGTGGTTGTGAAAGTTGGGGACATATTTTACCAACATAACTACATACAAAATAGTGAAGACTTTTCAAATAATTTATTTCCTAAACGGCCAAATTACAATGTTGTGGCCTTGTCAAGTTTAAAAATTTGATTTTTTTTTAATAGGTTTATTAATCACTGTTGTATTGTGAAAGAAAAATTAATTTTACGTAAAAAAGTTTCCTTGGCTATTCAACACACCCCCTTGTAGCCGACGAATTGCATTAAAAAAATGAGAAAATTATATGATGTCATATAATATTTGAACAAAATAACATGAATATTAAGAACAATAACCAACGCGCCATGGTACATAACGAACCAAATGCTACACGAAGACCTTCGAATTCCGCTAATAACAAAAGTTATACATGACAAAACAACAAAGCACGTCGATAAAATTTCGGCGCACTACAACCCCTTGATAAACGAACTCCCAAACCATCAGGTCATCAGAAGACTTAAAAGACGTTGGCCCACTGATCTAAACTAAAGAGGACCCATCAATGGAGGGGCCCTCATCACGTCATTCTCAAGACATCACATTAGCTTATAGAATATCACATGTATTCTGATTGCTGATATTATGTAAATAAAAAAAAAAAAAAATTCCTTGTATACATATGGGTCTTGGACACAACGCCCACTGGTCACAACGTCCACCACCTAGTATGGCAACCATGTTGGACACAACGTCCACCGCTATTTTTGGTCATAACGTCCACCCTGGTCACAACGTCCACCGCTACAACGCCCACTCTGGTCACAACGTCCACCGTCGCATTTGGTCATAACGTCCACCTTGGACACAACGTCCACCGCCACAACGCCCACTCTGGTCACAACGTCCACCGGCGCCTGTTGAGAATTACATTTTACGGCGTTGGTCGTAACGTCCACCCTGGTCACAACGTCCACCGCCATAACGCCCACTCTGGTCACAACGTCCACTTTCAAATTTGGACACAACGTCCACCTTGGACACAACGCCCACCGCCATAGCGCCCACTCTGGTCACAACGTCCACTTTCGCATTTGGTCACAACGTCCACCGCCATAACGCCCACTCTGATCACAACGTCCACCGGCGCCTGTTGAGAATTACATTTTATGGCGTTGGTCGTAACGTCCACCTTGGACACAACGCCCACCGCCATAACGCCCACTCTGGTCACAACGTCCACTTTCGTATTTGGTCACAACGTCCACCGCCATAACGCCCACTCTGGTCACAACGTCCACTTTCGCATTTGGTCACAACGTCCACCTTAGACACAACGTCCACCGCCATAACGCCCACTCTGGTCACAACGTCCACTTTCATATTTGGTCACAACGTCCACCTTGGACACAACGTCCACCGCCATAACGCCCACTCTGGCCACAACGTCCACATTTGCATTTGGTCATAACGTCCACCTTGGACACAACGTCCACCGCCATAACGCCCACTCTGGTCACAACGTCCGCCTTCGCATTTGATCATAACGTCCACCTTGGACACAACGCCCACTTTTGTTTAACTTGTTATTTAATCAACCTTTAACTGCCTTCTTTAATGCTTTTTGTCTAATGTTGTTTAAAATTTGAAAATGTTGGTTTTAGGCTATTTTATGTATTTTTTTAATCAATGTACAGTTTCAACTATTTCCTCCGCATTCTTAACGATTTTCTCTCTATTTTATGATGGTTTTTCTCTAGCGTATGCATTTCCTGCTCGTTTCTCATATAAATCGGTAGGTATACGAAGGTTAAGGGCCCTATTATAACACTAAATATACCTAAACATTCATTGGTTTGCGATACACCTCATTCGAAAAAAACGTTTCCGTATTGTTTATTGTACCAGTAGGTAAGTATTTACAATTCCAGCTCATAAATTTAAACTGAAACGTTGCTGATAGTTACTTTGGCGGATCGCAAAAGGATTTTCATCATCCCATGTGTCAGCATTGTGGAAGTTGAGCTTACCATTCCTGGTGAAACAGCATTCGTCAGTTAAAAGTATGTTTGTTGGAAAACCTGCTTCTGCTTCCGTACGATTGAGCAGCCACTCACAAAACTGCTGCCGCAACGGAACAAGTCCTTGTACCGTTTGAAAATGAAAAGGGTACAAACCATTCATCTTCAATGTGCGGCAAACAAAGTTCTGAGAAACATTAGCTTCCTGGGCAATTTGGCGTGTACTACATTACATGGCATGAAAGTGATGAGGGTTTTTCAAAGCCTCCGAGTCAAGCATAGACACTTTCATGCTGTGTAATGTATTACATTTTTTCTGAAATCCTTTTGTAACACCTAGTGCGCGCAGGCTTCGGTAGCACGGATCTACGTCGCTGCACGGTTCCAGCCGTCGCCAAGAGAGGGCGCCAAGCGCACCGCTCGCTCATGTTTCAACTGCGCTCGTTTAAAACGTCGCGCCAGCAAGCCAAATGATAGTACTCAACCAGTATCAACCATAATGGTCAATATTGATTTAGTACCACAAAACAATACCTAAACCAAATGTGTCAAGTACGGTCACTGTCTGAACATCTACGATTGCATGGTGGTACGTACAGTGGTCGTATACGACTACTGCATTTTCAGAAAAAATGCAATACTATAAGCCGTTCACGACCTTTTTGGGACAGAGTTGGCTATGATTTTTTCTTTTCATGTTGGACTAACTGATTCGATGATGTAGCGGATGCACTTTTTTTCTGTCAGTGTCTTCCTGTCTTCTGTTCGACATTTTCTTGCCACCACATTGCCAGATTTATTATTTTAATATTCTTAAGAAAATAAATGATTTATCAAATGTCTACAAATAATTTTTTATTATACCTGCATCAGAATCGCCGTTTAAAGCACGCCTGAGCGTGCGAATACAGGCGATTAAAGCTCGCCGAGCTTTAAAGGTTGTCAAGGAAACGACTGAATGCAACAACGGACATGGACGCGACAAAAACGTAAATAATTCTCGTAACTATAGTAGCAATATTATTATGCCCTCCCGATTTATCACGACAAAAATAATTTCTAAGTTTTTAGTGCGTAATTTATTTCCAGTATTGGAGATATAATAAAAAATAGCGTAAAGTATTCGTCGATAACTAGTCTTTAAAACACTTGCTCTATTTCGAGCACTCCGGCTACGCCGTCGTGCTCGAAAACTCGCGCGTGTTTTAAAGACCTTGTTATCCACTCATACTTTAATATACTATTAATTTCCGTCAAAGGAAAAGTCAAAATGCCCAAAATAATTTTGTTACAACAATTTCAATTAAACGCTGCTACTTCCAATTTAAAAAGGACAGACCAAATTTAAAAGAACCCGAGTCGATGTGGAGACTAGAGAATATCCGGCAACAACGTACCCATTCAGAAAATATAACCTTAAACTGAAAACAACCTAACCTAACACAAAAAGTGTCAATTTCCAGGGAGGGAGTTTAGTTGCAACAGAGGTTCTGCCAACAAAATCATTAGATGGTCATAGCCTCACCTGGACCCAAAAAGATCGTGAACGGCTTGTAATCAGACCATACCACACCATGAAAAGTGTCCATGCTTGACTTGGAGGCTTGGCGTCGTCGTATTCTTCAACAACCCTTCTTATCTGCGAAGTATCACTCACTTTCATGCGTTGTAATGTAATATACTATTTCTGCGCATGTGATTGTGGATACCCTAGAGAAATAATAAACCGCAGGTATAGAATGAAATGTCCCTAAGACAGAAATAGAATTAATTAGAGATCATGTATATAGTTTACTAATAAGAGTTGGGCAAACAACCTGATTTGACATACATTTTTAATCCAAATTAGATATTTGGCATATGTCGAACAAACCAATTTTGCTAACTTGCTTTTGATGGGAGAGTTTACAGAGCATTGATCATTCTTAGGATCTCTAGAACCGACTCGACTGTTAGGAATATAAGGCCAATTTAGTTAAAATTTAGATTTGTATGTTTGAAACTCTCGGTCGTAACATGTTATAGTTGTCCTATGAAAATAGTGAAATAAATATTTTGATAGTTAGCTATGAAATTTTAGGAGGCATGTGTATTATTCACGGCCTTCTGGATTAGAGTGCCTGCCGACTCCGGCAGGCACGCTGATCTAAAAGGCAGTGGTATTATTAAATCAGAAAACCAAAATATTATTAAACTTGGCAAGACACTAATGACAGTGACATATTTGCTAAATTATAATTATTAACAAATTCTGTTACACATAGAAAAAGGTTTAAATTTGTCATCAAAACGAATTCATCTTTCGGAAGATGCAAAGTTAATAGTAAAAAATGTGTATGATTCTCTTTCAGATAAAAAATTTAACAATCCTTTAACGTTAACTACAGAACTAACCAAAGTTCCTCTATCTACTGTTGCTAATATAGTTTCCAAGCAAAGGTTTAAACGAAAAGCTCAACAGCCAAGAAATGTTATTAGTAAATTAACCGATACGGAAAAACTAGCCATCAGGGATGTAATTTACAGGATGTACGAAAATAAAGAAGTACTTACTTATTCTAGATAAGATTCAAACAAAATTAGTGGATTGCGGCATTGATTTTTTATATACAAGTGATACTTTAAGGTCTGTTCTTAAGGATATGGGTTTTACTTATAAAAAATCAATAAATAACTCAAGATAATGAAATCTCTTAGACTTACTACTCACAGAATCAAATTTATTGCTTCTATAAGAAAATTTAGATCAGAAGGGAAGGAAATTTTTTATTTAGACGAAACGTGGTACGATATCCCATGATATTACACAGAGAGGATGGGTGGATTCATGAAAAAAATGTTGTTTGGATACTTCAGTTTCTCGTGGCAAACGTGTTATAAGTTTGCATACTGGAAGTAAAAATGGATGGGTTGATGGAGCACTGCTATTCTCTGTTAAAAATATTAAAAATAGTTCTGCAGATTACCACTGTGATATGAATGCAGAATTGTTTGAAAGCTGGTTTAAAAATACATTGATACCAAAATCGCTACAAAATTCAGTAATAGTTATAGGTAATGCTTCGTATCACAGCCGTCAAGAGAAGATTCCAAATTGAAATAGTAAAAAATGTGAAATTATAGAATCTATGCAACGACATGGTTTAGAAGCGCCAGCAAAACCTACAAAATTGCTTTGTTTAAAAACAGTTTCTGAAAAACGGTAGGTATTTGAAATCTTACGTTATAGATAATTTTTCTCAAAAACATGGACAATTTGTTACGCTCATTTTGTCATCTTTCTTAGAATAATTGAAATAATTAACCAGAATTGTCAATTTACATTTATTTCCTAAAAATACAATAATTTTCACTGAATGGTTAGGCAACCATACTACCATCAGCTTCAAATTCAAACAAAGTATAGCACTGTCGTTATCAGTTCAAATCACATTCTGCATTCGTTGGTTTTTCTTTTCGCCAACTTTCCAATTTTTGGAACTCTGATAAGCTGAATTGGGCTGGTTTTGAGCATTTTTCTAGCACTTCCTGGCAAGTCTTGCGTCGTGTAAGTGTGAATCGCTTCCTTTGGGGGCCTAGTCTCACGGCTTTGATAGCCATCTTCATTGTTGGAAGGATATGGAGGCTCCGCTGCCCCTGTTAGAATGTTCCGGAGATTGGTGCTGATATCATTCGCTTCGTCGCAGACGGCTTTGATGGGACATTCATTCTTCACACGCCTGACTCATCGAGATGGCTGCATTACACCTTTAAGGTTTGTAGTTGGTATTTGCCTACGATCTCCTCTTTTGAGCGCCGTAATCTATCTGGAAAATTTGTATTTTTAGCCATTTTATTCCACCCCGGGAAATGAATTGTTAGCTGGAATGGGTTCTTTTACCTCGATTGGTGCTATGTGTATTGGGGCAATTGGTGCTTGCATCGCCTGCCTGCGGCCTGTTCGCTGTTTTTTCTGCGGTACATGCTTCGCTGTTGGAAGCCGGCGCTTTTGCTACTCCGTGTGGCCTTGACGCAATAGGCGTTCCGGAGGAGATGGTGGCCCTGTTCGACCATGGTCAGCCGTATCTGTGTGAATAGTACGAAACATTTGATTTGGGGTGTATATTTATGCTAGCGAACTAACCGCCTAGTTAATTGTAGGCATTTCATTCAGTATTTGTTATAGTAAATTAATTGTATAGGTAGCATTAGGGCATACCTTTCTATTCGTCTTGCGCCTTATGTATTCGTAGACTAAATTTTTGTGGCAGCTGTATTAGCCACGCTCTTGGTATGAGATTTTAGATATCCGTGGTAATGCTTTGATGAAGGTAGTTGTGAATTGGGCCCTGTAACGTAATGTAACATTCAGTTATGCTATCAAGCGGCAATAAGTTGTAACTAGCGGACCGCCCGCGGTAATATAATGCTCAAATATTGGATGCTCGTAAAGCGATTTTGCAACTTGTTATTTTAACTTTGTCAGGAGCATAATACAAGCCGTTGTTTTTAGTAGTCATAAAAAAGCATGATGAGTTTATGAGAGAAATCGCCTCGACCTGTATGTTCATACAATCGTAAGGGGGTTTCGACCCTCCAAAACCTTGACGCTCTCACATTTAAGTTCAAGCTAACATTCGGGGTTGTAGTCAGCCTTTTTGCTTGCATAGCTCTGATTTTTCCGCACTCTGCCTCACAGGGTGAGTGCAAATTTTTGTACCTGCGTTGCCAATTAAGTAGCAACTTGTTTTCTTTGCTCGCGTTAGCTTACAGCTTAGTTTGTTTTATTATTAGTCTATAAATGAAATAGATTTACAGATATTGATGCAGTGCCCTTTGTCAAATTTAATGCGTTTTTAAGCTGTTTATTGATTTGTGTAGGTATTTGATTATTGCTGTGTTATTGACTTGTTTGTATATTGTTGGCTTTAGATTGACGATTTGGCTGTCCGTGTTCGACTAGTTATTGTTATTGGTTTGCATTATAATACCAATTTAACACGAGTCAAAGTAAAAGGCATTTTAAAGTGTCAATTAAACAGCAGAAGCTAATTGAACCAACATAAAATAAATACTGCCAGTTAATTTTAAACATGGTCCTTCAAGCCGGATAAATTAAAATCATAAAATATTTTGAGACATCTAAAAGTATCAAGATCAGTCAACGAAGTAGAAGCAGTAACTTTCCAGCAACAGTTTGCTTGGAATATTTTGCATGATAGGTAAAACAACAGTCAACTTTAATCATTAATCATTTTAAAGCTTAATTCAGTCTAGAAGCAATTTATAGTCTGCGATAAAATTACAAAATTTTATTGATTCTTAGTAGTGTACCTAGAGGCGTTCTGCCTCACTTTGCATGTATCCCGGTCTAGCCGGGGTCAAGGTCATTGGTCTAGCCGGAGCCAAGGTCATTGGCCTCGCCTAGGTCACGTGCCATTTCCGGGAATTTTTAGGCTAAATGTCAAATTTTGAAGGATTCCCACGATGAATTTTTGGGTTAAAAGTGTCATTTTTGAAATTTTACAAGATTTCTACGTTTATCAAAATGTTCCCAGGCTCAACAGGATGTGAGTCATCGTCTGGCAATGCAAAACTAGTTGAGACTTGTAGATGCAGGATGTTATTGAACAATGGCGTCCATTGTTTGAGAAATGTGCACGAAATTGGACAATGAAGCTATTGTTGTCTGGAGATTAAAATGTGCAAAGCTGGTAAAAATAGAACAATGACATCCATTGTTTTAAAATCAGCACGAAATTGGACAATAAAGCCATTGTTGTCTGGAGATTAAAATGTGCAAAGCTGGTAAAAATTGAACAATAAAGCCATTGTTTGAGAAATCTGCACGATAATTGGACAATGAAGTCTTTGTTGTCTGGAGGAATTTTTGCTGACCGCCATTATCAGATAAACAAGCTTCAGACATGTCCAGACATGTTTGAGAAATGTGCAAAGCTGTTAAAAATTGAACAAAGAAATCCATTGTTTGAGAAAAATCTGCACAACAGCTAAATTGAATGCCGCCTTTGTCTGAATTTTTTGCTGACGCAGACCTCCATTATCAGCTGCGACGATGAATAAATAGACCGGCTCGGCTGTTTGCAAGTTAGTATTACAACTGCACGCACGCGACCATGTCTGCGACAGACAGCGTTACCGAATTAAGTTCGAACTCAATAAAAACAATCAAAGACGCGATAGCGATTGTAAAATATAGTGATGAGGCTGACAAATGGATTAAACATGTAAATAAAACCATTTTAATTGTTAGTCGATTTATACGTAAGCATAGTTTTAAAAATGAAAATCCATTCAGGCTAGAGGCAAATTTAAGTTTATTAAAGGGGCAACGGCAATTATTGAGAAATTTAAAAACAAAATTAGCAAAGAAGGGAGCGGGTGTAGGGAGTGGTCAGCAGCAGCAGCAAAAGAACAAGTTGGTATGGGAAGATGTAGAATCTTGTTTTAACAGTAGAATAAGAACAGGTATGATTGTAAATTTAGGTTATAAGGAACCACAAGAATTTCTTGCAAAAGCATACAGAAGTTTCTCAATAAAAGTAAAACAAATTATAAAAGATAAGTTAATGCTTAAAGCTAATGTAATATTTAGTGCATATTTTATAAAACCTAGTAGTGGTGAGATAGATTTAAAAACGTTTGGTACTAAAAATGAAAAAATTGATTCTGGCACCAATTTAAAAGAGTGGTATGAGACTAATGTTGAGAATAAGTTGTTGACGAAATTAGAAGATTTTCAAGAACGTGATTCAGGTTGGAGTTTGCTTGAGATATTACATTTAAAAGTAAATTTAAATCATTACACACCATTAACAGTAGGTAAATATATTGAGTTACCTAAAGATATTAAAAATAAAAAGGCCGTGATTAACGTAAAAAATGATGATGAATATTGTTTTTTGTGGTCGGTAGTGTCAGCACTATATCCAATACATAAGAATTCTGATAGAATATTTTCATATCCACATTTCAATGAAGTTTTAAAGTACTCGGGACTAGAATTTCCAATGAAATTAAAAGATATATCAAAATTTGAGACAATGAATGATTTACGTATAAATGTATATACGCTAGAAAGAAAAAACAAATTTGGTAAAAATTCAGTATTGCCCATATATATTAGTAAAAATACTCAAATTAATAAAGATGCTATACATTTACTAATGATATCCAACGATGAAGGACAGTTCCATTTCTGTTGGATAAGAAACTTATCGAGATTGGTAACAACTCAGCTGCATAAGAGACACGCTCAAACTTTATTATGTGATACGTGTTTAAATCATTTCGTAACTAAAGAATCATATTTAAGACATATTAGAAATTGTAATGGTGTAAATGAAACTAAAATTAAAATGCCCGAAGAAGGTACAACAATAGAATTTAAAGACTATAAATACCAGGAAAAAGTACCATTTTCAATATACGCGGACGTAGAGTGTGTTTTAGAGAAAGAAAAGAATGTTGTTTCCGAAAATGCGGGGGTTTATCAAAAACATGTTCCATTTAGTGTTGCATATTATTTAAAATGTTCATATGACGATAGTTTATCTCGATTTAATATATATCGTGGTGCCGACTGTATGGAATGGTTTGTAAAAGAATTACAATCTATAGCATATCAAGTAAATAATATATTGTCAACTATAGAGCCTATGGATATTAGCCAGCAGGAAAACGATTCATTTCAAAAATCAGTATGCTGTTACATTTGTAAACAACCTTTTACCAATAAAGACGTGCGTGTACGTGATCACAATCATCAGACAGGTGAGTATAGAGGTAGTGCTCATCAACACTGTAATCTTAACTATAAAGATGCACATTATATTCCCGTTCTCTTTCATAATCTCAGCGGTTATGATGCACATTTTATTATAAAACCATTGGCAAAACTGATTATGGGAGATATTAATTTGTTGCCTATAAATAAGGACAAATATATATCATTTACAAAGCATGTGGATGGTACAAATATTGATTTTAGATTTTTAGACTCGTTTCGATTTATGGCTAGCAGTTTAGAACAATTGTCATTAAATTTACCGAACAATTTAAAAACTATTACACGTAAATTTTGCAAGAACGAAGAAGAATTTGAATTACTATTACGTAAGGGTATCTTTCCATACGACTACCTAGACAATTTTGAAAAGTTGAATGATAAAAGTCTTCCTGACAAAACGCAATTTTTTAGTCAGCTGCATGGAACAGCTATTTCAGATGAAAATTATGAACATGCACTGCGTGTTTGGAACACATTTAATATGCAAACTCTAGGCCAGTATGCTGATATGTACCTTACAGTTGATGTTCTACTCTTAGCTGATGTGTTTGAGAATTTTAGAAAAAATTGTATGAAAACGTATGGATTAGATGCTCTACATTTTTACACAGCACCAGGATTGGCATTTCAGGCAATGTTAAAAACTACTAAAGTTAAACTTGAGCTGCTGACAGATGTAGATCAACTGTTGTTCATAGAGAGGGGTATTAGAGGAGGGTTAGCACAGTGTTCGAATCGATACGCTAAAGCTAATAATCGATATATGGGTGAAAAATTCGTAGAAGCCGATCTTGAATCGTATATCCTATATTTAGATATTAATAACATGTACGGGGCCGGGATGTCTGAATATCTACCGTATGGAGGGTTTGAATGGGTAAATGATTTAGATATTCCTAAAATTGATCATTTAAATACTCCGGAAGATTCTGAAACAGGTTATATTTATGAAGTCGATTTAGAATATCCTCAAACTTTATTTGAACTTCACAAAGATTTGCCTCTATGTCCTGACCATTATACACCACCAACATCCAAACAATCAAAATTGACAACCACATTATTTAAAAAAGAAAACTACGTAATACATTACCGCAATCTGCAGCAAGCTGTAAGTTTAGGACTGAAAATTGTAAAAATTCACAGAATATTAAAATTTAAGCAATCAGCTTGGCTTAAACCATACATAGATTTAAATACAAAATTAAGACAAGCCGCCAAAAATAATTTTGAAAAGGATTTTATAAACTTATGAATAACGCAGTATTTGGCAAAACTATGGAAAATGTTAGAAAATACAAAATAATAAAATTAGTTTCTAAATGGGAAGGTAGGTACGGACCCAGTGCATACATATCAAAACCAAATTTTCACAGCTGTACTATTTTAGATAAAGACTTGGTACTTATAGAATTAAATCAGTTGGAAATAGTTTTTAATAAGCCAATATACGTTGGATTTTCAATCCTAGATATTTCAAAAATTTTAATATACGATTTTCATTACAATTATATTAAACAGAAGATGGGTAATCAAGCAAAACTGCTGTACACAGACACTGATAGTCTCATATATCACTTTACCCTTCCAAATATATACGATTTTATACGGGAAGATATTCACAAATTTGATACAAGCGATTATCCTCCGAGCAATCCATATAACCTTCCACAAGTTAATAAAAAAGTAATAGGTCTAATGAAAGACGAAATGAGTGGTAAAATAATTACCGAATTTGTTGGTCTACGTGCAAAATTGTATGCTTTCAAAACATTAGAGGATGCTGAGAATGGAGAATTTAAAATTTCAAAGAAAGCTAAAGGTATTACCAGAGCTGCTTTGAATAGAATTACATTTGAGGATTACAAAGACTGCCTGTTTAATAACGAAACAGTATTTTGCGATCAGAGAACAATTAGATCAAAAACCCACAACGTATTTTCTTTAAAACAAAGAAAAAAGGCTTTAGATCCACATGATGATAAAAGAATAGTAAACTGTATGTATACTGACACTTTACCTTGGGGCTACTGTCCAACAAGCACATTATAAACATGTTCGAGTATTTAAATACTAACCATATAACTTATATATTTTAGCCTAGCGTTGTACACCACCACCACACAGATATTTTTTAAATGGCTTGAGGAAAATATCAGAAAAGCTCAAAATGGTGAAGCCGTTGGTTGGAAAAGCGGTCCATGTTCCGGTCCCTGGCCTTCAACAACACCTCAAGATTATATCAATACTTACACTTTGTTAAGTTCTGTCTTCACTTATGTATAAATAATATGTGTATATTAATTAAATAAAAATATATTCATGCGTATATTTATTCTCCCACTCTCCTTGTCAAGTTTTGCTTCGCTTATGGATAAATACGGTGTATATATTAATGAAATAAAACACATATTAAAAATAAAATGTCTTTTATTTTAATCTTAAAAATTACATGTATAAGTTTATTACCTAACTTAATTTCTATTTTAATGAGACACAATTTGAGGTGGCGACGGGGATAGTGGTGACACCTATTCCAGTTGTGTGGGAGTGATGACGGTGTCCGCGATGTGGAAACTACCTGGATCGCTGGGATGCGCGGGGGGTTTCTGTACAGATCTGCGCGGGGGTTTTTGCACAGGTCTGCGCGAGGGTCTGCCCGAGGGTTTTGGCGCATACAGGCAGGTAGACAGGTGGACAGGTAGACTGGTAAACAGCTAGACAGGTAGACAGCTAGACAGGTAGACTGGTAGACAGCTAGACAGGTAGACAGGTAGACAGGTAGACAGCTAGACAGCTAGACAGGTAGACAGGTAGACAGCCAGACAGGTAGACAGCTAGACTGGTAAACAGCTAGACAGGTAGACAGCTAGACAGCTAGACAGGTAGACAGCTAAACAGTTAGACAGCTAGACAGGTAGACAGGTAGACAGCTAGACAGGTAGACAGCTAGACAGCTAGACAGCTAGAAAGGTAGACAGGTAGACAGCTAGACAGGCGGACAAGCAGGCAGACAGGCTGACAAGCAGGCATGTGCCAATATGACGGGAAAAATAATTTACATAATTATACCAGTTTCATTTTTTTTCACATATAAAAAAACTTTTCTAGACTGGTTGTAAATCAAATACATAAGAGAAAATCTCAACTTGTTTAAATCATTTTCTTTTTGTAACTAAGCAATCACATTAGAAACTGTAATAGTGTAAATAAAGCTAAAATTAGAATGCTTGAAGGAGGTACATCAATAGAATTTGCAGACTATAGAAAATATCTGTCTAGACCCACGGATGTGAGCGTGTGGGAATGCGCAAGATTGCTAAAACTAAATGTATGGTTAAGAAATTTGCTTAAAATTGACTAAAAAATTTACAGACACTAGTAAATCCACAACACTGTTTGTAAGCATCGAATGTAAATATTACGTAATTTTCCAGAACTTTATTAAATACACAGTTTCGAAATTGAGCCGAAAGTTATTTATTTCAACCTGTTCCACTCTTACAAACATTCGAACATATGGCGTAAGACTCAAATATCTTCAGGCTCATAACTTCGAATAAGTTATCCTAACATCTCCTTTGACAATGTTGTAGCTGCTAATAGAGGCTATATTTGAGTGTCGCCAGATGTTTAAACAGATGTAGGCGTCTGACCGGACGTTATTGTCTGGACATCTGTCGAATGCGGCTAATGAGGGTGGGTCAATGACATCTATTATGTGAGCCGGATGTGATTGTTTAAGAAATGTGCAAGGTTGCTAAAATGTATGGAGTGTTTGTCTGAGAAATTTACACCGGATGTAGTTAATGACCTTCCCATTTTCAGTGTTTGCAAATTTGGTAGACAGGTAGACAGGCAAGCAGGCAGGCAGACAGGCAGGTGGACAGACAGACAGACAGACAGACACACAGACAGGTAGGCAGGCAGACAGACAGGCAGACAGACAGACAGGCAGACAGACAGGCAGGCAGACAGACAGACAGACAGACAGACAGACAGACAGGCAGATAGACAGACAGACAGACAGACAGGCAGGCAGACAGACAGGCAGGCAGACAGACAGACAGACAGACAGACAGACAGACAGGCAGATAGACAGACAGATAGACAGACAGATAGACAGACAGACAGGCATGCAGGCAGACAGGCAGGCAGGCAGACAGACTGACAAACAGACAGACAGATAGACAGACAGACAAGCAGGCAGGCAGGCAGACAGGCAGACAGACAAACAGACAGACAGACAGACAGACAGACAGACAAACAGACGGACAGACAGACAGACAGACAGACAGACAGGCAGGCAGGCAGACAGACAGGCATGCAGGCAGACATACAGACAGACATTCAGGCAGACATACAGACAGACAGACATACATTTTAGCAACCTTGCACATTTCTTAAACAATCACATCCGGCTCACATTATAGAGGTCATTGACCCACCCTCATTAGCCGCATTCGACAGATGTCCAGACAATAACGTCCGGTCAGACGCCTACATCTGTTTAAAACATCTGGCGACACTCAAATATAGCCTCTATTAGCAGCTACAACATTGTCAAAGGAGATGTTAGGATAACTTATTCGAAGTTATGAGCCTGAAGATATTTGAGTCTTACGCCATATGTTCGAATGTTTGTAAGAGTGGAACAGGTTGAAATAAATAACTTTCGGCTCAATTTCGAAACTGTGTATTTAATAAAGTTCTGGAAAATTACGTAATATTTACATTCGATGCTTACAAACAGTGTTGTGGATTTACTAGTGTCTGTAAATTTTTTAGTCAATTTTAAGCAAATTTCTTAACCATACATTTAGTTTTAGCAATCTTGCGCATTCCCACACGCTCACATCCGTGGGTCTAGACAGATATTTTCTATAGTCTGCAAATTCTATTGATGTACCTCCTTCAAGCATTCTAATTTTAGCTTTATTTACACTATTACAGTTTCTAATGTGATTGCTTAGTTACAAAAAGAAAATGATTTAAACAAGTTGAGATTTTCTCTTATGTATTTGATTTACAACCAGTCTAGAAAAGTTTTTTTATATGTGAAAAAAAATGAAACTGGTATAATTATATAAATTATTTTTCCCGTCATATTGGCACATGCCTGCTTGTCAGCCTGTCTGCCTGCTTGTCCGCCTGTCTAGCTGTCTAGCTGTCTACCTGTCTACCTTCTAGCTGTCTACCTGTCTAGCTGTCTACCTGTCTAGCTGTCTACCTGTCTACCTGTCTAGCTGTCTAACTGTTTAGCTGTCTACCTGTCTAGCTGTCTAGCTGTCTACCTGTCTAGCTGTTTACCAGTCTAGCTGTCTACCTGTCTGGCTGTCTACCTGTCTACCTGTCTAGCTGTCTAGCTGTCTACCTGTCTACCTGTCTACCTGTCTAGCTGTCTACCAGTCTACCTGTCTAGCTGTCTACCTGTCTAGCTGTTTACCAGTCTACCTGTCCACCTGTCTACCTGCCTGTATGCGCCAAAACCCTCGGGCAGACCCTCGCGCAGACCTGTGCAAAAACCCCCGCGCAGATCTGTACAGAAACCCCCCGCGCATCCCAGCGATCCAGGTAGTTTCCACATCGCGGACACCGTCATCACTCCCACACAACTGGAATAGGTGTCACCACTATCCCCGTCGCCACCTCAAATTGTGTCTCATTAAAATAGAAATTAAGTTAGGTAATAAACTTATACATGTAATTTTTAAGATTAAAATAAAAGACATTTTATTTTTAATATGTGTTTTATTTCATTAATATATACACCGTATTTATCCATAAGCGAAGCAAAACTTGACAAGGAGAGTGGGAGAATAAATATACGCATGAATATATTTTTATTTAATTAATATACACATCTTATTTATACATAAGTGAAGACAGAACTTAACAAAGTGTAAGTATTGATATAATCTTGAGGTGTTGTTGAAGGCCAGGGACCGGAACATGGACCGCTTTTCCAACCAACGGCTTCACCATTTGAGCTTTCTGATATTTTCCTCAAGCCATTTAAAAAATATCTGTGTGGTGGTGGTGTACAACGCTAGGCTAAAATATATAAGTTATATGGTTAGTATTTAAATACTGGAACATGTTTATAATGTGCTTGTTGGACAGTAGCCCCAAGGTAAAGTGTCAGTATACATACAGTTTACTATTCTTTTATCATCATGTGGATCTAAAGCCTTTTTTCTTTGTTTTAAAGAAAATACGTTGTGGGTTTTTGATCTAATTGTTCTCTGATCGCAAATACTGTTTCGTTATTAAACAGGCAGTCTTTGTAATCCTCAAATGTAATTCTATTCAAAGCAGCTCTGGTAATACCTTTAGCTTTCTTTGAAATTTAAATTCTCCATTCTCAGCATCCTCTAATGTTTTGAAAGCATACAATTTTGCACGTAGACCAACAAATTCGGTAATTATTTTACCACTCATTTCGTCTTTCATTAGACCTATTACTTTTTTATTAACTTGTGGAAGGTTATATGGATTGCTCGGAGGATAATCGCTTGTATCAAATTTGTGAATATCTTCCGTATAAAATCGTATATATTTGGAAGGGTAAAGTGATATATGAGACTATCAGTGTCTGTGTACAGCAGTTTTGCTTGATTACCCATCTTCTGTTTAATATAATTGTAATGAAAATCGTATATTAAAAATTTTTGAAATATCTAGGATTGAAAATCCAACGTATATTGGCTTATTAAAAACTATTTCCAACTGATTTAATTCTATAAGTACCAAGTCTTTATCTAAAATAGTACAGCTGTGAAAATTTGGTTTTGATATGTATGCACTGGCTCCGTACCTACCTTCCCATTTAGAAACTAATTTTATTATTTTGTATTTTCTAACATTTTCCATAGTTTTGCCAAATACTGCGTTATTCATAAGTTTTATAAAAATCCTTTTCAAAATTATTTTTGGCGGCTTGTCTTAATTTTGTATTTAAATCTATGTATGGTTTAAGCCAAGCTGATTGCTTAAATTTTAATATTCTGTGAATTTTAAAATTTTCAGTCCTAAACTTACAGCTTGCTGCAGATTGCGGTAATGTATTACGTAGTTTTCTTTTTTAAATAATGTGGTTGTCAATTTTGATTGTTTGGATGTTGGTGGTGTATAATGGTCAGGACATAGAGGCAAATCTTTGTGAAGTTCAAATAAAGTTTGAGGATATTCTAAATCGACTTCATAAATATAACCTGTTTCAGAATCTTCCGGAGTATTTAAATGATCAATTTTAGGAATATCTAAATCATTTACCCATTCAAACCCTCCATACGGTAGATATTCAGACATCCCGGCCCCGTACATGTTATTAATATCTAAATATAGGATATACGATTCAAGATCGGCTTCTACGAATTTTTCACCATATATCGATTATTAGCTTTAGCGTATCGATTCGAACACTGTGCTAACCCTCCTCTAATACCCCTCTCTATGAACAACAGTTGATCTACATCTGTCAGCAGCTCAAGTTTAACTTTAGTAGTTTTTAACATTGCCTGAAATGCCAATCCTGGTGCTGTGTAAAAATGTAGAGCATCTAATCCATACGTTTTCATACAATTTTCTCTAAAATTCTCAAACACATCAGCTAAGAGTAGAACATCAACTGTAAGGTACATATCAGCATACTGGCCTAGAGTTTGCATATTAAATGTGTTCCAAACACGCAGTGCATGTTCATAATTTTCATCTGAAATAGCTGTTCCATGCAGCTGACTAAAAAATTGCGTTTTGTCAGGAAGACTTTTATCATTCAACGTTTCAAAATTGTCTAGGTAGTCGTATGGAAAGATACCCTTACGTAATAGTAATTCAAATTCTTCTTCGTTCTTGCAAAATTTACGTGTAATAGTTTTTAAATTGTTCGGTAAATTTAATGACAATTGTTCTAAACTGCTAGCCATAAATCGAAACGAGTCTAAAAATCTAAAATCAATATTTGTACCATCCACATGCTTTGTAAATGATATATATTTGTCCTTATTTATAGGCAACAAATTAATATCTCCCATAATCAGTTTTGCCAATGGTTTTATAATAAAATGTGCATCATAACCGCTGAGATTATGAAAGAGAACGGGAATATAATGTGCATCTTTATAGTTAAGATTACAGTGTTGATGAGCACTACCTCTATACTCACCTGTCTGATGATTGTGATCACGTACACGCACGCCTTGGTAAAAGGTTGTTTACAAATGTAACAGCATACTGATTTTTGAAATGAATCGTTTCCTGCTGGCTAATATCCATAGGCTCTATAGTTGACAATATATTATTTACTTGATATGCTATAGATTGTAATTCTTTTACAAACCATTCCATACAGTCGGCACCACGATATATATTAAATCGAGATAAACTATCGTCATATGAACATTTTAAATAATATGCAACACTAAATGGAACATGTTTTTGATAAACCCCCGCATTTTCGGAAACAACATTCTTTTCTTTCTCTAAAACACACTCTAACGTCCGCGTATAATGAAAATGGTACTTTTTCCTGGTATTTATAGTCTTTAAATTCTATTGTTGTACCTTCTTCGGGCATTTTAATTTTAGTTTCATTTACACCATTACAATTTCTAATATGTCTTAAATATGATTCTTTAGTTACGAAATGATTTAAACACGTATCACATAATAAAGTTTGAGCGTGTCTCTTATGCAGCTGAGTTGTTACCAATCTCGATAAGTTTCTTATCCAACAGAAATGGAACTGTCCTTCATCGTTGGATATCATTAGTAAATGTATAGCATCTTTATTAATTTGAGTATTTTTACTAATATATATGGGCAATACTGAATTTTTACCAAATTTGTTTTTTCTTTCTAGCGTATATACATTATACGTAAATCATTCATTGTCTCAAATTTTGATATATCTTTTAATTTCATTGGAAATTCTAGTCCCGAGTAATTTAAAACTTCATTGAAATGTGGATATGAAAATATTCTATCAGAATTCTTATGTATTGGATATAGTGCTGACACTACCGACCACAAAAAACAATATTCATCATCATTTTTTACGTTAATCACGGCCTTTTTATTTTTAATATCTTTAGGTAACTCAATATATTTACCTACTGTTAATGTGTGTAATGATTTAAATTTACTTTTAAATGTAATATCTCAAGCAAACTCCAACTGAATCACGTTCTTGAAAATCTTCTAATTTCGTCAACAACTTATTCTCAACATTAGTCTCATACCACTCTTTTAAATTGGTGCCAGAATCAATTTTTTCATTTTTAGTACCAAACGTTTTTAAATCTATCTCACCACTACTAGGTTTTATAAAATATGCACTAAATATTACATTAGCTTTAAGCATTAACTTATCTTTTATAATTTGTTTTACTTTTATTGAGAAACTTCTGTATGCTTTTGCAAGAAATTCTTGTGGTTCCTTATAACCTAAATTTACAATCATACCTGTTCTTATTCTACTGTTAAAACAAGATTCTACATCTTCCCATACCAACTT
>OW679196.1:53532900-53781567 GCA_940337035.1 Agriotes lineatus
GTTCTAATTTTGCAACCTTGGAATTTTGTTAGTCTCACCCCCTAAAGTCGTTCCAACGCAAAAAAAACTAATCCATAAACAATATTAACACCTGCCAACGAGCCTTGGAAGTTTTTGAATTGCAAATTTTAATTGAATTCACTTGTTATCAATTAATATCTGACGAACCGGAAGTGCTATCGACATTTTGATAATAACATATATAAAAGGAAATTTAATTTTCTACAATTGTAGTTATATGCAATTTCTTCGCAAACCTACTGGGTGTTAAAAAAAATGCGTAAAGTATTAGAAAAACGTAATCATTCGAGATTTTTTCTTTCTATTTTTAATTTGAAAACGTAGAAGTATTCCAATTTTGAAGTAAATTGCAAGCATTTATTCAACTTTAAGCTAATTTTCATAATACAAGTAAATAGATCTTATGATATATAAATGTTTGAAATTCAGTAATATTTTTTTTGTCTATTTCAATCATACTGAAATATTTTTAGTATTAATTATTTAAAAAGAAAGACACACGAACTGTCGAACATAGTTTCTTTGTTTGCCAATACAAACCAGATGTTTAGAGGGAGGGTATACCATCAGGGTTGGTTTACTGTAGTGGCGTCGCTAGCGTGTCATTTGTTTTTCGGACCATTCAACCAGAAAGAGAGATCCAAAAAACAAATGACATGCTAGCGACACCACTAGTTTACTGAAATCTGGAATCCTTGTTCTGTTACTCTAGTTGAAAGGATTGCGAAAGGTGAACGGTATTGCTTGTGTTGCGTATTTAAATATTTTGAACTAGCGTCGTGCGTCTTTTAAAATTATAAAGCATAAAATGGTCAAAGGTTCTTTGTGAAAAAGACTAAATATTTTTAATAGGAAATGATGCACTTCAAATTATTGGTAGTAAGTTGCCCTCAAACAAACAAGTTTCACAAGTACTTTTTTAAATATGCGTGAGTTAAATTGAATTTACGTGAAAGTGCAAAATTAATTACTCAAGAAGTAGTTGTGTTTTGGTAAAAAACAGGGATTCCAGCTAAGGAAAAATATTATTCTATAGAAAAGCTGAAATCATTATAGGTACTCTGAATGAAGGAGTCTGCTAAAACGAGGAAATAAAAACACTAACTCAAAAAAGGAAGGAACAACAATCTGTTGAAAAAAAATTTGACGACCTGTTCGATATCGCACATGCGAACGCTCTAGAATTAATAGATGTAGAAGAAGATAAACAGTTTTTCCTTCTTCAAAGGCAAAAAGGGCGACCAGGTAGTATGTTTGCTGTTAATATCAGGTTACATCAACAAGAGAAGAGAACTGAATAACGACTGGAAAGAGAAGATACAAGGAGAAAACGAACTTACGAAGAGATGGAAAATGTAAGTAAGTATATATAATTGTTTACTTCTGGTTACAAATGATATTGCGTAAAGGATTATTAAACTGACCGAAAAATACAATAGCTTAATTACCAAAAAAGAGGACCAAAAGCAGTACTTGCTACAAGTTGTTAGTGATTATCGATGTCAATATCCGGATTCTAGTAAAGCTTCTTTAGTAACAAAAAAGTATCTATTGTGATATGTATTTCAATATTTTACATTTAGGTAACTTGCTAATTGCTATATATGTTATATTCTTGAGTTTGTAAATATAATTCTTTAAATTTATGTAACTTCAGCCATTATTTAATATTGGTCGTTTTATTTAATTTGTAAATAAATATATTTGCTTAATCCTATTATATTTTTAATTATTAATATAAAAAAGCATTTTTTCAAGAATTTTTACCTTTTTCTAATACTTGACGCATATTTTTTGAAATTCCAACAACTTTACGAAGAAATGGCATATAACTAAATTTGTAGAAAATTAAATTTTCTTTAATTTATGTCATGATCAAAATGTCGATACGACTTACTGTTCGCGAGATATTAATTGATAATAAGTGAATTAAGTTAAAATCTGCAATTTTGAAACTTCCGGGGCTCGGTGGTACGTGTTAATATTATTCGATTGGTTTCAATTTTTTATAGGTTTGTTATTTAGGCATTAGAACGACTTTAGGGGTGCGACAAAAAAATTCGAAAACTTTTTTTCCACTAAGTATAACGTAGAACCACCCTAGTGAACAACGAAGAACACCAACACAATCGTTTATAAAAAAACTAGGTAACTGATTAAAACCAGCTGTAGCTTTATTTTTCAGTTTACGTATAGCCAGAAAAGTGTCATCATCTATTACAGAAACAATATTTAGATAAAGGAAATTATTGTACTCTTTATCAATTGCATTAAAATCAACATCAGCATGACTACTCCACTGTACTACTTCACTATTTACTACAATGTTATGATTTTTAGTTATATAATCATCAGTTCTTTTATCGGAGGTTATGCAAATTGCCTACGACTTTTTGGCGTTTAATCTAAGACCATTATTGCTAAACCAGACAGTAAGATTATGTAAATCCTCGTTTATCTTACGAATAGCCATGTTTAAATTTGATACTTCCGTTGTTATATATATCTGAAGATCATCAGCGTACATATGTATCCGGCAGTGTTTGATGACTTCAGACAAGTCCTGCGTATATATTGAGAACAGAGTTGGGCCTAGTATGCTGCCCTGAGGTACGCCACTAATAGTTTCTTTGTATTCTGAATATGTTTTATTTATTCTAACAGTTTGTAGCCGATGAGATAAGTAATTACGAAACTAAAGCAACGCATTAGCGTCTATTCCATTATAATTCAGTTTAGCCAATAACAGCTCGGTGTTAACAACGTCAAAGGCCTTGCTTTGGTCTAACGGAACCAAAAATGTAACCATTGCACTGTCCATAGCTGCCTTTCCCTAAACCCTGATTGACATAAAGGCAATATTGCGTAAGTATCCAAATATTCCCGTAATTGAAGAAATACAATCTTTTCGAGTAATTTCGATAAAGTTGGCAAAATACTTATGGGTCGAAGGTCTGTATTGTCCTTAGGGTTCGAAACTTTCGGTACTGGTACTATAATGGCTGTTTTCCAAATTTGAGGAAGCAGGCCTGTTGCTAAAGAACTATTAAATACTTCCCTTACTGCATCTATACAATAAGGCATAACAATGTTCAACATTTTCAAATTTATATTATCAATTCCGAAAGCTTCGGACTTCATCGCTTTTAGTTGCTTATATATATATCATCATTACTGACAACTTTAAAACTAAAAGACGCTTCGTGCAGCTTATTACTATTCAAGAAATTTAGCACATTTACACTGGTGCCAGAATCACCCACAGCACTTACAAAAAATGTGTTTAAATCATCTGCGTTAAATAGTTCTGCAGGTAATTCGTTACACTTGTGGGATTTATTACAAATACCCCAACATGTTCATTTTTTCCAAACGGAGGACTGATTATTATTACATTTTCTTAACTCATAACTTATGTATGCCTTTTTCTCATTACGAATTTCTGAGGTTACAATATTGCGCATATCTATGTAAAAATTTCTGTGGCAATCTTTTTTGGTTTTGAGGTATTTATTGCAAGCTTTATTTTTTATTCTAATCATCTGTTTAATGTTATAAGTTAAAGTTATATAAGGCTTAGGTCGTTTCGCTTTATTGCTGGATACATTTATTAAGCAAATGGGGGCATGTTTATCAAATAGTGCAGTAATGTATTCATTTAACATATACACTTGCATGTTGATATCATTGCAGCAGAATCGTTGATATCAAGAAGCCCTCAATCACTTTCAACACCTTGTTCTTTATATAACAATACTGGATACTCATCACCTACCTAGATTTTTCATATCTTCAACCAACAATTTTACGCTTATTGCATCGTTACGGTGGCGTTTTGTACTACACTCACCGGCACGAAAAACGGAGCACTTGCATTTTTTTATTAGATTTAAAACTGTATCCCTTTGTGATGTTTTATTATTACATTTATTATTATACATTTATTATACATTTAACATTATAACATGTCGAACAATCGAACTTCTTCAAGCAAGCAAGACACCACCGCCTCTTGTTAAGTTGACTTCTTCAAAATTACGATCGCAGCGATAAACACTGCATTCTTCAGATGTAAAATATTCTGAGTTTTCCACATCACTGGTTACCCATGTTTCTGTAAGGCACATAACATAACGGCACTTACCGATGCACAAAACTGCTGTACTTTGTTACGCAGACTTCTGACGTTCTGATAATAACATGATAAGGTGATGCTGTTGGAAAGATTTAGTTTTTTGAAGATGTTATTTTTGGAAAGCCTCGATCATAACGTCTAGTTACGTCCATTTCTCCTTTTAATAACCTTTCTTTGAGTTCCTCTCTTAATTCATTTTAATATTTTCTTTGCATGGAGTCTTATCAGCACTTACTGAATATTTATTGACTTTTACTTGATTCAAGTTTATGTTTAGTTTTAAGTATTTTTACTGCATCGTACGAAGAGTTTAGAATGACTTTTAACGAACGCGGCCTGTCTTGAGGAGCTGCTCTTTTCCCTAGACGGTAAGCTCTAACATTATCGGTAGGTATGTCAGTTAACTGATCAATAACACTTTTTACTTTTGTCAAGTCTTCAGAAGCTGATGTAGCAGCATTATCTGAGGTAGTTTCTTCGACATTATACAATATTCCATTCTGTCGCGTTTTTGCCGTTCATTAACTTCATATATAATATCTCCCCTCTCTTTTGTTCGGGTTAAATTGACGGTAATCGCACTGCGGTGTTTTAGTTCTTCAACTTCACCCTTCAAATCCAGAATCAGCTGTTTAAGCTCTCTAACCTCAGTATGTTTGTTTATGCAGTTATCCCAGTGGTAAGAAATTCGCCTGTCAGTGCTGATAAAGCACTGCACTTCGTTGAGCGAGAGCCCAGAGCATGCGGAATGCAAAGACAATCTACATACATCACACTGGATTTATTTCTCTTTCTCGTTTAGGTTTTCATTATAAACTGCACACTTACTCATCAATGGCATCTTGATTATCACTTAATTACACAGCGAGAGAGTTGCAACACGATGTTGACTCTGTGAAAGTCAAACGCCGACTTCTGTTTACAACAGATCTTCACTTTTAGAGTCCCCTAAACCTAAAATAGATATTTGTGCAACAAGTGCTAAAAGTGGATGTTTATGCATATTTGTTATATGGCCTTAAATTTACTGTTATTAATCTATAAATGTCGATTTAACAAAGGTTTGCATTTATGACAGTTATAAATTATGTCATAGTAAACTTAGTAAAGGGCACAGGTGACTGTTTCTGCAGCCGGTAGCTGTCAAAGTTAGGGACCTCGGCAGGCGAGCGGCGATTGCCGTTGCAGCCGAGGTCACAGTGAAAATCGTGATCGTTCGGGCCGGAGCGGTTGAGAGTTCAACTCCCGGCACGGGCGGTCTAGATTTTCACTTAATTAAGGCTTAGGTTTAAGTGACGCCCGCGCCCCTTGAAGTAATGCGCGAGCGGTTCCGGGGGGCAACGGTAGTCGGTAGGAGAAAATAAAAAAAAAAAAAAAAAAAAGCTGTCAAAGTTAGTTATCAAAGGTAATTATAATACTACACATTTTACTTTATTCATTACATAATGCTTCAATTATTTAAAAAATACTTTACCTCTAACGAAAGAAGTAACTAGAATAACTTTATAACCACACTTCCAGTTCAAAATTGTAACACTTCTGCCCTGTGGGTCCGCCTGCTACCCAATATTATAAACTCGGTTTTTGCTTTGTTGATCTCCAGGCCTACCTCTCTTGCACTAATTTCTAAGCTTATGAATAGTTCTTACAGCCCCTTCCTTGTTTTGCCTAGCAGAATTAAGTCATCCGCGTACGCAATGCATTGATATGAGTTTCCTAGCACGTTGTATTCAATTTTGATTCTACTGTTCTTACAATGGACTCCAGGACTTTATTTTAAACTAGTCGACAAAGGGTCACTCTGTTTTAGGTCTCTCTCACTTATAAAACCGTTCAGCAATTGTTGCTTGCATCTCACCTTATTGGTGTCAAGTTCCGAGCGCGAATTGATTGAATGCGGACGTGCTTACGATTGGATTTTTAAACTTGTGCAATTCTTATATTACGCGATCTATTAATCTTGCTGTGACTTCACACTAAATATTAGTGCAACAACAGATTGCGCGAACGCCAGCGCCGCTATCCGCGCGATAGCGGCGTGACCCGGCCACAGTGGTGACAATAACCTCTGTGATAAACTTTAAATATTTTACCTACAAATAGTGATCCTAGTTTAAATACTAAATTTAGCAGAATTAATGGGTGAATCAAATAGCTTTCAACTAAAGCCTCCCACCATTATCTACAAAGGGCCGAAAGCACCCCCTCTTCCAATGGACTACCAATACTCACCGAGTAACGACTTAAACTCTAAGAAACGATCCTTACCATCACCTGATGACGAAGATGTAAACAAGCGATACATATTCAACGAAAATACGCTTATTACCCAAAACAGGTACTACACCCTGCGATCAACCCTAGGGTCTCAAGAAAATGCTACAGAATCTCAGTCTCCAAACAACGCAGGTAATTCGGCTAATGCGGCAGAGAAACCCAAGATTCCCTTCCATATTTCTTCCAAATGGTACACATTACCAGAATATTATCAAAGATATCAAAGAGATAATTGAAGAAGATTTTTCTACGTCCTATAAAGGCAACCAACTAAGAATTAACTTAAACAACGCCGATGACTACAGGAACCTCACTAAGTACTCGAAGAGCAGAAGGTAAATTTTTACACGTACCATAATCCTGAAAATTCTAACATCTCAGTTATAATACGCAATGTTCCTATATCAATAACAGAAGATGAAATCCATGAAGAACTTAAGTTAAAATACCCCGTTAGTAAAACAACTCGATTATTGAACGGAAAAAAACTGCCAATGCCTCTCATTGCAGTTGAATTAACTAAAACAGAAAAGACCAAAGATATATTTAATTTAACGAGATTATTATACTGTGTAGTGTCAGTAGAACCCAGGCGAAAAAGCAGCGATACTCCACAATGCACTAACTGCCAAAGGGTGGAACATACGAAAAACTCTTGTCACTTACCTTCACGCTGTGTCAAATGTACAGAGCACCACCATTACAAAGAATGCAAAAAGATGGAGAACGTTAAACCCGCATGTGTTAACTGCGGCGGTGAACACACGGCCAACTATAGAGGTTGTCCTTATACCAAAAAACTAAATCAGAAAACCTCTCCACTCATAATTAGATCCCATAACCCCAACGCAAACATAACTGGGAATATTACCTCCACTCCAATGTATTCTAACAACTTAACTAAAGATTCCTACAGTTCCAAAGTCCAACAAGCAAGTAACAACAACCCAGATACGAACACCACAGATTCACCCACATCAAAAATTTTCCAAACCTTTATTGAAGTGATTACTCCTTATATTGATCAGATTAAGAATTTCATTTTGTCACTAATACCTATGCTGTTCCAAAATGGCGGCAAGTAAACAATGTACCATACAAAAGTTAACCCTGGTAAACTGGAATGCCAATGGACTAAAAACCCAAAGATCGATATTTATTTCATTTCTTGTAAGGCACAAAATTACTGTCTTACAAGACAGATCTGGAAGCTCACCTGGTAAATTCTGTTTTCCCAGAAAAGATTGATCAGGTAGAGGACTTGCAAATCAGTGTGGATAACCTGCAGAACTCGATCCTACAATCTTACGAATCGTCATGCCCCTTGAAGACATCCAAGGCGAGTCGTACAACCTCCTGGTAGTGTCCGAAACTCGACAGGATGAAATCAAGATTAGGCAAACCTTTAACAAAGCAAAAAGAACTAGAATTACTAGTGACTGGGAGGCCTATAAAAACCAAAAACGATTATACAAAAAAGAAATCCGCCAGAGACAGAGGGACTCTTGGAAAACGTTTTGTAGTTCCATAGAGTCCACTGCCTCCGCGGCTCGGTTGAAGAAGATCCTTTCTAAGGATCCAAACCAACAGCCAGGCTGTCTCAGGCGAGGGGATGGTTCTTTTACAACCAAACCCGAAGAAACAGCGGAAGTGCTAATTCAAACTCATTTTCCAGGCTGTATTGTCACCCCTGACAATGTATGGCCAAAACCCAACATCTGATGGTTGTTCACCTGGTGCGCATCTACCGGGCATGTATCGCTTTTCGATATATACCGGAGAGCTGGAGAGAAGTGAAGATAGTTTTTATACCTAAACCAGGGCGTACGGATTATACCCAGGCCAAATCATATCGTCCCATTAGTCTTACATCCTTCTTACTAAAGACGCTTGAGAGACTTTGTGGCAGAGAAATACGGGAAAGGGTGCTGACTTTACACCCATTGCACCAGAACCAACACGCCTATATCTCAGGGAGATCTACCGAATCGGCACTACATGCTGTAGTGAACCGTATTGAGAGATCGCTAGACAATAAAATGTCCAGTCTGGAAGTTTTCATAGATATTGACTAGGCTTCCTTTCAGAGCATTAACTCTGCCTTACGCAGGCATGGTGTGGCACCCACTCTGTGTGAGTGGATACAACACATGCTTACGATGAGAGCAGTACAATTTAATATAGGAGACAACTCCATTAGAGGTGTTGTGATGAAAGGCTGTCCGCAAGGGGGGTTCTGTCTCCACTACTGTGGAATACAGTGGCAGACAGCCTTCTAAGCACACTCAATGATGCTGGATTCTATACTACTGGATATGCGGATGACATCGTCATCCTCATTACTGGCAAGTTCGAGGGCACGCTCTGTAACCTAATGCAGACAGCCCTTCGAATAACAGAAACATGGTGTAATGAACAGACACTCTCTGTTAATCCTTCAAATACAGAAATGGTACTTTTCACTAAAAAAAGGAAGGTGGGACCTTTACGTAGACCTCTCCTATTCAATACTTCTCTCAGCTTTTCAGACAATGTCAAATACTTGGGAGTTATTTTTGACAGACAGCTGAATTGAGAGAAACATTTAAAAGTTAAAACTGAAAAAGCATGCATGGCATTCTGGCAGTGTCGCCGCGCTTTGGGTAAATCCTGGGGACTCTCCCCTCGAATCACCTTGTGGCTGTATACTGCCGTGATAAGGCCCATGCTATGTTATAGAGCACTTGTCTGGTGGCCCAGGGTCAGACAGGCTACGGCAGCAAGTAAACTAGGACATGTGCAACGCCTTGCCTGTCTTAGTTCTACCGGTGCTATACGCTCAACCCCTACGGCCGCTTTAGAGGTGGTCTTATGCCTTCCACCACTTGATCTTTTTGTGGAGGAAGTAGCCGTAAGGACCGCCTTGAGGCTGCGCTACAAAGGGCTGTGGCACACAGCAGGCAGGGGAGGTAGGCATACCCGCATTCTGAATGAGGCCGTCGACAAGATCCCTCTTCTGGACGCTATAGTAGACTACCTCCCTCTACAATATCCCTTCAACAGACAATTTAACGTCTATGAAAATGCCGGGTTTACCCAGCATATAGATATATCCATCTTTACTGATGGATCTAAACCAAAGCATGGAACGGGTGCTGGAGTTTTCTCTGACGATCTGAACCTCCGCCAAAGCATACCACTAGGCAAAATCACCACCGTCTTCCAAGCGGAAGTAATTGGAATAATGCATGGTGCAAAAGCAATTCTTGAAAGGAAAATCGAGAATCAATGTATTGGTATCTTCAGTGACAGTAGAGCCGCTTTACTAGCCCTGGGCAGTTGCAAAATTATCTCACGTGTGGTACTGCAGTGCCGTGAAGCTCTCGAGGATATCTCAAAAAATAATTTCGTTTCCCTTGTATGGATAAAAGGACATGACGGTAACTACGGCAATGAGGAGGCCGATGAGACTGCGAGACTGGCTTCCGGACAACCTCTCTGAGGGCCAGAACCCGTAATCCCTATATCAGTTTCATACGAAGATGGGTTAACATGCAAAGCTGCCGGCAAGCAAGAGCTGCTATTACAGCGTCCTCCCTGAAGACAGCCAAATATTGCTTGCAACTGTCCCGAAGGAACCTTCGACTAGTCGTGGGTATCCTATCTGGACACTGCACTCTAAACCAACATATGCACAGGATGAGACTAGTGGACAGCCCAAACTGTCGCGGATGCAACGAGGATGACGAGACATCAGAACACGTTGTGTGCCACTGTCCAGCTCTCGCACGAGTCAGAGGATCCATGTTGGGGGATTTCTGGCCCGATATGGTCAGAATTAGCAACACTCCAGTTGCGGTTGTCCTTAAGTACATTCAAAGGATTGGATGGCTTGAGTGATACCCAACTTGGAGAGCTGCTGGAAGGTAGCACAATGGGCCCACTTAATGCGGCCTAAGTGCATGTGAGGTAACTCATCCTCCACTTTTAATCCAGAATCCAGAAGGCACAAAATTGATATAGCGTGCATTACAGAAACACATCTGACTAGCAACGAAAAATTCACGATTCCGGGTTATCATATCTTCAGAAAATACAGAGAAACAGCAATATGATGGGGAGGATCTGCAATCATTTTAAAACGGAATCTTGCGGTTACACCAATCGACTTAGAAGACATTCGTCACTTAGAAGCTGTAGGAATAAAATTAATCACGAAAAACAACACTACTCTGAAGATCGTTTGTGCGTACAAGCCACCAAATAAGCAACTGAATCTGAATGAACTGGTAAATATATTTCAAAACTCGGAACCCACGTTGTTATTAGGTGATCTTAACTGCAAACATACAAACTGGGGCTGTAGAATTTCTAATCCCAATGGTGTTAAACTCTCCAATTTTACCTCTCAGTTGGCAGTTAATATTTCAGCCCCCGCAGATCATACATACTATCCATATAGACCTAATCAACAATCAGATGTACTCGATATAATATTGCATAAAAGTCTGACTACAAATATGCCAGACAGTTCTAACTGAACTTGACTCCGACCACCTACCCGTAATATGCACACTAGGCTATTCTCCTCAATATCACCCTAATTAAGCCTACCAAATTAATAAATGGTCCTGTAGACTGGGAACTGTTTCGAACGTCAATGGACAATTTATTATTCTGTCCAACCGACCTAAACTCCCAAGAACGTATAGACAAAGCGGTAAAAACGTTTAGAGAAGCAACCACCGAAGCGATACATCAAGCAACTATTGTCATCAGGCGGCATAGACCAGTAAGTGATTCAAAGCCTCCAGCACATATATTAAATCTTTTTAGAGAGAAGCACAGTACCCTCAGACTGTGGCAAAATACCCGAAATCCAGCAGTCAGAGCCCGTCTAAATCAGCTGATTAGACAAGTAAAAGGAGAACTGGACAATTTTAGAATAGAGCAATACAACCACTACATTGAAACCCTCAATCTAGAAGATTTAAATATGTGGCGCGCAACTAAACGAATTCTTAAGCAGCCCATGATCATTCCACCTCTCCGAATCCAAGACCGCACATACGTAGAGGATAAATTCGAAGTATTTTCCCAACAGTTAGAAGAAACATTCAGCACTACATATAACGGAAATAATGTAAATCACGTTCAACATGTAGAAAGGGAAATCACTAACATCATTCCCATTGAAACCGCACTTACCGAACCAGTCTCGCCATCAGAAGTTAAACAGCATATAAAAAAACTGAAAATCAAAAAGGCCTCAGGAAGTGACATGATTCCAAACGTACTTCTTAAACATTTATCGAAGAAGTCGATTGCGTACCTCACAACAATATTCAACGCGTGTCTAAGAATTGGATACTTTCCCGGCACATGGAAGCACGCAATGATTCTAATGTTTCCCAAACCAGGCAAAACACATGACAATCCGGTTAATTATAAGCCTACTAGCTTGCTATCAAATGTCTCAAAACTTCTCGAGCTCGTTTAAATATATTCCTAGAGGAAAACAATATTCTTCCCCAATTCCAATTTGGATTTAAAGGTTCTCACTCTACTAACCACCAGATATTGCGACTTACAGAAATGATCGAAAGAGGATATGAATCCAAAATGCACACGCTAATAACGTTTGTAGATGTAGCGCAAGCTTTCGATCGTGTCTGGACGAATGACCTAATATACAAAATGACTACTATGAACATCCCGCCTTACTTATCACAAATCATTAAATCATTTTTATCTGAACGAACATTCTAAGTGAGAATAAATATGTGTACCTCATCGATTCGCCACATTAGTGCTGGAGTTCCCCAGGGATCTATTCTACGCCCTACTTTATTTAACATCTATATGATATGAGTGACATTCCTGAAACGTCTAATGCGGAACTAGCTATGTACGCGGACGATACCGCGATTGTCGTACAAGATCATGATGTAAATCATGGGGCGAATAAACTTCAAGAAAGTGTAGATCAACTTAATAATTGGTTTGCAAAGTGGTGTATAAAAATCAATGCGGACAAATGCGAATCTAAAATTTTTACACTTCGTCGGCCTTCAGATCCACGTAATATTATCATCAACAACATCCCAATATGTTGGAATCCTAAAGACACCGCGGTTCGGTACCTAGGAATATATCTAGATCGAAGATTGACCTGGAGTTACCATATAAGCAGAAAATTATCGGAATCTTATGCGAGGTTGGCTATGCTATACCCAATTTTAAACAAAAAGTCTTCGCTTAAGTTACAATGTGGAACATTAATTTACACTTCTATAATCCGACCGATTTTCACTTATGGGTGTAGTATTTGCAGTGCAACTTAGCAAACAAACATAAACAAACTACAGGTGCTACAAAATAAAGTGTTACGCATCGTTACCAACGCCCAGTGGTTCGTAAGAAATTCGCAGTTACATAGAGAAACAGGTATCCCCACAATTAAACAATTTATTTCGAAAACTTCCAAGAACTTTTATAGTAACCTAAACCATTGCAGTGGCGCAACACATTATAACATTGGCAGACAATTGTTACACACCCGACTAAAAAGAAAACTACCTAGTGACCTTTTAACGAGTGACTCAAGTGATAGTGAATAATAGTATAAACAGTGCCATATTCTGAACAAAATGCTCAAGACTGGCAGTGATATTCCATCAGTGATATCAAGCAAATAGTTGTCAGCGGACTAAAATATTAGTTATAAGTAATTAGAAGTGGTGATAGGGGGTTATATCCCTCGTTAGTGTTATTCTAAGTTACACAAACTACTTTAACGCAGCCATGAATAGCAAATAGTGCTGCACTGGCATAAACTGAATTTAAAAAAAACCTTATTGGCACTCTTTTGTAAGGTCATCCTGATAAGTGATATTAATTTATTTGGGAATTCTAAGCTACCCAAATCTTTGCATACCTCCGTTCTTAGCACTGTATCTTAGGCTTTTTAAAAATCAATGAAAAGGGTATGTAATGCGTTTTCCTTTCTTGTCCGCCTTTTCTTGAATCTGTTTCACTATGAATACTTGGTTGATGATCGATTTGCTTTTTCTGAAGCCCGCCTGATACTGCCCTATTATCTCTTCGGCTCGTTCGTCCAGCCTCACTTTTATAGTAGTGGCCAACACCTTCTACATAACACTAAGTAAGGAAATCGGCCCGTAGTTCTCTGCTAGCTGTTCGTTACCTTTGTTATAAATACGGGTTATAATTGCCGTTAACCATTCTTTTAGCATCTCCTTTTCCTGCCATATCTGCATTATTAACAGCCTTATAAATCTGATCTCCCTCGTATTTGAACAGTTCTATAGGCAGCTCGTCTACTCCTGGGCTTCTGTTGTTTTTCATCTTAATGATAATATCCTTAACTTCCACAATTGTCGGTTCCCTTAGCTTAGTGTTGTTTGTGCCTTTTTAAGATATCGCTTCTTCATTTTCTGTTTTGCGTTGTTTCTGCTCTAGAATTCTTTTGAAGTGTAGATCCCACATGCCCTGTATCGCCCCTGTTTCTGTGATTAATTTTTCTTTCTCGTTTCTATAAAACATATTTTTTACTATTTAGTGGCTATACACCCCAAAGGAGTAACGCCGCTCGAACCTGAGCTTTCTAGATCATTTATACGGGCGTGCTCAGTACCCATCTACTACTCTATCTTCTCATAAATTTCTTTCCACTTTTTTCCATCCATCACTTTTTTCTTTTAGTCTTTAATTTCAACCCTTCCAAGGTTTTCTGTTACTTCTTTTAACCATGTCGATCTTGGTCTTCCCTTTTCTCGCTTGCTACCTGGATTTCATTCTGATATCGAGAAAATTGTTTTGTCTTTGCCGGCTCTCCATACGTGACCCAACGCACCCTTTGTTTTTTTATTGTCGTTACTATATCTTCATCCATTTCTTGTTTTAACTCAAAGTTAATTCTACTTCTGTATTCGTTTGCCGCTACCCTTACAAGTCCTAGTATCGTTCTCCAAATTTTCCTCTCCAATATTCTAAAATCTTCTTCCTGTTTCTTTGTCATTGTAATTGTTTCTGTCCCATACAATATTGTTGGTCTTATTATTGTTTTATATATTTTAATTTTTGTTTTCTTTCCGAGCACTTTACTCCTTAGCATTTTTTGTTAATTTTTTAATTTCTATATCTTTATTTACATCACTTGATATCATAACCCCTAGGTATTTAAATTTACCTACAACTTCAAATTCAAGTCCCTCCATCCTGATATTTTGGTTTTCTGTTTGTAATTGTCTGCCTATTCTCATTACTTTTGTCTTTTCAACATTGATTCTTAACCCCATTTTTCCTCCTTCCTGTATTTCATCACTGTACGGTTTTTTGCCACCAATACTACATTATCCGCATAAGCTATAATTTGCCTACCAGATCTTCTTACTGTACCCTTATAAATTCTTCTAAGTACGTATTCCAATGCAAAATTTAAAAGCACCGCGGATAGTGAATCTCCTTGTCGTACCCCTTTATTTGTCTCCTGTAAATCATAGTTCTGTTTTTACCTCCCAATTTATTTCCATTTAAGTCTCTGTAGAATTCTCTTATCTGCTTTCTTTGATGGTTTTCTTCTAGCTTTTCTATTTTCTGTAGCATGGCCTCTCTCTTTTTCTCCCGACACTTTGTTTTCACTTTTCTGCAGGCTTCCTTATATTTTCCTAGTGCTTCTGCAGTATTTTCTTTTAACATCGTGGGTCTTGCCTTCTTCCGCTCATTTACTACTTTCGCGCAGCTCTCGTCAAACCACCCCTTGTCTGACTGTATATTTGATTGCTTCCCATTTTCCATTGACTATGTCCTGTAGGTTGTTGGTTTTACTTAGTTCTATGGCTTTTAAACATTTGCTTCGCATTTCTTCTTGAGTCACTGCAACCTCAATCTCCCATCGAATTCTCTTTTTTCCTTTTTTTCCAGCTAATTTCGGAACTTCCTGCCTTAATCTAGCTCTGACCAAAAAGTGATCATAGCTGATATCCGCTCCTCTGAATGGTACGAGAGGTACGATCGTCTGGGCTTGTCCGTGTGATTTTATGTATGTCCTTATGCTTAATCTGAGTTGTTTTCATCATCATACCAAAGAGCATATAATTATATGCTCTTTGATCATACTGTTTCTTGCCGCGTAGTCGATCATTTCCTGCCCGTTTTTGTTTGATACTTTGTGCAAACTTTTCTTGCCCGCTGTAGACTCGTTTCTTCTCTCTCCCCCTACCTTAGCGTTCATATCGCCTATAAGTATTATAATATTAAAATTAGGGATGGAATTATGTATTTCTTCTAACCGTTTTATCAGTCTCACTCTATCTTTAATATTAACTCCAGAAAAAAATAGAATAGTAAACCCAAAATTTCGTTTTTTTTAAGATAACTCAAAAGCGATAAATCATATCTAGGATTTCTAGGCGTCATTTTGTTGGTCCTTTAATTGCGCAACTGTTTTCCCATTTAACCAAATTTGTATCTCTTACTATTAACGAGATCCCCATACTGGCCCTCCTTATCTAAGGCACCCTGTATAAGTTTTGTGTACGATCTAGATGCGACAGCAATCTTTTGATGAAAATTGCATAACCGGAAGTATGGTATTTACTCTCTTGATTTTTCAGCTTTTCTCGATTTGCTCACAAACGGCTCTAACGATTTTTTCAAACGTTAATTTTTATTACATATTTAATGTGTATTGATGTGATATAGGTAATTTTATTGTTGATGTTTGTAGCCTTCTCAGTTTTCCGTTATTTGGAAAATTGCTGATTGCCAGCTCGCCTTGGAATTTGTGGACTGTATGAATTGTAGGTTTCACTGAATAAATACACTCGTTGAAAGCCGGAAATATGTTACTTTATTAGCAATAAAAAACACATTGAACATTTGAACATTTGCAAGAATTAGCTTTCGTAGAGCGGACCTGTTTGCATGCTGCCACGTTGACAGATGAAACGTAAGTGTTTTTAGAATCGGATGCCGGCCCGGCAGTCTACTGCGCACAGTATGAATTCAGAATGTAAGAGAGGCGGCAAAAGTTTATAAAGTCCTTAACATACCGCCCGCCTTGGAAAGGGTAACCTTTCAAATAAAACAGTACAGAGTTGACCTGTAAAAGCTAGAGTAAAACATGTAACATGAACACACATATATACAAAGCATAATAGTACATGGATCTTAATCTAGTACAAGAAAACCCGAACAATGGGGAGCCAAAAGGCTTTACGAAAACTGCGCTGAACGCTAACGCACTAGTTCACAACACTAGGTAGCGGGCATAATTTGGCGAAGGATCGCTTTACGATCCCTGACACAGTGTTCACTGACGCCACACGCGTAACGCCGTCAAGGCCAGGGTGCAGCTCGGCGACCCGGCCTAACCTCCACTTCAGAGGGGGTAGATTGTCATCCTTGATGAGGACCATGGAACCAGGCTGGAGGTCCGAAAGATGCGTGCGCCATTTGGTGCGCTGTTGGAGTTCCGAGATGTACTCTTTACTCCATCTCTTCCACACATTCTGGTGAAGTTGTTGTATTCTCTGGTATTTAGACAGCCGAGACTCGGCTATCTCAGTAACGTTGGGATCAGGCAGTGACACCAACGGACGACCAATCAGGAAATGAGCAGGAGTCAAAGGCTGAAGGTCGTTTGGATCAGAGGACAAAGGGGACAGGGGTCGGGAGTTTAAGGTCGCTTCCACCTGTGCTAACAAAGTGCTAAATTCATCATAATTTAGACTAGCGTTACCTATAACGCGACGTATGTGATGTTTGGAGGACTTGATTCCGGCCTCCCACAATCCGCCAAAGTGGGGACTGTGCACGGGTATAAAATGCCAAGCTACTCCGTCGTTCGCGACTGATTCGGAAATAGAAGGGTTTTGTTCCGCGAGAAAATTGCCTAATTCGATTAACTCGGAATTAGCGCCTACAAAGTTAGTGCCGTTGTCTGAGTAGACATGGAGCGGTTTGCCTCGTCGAGCCACAAACCGGCGAAAAGCCATTAAGAAGGTTTCAGTAGAAAGATCAGCGACCAATTCAAGGTGCACTGCCTTTGTGACGAAACAAACGAATAGACAAAGGTAGGACTTTACTAGTTTAGAACCACGTCCCTTGCGATCCTTTATCATGAAAGGTACACCATAATCAATACCATTCGTATGAAATGGGGGCGATAATTGAGTACGAGAGGCTGGCAGGTCTCCCATTATGGGTTCAGTTAACCTAGGAGAGAATCTAAAACACCGTAAGCATTGATGAACCACTTGCTTGACGATATTTCTGCCAGAGGTGATCCAATATCGTTCTCTGAGATTAGCTAACAGCATTTGAGGTCCGGCATGGAGAAGCCGAAGATGCTCATGCGATACTAGGAATTTGGCGAATGGATGTTTGCCAGAAATCACTAGAGGAAACTTCTTGTCAAAGGGTAATTGAGAGTTGTGGAGCCTACCACCAACTCTTAGCAGTCCCTCGGAATCCAGAAAGGGATTCAGGGATATCAAAGCAGAAGATTGTTTCACAGGCTTGCTCTGTGACAACAGTTTAAGTTCGTCAGGAAATGACTCGCGTTGGGAGAACCTGGCAAGCCTTACAATAGATGCTTGCAGTTCATCTGTAGAGAGGGAACCAGAAAGACGATCAGCCTTAGGGGCTCGCGCATTGTTATAAAAACGAAAGCAATAAGCTGTAACTCGTTGTAAGCGAGACAGACTTGAATACTGATTGAACGGAAATGGTTCAACAGAGGTTACAGGAAGACTCTGAACTTCTTTTTTGAATTCTGGAAGCTCAGCACGAACATGTTTGGAAGTAGGCCAAGAGGCCTCACCTTCGCTTAGCCAGGTGGGACCATGCCACCAAAGGCTCAATTCTTTCAAACCTAAAGGGGTGATTCTCCTAGTGAGAAGATCAGCAGGATTAGACGTTGTGGGAACATGCCGCCAAGTGGCATCAAAGGTGAGTTGCTGAACATCAGCAACTCTGTTGCACACAAAGGTCTTAAGAAGATTTGGACTGGTTTTCAACCATCCTAGCACTATTGTGGAATCTGTCCACAGACCGATTCTAGATATGGGCAAATCAAGTGCCTTTATGACTTGCACGGAAAGTTTGCTTAGAAGAACAGCTCCGCAGAGCTCGAGCTTCGGGATTGTCAAGGGCTTTAAAGGGGCTACCTTGGCCTTGGAACAGAGAAGGTGAACCTGTACTTCCCCTTCCTGATTCTTGGAACGTAGGTATATCGACGCACCGTAACTATTGTTAGAGGCGTCGCAGAAACCATGGAGCTCTATCTCGACCACGCTCCGACAGAGGACGTGACGAGGAATTGTTAAGTCATTGAGCATGAGAAGCTCACTGCGATAGGTTAACCATTTTTCTTGTATGGCTTTAGGAACGGGTTCATCCCAATCCAGCTTTTCCATCCAAAGCTGTTGCAAAAGAACCTTGGCACCCATGGTGCATGGACTTAGAAGACCCAACGGGTCGAATATCTGCGATATTTCAGACAAGATGCTACGCTTCGTAGCCTTACTACTTGTAGAATTTGAAATATTGAACATCAGATGATCGCTTTTAAAGGACCAAATCAAACCAAGGGTGTTTGTGTGCTCATGTGCACTGAAATCAAGAACACCCGGATGCAAATCGGAATCTGGTATTCCATCGAGAACTTCTGGAGAGTTAGAAATCCACTTTCTAAGTTTGAAGCAGCCTGACTCAAGAATCTGATCCAAGTTTGAGCAGAGAGTACGCGCTTTCTCAGGAGTGTCGGCACCTGTCAGAAGGTCGTCGACGTAGAAGTCCTCCTTTATGATTCGAGAGACTTCGGGATTTGAAGCCTCACATTCGATGCCCAATTGGGTTAAACATCGAATAGCAAGAAAAGATGCTGAAGCGGTGCCATACGTAACCGTATTCAGGTCGTACGACCGAAGAGGCTCAGCTGAGGAGGGTCGCCACAAGATTCTCTGAAGGGGCCTATGGTTAGGATTCACCAGAACCTGGCGATACATCTTCTCGATATCAGCTGATATAGCGAATAAATGCTTGCGAAAGCGAACAAGAATTGAAAATAAGTCTTGCTGCACGGTTGGGCCAACCATCTGAATGCTGTTCAGAGATTGCCCGGAAGTGGTTGCTTGAGAACCATTGAATACAACTCGGAGTTTAGTTGTCAGGCTTTCCTCTTTTAAGACTCCGTGGTGGGGTAGATAATAGGATATCTCGTTTGAATTAGGGTTTGAAACGGACATATGACCTAATTCAGAATATTCATTCATGAAACTCGAATAGCGATTGGACAAGTCAGGGTTCGCTTGTAACCGCTTCTCTAATGATAAGAATCTTTTCTGAGCGATTTGCAATGAATCGCCCAGTACCTCTACAGGCTTCTTGAAAGGGATAGAGACAACGAATCGACCATTCGCTTCTCGTTGAGTATTTTGCACGAAATGTGCCTCACAGGCGTTCTCTTCATTTGTGCGGACCTTTTCCTCTGGGTAATGTTCGAGTTGCCAAAACCTAGCAATGGGGTCAGAAGCATCCTCGATCGTGCTAAGATTGCACTGTACAGGGTACGCAGAAGGAGGGCCTGTAGGGCCAGAAACAATCCAACCAAAACGAGTCTTTTGGAGGATGGGAAGATTTGGGCCTAGACCAATTTGTCCAATACAAAGGAGCTGCCAGAAAATGGGCGAACCAATCAGAATGTCGATGGTGCCCGGTTGGTCGTAGGACAGATCTGATAACTTGATGTTATCAGGAACCTTGAAGCTGTTTCGCTGGACGCGAAAACTTGGGGTAACACTCGTAATCTCATCGAGAACAAGACAGGATAGGCCAATGCCGTATGAAGTGTGAGGGGCTTGCAGCTTGATATCACACCTAGCCTTGATTTGAGAAGTGGCTTTACTTAAGCCAGAAACAGTAACGTTGACTTCGCGAGTTGGAAGCTTCAACCTTTTACACAGATCTGAACGTATGAAGTTCGATTGGGAACCGGAATCCAACAGGATTCGCACAACGTGAGGCGTACCATCATCAGCGATAAGTTTAGCGGTAGCCGTAGGTAAGAGTACCTGAAAAGCATTCGAACAGAATGCCGAAATCGATTGGTTTAGTTCAACAGAGGTTTCTGCCGACATCGCAGATCCTGGTTGACTAGAAGAAGCGTTCTGAGGCTTATCCTCATGAAGAAGTGTGTTGTGCCTTGATTTGCACTTTCTACACGTATATTTGGAGCTACAAAGGCTCGCAAGGTGACCCTGAGTTAGGCAATTAAAGCATACACGGAGCTCTTTTGCCTTTGAATTTCTATCACGAACAGACAGCTTGACAAACTTATCGCATTTGTACAAGGAATGAGATCCTTTACAAAGTGGACACGAAGGGGTACCCGACACAAATGATTTCGAATGTACCTTGGAAGACTTTTCGGGTACAAGCTTAACATTTTTTACTTCCAGAGTTTCTAGAAGATTTGCTGTGTTTTGTAGAAATTCCTTGAACTCATCAAGATTAGGCAGGTCAGAACTTGACCGGTTTCTAAGGACCTCCCATTCACGAAATGTAGTGGGGTCCAGTTTTTTAGAAACTACATAAATTATAACAAAATCAAGAAGCTCGCTTTCGGTAGCTAATGATTTGATTGCTGCAAAATGTTTGAATAACATATCGCTAATCGTACGTAATTTAGTTGCAGATTCCTTACTGCAAGATTCAAGTTCAAAAATAGCCTTGAGGTGGTTATGAACCAGAATTTTTGGATCATTGTATCGATTGCACAATGCCTCCCAAGCTAGAGTATAATTACCCGCAGTAAACTCTAAACTTTTTATAATTTGGCTTGCATCACCCTGTAAACTAGCCTTTAGGTAATGCAGCTTCTGAATATTAGTTAACGCTTGATTCTCATGAATTAAACTAATAAAAATCTCACGAAACTCCAACCATTCTGACACGTTCCCTGAATATTTGGGAATCGAAATGGCAGGAAGGCGTACAGCTTGATTATTGCAATGTGAACTGCAATTTGAATGCGTTGATCTTACGCTACCATTAGGAGATCCAGAACGATCGGGTGCAACATCAGACTGCTTGTTGTATTCACTAATCAAATATTTAGCTTGTGAGATTGCAAAATAATAAGAATCTTCAAATTCTACTTGATGTTGCATTTCAGATTCTGTATCCTTACTGGTTTCTAAAATTTGCTCATGAACTGCATAATATTCTGATAACAAGGTGGCTGTATCATTCAATCTTTCTTGCAATTGAATAATCTGAGCGCTAGATAAGAATTGATCTTCATCATGAATTTTTTGCAAAAATTGCACGTAATTTGAGAAACGCGTAAGCTTTCCCTTGATAGAGCCACGTACTCTTACAAGCGAATCCATAATTGTTGAGATTAAAAACAATTTAACAGATCGAACTAACTTTTCGTACGCCTCTGGCGTGAATTTTGTACGCTTCTGGTACGCGGACCCAACGGGTCAACTATCTGTGATATTTCAGGCAAGATGCTACGCGCGGTAGCCTTACTACTTGCAGAATCTGAAATATTCTTTAATGATAAAACCCTTTCGCACGCCTCTGGCGCGAATTTGTTTACAACGCAGACAGCGCTTGCTAACAACGCGAGAAACTTGTAGCTTACGACGCAGAAAACGACCCCGGTACAACGCGGGATGATTAACTTGTAACTGCAGTATGAAACATGCAGGGGATATCGCTAACAAACGTAATAGCTTGGCATTTCACGCAATTAAAATGTTTATATGACTCATAAACCATTTGTTTACGCAATAATACGCAGCTGAAATTATGCACATGTAAACACAGATGATAGAAAACCAAATTTATGCATAGGAAATCACAAAAATAGGAAATTAGGCTTACATTGATATTGGTGTGTGCCGCTTTGCCGATTTTCCTCGTTGCTGTGGTTCGTACTACCGTCTGGCTAGCAGCTGCAATGCCCACGTGCACGAACTTGGCGCCAAACTCGGCGTTTGGGTATCTACCGTCTGCTGTCTTCCTTCCTCTCGTTACGGGCACCGCATGTGCCCTCTTCGTTCCACGCGTTGCTGCGAATATGAACGCTGCTTCCTTGCGGTCGATATGCATGCGATGCAATACAAAACTGAATATGCTTTTGTACTTGCCAATGACCAATGTTGTCGAATGCTGTCGCTGTTTTGGACTCGCAATGACCTAATGTGGTTTAATCCTGCTCTGTAGGACCAATGTTTGTGGCACATCCGGATCGAAGGTCCAATGTTTGTAGCCTTCTCAGTTTTCCGTTATTTGAAAAATTGCTGATTGCCAGCTCGCCTTGGAATTTGTGGACTGTATGAATTGTAGGTTTCACTGAATAAATACACTCGTTGAAAGCCGGAAATATGTTACTTTATTAGCAATAAAAAACACATTGAACATTTGAACATTTGCAAGAATTAGCTTTCGTAGAGCGGACCTGTTTGCATGCTGCCACGTTGACAGATGAAACGTAAGTGTTTTTAGAATCGGATGCCGGCCCGGCAGTCTACTGCGCACAGTATGAATTCAGAATGTAAGAGAGGCGGCAAAAGTTTATAAAGTCCTTAACAGTTGAATACCTCTAAAAAAATTTTTATGAACAATTTTTTAGGGCATTATAGAAATCTAATAAAATTGAAATTCTGAAACTTTGGCCATAGATTTTATCTGTAAGAACGACTACAACTGCACTATTCTGACTGTGATATCAACTGCAGTTATACCGAAAGTTGCTATCAATTTTGTTATTATAAATAGAACACCCGGTATATTATTATATTTTTGCATTATGCTTAAAATTTTAGAGAAAATTTGTCTTTTCAACTATCGATTTTGTACAGTAGAATTTATAAGTTTTGAAAATGTTTGAGAAATGCTTAAAAATTAAAGATCAAATGTTTGGTTAATTATAAGATCACTGTAAAAAGAAGTTGTGTGAGTGTATCACATTTTCTAAAGAAAGCAGCTCAAATTTTTTCGTTAGTAAATCTTTTGCGAGAACGTCAATTTATGCATTTCAAGGACAGAAGACTTAAATTCCTGAACTTTCCTGGAAATCCCGGCCATCTGGCAACTCTAGCTGGTGCATTTCCGCAGCCTCGGAAGCCAATTGCCCAATGTAATCCTCATTGACACACACCAGCACATTCTCCGTCTTGATTTTGGTATTACTTAAGCAACTCTCTTTACAAGCGTTCGTCACTGATCACTGAGTTGTACCTACATGTGCTTTGTTGGCAGCAGAATTTTTCAAGTGTCTAATTTGGCAATTTCCAATATACTTGGCTGACATAAAACCAATGCATAAAACGAAGAAATATTTGTCAGCTGTGACGTTCTCCGCATCTTTCCGATGATCTCTTAACATGTCGAGTATGGTTTGAATGTGTTGATTGCCTTTGACTATCTCAACTGTATTCAAGTGAAGTGTATTTGCTACGGGTTCCAGTATAGCGAAATACTTCGCAATTAAAGCTACTGACACAACAAATGAAGATCTGCACGCCGGTGCATGCATTTGATATTTTTCTTGTTGCTGTATTTGCCTCTTCAGCTAATGTCTCAAATGCATCAACAATATCAACGAAGTGATCCTTAAAAACACGGATGGACATTGAGGACACCAATCCAGTGAGCTTAGGAGTAATTCGGGAAGCAAGAAGATCCCCTTTTAACAACCATATTTAACATGTTAGAAAACATAATGAGAGAGAACAACATAAGCACAGAAAATAATATAATAAATGGGCCATACCAAGTGCTAGCATACGCGGACGACCTGGTGGTATTAGCAAGAACTAAAGCAGAGCTCAAAAGAATACTAACAAAAAAAAATGAAGAAGCAGCAAGAAAGGGAGGCTTATTAATAAATGACGAAAAATCAAATTACATGGTGTTAGATAACAGAAAACAGAAAGAAAATGTATCACCTTAAACGAGGGATTGACACGGCCTGGGCTAGCTCTTTTAACTCTCGGCAGAATATGGCGTGGTGTAAGGACTAGGCAATCAAATGCTTCGGGCTTTAAAATTGAGCAGTAGGATTATTAAAATTTGGGCGCCTTGTCGTTACTCACAACATAAAATTAAAAACTAGCTAATTAATACTACGCCACCTACCTTTTGTGCTTCACTGCGTACCTATATAACAGTTTTGTTCATTTAAATGTTTTATATTTTCCCTCAGACCTGCTATTTGTAATATTATCTTGGTTTTTCACTTAGGTTCTGACTTTTCTATCTTCGAGCTCAATTTATCTTCATTGGCACACTGGACTTGCATCTACTGCATGGGCTGCTTTGCAGCGTTGTCAGCAACGCCTGCTAGTTATGCTACACGCATACCACCGACATCTTCATACTTCTTACTCCAAACTTTTTATTATGACCACATTTATTTTATACAAAACGCTTTTTCTGGTCACATACCAGCATTTATTTTTAATATAATTTAATTTTTATACTTTTAGCTTGATTTTAAAACTGGTGTGGATTTTTAATTCCAAATTTTACACACACAATTGTTACTTTCTTATATTCTCAAAAACCTTGGAAACCAAATATCAAAAAAAATACAGATTTCTACTTTTAAACCATTGATTTTTAGCTAAAAAAATTTGTTTTATCCTTTCTATTTACTTTTGCATATACAAACTGACTAACATAACAACTTAGTTCAAAATTATTGTCATCAACCAAATTGAGTTACATTTGCACTCAACGAATGGACAATTAGCTATCGTTTACAATTTCACATGTAGGTAATTGAATTAATAACTATGATTCTTTCTGACTGATCTTTGTTTCAATAATGGACAAATTTGCTGAAGAAATTGTAGGTATCATTGTATGAAACAGAATTTTTAATGATGAAACAGTACTACGCTATTCAATATCCTTGTTATTTGCATTATAATTAATCTGCGTGTTAATTATAATTTATTTAAAATGCTTTGCCATTTTAAGACATCTAAATATATTGTAATGGTGTAATATACTCCACCACAACACGTTAATATTAATAATTTATTATTTTAAGAATTTTCAAATGTTGAACTGAGTAAAAATCAGATGGTTATAATTTATTGCTTCAAATTAAATTGTATTATGCCCTCTCTTTTATTTTATCTGACAGCAATTATCATTTAAAATATGCTAGCTCCGGTAAAGATTCAACTCTCATCAAAGGGTGGCTTCATGACAATTTCGATATTAATTTATTTAAAACGGCACGCCACTGCGTTCCCATTCGATTTTACTACGCAGCCGCGCAACTACGAACTGGTATCAAATGTACAAAGGGGTTCCTAACCTCGCATAACATGTCGTTTGATTCGCAAATTCTAACTTTTGTGAACGTTAAATCAGATAAATATTCAAATAATCTTATTTTGGCGGTTCTAACTTTGTTTTAGCCAAAACCGGACCTTGATTGTTAATCCGACGCCGCTTGGGTAGATTGCATTTGTTTGGACACTTAACCTCACAATTTGGCTTTTAATTATAATTTCTGGCAAAATAATTCTGCTATCGGCTTGGATACGCCTGGCATATGTTGCTTTTGACGTTATCTCGCTGGTACGTAAATTTCCGGCTCCTCAAGTTATTATTTAGGTTTTTACAATACCTTTATTGTTTTTGTGAACATTGGCTTCCTCGGACGGGCGCCTGAGTTGAAATTCCTCTGGAACTCGCTGTACCGGGTCTTGGGGTTGCTGGTCTCGCTGCTGCTGGTCCTCACGATGCTCTACAACGTCCAAACGGTCCTGGTTACCCTTGGTTTAGCTGGTGTCGACCCTCGTAGCTGCCTCGTCGGAGACGATCCCAAGATCGGACGCTTCCACTTGGTGATGAACTTTTTGTCGTAGAAAACGTTGCCCACACTTGTACATAAACTCCAAATTGCGCTGATCACTGTGGTATAATTTGTTTTCATGTAAGTTAATGGTAAATAGGAGAAATCTTCAATTAACCACAGAGCAAATTTAGGTGTGACATCAAATAATTTATTCAACTGTTTCTTTTTTTTTTCTTTCTCAACGGTTATAAACAATTGCCTATCTACTAATAAATGTACAACAACTGGATATTAACTTAGTTCAAATACAGTATATTTTATCTTAATTATTATTAACAGTAACTAAAACTACACAACTCTTATAAACTAAATTACTGTGCACATTGGTTCAGTCTTTAAATTGTTTATTGGCGCACTGCACTTGTTATTAAATGTTCTTATTGTTTATTCAAGTATGTTTATTGACTCACTTCCTTTTAGAATGTTTGAATTTCATGTTTGCTTTTCACCAAATTTTAACAACACTTAACTGTCTATTTTTCTTGCATATTTTGCCAAATAGAAATAAGGACTTGATAATTTATTCTTATAGTTATTAATTTGCCTTATTCATTTGCTCTATTGCAATATTATTATTCCTTCGCCTCATACCTTTTTATAATCGTTCACAAAATGTAGCAAACCTCTTTGTGTTAATTTGATTTTATTAGGCACTTTATTCTGCCAAATATAATAATTACTTTATTTTAAACTCAGATTCCAACCCTGTGAAAAGCCGGCTGTCTCCTTAGCGTTTCTAAATTCCTTCATTTATTTGAACACAGGCATTTCAAATTTGTCAAATGCATTTACTGGATTATAATTATAATGATTTTAACGATGCGGCCAGATGCAACATCTCTTCTCTGTGCTTATTTTACGTATTATATCGCACTGCAATCAGAGCAGGGGCGTAGGGCCCAATAGCATCTCAATATATGGATATGAAATGACAAAAGCATTTTAATAACTACATAATAATAAAGCAGCTTAAAAATAATGTTCCTAAAAGGATATGGGTTGTGATAACTTCGTTTTATCATTGGGATTTCCATTTCCTACAACAGTATTTGCAGTTCATTTATAAATAGTACAGTTACTTCGACACGAAGTGTACGAAGTATTGAAATTCCCTCATATCGAAAACCACTCTGAGTCAAATATCTCTAAAATTCGAGTCAACCGACTAATGAACCCACTATATGAAATCTCCGTTTCGGCGGTGCGGATCTTTTGGTGAAGATCCCAGCCCACTAGATTAATCCCCCGTATTGGGGGGTGCCTAAACGTGCTGTGCGGGGGATGTATGTTCGTATGTGTACACGATTCCGGTCGCCAGGAACCTTCCTGAAGTCTTGGATCGTTTTCATACCATAGGTCCTCCGAAAATGAAGGCAACATCAACTTTTGAGCTATGGTCGTCGGCAAAAAAAATTTTTTTTTTTGATAAATAACTGGTTCATAGCATTTCATTGTATTAGCGAAACGAAGTGATGCTGAGTATCGAAGTATTCTTGGAAAGCACGGAAGGGCGCTTTTCTTGGGTGGGGGGTACCGTATATTTATGATTGCAATTGTAATACAAATGAGTAAAGATTTATCTCAAAGAAGTAACTATTATAATAAAATGTAACACAAAAGTTTAATTCTTACATATTTGGTTTATATAGGGGCTGATGTCGTCATGTAGTTGGAGACATACACAATTGAAAACTGTTAACCTAAATTTATGATTAACGACAACTAGAAAGGTCATAACGTTTAAGAATAGAAATCTGTATTATCGTTTGTTTGATAACCAATGGTTTTGAAGGGTATTTTAAAATAACAGAGCAAAAGGGCTGTGAAAAATTTATAATAATTACATTGACAAGTTCAAGTTAAAACTGAATTTAATTGTCAATTTTAATTAATAATATACTGGTATGTACATATACATAATGTCATACGCATAAATAGTGACCTACAAAAGAATTGAGTGTGACCTTGGAAAAAACTAAGTGAGTGCATAAACTTATACTACAAAAGGAATTGCTGCCAACCATGAGAAGGATAGATGTTGCACAGACCAAGTGCAAAGGAAAACACAAAACATAAAAGAGCTCGAAGACAGAAGACTACCAAGTAAGTGTATTAAACTTCAATTAAAATCAGAACAAAAACAAAAGAAAAGCAGTAATAAGAAAGATTTATCTGCTACTTACAAATATAAAAATTGAATTCAATTGAACAACAAATTAGATAATTTACCATTGTACACATATAGTATAATTAAATAAAAATTGATTTGAATACAATTAATTGATTTACAAGTTTTATAAACCAAGGTTATAAAAATATAATAATTCAGATATGTTTTTAATAAACAATTGTCTTATATTATGTATTTTCCATTTTTTTTCTTGTTTATGTCCTAATAACATTTAACAGTAACCCAGAGAGACAAAAGTCTAATAACAAAAGTTATTACAATTGCATGCTCAAACTGTGAATAAAAAATGTAAGATTTAGAGCCAATTTTTGATAAAACCCTGAACACAATATTTATTTTAAATAAAATAAAATAAAAGGTATTAAACCACAGCAATATTGTAATGGTCTTAGGCCCAAGACTCAACTCTGCTTGTGGTACAGTTTAAGAAAAAAGTCAATAAGCACAGAGTTGGGGTGTTTTATGTAACTGCAATACTAAGCTTAAATTTCAATCAGTAAATGCATTGGAAAAGAGATGCCAGTATTAATAAATGAACTGACTAAGGAACGCAAAGAGCAAAGCTTGCTTTTCACAGGGTTGAAGTCGAAGTTCAAATTAATTAAATATTAGGTTTGGGTAGAATGAATAGCCAAGCCAAAAGAAATGAATAGTCACAAAAAGGTGTGCTATGTGCAGGTCAATGAAGCGTATTTAGATATAGCTAAGTAGGTAAAGTTGTGGGCAATCTAGAAAGGTATAAAAAGCCAGAATAAAATAATAATGTCGCAAAGAGCAAATTAGAAGGCTGGCAGAAAGTCAGGAAATAGTAATTGGAAAATCAGGCAGCAAGACATAATAAAGCAAGGGAAAAGCAGACAGCAAGACATGAAAAAAGCAAGTAAAAGCAGACAGGACATCGAAAAGCATTTATGAAGGAAATGAACTCTTTAAAATGATCACTGCAATTACGCAGAGCAAATAATAAAACGTGTGATGGCGCAAAGACACATTTTAACAATTAAAAATGTGGACAATATTTTAGATATAAGAAATTTGTAAATTTAATAATTTGTAAGTACACTTATTTCAAAATGTATTTAATTTGAACATGGCTAATTTCCGTTTGTATTGGTAACCATAGTAATAGATTAGTTTTTGTTTAATAACGGAGGAGAGAACAAATGAATTAATTTAGAAGCTTAACATGTAAGTTTGTGCTCCACAACAACGAAAGTTTTTATACAATAAAATTAAAATATTTCGAGCAGAAAAGTGTATCATTGTGTTCACTAAGTGTTAAGGTTCTCGTGGGAACGTCAGTAGCGATTTCCCCAACAATAAAATTAATTTCCACCACGAGCACCTCCGGAGGTTGCGGTCGCCATCCACATCAAGATTCCGATGATGAATTCCGGCCAAAAATTGGGTCCAGAGCCAGAGTTTTCTACTTCGCCGCATCAGGCAGGAGTGCAGGATAGCGACCAACAACAAAAACACCGGGGGAAACCGTTCCAGAAGAAGATATCAGCTGGGGCCCCTTTCCGAACATTGAAACAAAGACATAAAATCTTAAGGTACTGTTTTAACCTAAAAATAACAGCATGAGCATCCAGAAATTTGTGTGCATGCGAGACCAAACCTTGCTTATCAAGATACAAGCATATCCTAGCATCCAGCGAAGGTGCAATTCAAATTAGAAGCATAAAACAATTGCCAAAATCGGACGGCGTTCCTTCTGACGTCACATACAAATTAATGCCTGAAACAAACGATAATAATAACCGCCAAAGCGCTACGATTTAAATAAATACCTCTTCGAATGTTCACAAATTTTGATTTTAAAGTCAACAACGCTTGCCGCGCTATACGAACCATTTTGTAGTTGTGACAGCATTGCATACATTAGCGACTGCGTATTTGGAACACAGTGGCGCACCAGAATAAGTCAAAAATTTACAAATTATTAGGAATACACCACTGGGAATAGAGTTAATTGTTCTACCGAGCTAGCGTTACGATAATAAACTGCAGATAAATAAAATACGAATAGGGCATAATACTATTTATTCGGGCCAAGTACATAAAAATACAAAACTGCAATATTTTAATCAGATTAAGTCTTACATTAAATTTTAAAACCATCTTAATTTATATAGCAAGCACAAAGTGGAGCTTTCAAACCATCTCAATTTACTGGCGCCCAACGTCGGTGCATAAATAAATTAATGATAAAGGCTAAAGTAAATTGGTAATTTAAGACATTCCAATGTGTCGGAAAATTTGCAAAATTGTTTAACCCATTTAACTTTCGTTCCCAGGATAAGTAGGGATTGTTGAATTTATTCTGAAATCTGTTTGTGTGTGGGTAATTTTGTCCGTAAGTGCGAGCATGTTGAGTTGTAGGCAAAGGAAAAATGAAGAAGGAAAGGAAGAACAACAGCAAACAGAAGAAGTGATTGAAATATCAGAACCACCAACAGAAGAGCGACTGCAAAGGGATCAGGCTGAGGAACAACAGCCCCAAGCCGCAAAGGAAGCAACGCAATTAAGTGTAATTATGGAAGCAATAATACAAATGCAGAAGCAGACAGCACAGAGTGTGCAGGAGATAAAAAAAGATGCAGAAGAACGTGAAAACAGGTTACAAGAAGCAATCCGTCTAAAAGCCGAAGAACGGGAAAAAAGGTTACAAGAAGCTAACTGAATTGAAGCAGAACAACGGGATCGAAGGTTACAGGAGGCAATGTGAAGTGACACGGAAGAAAGAGAAACTAGGGGACATAACCATACCGACTTAATGATTCAGGGGTTAAAACTAGAATTGGAAAAGATACAAATGGATAGCAAACAAAAACTGCAAGCGAATGAGCTACAGGAAAAACTGGAAGAATTTAAGAAGACGACTAAAAATGAAATTTAAGCTTAGTATTGCAGTTACATAAATCACCCCAACTCTGTGTTTATTGACTTGTTTCTTAAACTGTACCGCAAGCAGAGTAGAGTCTTGGGCCTAAGACCATTACAATATATTACAATCAAAAGGAGTGGATATAAAAACATACAATAGTCAATAATACGTTATAGCCAATTTATTACAGCAGATGTGGCATCTACAAAATCATCTAAGGTGCCCTGAAATGGTCTATGTGCGTACTAGGACTGGGGTTTGGGAAGACTCAGGCTTTTTGGACCCGTCGAGTCCGAGTACAATTCAGTCGGACCCGTCGAGTCCGAGTCCTAGTATTTGATATTTTATGTTCAAATATATCTATATAGTCGGTTCAGTAAACATAAAAACACAAAGTGGGCTTTGATTTACAAAATGTCCTGAGTGTAGTTCCAAATTTGATCTGTGTCTAGGAATGTACTTACAAAAAGTTACTAAAACAAATAGGTTAAGGGCGTGACATCTGTCATAAATGTTATAAGTAATTACTTTTAAGGATATTATTCAAACACTGTGTTGAATACTATTGACGTAGAGTTAATTAATAGTTATGTTTATTACATTTTATAAAAGTTTGACGGCAAATTTCCGGAAAAATATCTACTTTCATACTAAAATAGTGAGAATTATTAATTGTCATTTTTAAATTCAAACCTGTCTTTATGCAGGTGTGAAAACCTATGCAAAACAAAATACAGATTCTCTAGTACAAAAATTGTATGCATATGCCAAGTTCATAAAAATTAAAATGTTTTTGTGTTAACTGAACAGACTATATATTCTTTTATCTCGTTACAGCACATATTACATCGACGGTTTTTTCATGGGTGTCTAACATTTTTAACACTGTTGTAACGAGATAAAAAAACAGTGTATGTATAATTTTCTTTTGTTTTATCAATAATTCATTATTACAACAAACACGTCATTAATCATTAAGATGAAGAGTATACAAAAGAGAATTATGTACAAGAACTTGTAAAACAAATAAAAACTAAGAAACTGAAAAAACACATAACTAATATAATATAATAAAGTTAAAACATAAGAACCATTCTACAGAAGTACAATTTTACAATTAGGTACCTAATAGTACAACAAAATTTAAATAACGTTGACTCGGGTCTCGCCGAGTCCGAGTCCGGGTACCCGGACCCGAAAATCCTATCTAGGACGTCATATACCTTAACTTATGATATTTAAAATTTATTACAAAGATTATTAGTATACATAATTTGTAAAATGTATCGGCCTGTATACACAAATAATAAGATTACTTCCTAAGCGATGTCTTGTGTGTAATACTTAGAACTCATATGTGTAATTAAATTACATTTGTGTTGCTTAATTTTCACTAACAATGCACGTATATGGCTTTTCTCGCGAGTCTTCACATCTGTGCTTAATTTTTTTTCTGCGCTATTCTATATTCATTAACAGAACAACTGTACGGGTTTTCTCCTGTATGAGTCGTCATATGTGTAACTAGATGACTTTTACGTGCTGCTTTGTATTCACAAACGAAGCATTTGTATGGCTTTTCTCCTGTATGAGTTTTCATATGTTGAACTAAATTACTTTTTGTTGCTGTTCTATATTCACAAACACAGCAACTGTACGGCTTTTCTCCTGTATGAGTTTTCATATGTATAACTAAATTACTTTTTACTGCTGTTCTATATTCACAAACACAGCAGCTGTATGGTTTTTCTCCTGTATGAGTTTTAATATGTCTAACTAAACTACTTCTATCTGCTGTTCTGTAGTCACAATCCGAGCAACTGTAAGGCTTTTCTCCTGTATGAGTTCTTATATGTGCAACTAAATGACTTTTGATTGCTGCTTTATATTCACAAACTGAGCACCTGTATGGCTTTTCTCCTGTATGTGTTTTCACATGTACAAATAAATCGCTCTTATATGCTGTTCTGTATTCACAAACTGAGCATCTGTATGGCTTTTCTTCTGAATGAGTTTTCATATGTAGAACCAAATTACTTTTTACTGCTGTTCTATATTCACAAACACAGCAACTGTATGGTTTTTCTCCTGTATGAGTTTTAATATGTCTAACTAAACTACTTCTATCGGCTGTTCTGAAGTCACAATCCGAGCAACTGTATGGCTTTTCTCCTGTATGAGTTCTCACATGTGTAACTAAATGACTTTTAATTGCTGCTTTATATTCACAAACTGAGCATTTGTATGGTTTTTCTCCTGTATGAGTTTTCACATGTACAACTAAATCGCTCTTATATGCTGTTCTGTATTCACAAACTAAGCATTTGTATGGCTTTTCTCCTGTATGAGTTGTCATATGTTTAACTAAATTACTTTTTTCTGCTGTTCTATATTCACAAAGCGAGCAACTGTATGGCTTTTCTCCTGTATGAGTTTTCATATGTTTAACTAAATTACTTTTCACTGCTGTTCTGTATTCACAAACCAAACAACTGTATGGCTTTTCTCCTGTGTGAGTTTTCATATGTCTAACAAAATGACTTTTACGTGCTACTTTGTATTCACAAACTGAGCAAATGTATGGCTTTTCTCCTGTATGTTTTTTTACATGCACAGTTAAATCGCTCTTATATGCTGTTCTGTATTCACAAACTGAGCATCTGTATGGCTTTTCTCCTGTATGAGTTCTCATATGAATAACTAAATTACTTTTACGTGCTGCTTTGTATTCACATACCGAGCATTTGTGTGGCTTTTCTCCTGCATGATCATTTGTATGCCTAATTAATTTACTTTTATATCCTGTGTTGTTTTCATAAACAGCGTAACTATACGGTTTCTCTCCACTACAAGCAGTATTTACGTTATTTTTGTCGAATGTTTTCTCTTCATAATTTTCATATTTTAATTCGATGATTTCTTGTTTAATAGATAGATTATCAAAACTTTCATTGCTATTCATGTTTTGCGATATGCATGGTGTAGTTCCTGTAGAACTACAATACTTATTTTCCATAGTTTCTTAATGAATGGTAATTGTTTGAACGTTTCTTTCAATAATATATGAGCCAAAGGAATTTGGATCTTCACATCTAGAACAAAAGCAGATTGTCATTCAAATTCAGTTATTTATTTATGAATTTACGAAATAACTCCATTAACAGTTTAAAATTATATAATCTAACATAAAAACATAGTACATTTACATTTACTTAAAGACGGGGCGCCGTTAGAAAACTTCCCAGGGAGGGACAATATTTTTAGAGTCTATAAAAAGAAACATTTGATGTGCACCTAAAAAATGTTTGATTTTAAAAAATATAAAAACAAAGTGCTACAAGGTTTGGAAAAAATACCTGTATTACCAACACGTTTTGTGTATCTAAATCAACAATAGTGGGCATTTTACTTGTAAAAAATTGCACGTGCAAGGTACAACATTCATATATCAGAAATAATAAAATCATTACGTTCTTTACTACATCTTTACCTCATGGTTTGGGCATCAAAGCGCACAAAACAGGGAAGCGTTAGTAATAGCAATACACAATAATGTAGACAAAATTAATTAACAAATAGAATAATAGGATGGAAAAAATACACATACCATATAGATAGGATCGAAGTCACAAATAAAAATAATGTAAACCATGATACACAATAATCTAAGAGTAGTAACTCAACCAGGAAGTGAATACGACTAACTTGAGATAAGTAAAGCGTTTATTTTAAATATCTGCAAATATTCCATGCAACTGCACTGGGATTTGGTGAGCCATTGAATTTACTACTTGAACGTGCCGACACAAGAAAACCCAACATCGGTCAACCCTTATATAAAGGCGTCAAGAAACGGAAATCTAAATATTGTTTTGCATCACGCTGAGTGACAAATTCATACATGCCTCTCATCTCGATATTTCGGTCATCGGCTTATTCAAAAGAATCGGTTCTGTAAAGTGACCGGGCCCTTAGGGCAGACAAAAGAATAAATCGTTGCTGTTATAACGCACACTATCTAATATTGTTATACCATATCAATAATTTCTGTGCGGTGAGTTTTTATTACTTATTACTTTTTATTTTTACTGAGAAAATACTATAAAAAAACAATCGCTATGTATTTGTTCTTAAAAATTAATGCGAGAAATTATACTTGCGATCTTGAGCCAGCGTTTTGAAGTTTGGTTCACGTGGGGTACAGCTTATTCGTAGAGTGTCTTCAAGGTGGGCGTCCGTTAATCTTGAACGATATTTGTTCTTCAAAAAATTCATTTTTGAGAAAGATATTTCACAAACATATGTGGAGCCAAACATAGTAGCAAGGTTAATAGCTAGTTTTCCGCAATTTTCATACTTTTATGAAACATGTTTACCTCAAAATTCTTCAGTAGATGCAGTTTTATACATTACCAAGGAAATATCTTCTTCATTTGAAGTAAAGGCTTTGAAATATGAACAACTTCGCAGCCATGTCAGTCCATTCTGCCGCTGCGGAAACTTCATAAGATGATTTTAAGAATTGCGACAACTTCCCTATCTCTGCAAAGTCTTGGAATCTTGCTGCAAATTCCTTCCCAAGATTGGACATAAAAAACACTGCAATGTCTACTTCAGAATTTTCCTTTTTATATTCAAGAATTGTTGAAAAACAAATAAATTCTTGGTTTGTAGTATCTTTTTCAAAGATATCTTGCTTGCGACAGAAAGCACAGACACTTTGGATCAGATCACATATTAATTTCCCATTTCCTTGTAACTCGGTTTTGAGCACGTTCAGAACGTCTTTCAGGAAAGCCACAGCTAGCATATTGCACTCGTTTGCTAAGAACTCCAAGTACTTCCTTGCTTCCTGCATATTCAAGTTTTCTAAGAAGGAGGTTACGTGTTCTTTTATTTGCCAGAAACTTTCAATCACTCAACCTTTACTTAGCCAACGAACATCGTTGTGTTGCAGTAAGTCAGGATACGCCGAATCACATTCAGATAAAAACTCCTTGAACTGTCTGTGCTGAAGAGCAGAACGAGACCTCATATAATTAATCAATTTCACCAAGCTGCTACTTCTTTCAGAGTAGCACTAAGTTTTCCACAAAAAGTTGTCTGGTGAATTAAACACTGATAAGACAGTAGCCGAGCATTCTTATCCCTGATTCTGTTTGCTAGTCCCTTTTCTTTGCCCGTCATCGCTGGGGCCCCATCAGTTGAAAAGGACACCATTTTATCCACACATATAAACAAATACATTAAACCAGAGTTTATTGATGAAAATAAAATATTGAACAATACACGTTTGCTTACGGCACTTAACAAGGCTCGTTTGATCGTTAACATCTATAACATTTTTCCGTTACACATGAAATATGTTACCTCACATAACGGGCTGACTGGCTTCAAAAGTCAAAACCGAACACAGAAAAAGCATGGCATATCACTAGGCTACTAGAAAAATTGAGTTTAATTTAAGAAATAAGGTTTCCTAGATCAAAACTTTAAATTATGGGGGGAGGGGGGTCAAAGTCCTTATATGTCAATTACGTTAGACATATCATTTGTTTACTAAAAATTAAAAATTTACTATGTTCGGTTTTAAAAACCAGTCATGCGGTATGTGAGGTAACATATTTCATGTATAACAGAAAAATGTTGATAAAGAAGATGAGTAAGTGTTCGAGTGGTACAGAACGATAGCTTGCTGGAAATTTTTACAGATATTTAAAAATTGATAAAATCAGTGTTTGAGAGAGGAAAAATAAATTCTGCTTTAAATTATTTAACACCTGCAGCTCCATCTACAGGCCATAGTGCTGAAACTATTGCAAAATACAGCAAACAGTACAGAAGAATCTGTCGTGAATGAATATGTAGATCTGCCAACAAAATTCATCGGAAAGTAGCCCGAAAATAGTTGACTACCGTAAAACTATTGAGATTAACGTAAACGATTGTTAGAATTTTCTTCCAGTGGAGGGATTATACATGTGTTGTTTTATAGATGATAAACGTAAGACAAAAATAAATGTTGTTTCTGCAATAAAAAATATGTATTTGTAAAAATCAGTGTACGAAATAAAAAAAACAATAAGCAATGTTGTGAAGAGTAATATTCAGAGGGTTGTAGAGCGTAGTCTGCATACAAAATTTTCTTTGCATTACAGACAATTTTAATACATAGCTGTAAACATTTTGAGAATCTGATAACATTTTGAGAGATATTGCGGGAATCTTGGGAGATATGAGGAAGATCTCAGAGGTTCTCCGGAGATCTGAGGAGATCAAGGGAAATCTTTTACACAAGGATATCTCCTGTACAATTAAATCCTTTGCCATGGATCCCTCGTTTGTTTAAAAAAATCATTCATTATATAGTTTTAAGAAGTGTATACATGAGTTACTCATTGATTGGCAGTGATTAATTTGTTTTCGTGCAGTGATTATTCAGATTTTGAAAGAGACGACCACATCTCTGAATTGCGTTTAATTATAAAGGTTTACTTGAATTATTGTTTATTACCCCTAATTTCTATACTAAGCTAATACAATCCCACACCTAACAACTAATGAATACAATACAACACAATGTCCCTCTGTACTAATACCTGCTCAGGAATCTCTGCAACCAAAAAGGGGTAGCATGGGAGTTTACGCTCGCGGCCTCTCAGCCGAAGATGGGAGTGGATTCCGAAGAGCGGATTACCTGTAATTTCAGGATCCGGAATGGGCGCCACGCCGTTGCCTAGCTTCAGTTTAATTACTCCCAGTTGAAACGAGTAACGGCGAACCTAAATTGCTTATACAAGAAAGCAGAGACTCGATGCAGTAGCAAATAAAAGTCAGAGTACATTAATACACATATAATGACCAACACGGTACCAAAATATACAACACAACCTGTACATATGGGAAAATGGTATGCGAACCAGCTAATTAAAACATACAAGTATACGATACATAAAAAGTAAATGAGCATAAAGCCCTATTTAGCATAAGTACATTTTAAAAGGCAATTCAAATTTTTGACCTTAATCAGGTAATGTAATTAAAATTCAATAAAATTGAGTGATTATGTAAATTTGGAATCAGAAACTAATGGTCCTTAAACGCTGCTTCTGCACACGTCATGAAAAAGGAAGCCCAAAGCATTCGTGGCTCTATCTTTAACGCTATCTACACCTGGTATTTGTACCGTTAAACAGATCTGTGTATATGTACTTCCAGAAGCCAACTTGGCTTATCAATTGAGCTGGTCGTGTGTATTACTACGTTCAAGTTGCTATAATACTATAAATGAGTATCTAAATGTTCAATTATTAATTATCAAAATCAAATGATAAGGAGAGATCCTTTTCATAAAGCCAAACACAATTTTTGACAGAAAATGTGAACTTTAAATGTTTATTTAATAAGCTAATCCCTAAGGTTTAAACTGTACGACATGGTCGTAGCAAATAACTACATATTATTACCAAAATGAGTAATCGAGATGCAACGAGTTACAAACGGTTGCGCTGGTCGCTTTTAATTTAAGGTAATTAAAACCAATGCATTAACAACAAATAATTCCACACAATGCATTAACATAACAAATCAGCTGCTTTCTAAACTCGGCAGCAAGTAAATCAAATCATTGGTGACAATTAATAACAGATTCCACAACGTTATGGGCGGTGTTCAAACCTCAACGAAGTAGATTAGGGCGATGTTCTACAGGTGAAAGGTCCGCATGGCCCCAAATCTGGCACGGAGAGATCTAACTTGAAATCCACTGCAGCATCGGGACAGGCGAGTCGCCTCCTTCAGAGTGGCGCTTGCAAGGAAATTCGAGTCGGCAATACGACGCCGCCCAAGGTAAAAAAAAGTCCCCTATACAAGAAGCTTCGTTTTAAGAATTTCCACTTAACGAATTATGCTACCTACCCAGGAAAACGCATCCAGGGAGACTTCTGACACAAAGGAGCACTACGTTACATAAATCAATGAACAAAGAGCGGCTGGAAGCCCACCATCGCACAAAACGAGCGTTTTACAATACATCAAAATGGACGCTTAACGGCAAAAGCACACATCGCCCGCAGTCAATTCGCTTGTTTTTCAAAAATCGATAAAAATGAGCGTGCCTTCCAACACGACGAATGGGAGAATTTATCACGTCAATATTGACCAATAAAGCGATCGAACCCAAAAATCGTCGCTAGTGGGTCAGATGAATGCGCCCCCTAATGGTCAAAATATCGACTTAAAAATTGCACACTACAAATGCGGGTAAAAAGCTAAGCTAAACGCACGTTAAGTTGCCTAATTCCAGTCGCGAATAAGCTGCTAACATTGGAACGTAACATGTTATTATATTTTTTTCTCTTTTTCCATACCTCGGCACATCATTTCTACCGGAGCAATTTGTTTCATTTATATGTTAAGTGTAAGAACAATGCTTCAGAAATAAAGTAACTGAACTTCGGCTTTATTGTCACTTCAAATAATATTGATGTGTTTTGGAAAATGTATAATGTACAAATATATATGACAACAATAAAATCTATTATTATTATTATAAGGAAATTGAATTTGGCAAATAACCTGTGTAATAGCAGACAGACAACAGAATGTCATAGTTAATTGTATCAAATGCCTTGGATTAATCCAACAAAATACGAGCAGTTACTTGACCTATATCAGTAGCTGGGATTATGCCATCAGTAATATTCAGCAGCGTCATAGCACAGCTATGTCCCTTTCTGAAACCAGACTTTGTAACCGGTAAAATATTATTCGAATTCAAGTATTGACGCAATTGCTGCAATATGACTCTCTCCAGTACTTTGAATATTTTGATATATTTTTTTAAAAATCTATTTCATTAAAATTAAGAAAAATCTGTGAAAAATTTCTAGCACATTATCTTAGGATAAAGCCAAAAAAATTACACCGTTATGACCATTGGTTACCGAGATATAAAGCAGTTTTCTAAAGTCTACGAATGTGAAGTTCGAAGAGGCACTGAGGGAGAACCACAGGGGCAAGTTGGTGGGCGTTTTTGGAAAATTTATCTTTTGTAGTGCTTTAACTGCCCAAAGTTCTAATTTCCCCTAACTATTCCCGACGTCATCCCTTTATTTCCAGGCCTACGTAGTGAAAATCAGTGACCGACGTGGCGCGACACTTGTATCAATCAAAACATGTAGCCTAGAATAAATCGTATTTTTTACAACAATAAATCAATACAGATAATTCTTGCACTAAACATTTCAATATGGATTCACAAACAGCAAAGAGGCCAAATCTGCCCAAGTATCCTCGTTCTCAAGATACTCAAACAACACGGCCACCAAAGAGCATGGCCATCGCGCGGGTTTTTGCTCGACTTCACAAGGTGCAAGGCACATTAAGCTAGAAAATGCTGGGTGTTCATATACAAATTATACGCGGTCCAAGCCGAAATTCTATGTTAAGAAGAATAATCTAGAATATTTAATATTAAATAATTCATATCCACAGGATAAAATAAGGTTACCGACAATGCATACATACATAAATAGGGTCAACTAAATAAACAGAAAATGATGTTCTATTACACTTTATTTCCAATAGGTATTGAACTTTTGATCAAAACTTATGCACAATATTTTCATAATTGGTACTGCTGATTCAACATTGATCTTACTGTATTGTAAATATAACACAATCATAAATTTTCACTAATAATCCACTAGTAATCCCACCCAGCTCGCTGCGGATACTCTGCATACCGTGTATCACATCAGTTACTACACATAAATCGCAGTTTAGTTACTTCATAAGCCAATTAAACATTTTTGGTAATACAACCGTAAGTGTAGAACTAAAATACAGATGCAACTTCATCTGCATAAATTATTTAATTCTATTTGCATTAGAACCAAGATTGCTATAAATTTAGTGAGAGTAAGTATACTACATGCCCTTAAGATTTGAGGAAAGTTGAACATAGTTAATTTTGTACGAGAATTAGTATTATAATATAATAAGTGTTAATTATTTATCAAGTAATAATTGATATTATGTGCTGAAATGCCAATATTTTTTATTTAGAACCAAAGTGAACGTGAATACATCACTCACAAGGCGATATCAATAATTGTTTATTGAATAAGGACAATTAAATGTGTTACACGAGTTACAAAACTGCCAACAGCAGTGCATAACATTTTTATAAATCCATACTATAGTATTAGGGCAATGATCGTATATCTTCATATTCTATTTATTTTGTTAAGTGGTAATGTACTTTCAAAAGAATGACACATTTGAAACTTATTAAAATTACTTGTTTGGCAATTTTAGGCGTTAAAACCCAACAGAAGTTTTTAATTTTAAATATTAATGCATTGTTAAAATTGTAGTAACTTATTCAGAGCAAAAGCGTTATTACATAAGTAAATGAAATCTTTATTTAAGTATATATTTTGCAGAAATCTAACTTGCAAAGTGCATGATAAATATTATACTGCTTTAAATAACTTTTAATTATTATACACATTCAAAGAGTATACTACTATGAGATGCAAGTTTATTTAGGTATGAGAAAAAAACATTTCCCAAACCAACAGTAGAAAAGGTAAATTAACTATCAAAGATTGTAAGCAATCAATCAGTTATTTTAAGAATTACAATTAACCAGTTTATAAGCAACATTAGAAAAACCAATATTAACACAAAAGTTACTGCACATTTCTGATGTATTTTTGAGTGAGTGAAGTGTTTTCTGACTGCTAACAATCGTTTCCCATGTTCAAGTGACAATTGTTTAAATTTATACCTGAAGCCTGTGACGTAAATCTACAGAATCAGAAAAGACATCTTGCCCGTACTCCATCAGATGCTACACTTGAAGTTTTGTCAAGGTTCTGAAAGGAAAGAATATTCATATTACATGTTTGCCGGTCATTTACTTACTGAAATATTATTAGACATTTACGAATACTGTACTGTTATACAGTGTGTCTCGTAGCACATGCAAGATAAAGAAGTTTTTACAAATTAAAATTAAATGGAATTGAGCGAAAACGAACCATGAATTACAATATTTATAGTTAAAATTGAGGCATTTCGATAAACAACTTAACTAGAACGATGTAAATGAATGTGTTTTATGCGCGCAGAGAGACGGATGACAAAGCATCACTGGATGGCTGCACAGCAGATTATTTAAAGGAAACATTGAAGTTTATCAGGATTTATTACTGGCGTTTCCCTAGTTGCATATGCCGGCAGCCACACTATATTGTGATACGTACCAGACACACCGCCTGTAAAGGTGAAGTTTTTCGTATTTTAGGTTATATTACAGATATACTGCAAGTACGGCGGTACGGTCTGAAATTATTTAAACAAACTCCTGTAACAATTTTCTCACCAATGGTAACTATATAACGGTTTAAGTTTCACAAACGCCTAATATCAACAATAAAACCCAGACCGTAAAACGTATAATGGCAATTGGCTATGGATTAATGATTTGCAGAAGTGCAGCGCCCGTCACCGCAATCGAACTTTCGCGCATGCGCACTTGATTACGCGCGAGAATGTGATCAGCGTTTCCACAACAGTGGGTTGTGGCGTTGTGGCTGTAGCACAGGTGTTGCCACTTCTGTTATCTCCTATACAGGGTAATTCATTAGCCTTTTTACAAAATTTGGCAACGGAAAGTAGATCTAATTTCAGGAAAAAAAGCAGATCAAGATGTCCTGTTGTTCTTTGTTCATATTTTACAGAGATTACAGAGATAATTTATATATTACACGGATTTCTACGGCTGGCGCCGCCTCTCCGTCCCCAGTTTCCAATCTTTTCTCTCATAGCATATATTTTCTTCCAGGCCTCTTGATTTCATTGCTTCCTCCACATCATCTCTCCAGCTTCTTCGAGGCCTTCCTCTCTTTCTTCGCTCTGGAGGAATCCATTCTAATATTTTCCTTAGCCATCTATTATTATCCATTCTTTTTGCGTACCCGAACCAAATTAATTGTTTCTTTTCAATTTCGTCTGTAATAACTCTCTCTATGCCCATGTTTTCTCTAATCACTTCATTTCTAATTTTTTCAGCTCTAGATCTTCTGCAACTTCTTCTTAAACAGTCCATTTCTGTAGCCAGTAGTTTTCGTCTGTTAGGTTTACTTAAATCCCACACCTCCGCTCCGTATACTATTACACTTTGAATAATGGTCTTGTAAATACGTTTTTTCGTTTCCTTCCTTATGTCTTTCTTCCACAGGATTGAATTTAATGCTCCAATAGCTTTCCTACCTTTGGTTATTCTTTCTATAACTTCGTCGTTGCGATTCCCTTGCTTGTTAAACAGAACGCCCAAGTATTTACATATCTGTACACCCTGTATTATGCCATTTTCCAGCGGTAAATCGTTGCATTCATCGTTTCCTATTGTTAAGTATTCGCATTTTTTCAGGTTCATACTAAGTCCGGCTAGTTCGTATTCTGCTTTTAATTTTCTGACCATATAGCTCAAATCTTGTTCATCTTCCGCTATCACAACTTGATCGTCGGCAAAAAATAAACTATAAAGTGTGTCTTCACCCGTGTCTTCACAGAGATAATTTAACATGATAAAAACTAGTAACTTTCAATTACATGATAACCTGTAAACAATAGTTGTCTGTTTATGTAAAAACTTTATATCACAGTTTAAAGAAAAAAGGGTAGTACAAAATTAGAAATAAAATAACGAATTTTAATTTTTAGGTTCAGTTTTCTCGAAAACTACCCTCTCAGCGATTCCAAAAAAGAGTACATACCATTTGTATGTAAAAAATTCTAGTCTTTTATATGATCTAATCAGAATTGATCAAACTTTTGACTGTAAGAAGTTATGACAGAAAACATTCCCCCATTCTTGCATAAACTACCCCTTTTGAACTTTATACCAACTTTTTTCACTGTCATCTAATTTCGAATAAAAAATTGCATAATTTAACTAAACTACACCAAATTTGCTTTATCTGTACTATTTTAATTAAATAATATCCGTGTTTTTTATTACCATAATCAGGGCTGTCGCTCCCTTATGACGCATTTCCGGACCTATGTTTATAAAAACATTTTTTCATAAAATTAAATCTACTTTCCGTTGCCAAAGTTTGTAGAGGCTAGTGAATCACCCTGTCTAATCCATTACGGAAACTCCCGTGACGAAACTGTCAATATCAGTTGGTTAATATGAAAATCGCTAGTAGGGTGTTAGTAATTTTATGTTGGCGCCATTTTCAATTTAAATTTCAAGTTTTTGTTTTTTACTTTCACTTTGACATTTGAATTATTGAAGTACATTTTCATTAAATATCTTCTTATAATTAAACATTTTTTTTAAATATAATGGATGAAGTGATTCAAAAACGAAATCTACTTTCAGCTAGAGAAAAAGAAGAGGTATGTAAATATTGCTTATAACGACAAGATTCGTCTTGGTGCATATATAATACAAGATTACTTACTAAAGTTATCAATAATAGTAGATTATATTATAAGTGAGAGAAATGCCTCATTATTTGCGAGTGAGAATTTCTCACGAGCTTATAATGGCATTTCGCTCACGTGTGATATACGACGTTTTATCTTACAGTAGCCATTCTTGTGTCAGAATATGTCGCGAAATAAATTTATAATTAGTCGGCTATGATTTGTGATATACGTTTGACAGTACTGAAGTGTATTGGCAGTACTGAAGTGCACTCGCGATTCAAAATTCTCACTCGCAAATAATGATGCATTTCTATCACATAATATAATCTACTATTTTACTTTGTTTCACTAAAACAACTATTCATATTTAAGTTTAGCAAAATAACAAATAATTTGTTATAACCTTACTTACTTACAATTTTGACGCTACTGACGGTTAAGTGCAATCAGCTGAAATAGTAGGTACTCAATACTTATCAAGTAAATCCACAATTTTGCATTTGACACTGTAAAAATGTCACAGGAGTTTCCTTAATGGATTATATATCACACGCCAAATAATCGCGAAATCAATGCAATTTTAAATCCATTCATACCTAATTATCAGACTGGAAATATGCAAAATGTCTGTATTTTTTGGTATATTTTTTGAAACTTGGTATTTACATGTTTCATGCCTTTTTAATTCATTTTTTGTTGCATATTTTGCATATTTTGTATTAACTTTTATAATGCATATGCAGCGTACTATTTTGCTTATTTTAATGATTTCATTGCATATTTTGTGATAATTTCTATAATAAATAGGCAGCATTATACTTTGCATTTATTTTCTAAATTCCCTGATATCTTGAAAACGCGCTGTGGATTTCAAATGGAAAAACCCAACCATTAGCCAGGTAAAAAAAACAGGGAGGGTTGCCTTGATAACAATAAGGACAGTTAAACAGCTTATTTTCTTCTAAGAATGCAGGCTGCAGGGCAATAACAATTTAAATGCAAGGAAAGCTAAAAGTCGGGAATGTAACAGCATAAAAAAAAGCTTCCCGGCGTTTTCTTACCGCCAGAGCCCGTTTTGACTTGATGGGGAACCTGAATAAATTGTGTCATATTTCTTGCTGACCGTTACATCCATTCCAGTGAATGATCTATGTGAATTCGACCAAAGCAATTCAATTGCAATTGCAAAATGAAAAGAAACTTTTAAAAAGCCATCTGTTGCAAATGAGCTAGCATATATTAAATCTAATTTTGCTTGCATTGCGTTATAGAAAAAATGCAAAATAGAAAGCTTTCGTTGGAAGAAGGTATTGACATAGTTGCAAAGGTACCAACTACAAGTTCAAAAAGTAGTGGGCTTAAAAGTAAGAAAATAAAAGTAACATTTCTGGATATCATAAACAAAAATGAAGAATTCGCGGAATTAAAAATTAGTAATCAAGTTCTGAGAGGTTTTAATTTGAACGAATCTTTAAACACGGATTCTCAAATTGTATGTAAATTGAAGTATGCACCAATCACTTCATGTGAAGTTGAACGTTTATTTTCAATGTATAACCGTATATTAGATGACCGCAGGGTAAATCTTACTTTAGATTAGTGATGGGCTTATTCGAATAAAAAATAACGGTTATCCGGTTATTGAAATAACCTGTGTAACTCGGTTTTCGTTCCAAGTATTCGGATGAAAAATAACCTCATCCTGATACGTACTACGTGCCGCGTCTCAGCGACCTGCGAGTGATCGAAATTCTGTAAATAATACGGCATTCATAACTCATATAACTTTTTCTACATATGTACTTGATTGACCCAAGTCAGGCTCGCGGCTGCTTGTTGATGTTATTAAGACATTTGAGACTCCCAGTCGACGAGTTAAATTTATGGGGCCGTTCCTATTAAAGATAACGTTCTGCTGAGTATGAGATTTGCCGAAGCAAATTTATAACGACCTAAATTTTTGCTTCCAAACGCGGTTGATTATGCCTAATAAGGGATAAACAGAAACCGAAATAAGCTTTTCCAATATCGTCAAAGATTTATATTTAATTTTTAATAACGGAGCAGCGGGGCAAGAAGTGGATTTCGATGTTGAAAATTTTAAGTGTGTGTTCTTAGAACCGCGGAAGGCTGAACGTAGATAAATGATGGATTTTAAAATATACCGGTATGATGTGCAAGCGAAAAGGGAAGGGTGACTACTAGAGAACTTTAGGAACTAAAAATAGATTCAACAGATACTTTGTATTCGCATATTTATAATTTCTTTATGATTAGTATTGATATAGCTATTCTCAATGGTTTAAACTTCTTAGAAATCAAATAAAAATCATTTATACAATTATTATAATTAACGATTAACTGAGTTCCTCTGCTATCTGCAAGTTACGATGCCGATGCAGATGACGGTGAACCGCCAACCGGCAAACCGGCTGACTTAATCGAAACGAATCGAGAGCCAAAATTGATTCGAATGATTATTCAAATAATCAATCGGTTATTAATATGATTCAAATGCAATTCGGTTATGAAAATTGTCCGGTTATGCCCATCACTACTTTAGATAATTTAGAAAAATATTTGATTACCTACTGTTTCCATAATGTCTTAAATGTATACTATATTACGTGTTTTATTGTAACAATTTTTAAATGCGTATTATATACTTTTGAAAATTAAATTAAATTTTTATTTTTAAATTTACATCTGCATATGCAAGTTAATATTTGCATATATAAGTGCATATTTCACATGTTTTGTCTGCATATTTGTATGCATATTTCAAAATTTTTTAGTGCATATTTTCCAGTCTCCGCTAATTATACTCGTAATTACCTATGCTTTATAGATTTGGCGAAAGCGTTTGACCGAATTAAACTAAATGACGTCATCAATATACTAGATGAAAAAGAGACACCAGAAACTCTTCTGAAATTAATGGAAAACATAAACATTCAAAACCTTACAAAAATCAAAGTAAATAATAACTTAATGGAATCAATCCTGATAACAACAGGCGTAACACAAGGTGACCCTCTAAGTCCGATGCTCTTCAATGTTATAATGAACAAAATATACCTAATTGAAACTTTAAAAACAGCTAATGGTCGTGAAATGAGGAGAATAAGATAAATATCCTCTGCTATGCAAATGATGCTCTAATAATAATTGCTGAAGATGAGGACAACCTGCAAAGAGTGCCGCATATCTTCAATCAAACCTGTCAACAATACAATATGTTAATATCTATAGAGAAAACAAAATGTATGACGATCAGTGAAAAGACGTTAAGATGCAAGTTGGAAATTAACGGAAATATTATAGAACAGGTAATAAATGTCAAATATCTAGCTATGGAACTGGCGAGCAGCAGAGATCTAAGAAAATAAATACAAACGCAAACATCACAAGTATCCGCAATATCAGAAAGTCTTCGAGACGTAGTGTGGCGTAATAAATATATGAGTATTGCAACCAAATCCAAACTTACAAAATTTTAGTTGTGAAAATTGACATTTCGAAATTTAAAATTATAGTTTTGGAGATAAATTATGTCAATGAATTTAGAAAATACGTGTTATTTTACTAATGCATGATTTTTACTATTGAAATAATAAAAAATCAATAAGTCGTAACATGTTTAATATTTTAAAGTTTTAAAAATTAGAAAACGTTTCGCAAGTTATGGTTGCTCCATCAGTTGTTATAAAAATAGTTTGTTTAAAATTGAGATTACATATCTGAAAGGAATAAAATTAGATTAGCGAATACATTAACCTCAATAAAACCTGAAAACTTACATTACGATATTATAAAGTTGATTTAGACCATTGTGCAGAATTAATTACGACATCATTATTAATTATGATGTTTCTATTTTTTTTAAGTTAAAATAGAAATATTTATATATGAACATGTTGAAATTTTTTATTTTTGATTGAAAATGCACCCCAAAGGGGTTGAAAACGGAGCATTGAAAAATTCAATATAAAACTAAAACTCAGTTTAAGCATAGTAGTCTAAGAGCTGGTGACATTTTTTAGTAATCATTTAGTTAAGGTTTATTTTTTGAGAGAATGTTGCTGGAGGCATGTATAGCCTGTTCAGTAAACATAAAAACACAAAGTGGCCTTAGATTTCCAAAATTTCATGGGTGTACTTCCAGAATTCACCTTTGTCTAGGAATGTACTTACAAAACATTACTAAAACAAATAGGTTAAGAGTGTCACATTTACTTCCCATCTGTCATTAATGTTATAATTAACTACTTTTAAGGATATTATACAAAGGCGCTGCCTCCAGCACCCGCGCGGGCCCGAAGATAATTTTCTGTTCGGCGCCCGCGCGGGCCTCAAAACTCGGTTCTTTTGGCACCCGCGCTGAGTCCGGTGTTTTATGTGTTTATTTTTCTACTGTGCTTTTTTGATCTATCTATCTATGAATTTGGATTTGCAAGGAATGTGAGATAGATATAGGGGATTACTCATGTATTCGCTGTGACTTATGTCTCCAATGGTTGCACATAAAATGTATCGGAGGACCTGTGGATTGCAGGCAGCAATATTTTTGTAATTTTTGCAGAAAATAAAGTGTGGATTTATTTTATTTTTATAGGTATAGGTACGTATTCTTTCTTTTCAGAGCTTCATTACCAATATATTTTTGAAGAAACATTGTCTAAATAGTCTGTCATATGCATTATTTTTATATTATGTTAAATTAAACGTATCGTCTGCCTGTATTTCTTCCCAATTTTTCTAAATAATTACGAGAAATTTTAATTGGTTTTTTAACAAGAATTTAAAGTAGACTTTATGTAGGTACCATTAAGTTCAGCTTTTAATTGAAATATATAATCCGTTCATCTTCTTTTGTTTTTCTACTATTTGCGCAGCTAGGTAGAGTCCACGGAATGTTATGCCGTTTGCAGGTAGTGCACAACACAATGCAATATTTTATGCTTGTATTGTTGACTACTGCAAACGGTATAACTTTCAACGATTCTACCTATCCTTATTTTCTGTAACTATTGTTAGGTATATGTACCACAAAAATAAGACTGAAAACGAGAAATAAATTAAAGAAATTGTAAAGTCCGATAAGAGTGGGTGCCAAAACTAAAAAGTTTTGTCGCCCGCGCGGGTGTCTGACAATAGAAAATTTGACACCCGCGCGGGTGCTGGAGGCAGCGCCTTTTTGGTAATAGCAACGATTATAAGCGCCTTCAGACTAGGTTGTTGCATGTATCGAATCGTCTGGAACGTTTGAATCCTACGGGACCTCTGTGTGCTAGGAAGAATGAATTATATAATCGCTGCTTAACAGCTATGGATGATCTGGAAGCGAAATTAGCTTCGGTTAGCGAAACTATAGCACTTTCGGTTTCACGCGTGGCTAATTTATTAGGTTTGGATGACAATTATTCGCAGGCCGATGAGCAAAGTCTCGATGATGCGTGCCATCATCCTCAGAGTCAATCTGGAGCCTCTGTCGAGATCCCTTCACGAGTTCAATTTAGTTTTCCAGGCATTAGCAACCCTCGTTCATTCCAATCGCATTTGGGCCTAAATAGCACCCAAGCGTTTGATCCCTCGTCTCGCTGTAACAGTCACTTACCGATTAATAAATGGAACCTTCGTTTTGATGACCATTCGGGACTGTCTAGTTTTCTGGAAAGAGTAGAGGAACTACGTATCGCACGTGGCGTCTCGAAAGAGCAACTCTTCCGGTCCGCTGCTAAATTCTTTATCGATCAAGCGTTAATTTGGTACAGTACAATTAGGGATACAGTATATGATTGGGATGCTTTAGTTAGGGCATTACGTGCTGCCTTTCTCTCTTGCGATTATGAGTCCGGTTTATGGGATGAGATTCGGAATTGCACTCAAGGTGCTGACGAACCGGTCACTGGCTGTCATGGAAAATGTATTCCGCCGCTTACCTTCGGTGCCTTCGACGTATACTTGGCTTAACTTGATTCGACGAAATTTATTAACTCATTTCCAAACACATTTAGCCCTGGAGACTATCCATACTATCCCAAATTTGCTCCAGCACAAGGGTTTCGTGGACCCCCAACTAATGTTAGTTGCATGTTAGAGCCTGACCTCGCGTATCAGACCTGTGGTGACATTGTAGGCCCGTTGCCTCGATCATCGCGAGTATAAGCGTATATTCTGGTTGTGGCCGATGCCGATTGCTTTAGTAAATTCCCACTCACGTTCCCCTTGCGCTCCGCATCTGCTAATTTGGTCTCACGTCATTTTGAGGAAGATGTTTTCTTGATGTCTGGCGCTCCGAAGCGCATTGTGTGTGATAATGGCGTCCAATTTCGTAGCCGCGAATTTCAGTCTTTAGCGAACCGGTATGGTTATAAGATTTCGTTTACGGCCAATTACCACCCTCAAGCCAACCCGACCGAACGCATAAATCGAGTGCTGAAGACCATGTTTACTGCGTATGTCCCCGATCATCATCAAGATTGGGACAGGTATCTCTCTCATGTAGCTTGCGCGATTGGCACTTCGGTTCATGAAGTTACGGGAAAGACCCCGTACTTTATTAATTTCGGTAGGGAGATCTCGCTAAAACACGAACCTACTCCGGACAACGAGAACCCTGAGCTCCAATTCGATCGTAGTAGAGACTTGAACGCCCGTGCCACGCTCATCAATACACTTTATGCAGAGGTAAAACGTCGGTTAGGTAAAGCGTATGAGAAATCTAAAGAGCGTTACGACCTTCGCCGCCGTTCCCTAGAGTATGTTCTTGGACAAGCCGTGTTGCGTAGGAACTACGTGTTGTCGGATGGCCCGTTCATTATTAATCGGAAATTCTCTCGCTGTATGATCTTAAAGATCCGGATGGGAATGTGATGAAGGGTACGTGGCACGCGAAAGATTTGAAGCCTTATGACGACTCGGCTATGGACTAGTGTCCCTCTCGTGTAGCGTTTAGGGTGGTTGGTTGCGCATTTGTAGAGTAGGCCACTGTTAGGAAACGTTTTCATCTCGTTTTTCCTTGTATAGAGTTTAGGGTGGTTGATTGGGCATTTGCAGGGAAGGTCACTATTTTGGGAGCGTTTTCAGCTTGCTTTCCCTTCTATAAAACATCATCGGGTAGGTCACCCTTAGGAACTTTGGCATCGTGTTCTCCCTCCTGTGAGATTTACTGTTTGGCCACTATCGGATAGGCCTCTTTAGGGTATGGCCCTATCTATTTTTTTTGTTGCGGATGTTACTTCCGCTAGTGTCGATTTTGCTTTCTGAAAGAACGATTACTAGAGACCCGCTATCGCGGTCTGATATGTCCCTGTGTTGTATAATGTTGTGTTGGAGCCGGTTAGTCCTTCATCCGTCGCCTTCTTGTCTTATGAGCTGTATCTGGTTTCTCCCTTTCTTGTCTGGTGTGGATGTGTTCTCTGGTATAAATAAATCCTCTGGTGCGAATGCGATGAATCTGGCTGTGCTTATAATTTACTTCCCTTTGAACTGGTGTGATTGTGGTCTTTGGTGTTGAATGGATCTTCGGTGTGAATGGGATCAAGACTCGTGGAGATTTCCTCCAGGCCGTTCGGGGCGCTGCAAGGTCTCTCGGTCAGTATGTGTGTCGAGTGGCATGTATGTTGGCTCTGCCTATCACTTCTCTGGTTACTGTTGCCCTCTTTTCCCGGGGTTACCTTCTCCCCTTTTAGTGTCAAAAGAAGAACCCTAACCGTCTTCTTGCTTAGTGTAGTACCATTTCGGTTTTACAGTACCTTAACTGTGGGGGTCTTGCTTCCGCCTCGGGGTTTTGTTTTTTAGGAAGTTGTCAGGGGGGGCGGGTACTTGGGGAGATACGGGGTGATTTTGGGGGGTTCTTGGGGTTAGAATTTCTTCGCGATGGGTCGTTACGGGACTGTTCACCGGCGCAGCATTTCCACCCAGCAGCGACGAGCAGTCTCGATCGCTGTTGTGGGGTTGGTCTGGCCTCGGGTTCCTCCTGGGGTCACTACAGTCTTCTCAAGTAATTGCCATATCGTGGGGTGGGTTTGGGTTTTCAAGTGTGTGTGTGTGTGTTTGTAAGCTTATTAGCGGGGTGATGCCCTTCCTGGTTTTTTTTTCTGGCTGAGATTTCTTGCGTAGAATTCATCTGAGTGTAGAAAAATTTCTGCGAAATTTTTGTTCTGGTAAGGGGGGAGTTGTTACGTGTAGAATGCGCCGCCTCCCATAATTTCGAATTCGAACGCTATTTTCCCGCGAATTGGCATTTGGCCGTGACTTCTAGCGATAGGCTTTTATCTGGGAAAACCGTTGGCAGGCCGGGACTCGCTCTTCTTCACAATTTAACAATTTTTAAATTATATCACGCTACTATGAAATCGTAGTTTGATTTATTTGGATTTTTGTCCCTTTGTATATACAGGGTAAGTTTTTTTTTCATTATCACTATAGGGATCTCGGAAACCGTGAAAGATAGAAGGTTGGTTAAATGGAGAAAGAATTGCAGTTTTATGAACTTATTCGAGATGTGCTTTTGTTTATTTGAAAAAATCCAAGGCCTACTAGATACAAGCAAAATATTAAAATTACTTAATTTCTTAAAGTGGGTCTAGCACCGTTATTATTGAAAATAGAAAAAAATAAGAATAAAAGTTTTAGCTATTTTTACGGTGTTTATCTTATACTTATTAGTTTTCTTCTAGCTTTCATAGTTTTTGAGTTCTAACATTAAGTTACATTTTTTTAAATAGCAATCATAGTTGGCTTAGACATTTCTAAAAAGAACATATCTCGTTTGCTAAATGGAGAAAGAATTGCAGTTTTATGAGCTTATTCAAAGTGTGCTTTTGTTTCTTTTTAAAAATCCAAGGCCTACTAGATATAAGCAAACTATTAAAATTACTTAATCTTTTAAAGCCTGTCTAGCGCCGTTATTATTGAAAATAGAAAAAAAAATAATAAGAAAAGTTTTAGCTATTTTTAGGGTGTTTATCTTACACTTATTAATTTTCTTCTAGCTTTCATAGTTTTTGTTTTCGTCATTTTCTTACTGCGAAAATTATTATAAAAGAATTATTTCTCAAAATAGGTATAACAAACCTTATGTCATTTTAAGCGGAAAAGTGAGCTCTTTTTAGAAATGTCTAAGCCAACTATGATTGCTATTTAAAAAAATTTAACAGGTCTAAAGCCACAAATAACTGGGAGAACTATCACAAGGCTCTCACAGACTATGGCAAAAAGATCAAGGCAGCTAAGATAGCAGCCTGGAAAAAGTTTTGCCAGGAGGTGGAGACCACGCGATCCACAGCTAGACTCCACAAAATCATCTCAAAGCAAGCCATGAACCCAGTAGGCACTCTTAAAAAAGAAAGCGGAGAATACACTACAACGGAAGAGGAGACTATCTCTTTTGATAAAAACTCACCTACCCGGAGCAGTGGAACAGCCTACTCTGGCTGAACCCAATCATACCCCTAGGAGGGAAGACTGGGAAACAGCTAAGAGAATAGTCAGCAAAGAAAGGATTAGATGGGCAACTAGCCTCTTCAGTCCTTTCAAATCTGCTGGAAACGACGGCATACAACCCGTAATGCTGCAGAAAGGGATAGATATACTGCTGAACCCACTCAAAGACATGTTCCAAGCAAGTCTTGTCTTGGGTTACATTCCCCAATCCTGGAGAGTGACTAAAGTAGTATTTATCCCTAAGCCTGGTAAGAGCAGCTATGCAGAAGCTAAATCTTACAGACCTATCAGCCTAACGTCATTCCTCCTTAAAACGTTGGAAAGATTAGTAGACAGATACTGGAGGGAGGAAGCCCTAACTTCACTCCCGATTCACAAATATCAACATGCTTACCAAACAGGGAAGTCATGTGAAACCGCCCTACACCAGCTAGTGGGGAAAATTGAGAGAACCTTGGAGTACAAGGAGTATGCAGTCGGAGCATTTCTAGACATAGAAGGTGCCTTCGACAACACCTCCTACCACTCTATTGAAAGAGCAATGACAAACCATCAGATCGATAACACCACGATAAGATGGACTATGGCAATGCTCAACACTAGAGTTGTAAAAGTCAAGTTATTTGACAAGGAAAAGACAGTGCAGGCGACAAGGGGATGTCCACAGGGAGGAGTTCTTTCTCCACTCCTGTGGTGCCTCACAGTTGATGAACTGCTGATCCAACTCAATAACAAAGGCTACTACACTCAAGGATACGCTGATGACATTGTCATACTGATTCAAGGTAAATACCAAAGAACCGTAGACAATGTAATGAAATCAGCACTAAAGATAACCGAAGAGTGGTGTCTAGAGAATAATCTTAGAATTAATCCCAGCAAAGCCACTCTCGTCGCTTTCACTCGTAGAAAGAACATCACAAACAGAATGAACATAAAACTGTTTGAGACAAATGTCAACTGGGAGAACGAGGTTAAGTACTTAGGTCTAACCATCGATTCCAAACTAACTTGGAACTCCCACTTAGACAAAACAATCACCAGGTGCATACAAACATTAGTTATTGGAAAAAGAGCCATAGGTAGTACGTGGGGGCTCAAACCGGAACTGACCCTCTGGCTGTACACTTTCATATGGAATAATCGCCTGGTGGCCCAAAATAAAACAAGCAACTGCGATCCACAAAATCAGCAGAATACAATATCTAGCTAATCGGTGCATCACTGGAGCCTTTAAAGGCACCTCAGGACAAGCACTGAATGCTATTTTAAATCTGCCACCTCTGCACATCTTCTTGGAAGGTGAAGCCAGAATGGCAGCCTACAGATTACAAAGTACTGGTCACTGGATGACCACAGCTAATAATCTAGGACATGGCAAGATCATGTCACACATCAACAACCCAATATTAGAAATGGGTTCTGATCTTATAATCAAAGCCTATGACTTTGAAAAGAACTTTACTGTACACACAAGTTGGAATCCGGACCAACTACCAACTCCAACAAATAAGAACATCATTTTTTACACTGATGGATCTAAGTTTGAAGGGGGTACAGGTTCCGGTGTGTACAGTACCAATCCTAGAACCAACGAAAAAGTCAGTCTAGGAAAGTTTTGTAACATCTTTCAGGCTGAAGTACAAGCTATTAACGTATGCGCAAACATCAGCATAGAAAAGAAGCTGCTCAATCGAGACATACACATTCTCTCAGACAGTCAGGCAGCACTGAAAGCGCTAAACGCTTTCAGTACTTCATCGAGACTGGTCAAGGAATGTAAATCCAAACTTCAAACCTTAAGCCAGGGAAATACAGTAAAATTATGCTGGATCCCAGGTCACCAAGGTATTGAAGGAAACGAAAAGGTGGACAAGCTCGCAAAAGAAGCAGCCCGTAATGCAATGACCGGTCCAGAACCTGGTCTAAGCATTCAGAAAAACCAAGCCCGCTCAGCCATTAATGAATGGGTCAATACCGCACACCAACTAAGGTGGAGAAACTACAATCAAGCAACACACTGCAAAAGATTGCTAAAAACTCCGAATCCACATACCACCAAAACCCTGTTGAGACTGAACAGAACTCGAATCAAGCAAGTAGTCAGTCTACTAACAGGCATTGGAGCATTCAGAGAATTTATGCACAGGATCAATATCTATAGAGATGAACCTGTTTGCAGACTATGCCAAGAGGATGATGAAACAGCCTATCATATCCTCTTTGAATGCCCAGCATTAGAGCGTAAAAGACACCAACTCGATTGGAGCCTTAACTCTATTGACAACCGCAAGCTAGTAGGGGACATTGCAAGTCTAGTAAAAGATACGGATGTCGGCTTGCTAACTTGATAACTCCCGACAGTACAAAAAGCCCAAAGGGCTGACGTGCGCATGCCAGCAAAAGGCAGTCGTGAAATCTAATCTAATCCAATCTAATCTAACTTAATGTTATAACTCAAAAGCTATGAAAGCTAGAAGAAAACTAATAAGTGTAAGATAAACACCGTAAAAATAGCTAAAACTTTTATTCCTATTATTTTTTTCTATTTTCAATAATAACGGCGCTAGACCGACTTTAAGAATTTAAGTAATTTTAATATTTTGCTTGTATCTAGTAGGCCTTGGATTTTTTCAAAGAAACAAAAGGACATCTCGAATAAGCTCATAAAACTGCCATTCTTTCTCCATTTGACCAACCTTCTATCTTTCACGGTTTCCGAGATCCCTATAGTGATAATAAAAAAAAACTCACCCTGTATAAGACAGCTTCAATTACTAATCATTTAGCTTTTAGATTTTTTTATTATTACCTACAGATTCCTGAAAAACAAAAACGGGGTGGAAATAAAAACACACATACTTTGTAATAAACAAATATATTGTTACTATTGCGTAGAATATTTAAAAATATAACAATAAATGTCAATAAATGTATTTACAGCAGTCGACTGTCTTATTTCTAAAAATAGCTTAGTCAATTTACAAAACTGTAATTTGCATAAATTTCAAATTAAAAAGGCGACTACATTGATGGCTGCAAGTAATAAAATCAGAATTCCTTTACAAGGAGTCGTAGAAAAAATTCATTGTGGTATTTTAAAGTTTAAGATACTCCTAATCCAGAATTCCAGTCGTTTGGGATAATCCTGCAAGTGTCATTGCTCACATGTGCCACTGTATGTTCACTTAAATCACATTTGAAAGTCACGGTACGTTATTGTTGAAGGTGACACTTTCTAAAGGCTATACATGTTTGGAATACACACTTGTTGGCTTTTATACCATTAATAGATCGTGAGGATCTGATCACTGAAGATGGGTTTTGTTGTGCAAAGTCAAATAGTGAATATTCTTGTTTTTAAACAGATCACGTAGGGAAACGTCATGAACAGAAGATGCCTTCTCTGAAACAATAATTGAGATGTCTTCTAAACGATCAAGTACATCATTAAAAAGTTGCCAGTGAAGAATGTGACATTGTGGCAATTGCAAGCCTTTGTTCTGCATAAAAACTTGAAAATCATCTAATGAATCGCATTCTACTACAAAGGGATTTTCAAATTTTTCTAATAAAACTTTACTCTCAAGCCAGACCTTTTCGAAGGATCTGTCAATGGTATAGTTTTTGGGAATGCATAACGACATCGAAATGTTTTGAAATAAATTTGAAGATGTGTCCATTAGAATTGATAGTTAGATGTAGCCCTTTGTGGCAAGCGTTAAGGTAGCTGTTAAAATAAGTGTCATTGTTCAAGCTTGTATTTGCAAATAAAATAAATGCCAAGTTGTAGTGAGCATTTTTTTTAAATGAAACGGCGCCTGATTCTCGTTTGCTTGAAATATTGTTCTTAATTTGCTGAAGACTATCGCGATATTTTTTTATACAGAAACCACTCTTCTCCTTAATGAACTCCTTATCCTTTATAGGTGTCGGTGTTTGTTTGAATTTTAGTTGCAGCATAAATATGTGTTTTTTACCATCATCAGACTCCATGAACAAAAAATGTCATTGAATGCCCCCATATCCCTGAGCATTCATTGCCATCGACATGTTTCTTATGTCGTCGCCAAGACATCTTAATGAGAGTAGAGCAGCCATTTTTATTACGTAGTCGCCCCCTAGATTGGTTGTTCCTTTCCGAACTTGATATTCTTGCTGAAAATAATTATACAGTTAAATATACTGATTACTGACAATATGAGAAATGTGTAAGAACTACTACTAACATTTTGCGTTTTAGCGTTATTAGTTAATAACAACATTACGAAAGAAGGCTATAAGAAATTCTGGCTGAGAAATAACTCGAAGATACTTAAATGATTAAATCTTCTTCGAATGATTAGCAATTGCGTACGCATGAGTCTCCCGATTGTATTGATACAGAAATAACTAATAATATGGATCAGGTGTGATCTTGTCGTCATTAAGATCCAGTAAAGTACTATTGCTACCACAAAAAACTAGGACAATGTTTTTTTAGCTGTTTGAATATGAATTGTCATTTGACAACTGAGATATAATTGTATATTACATACCGAGGTGGAAAGTGTTTCACTACTGTCGAGAAGTAGTTAACCGAGACGCGAGGCGTCGAGATTAACTTTAACTCGAAACATAAATAAAACTTTTCACCGTGGTATGCATACTATTTTATTCACAATCACTTTATTCTAAACAATATATGTATATATAATAAACAGTTCCACAAAACTGACGTTAAGTAGGAAGCGAGGGCGGGAAGTAACAGTTTACTTCCCACCCACTGTAATGGTAATCTACTTCCCGCATGAAATGAGAAGTAAAAGTTGATAATGGCTCATTTTCCAACTTTTTAAAAGTCAGTAATGACCTTATTACATATATGGTTGTGAATAAATAATTTTTTGGCCTCCTGACATGTAAACAACACATTCATACACAGTTGACATCCACTGTAACTACGATTTTACGGTTAAGCGTTTTGACGCATCCCGGAGAGGTAAAATAACTAGAAAATTTTTAGCATACAGAGACCTTTAAAGAAAAAAGTTGCTTTATAGTAATAAAGGGTATTTGCGAAAACGCTAGTTACATATTTCTACGTTCAGTTGAGTTTTGGAGAAGTAAAGAAAATTGATAGTTCCGACTTTGATTTTTGACGTTTCAAAGCGATAAATGCAGAACCGACTAGAAAATTTACTGAAAGCAGCTGGGGTAATGGCAATGGTGGTTTTGATATTCGAAAGCAATATCTCGAATTTATAACAACTGTTAAAGAAAAATATGTTGGCCAAAAAATTTAATACAATACTCGTGCATTAAGCATTTTTACAGTGCTAGGTTTTATTCACACTTACGAAAAGTTTATTAACACCTTTGAGCCAGGGAATCCGGGCCTATGGAAAACCACGAGGAAAATCTTAAGACAACCACAAGAAATAACCTCCATAACATCAAATGGTCTAATATATAACACGGGTGAAGAAAAGTGTGAGGCATTTGCTGACCATCTAGAAAATACCTTCACCTCCTATAACCATCATGATTCTTGCTTTGCAAATTTAACTGTTAGACACATAGAAACCCACCAACCGATAGCTGGAAACAGATGGAGCCAATCTCACTTAGAGAAATAACTGAAATAATCAAGGTACTTCCTCTAAACAACATTATCCTCAAAAATCTGACTCGCAAAGCCTTAGCATACATAGCAACCCTTTTTAATGCTTGTTTAGGGAACGGCTACTTCCCTAATCAATGGAAACATGCTCTTATTTTACTTTTTCCCACACCCGGCAAAAACAAGAAAAACATTTCTAGCTATCGATCTATTAGTGTTCTTTTAACACTATCAAAGTTGCTCGAAAAAGTGATTTACACTAGGCTCAATAATGAAATCGAGACACTGGAGCTGCTACCAAAGTTCCAATTCGGATTCAAAAAGGGAACATTCTACATGCCATCAGCTCCAAAGGATCGTCGAAACAATTGAAGCAGGATATGAAAACAAACACTACACAGTGACACTCTTCATGGACTTAGCACAAGCTTTCGGCAGTGTGTGGACAGAAGGTCTTAAATACAAGATCTCTAAACTGCAATTACCAGAATATCTTAAAGCAATCTTGTTTTCATTCCTAGATAACAGAACTTTTGCAACTAAAATTCACGCTACAGTCTACAGTATCGACAACCCGACATATTAGAGCTGGAGTGCCTTAGGGGAGTATCCTGGGTCCAATACTATTTAATATTCTTCTTAGTGATATACCCAGCATCACCACGGATCTGGCATTATATGCAGACAACACCGCATTGGAAGTCAGAAGTGAAAATCTACTAGTAGCGATTTCCCAGGTACAAACCGCCACAAACACTCTAGCCAGATGGATGAAACAACGGAACCGAACAGTCAACTACGATAAACGCGTCGCAAAAATTTTCACACTTAAATGCATCATTGACCCACCAACAATCTCAATCAACAACAATCCTATTATTTGGAATCCTAAAACGGAAGCAGTGAAGTACTTAGGTCTGTACTTGGACACCCGCTCCGTCCCGTCCCGACCCATCCGAACTGTCAAACGCACGAAGGTTAAATAGTCGTTAAGTTTTCTGAAATTTTTCAATTTTCTGCTCAATTTTCTTGATTTCTTCTTTTCGTGAGAACCTTCTACACAGTATTAGAAAACTTAAAAAAAGATTAATGAAATCGGTAAAGTCGTTCTCAAGTTATGGCGTGACCAAGGGAAATAGGGATTCATTTTTATATATGTTACGGTTAAAGTGTTTACTTGGCTAGTTTATAGGTTAGCTGGATAGTATACAAACTATCCAAATGTCTGGCTATTTTGATGGAAAATCATATTTCTACTAAAATAGCTATGGATATTGGCTGGTTTGTATACTATCCAGCTAGTTTACAAACTATACAAGATTTATCGCCAAAGTAAAAACCACAAGAAAAGTACACAGATTAACCGTTGTTTTTGGCTAGTTTACAAACTATCCACAGTATTTGAATAAAGTGTGAACTTAATATTAGTAGTAATACATAATAACCAACTCGTTGGTTAGTATGTAAACCAACCAATTCTATTTGGCCAATTTATTAGAAAAGTGAGGTTATGTTTATGGCAAGTGCTGTGTGTTGTTATTGTTTACTGTCGTGTCTTGTGAAATTTGTTAAGGATAGGTATCTGGTTATTAAAAATGGATCAACAGCAACAATTTGAAAACCTGCGTTTGGAAGTTTACGAGCAAAAGTCGCAGAATTCAAAATTAGGAATGACAGTGATTATAGTAAACTTTTGCAACGTATAAAGAGAATACGCGAAACTGTTTTGAGGTTTATTATTAATATTTTGTCACACAAATAGTACCTGTATGTCACTTCTGTTTTTTACTTAATTTTAAGTAACGGGTGTTCATAAACAGTCGTCATCCCAGTTGCTTTGAAAAACAAAATGTTATGTCTTTGATTAATTCGTGCAACACAATGAAACGTCATTGAGTACTGTCATAGCGCATTTTTTCTCAATTTTAATAGACATACGTTTCTGAAGTCAAAACCTACTGGGATGACGACTGTTTATGAATACCCGTTAGTAATAGCAATGTTATGTAGTACCTATAAATTAACTTTATTTTTGACGAAGAATTATTTTGCTATTCTAAACTAAATTAACCAAATGGAATAAGTTAGTTTGCATACTAACCAACGAGTTGGTTATTCTGTATTACTACTAATATTAAGTTCACATTTTATCCAAATACTGTGGATAGTTTGTAAACTAGCCAAAATCACCGGTTAATTTGTGTACTTTTCTTGTGATTTGTACTTTGGCGATAAATCTTGTATAGTTTGTAAACTAGCTGGATAGTATGCAAACCAGCCAATATTCATAGCTATTTTAGTAGAAATATGATTTTCCATCAAAACAGCCAGACATTTGGATAGTTTGTATACTATCCAGCTAGCCTATAAACTATCCAAGTAAACACTTTAACCGTAACATATATATAGATTAACAGAAAATCTTCACTCAAAATTGAATGTGCTACTCTAGTCTATAAATCTTTAAATCGACCACTAGTTCTCTATGGCTGTGTCATCTGGGAAAACACGTCAAAAATAAACTTAAATAAAATCCAAGCCCTGCAAAACAAAATCCTCAGGATCTCCGTCAATGCCCCGTGGTTCATTACCAACTATCAACTTCACTCTGAATTCGGCATATCTACAATTCACGAACATATTAAAAACTCGCGATTGAAGCGCAAATTACCTCAGGATATTTATCTAATATCAAGTGTTCTAGTGATGATTATACAACTCATTATAAATTTGGCCAATAGTAATTGAGAATTTAACTTAGTTACAAGGTATAGATAAACGGATATACCCTTGACGACGTGGTATAATCACTTCGGTGTTTCGGTGGGTCCAACAAAGCAAAAATAATGGATAATAATAATCTAGAGCCATGGTGTAATGTCTGTCTATTGTAAATTCGAGGTTAGCAGGTTAGGTTTCGCGTCAGTTTTGACACAAACTGACGCAAAACCTAACCTAATAACGTCGAATTTGACATAGACTTACAGTGCCACCAACATAAACAGTGCCACTAACACAAACAGTGCCAACCTAAGAAATAATAGTAGATTATGCAATGAAGGAGAGAAATGCGTTATTTTGCCCTCGAGTCAGAAATTGCACTGACAAATTCGAGGTTAGCAGGTTAGGTTTTGCGTCAATTTGTGTCAAAACTGACGCAAAACCTAACCTGATAACTTCGAATTTGACATAATTCTTCTGTCAGTCATAATGAAAACTCCCTAGGGAAATTTTTGTCTTATTTAGTCTCTAGGGAGCAAATGTTTTACTTCTGTCACAATTTTGATGCTATAGAAACCGACTTCTACTCCCAGTCGTGGAAAAAATAATTTTTGCACCTGCGGGACTAAAGTTGGCACTTTAGCCACTTATTTCAGGGACTAAAGTAGCTCATTTAATCCCTAGGGACAGAAGTAATTACTTTAGCCTCTAGGGACTAAAGTAAAAATGTTACCGTATCTATGGTAAATTTATGTACACAGCATTCTTAATAAAATTTGTATTTAAAATTAATCAGTTGGCAGTACTGAAGTGCATTGTCAGTCTATGTTAAATTCGAGGTTAGTAGGTTAGGTTTTGTTTTGTCATTTGACACACACTGGCGCAAAACTTAACCTGCAAATCACGAATTTCACACAGACTGACAATACACTTCAGTACTGCCAACTGATTCAGGCTAGCCAGGGCCTGCTGCAATTCAGTTTTTAAAAAATCACTCTTTACACAACATTCTTAATAAAATTCGTATTTGTCAGTTTCCAAATTGGCAGATTTCAAATTTTTCAAATATTTGATGATAATGTTCCCAAAAGTGCAAAAAATAGCGTATACCACACGGGACTAAAGTGCCTAAATCCCTTGAATGATTATTTCCCTCAGGCCCTACGGGCCCTCAGGAAATAGTATTCACTCGCGGGATTTAATGATGCACTTTAGTCCCTCATAATATAATATACTATTATTATTATCGGTCTATTCATTATATAATCGTAACGAATACCACTCGAGTAATCGAAAATAATTATTATTTTTCACTCGTAACTCGACTTAATCCTTGAAATTTTTCGCAGATTACGTCTTGTTACTCGGAAAATAATCGATTATTTTCGATGCTCTTGTGATATTTTATAACTGATTAACTAACTTATATCATCTTCCATACTGTGTTTAAATTAACTATTTTAACTTGTATTTCTAAGAGGTGATATTAACCTTCTGATTTTGGTCATGTATTAGTACATATGAATTAATGCTACCATGAATAACAATCAATTTGTTGAACTGGTAAATGTCTAATAAAAAAAAAGAATCTACACAGGGAGGTGATCCATCATGCTAATAGTGGAAGTGTCTTGATAAGAAGCAATAAAACACAGTAGTCTTCTCCACGTACATTTATTAAAAAGGCGACATGTTTCGAAACCAGACTGGTTTCATCTTCAGGCCAAAATGATCATTGGTAATAAAACAGGTAAAAACCACGTGTTCCAAATTGTGGGTTAAATTGAGGTTAAGCGCTGAAGGCGAGGTAGTAATACAAATCCACAAAGAACACCACATTGGAGAAGAAAATTAGTTCACTAGCCAGTAAACTACGTTATAAAGATCGTTGTACTGGTTATTACATCAAAAATAACAAATAAAAATTACAAGTGTTTTTTTTAATAGCACCATTCTCTGACGGAGAAAGCACCAAGAAAGGGAATTTCAGTACAGATGTAACTAAAACCAGATCAAAAGTCACTAGATTCAATGATACTGAAACTACCAGAGCGGGTCAGAAAGTAAAAGAACAAAGTTAAAACCAACAAAAGAAGAAATCAGCCAAAGACAAAACAACTATTTAATATTCAGGAAAATGTATTAGTATCAAAATCTGTGACTTCATTGAGTCTGAATTCATTAATATTGGACATAATTTCAAAAATGTCGAGTAAATTCAACAACCTACCTTTGCTAGCTATATGTAAAATTTTATAATCTTTATTAGGATCAAAGTTGTGGTTATGTTCCAAAATGTGATTAGCAAAAGCTGATTTATCAGGTTGGTCGATATTAAAGTTGCTTTTAATGCAAGCTGAATGTTCTTTGATTCTTTTTCTGAAAGTCCGTCCAGTTTGACCAATGTAAAAACAGTTGCATGACGATCAGTCAAGACGGTAGACACCAGATCTTTCTAATAAAAGGGTGGGATCTTTATTGAAGACTACCTGAAGGGAAATTGTAATTGTAATTTTTATTTGTTAATTTTGATGTAATAACCAGTACAACGATCTTTATAACGTAGTTTACTGGCTATTGAATTAATTAATTTTTAAAAACCAACTAAAGTAGTACAGTCCCTGAATACTTCTCCTGGGAGTCGAAGCCCTAGTACTGTAACCATAGCTGAGGTCATATCAAATCAAATAAAGGAAAGTTACAATAAGGATACAAATGTCACCAAGAAACGTGATTTTGATGGGATACTGAATGGTGATAGTTATTATTAAAAAATAAAAGTGTGTAAATGAAAGAAATACTAACATCTGTGAGAATGTTAGCAACACGTAAATATAAATACATTTAAGATCAGAAGAATGTTTTTAAAAAGTGACAAGCTGTTAAAGTTTTTTTGAAAAAAATAAAATAGCAAGGTGGCGGCTGGAAAAAAGAAAGTGGCAATAAAGGTCTTTAAGTAATACGTTACTGTAGCTTCATAACATTTTTAACGCAACGCATCCTGATTTGAAAATGTAGTATGCTTTGTTTTGTAAGATACGAAAAAAGGCTTGTTGCTAAAAAACATCACCTTTCTAACCTTGTTGCGTAATACACTATTCTGTAATTTTGACCTAATATAATGGAATTTTGTTATTGTTTTCAACGTCAAAATCAACACTAGTGCTAATATGAAAATTTAAAACAACTTTGTAGATTTAAGTAAATTTATTTACTGTAAAAATTAATATGATTCACAATTACAGAAAATCTTGTATGCAACACATTGCAAAATTAGTGTTTTTCGAACACGTGTTGTCCAACTCACTAGCGCTCGAAAGGAAAACTTCACGACTAGTGTGAAAAACACTGTCATTTTGCAACTTGATACATAAATAGCAATTAATTAATATTTTAAAAACATACATACCTACTCGTTCTCTTGGGACAGCAGTAACTGGGTCGTGTGATGGAATTTGTAGCCTTTATTAAATATTAGATGTTTGGGTTGCAGCTGGAACAAGAAGTTTTAATGACTCCAATTTCTTAGATAAATATTAAAAAAAACTAATTTATCATTCATCACAAGCAGTATCTATACATACAAATATTCATTTATTTGTTATAACATGCTGATAAATGTGCATTTTGCTCATATTGTATCTGAATTATCTAAGAAAATCTATTGCATTTATTTGCAATACCAATAGTTATCATCGATATATTGAAGTAAGTGTATAAGCACCATATATTTAATAACTACAAAAATTCGCTTCTAAAGGCGGAGTTCAAATTCTCACGCATGCGCACGAGACGCGTAATACTTAGAGTGAGACTATGTCGGCGCCGTAATGTTTTCGGCTGTTCCCAGGCCGTACTAGCAATATAGTAAGTAATACATATATGATAAGCACACATAATTTCATGGTTTGTTAAAAAAACCTTTTTAATTTCGCCCATTTGTTGAGATTTCCAGAACACACTGTACTGTATACAGAAAAAAAACTCCTTAATACCATAACCTTAATTTTTTTTAAGTGCAACATGTCATATCTGGACAGTAACGAACTGCAAAATTAAAACTAGTAATATACCTAAATCACATACAACTGCAGTATTGTACAAAAATTAAAGTAATTACTTATCTGGACTACCCCCTATAAAATCAAAACTCTCCTCAGTTGTTTACATTGTATCTAAGTTAATTAATAACTAAATGATACAAAATGAAGCGATTGAATAAATGAAATTAATTGCAAAAATCTAGTAAGCAGTAAACGTCATGTAACAAATAACAGTACAAAACTACACAAGTAGTTGTTTAGTATTTTACAGTAAAAGTCCGTTAGGATAGCCTTTGCGGCCGAGCCTGAGTTTGTGAGACGAGCTCGAAGAGCGAGTTGAATAATACTGGCAAGGCAGTAAAGGCCATAACGGACGTCTATTGCACAATAGTTTTTGTAATACCTACATACAATTCGGTCATACCTATCTTTTTATAATTTATTTTCAACATGACGCTAGATTTGTGTAATGACGTTTTAGAATGATTGAGAGTGCATAGGACGTTGCAACTGTTGTTTATAAATATCATTTATATCCAATTTTGTGTATGGCTGTAAGCAGGTGACACACGTCACTTTGACGTTTGGCACACAATTGAGCAGGCCGTAAAGAGGTTGCTTACGTAGTAGTAAACAGTCCTTAAAGAAATCTTGAACAAGTAGGTATTACAAAATAGTATTTAAAATTACTAGCTTGGTAAGAGGGTTTTTACTGGCGAATAGAAGGATATGACTGGCGAGCCAGTCACCTTCTTGAGCCAGTAAAACCTGTTACCTTGCGTGTATTGTTGAATATTTTATTTGTTCCTCACTTGTAAATAACTAGAAATTTACCATTTATTCAAAATGTCAAACTGACAAGCAACTAAATCCATCAATATGACACATACTAAGAAAGACAACTCTGGCTTTGCACGCTATCATTTATCTATGAGCACGCTTGTAAAATTTTACTGGCTAGCCAGTTAAGAAACATTTTCAAGGTGAATACAGTGATTTGATAAATTGACATTTACAAGTGAGGAACAAATACAATTGTTTTCTTATCTACTACGGTATCTTGGATTCATAAATCACAAGGGCACAATGGAAAAAGCTCTTGCAGTGCTACGAACATAACCGTGTTTTCAGAAAAACGTCAGTTCGAAAGGGAAAGGTTTGTTGACGATGTAAAGACGTACCTACCCAACTGTCGTTTTGTGGCTTCACTTCACGGAAGTCACAAGAATAATACGGTTTCTTTCTCAGTTAATGCTACCTCTCTTCTTCATTCAAACGATTTCACACCTTAAAACGAATTGTTTCTTAATTCACAATTACGGCATTATGAAAACCAAGTATTTTCATTATCAAAACAAAGATTTGATTGCAAACACCACGTTATCCCGTGTGTGCCATTTGCCCATATCAACACAAATCACGTATACGTGATTTGTGCATATCAAATGAAAATTGAAAATGAGTTACAATTTACCTACTTATATTTGAACTACAGGAAGATAAAAATTAAACTTGATCGCACCAGCAGGAACCATTGGAAACAACAAAACTTGCCTAGTCTGTAGCATGTTTTTTGTTAACATAGAACTGTCATCATTTTTTATAAGTTTAAAATGTATGTTGAACATTTTTTTTGGTAATCTTGTAGTTTACGTCTATCACTTTGAACTACCGTTCCTAGAGCCAGTGATATAGGAAGGAGAGACAAATTAACCTTCTTGTTACGGTTTACACACATTTTCTACATTACACAGAAATGTTTGTATTAAGTACACACAAATCTTAAATCTGCAGCTAACCAAAATTCGTACCTTGTATTACTGGCTCTAGAAACGTTAGTTCAAAATGAGAGATGTAAAGTCCTCATTTTTTAACCTATCCACGTGTTATTTTAATGTTATCTATCAATTTAATGTATAAATTTGATTTAAATTATTTACATATTTTTGCTTATTAGAATGTGTTAGTCACATGTACTAATAATAGAGTTAATTGTAGTTCACATGTACTTCTGTAAAGTGCAGTGTAAACGGTCGTCATATATTTCAAGGTCTGCCGCAATCAAATTAATTTTTGATCACTCTGTACCTACATCCATTTTACTTCCTTTTCGTTTTCATAAACAAATTGCAATCTGACATTCACCTACAGACTTAAATTAAGACATGACTAGACTTTCTATCTTTCTTTCCAAGGCCTACCCTAAATGAGTTTTTTTTGGAACACACGATACTATTACTTCCTTTTACGACAAAGGTAAAAGGAAGTATTGGATTCACCCCAAAAATTCGAAATTGAGTTTTCAACAGATCTTCACGTTTTAGTCTCCTGATCCCAAAAAACTTATTTTTTTTCATTGGCCTGTCTGTCTGGCTGTGTGTCTGTCTGTGAACAGAATATCTCAAAAACGGAAAGAGGTATGGCGTTGAAACTTCGTATATAAGTTTTGTGTACTATGTAGATGCGACAACAAGCTTTTGAAGAAAATCACATAACCGGAAGTAGGTGTTTACTCTTATGATTTTTCAGTTTTTTTTTCGATTTTTTCAAAAACGGTTTCAACGTTTTTCTTTAACTTTACATTTTTATTACATTTTTAATGTGTATTGCTGCGAGATAGGTGATTTTCCAGTTGAATGCTACTAAAATGGGTTTCTTTTGTTTTTTTTCTATTTTTTTTATTAACACCTATTTTAAGTAGAACACCCGGTATATTATTACATTTTTGAATTCAGCTTAAAATTCTAGAAAAAAATTGTCTCTTGAACACTCTATTTTGTGCCGTTTTTGTAGAATTTGTAATTTTTGAAAATTTTTGACAAATGCTTAAAAATTTAAAATCAAATTTTTGGCTAATTATAACATCACTGTAAAAGGAAGTTGTGTGCGTGTATCACACCATATTTTTAAAGCATTAGTTTAGTCAAGATTCGGGGGGCTATGACCTCTTGTTTGCGAGTTACCTATTTGCGTTTATAATTAAGAAAATTAAACTAAAATGTGTAATTTTTTTCAATTTTTTTATTAACTCCTATTTTAAATAGAACACCCTGTATATTATTACATTTTTGAATTCAGCTTGAAATTCTAGAAAAAAATTGTCTCTTCAACTAACGCTCTATTTTGTACCGCTTTTGTAGAATTTGTAATTTTTGAAAATTTTTGACATGCTTAAAAATTTAAAATAAAGCTTTTGGCTAATTATAAGATCACTGTAAAAGGATGTTGTGTGCTTGTATCACACCAGATTTTTTACTTCCTTTTACTATAAAGGAAGTATTGGATTCACTCCAAAAATTCGAAAGTGAGTTTTCAACTGATCTTCACGTTTTAGTCTCCTGAAACCAAAAAACATATTTGTGTTCATTGGTCTGTCTGTCTGTCTGGCTGTGTGTCTATCTGTCCGTGAACCGAATATCTCAAAAACGAAAAGAGGTATGGCTTTGAAACTTCATATATAAGTTTTGTATACTATATAGATGCGACAGCAAGCTTTTGAAGAAAATTGCATAACAGGCAGTATGATGTTTACTCTCGTAATTTTTCACTTTTTTCGATTTTGTCGAAAACGGCTCTAACGATTTTTTTTAAAACTTTACATTTTTGTTACATTTTTAATGTGTATTGATGTGAGAAAGGGGATTTTCCAGTTGAATACCTCTAAAATGGTTTTTTTTTGTTTTTTCCTATTTTTTATTAACTCCTATTTTAAATAGAACACCCGGTATATTGTTAAATTTGTTAATTCAGCTTAACATTTCAGAAAAAATTTGTCTGTTGAACTAACGCTCTATTTTGTACGGTTTCTGTAAAATTTGTAATTTTTGAAAAATTTGACAAATGCTTAAAAATTAAAAATAAAATTTTTGCCTAATTATAAGATCAATTTCTAAAGTTACAACGTACGTGGTACTTCGAACTTTATGTTCTGGGCTAACTCTGGCTTTTATAAACTACACTGATCCTTGCCGTTTTAGTTGAACATAACCAACAGCATTATCTCCGTATGTTTCACGTGAAGCTCTAGTAATAAATGTGAATTTTTAATATAATAAATAACATCTAACGTTAAGCTTATTGTTATATTTTTATTGAAAGTTACTTACAATGCAGCTTTGGCGCCTCTTATTTCTGCGCCATTAAAACGTTTATCTCCTTTTAAAAACTCGCCAACCATAAATATATCTACTAGTGGGAGATTATCTGATTTGGCTTTAATGTAACCTGCGTCGACCATTTTCTATTACACATACGAAAAATGCGGGTACGCAAAGAAGTAGATACTGCAAACTGCAAGTAAATGCAGGTGAATACAGATTAAGCCAACGCCACCTAGAATTAAGCGCATCCGGCGAGATGTCGAGTTACCACTTGCAGCCTACGTCACTGACCGCTGATTGGTCAAATTTCGTTCAGAATCGAACGGCGGAAAAACGGAGATTTTTAAACTTTAGGATTTTTTTACTGTGGTATATATGTCATTTAGTGCCAGCGTGGCTCTGATGGTTAGAGCATCGGACTGCGGCGCGGAAGTCTGGAGTTCAAATCCCAGATCGAGGCCTGGCGGGCGGCCTACCCAGTCGCTTTAAATAATTGGGAACCTGCGTTCGAAAGAACAAGGGGTAATAATGCGGTTGTCTAATGCGTGGTGCTCACCACATCACCACGTGTCATGAATTTGACACGCGATAGCCGGGTGTGAGAGCGAGGATACGGAAGCTCTAACCTTCCGCCTTGCAGGCTAAGCTCCTTCATGGAGTGTTAGTGCCTCACCATTATTTTATATATGTCATTTAAAAATTTAATTTTACTTTTAGTTGATAATTTACATCCAAACATAACAAAAAGAATAAAATAAAACATTTTGATTTTTTGCACATGTTCCAGCTTTACTTCAAGAGCTTTTATTTGCCCTTTCGCTTTTTCGTTATCCTCCTTTAATTGGCGAATTTCAACTTGATAATCCTTCTGATCCTTTCTTATAGCTCTCTCCTCTATCATCATATTCTTCATCATTTTGACCAATTCCTCGTTCTCCCTGTTTTTGTTTGGGATTTTCCTACTTTTTTGCTTTTTTTTTCGTTACATCACTCCCCTAGTTCAAATCCGCCCATCTTTTCCTTTTACTCTCTTCTGTGGACGATATCTCACTCTCGTATTTTTTCGGTGTTCGTTGTAAAGGCATCGCTTTGATTCTTGGGCGTAGCTCGTGCTATTAAAATCGGCCTTATTGCATTGACGCTTCCCTGTTTTATCTCGCTTTCTATATTTGTTTTACTCTAGTTATACTCAATTTGGCGCTTTTCCTTCGGCGTTCGTGCTCTCCGCTAATCCGCTTTAGTGTGCCTGTGAACCGGCACTCTGATCCACTTAGTGCCGTTACCGAGCTGTATTTCAAATAGCACGCGTTTATTCTCGGCGTACGCGAACGTAAACAACGTTAACCTCACCTCGGCTTCTTTGCTCCCTTGCAGTTTGAAAAACAGCTTGCACTTAATGTACTTCCTCTTTTTGACGGGATACCTTCCCTTTATCACTCCCAAATCTACACACACTTTTCAACTGGTATTTTCACTAATTTGTGGCGCTGGTAAACACGGCCTTGTATCAAGGTTACACGTTGTGCTCGTATCGTACTCGTATTATTATAATACTACAAAAACATTCCCGCAAGGGGTAGTGGTCTCGGCCACTATCTGGGGAGTGACGACCCCACGGACCCCGAGTTACCTGGCCGTACTCCCTGCGTTAAAGGCAAAAAGGTGCTCCGAAAAGGGGGTTGGGCGTAGGGCTAACTACCCCATGGGTTTAAAACCCGTCCCTGTAAAAAACAAACAGTTACGAAACCAATATTAATGCCTCGGACAGGACTGATCAAACGAAGACAAAAATGGCAGGAAAAGGACTGAAGATGTGGAACTTGGAATGTTAGAACATTGTACCAAACAGGTACCCTAAATGCAATATTACAACAAATCTGTAAATTCGAAATGGATATTACTGCAGTACAAGAAATAAGATGGCCCGGAATTGGAAGAATTACAAAGAAGGATTACCACATATACTACAGTGGAACGAGCAATAACATACATGAATTTGGAACAGGATTTATAATAGGAAAACGGGTAGGTATTGAACAAGATCCTAGAGTATAAACCAATCAATGAAAGAATATGCTATATTAGAGTCCAAATGAAATTCTATAATTTATCAATATTTTCGGTACATGCACCAACCAAAGACAAGGATGAACTAACTAAAGAAACATTCTACACACAACTAGAAAGAGAATTGAATGGAACGCCCTATAACGACATGAAACAAATCATGGGGGATGTAAATGCCAAAATAGGCAAAGAAGCAATAAATAGAAGAAATGAAGCCAGAAGAAAGTTAATGCAAAGATCAATGAGGCAAAAGAGAGAAGAATACGAAGAACTGAGAAAAGAGACAAACAAATTGATCAGGAGGAAAAAGAGAGCTTTATTAGAAGATCAAATATGCGAAATCGAACAAGCACATAGAAAGAAAGAAGTTAAAAGAATGTACAATATCTTAAGAAACACCAAACAAGATTTCCACCCAAGACCATCCATATGTAAGAAGAAAGAGGGAAAATGCATAGTGAATGAAGAAGAAGTCATGGAAATATGGCGGCAACACTTTGCGGACCTATTGAATCAAGAAATAAACATGGAAAATCAAGAAGAGGAAGAAATATCAACTGTACAACCATTGATAGCATACCCCACATACGAAGAAGTAATAAATAGCATAAGAGAATTGAATAATGACAAAGCCCCAGGAATAGGCAACATTCCGACAGAATTAATAAAGAATGGAGGAGAAGCTTTAGCTAAACAGATACATGAATTAATCAGTGCGATATGGAAGGAAGAAAGAATGCCAGAAGAATGGAACACTGCTATACCCCATCTACAAAAAAAGCGATAAGCATAATTGTAGCAACTACAGAGGAATATCTTTCCTTTGTATAACATATAAAATCTTCACAAACATACTACGCCAAAGATTATCAGAATTTGGAAAAGAAATCATTGGGGAATATCAGGCAGGATTCAGAGAAGGCTGATCGACCACTGATCAGATTTTCACTACAAGACAAATACTGGAAAAATCATGGGAATATAATGTACCAATCTATCAGTTATTCATAGACTTTAAAGAAGCCTATGATAGCATACACAGAGATAAGCTATATGACTTCATGAAAGACTTTGGCATACCAAGTAAATTAATAGGACTATGTAGAATGACAATGAATAACTCGAAGGCTGTAGTGAGAATACAAGATAAAATAACAGATAACTTTCCAACCTCCAAAGGTGTGCGACAGGGGGACGGGCTGGCACCAATTCTATTTAATATAATTCTAGAGAAGGCAATGCGAGAGACTAGTGACAACCTCAACAGCACAATAATGTATAAGTCGCATCAAATAATTGGATATGCTGATGATATAAACTTGATACCTACGCAAAAAAAGGAGAGATAAAAGAAGTATGTAGAAAACTAGAAACGCAAGCTGAGAAAATCGGTCTGAAAGTCCATGAAGCAAAAACCAAATTACTAGCAGTTAAACCTATGAGACGACTTGGTCAAAATTTCACAGTAGAGGACAAAAACTTTGAAGTGGTGCAACAATTGAAGTATCTAGGATCCCAAATCGATAGTGATAATGACATGACTCAAGAAATTTAACAACGAATACTAGCTGAAAATAGAGCATACTTCTCATTATCCATCTTCAAATCAAAATTAGTATCAAGGAAAATCAAAGTAGCAGTGTATAAAACTATGATAAGGCCTGTCGTAACGCATGGATGTTCTGCGTGGACAATAACATAGCGAACCGAGGAATTGCTACTAAGATGGGAACAGCAAATTTTAAGAAAAGTCTATGGGCCAGTGGTGGAGGATCGGCAATGAAGAATTCGATATAACTTTGAATTAAAACAAATATACAAACAACCGAACATAGTTGAATTTGTGAAACTGCAAAGATTGAAATGGGCAGGGCATCTAGAGAGAATGGGTAAAGACTGAATCCCCAAAATTATATTTAATGGGCAGATGGAGGGTGAAAGAGCGAGAGGACGGCCAAGACAGCGATAGAGAAACAACATAGAGGAAGATGCTCGATTAATACTCAAAGTACCAAACTGGAAAACCGCAGCACAATAGCGAGATGTCTGGAGGCAGAAAATATTGGAGGCCCAGGTCCAGAAGGGACTGTAGCGCCATGGAGAGAGACTACAAAAACATGTTCCAATTTTTATAAAAATATATTTTCAAAACTTAATATTTAATTATTTACATCCACAGCATTCGATGCTTAGGGTACCTAGTACTTCGCATGCCTGCACCTTCTTTTCTTCTTTTTCTGGTGGTGCTAGTTGTTAGCTGCACTGAGATCTATTGGTTCATTGTGCTTCCCACCTAAATTGCGATGGGTTCCGTTCGAAGAGGCAGGTTTCTAACGCTAAGGAAAGAAATCTATCTATAGGAACGTCCCATACATTGAGGTTTCTTCCTCCAACTGGCACTTCCTATAGGTGACATTATTTACAATTCCAATTCTAATTAAGTGTTTCTGTAGGTTTACGACCCTAATATTTTTCCTGTTCATTGACAGGAGAGTGGTGATTTTACTAGGCAAAATTTCCCCAATAAGGAGTTTTACCTGACGTAGCCTTGTTATCGAAGCCCAGGTGGCACTGGATTTGTTATTTAGCCAGTGCTCAACTTTAGTCCAGTCGTTGAAGGTTTTCCGCTCCGAATTATTTGAACTTTGACCGATTGACGTGAAATTTGGTGAGTGGTTAGAAGATGGCTCAAGGAGCAAAAGTAACATAGCGCCGAGGTGCGCTTTTACCCTGAGAGTGGATGCCACCTCTTCTCGGGGGTGGAAATGTGTTCACTCAAAATAGCCCCGTAAATGGATAGAGGGACAAATTCTAAGTAAAAAATGTTCTATATAGTTTTTTCGATAGATCGATATTTTTCGAGCTATTCGCGATTGAAAACTTAGATTTTTCGTTATAAAAATGCATGTTTTTGGACGGTTTTTCGCGAATAAGTCGTAAACTTCGCGTTCTATCAAATAAGTTGTAATAACCAAAAATGAAGCTTAGAAAACAGGAAAGAGATTGGTTGTTTATGAATGCTCTAGGTCCAAAATAAAAGAAGTTATGGCTCGTTGAAGGAGATTTTTTTTTGCAACAACTTGTTCGAAGTAATCAACGTTAATTAACGAAAACCGATGCATTTTTCGAGAAAAACTTATAGAACATCTTTTGTAGTGATTGAAAAGACCTTTAAAATGAGCACTGTTAAAAGTCGATTGCATTATAACTAAGTGAGTTACGATGCAAAAACGGTGGGCCACTCGAATTTTTGAAAAAAAAAATGAGCGATAAAACCCCAGGTATTCCACTAGAATTGATGTTGGCCATTATCCCTTTACAAATTACTTTATTTTAGTATTATTTATGTAGTCCTCGGCGCTATGTCACTTTTGCTCCTTGAACCATCCCCTAACTACTCACCAAATTTCACGTCAATCGGTCAAGGTTCAAATAATTCTGAGGTAATAGTATATTTTTACCTTCACCGACTGGACTACTTGTATTTTTGCAGTGTCAGTATTTCGCTATGATCTGGTACCGATAATAGTTTGACCCACTTTTTTGCACCGAGTTTGCCCAGTATCTGGCAACATTCCAGAACCAACCTAGAGTTGATCCTGTGCAAACACAGTGCTCTTAGTGCTGCCTGACTGTCTGTGCAAATATAGATATGCAGATCGGAATAACCTCTTTAAAGGTTCTCCTGGGCACAGGCTAAAATGGCAACGGAAAGTTTGACTCTCGGCCTACAATCGTAGATGCTACCACCAGATCCCCCCGCCATCCTGGAGCAGTCTGCGTACCAGGCAAGACTCTCTGGAGTGAAGAAATGCTGTTGCTAACACTAATCGTTCTTATCACGGAGGAGAACCTAAAATGCTTTGTGGAACATCATATATAGCGGAGCCATGAATTCGCTCCTTATGAGAAGTTTTGGGACCTTCTCAAAATGTTGGATGATCGCTGGGTGTCCCACTTGCTCCTCTTTCATGGCCCACATCTGTCCCTGGCTAAGTCTGTAGGCTGATTTCCTAGCCTCTGCCTGAATCACTAAGTTAAGGCGCTGAAACCCCAGAAGCGCCTCCAGAGCTGCCGTGGGAGCACTGCGCATTGCTCCTGTTATGCCTAAACAGGGTAATCTCTGTAGTCTATTGAGGCTATTTCTGATTGTTTCCTAGCTAGTTGCCGGTCACTAAACCAGAGCAGCATATGTTATTATTGGTCTTGTAACCACAGTGTATAACCACCTGGTAACACGAGGCTTCAGACCCCAGCTGGTTCCAAAGGTCCGTCCAGATCTCCACACCTCCAATTGTTAATATTGCTAGGTAATCAGCGTAACCTAGCACAAAGATGCCTTTTGGCATTGGAGACAAGACTCCTACCCAAGGACAACTTCTAGTGACAGTCGCTATAATGGAGAGCTCATCTGTTGAGACGATTACCTGTCGGCCCGACAGCATGAAACCGATCTATCATATCAACTAGGGTTCGATCCCATGCCTTTCAGCCGCTACACAAATAGAATCAAAGGAGGTGATCAAACGCCTCTTCTATATCAAGAAAGGCGTCGAACGAGAGCTTTTTGTGGTGCAGGGCTTTCTCTATCTTGGGGACGATCGCATGCAGTGCCGTCTCAACTGACCTGCCTTGTTGGTAGGCGTGTTGTGATGGGTGCAGTGGAACAGCAACTAATGCTCCATCCTTAATATACCTTTCAACCAGCCTTTTCTGCACTTTTGGCAGAAAAGAAGTCAGACTGATAGGTCTGAAGTCCTTCGCGGTATCATGCACTGCACGTCCCGCTTTGGGTAAGAAAATTACTTTAACCGTCCTCCAGAGCACATTAATGTGTCCTAGGACCAGGCTAGTACGGGAAGTGTGATATAGGGGCCGCAACAGCACCTCAATTCCACGCTGTAGCAGATCCGGAAAAATTCCGTCAGCACCAGCATTCTTATATGATTCAAAGGTGTACAGTGCCAACTTCAAACGATCTAGACTAACTAACTTTGAAAGCGTCCTCCAGTTCATCCCAGTATGCGGGATGCCTGGGGGTCTGGGGGTAGGGCTTCTGGTTCTGGTGCAAGACTTGAGGCGGGGAAGTGGCGTACATCTAAAAAAATTCTTATTAAAACAAGTTTTACACATAAGGCGTAGACACAATTTATAGAAACAAGTAATTTTTGACGCTAGTTTCAACTTTAAAGGCACCAAAAGACACAAAATTTGGAATACATATAAAAACTGTTGCACTAACTATTTTTAGTAGCATACAGTAAAAATGTAAAAAAAATTGTTGGTGCTTTTTTGTTTTTTGTAATTTTTTTCATTCTTTGTTTTACAATTACAAAGGCTTCATTAATTGACTATGATTTATTCAAATATTTTGTAATATAGATTTTAAACATGCCGTACAGAGGCTGATTCATAAAACTGCTTATTTATATAGGTATATTTAACCATTTTTAATTCCAAGAGATATGCTGATTTTAACAACCTGCGACATTTCACGTCTAGAACTCTACATGGATAGTAGTAAATTGCAAACATTTCAAAATTTACGTGGAACTACTTACGGAATAAAATTATTTTTGGTTTTTATTACTAAATTGTGAAAAACATTCAGACAAGATGTGTTTCATTATAAAAACCCTTAATAAAAATCTAAATTAGCAGAGTGACTAATAGGGAACAAACGTGTAATTTAGTATTTCTGAATTGTTTTCAAGATGTGGATTTTATTACAGTAATACAAAGATTTAAAACACTACTTGTTTTAATGCTAAAAATTGGCACATTTTTATTTATTTTTTTTATTTTTCAACAGTGCTCATACAACATATCAATGAACATATGTATTTACTTATATAACATAAAATATAGATGGTGTTCCATTAAAAAAAGTCAGTATTGTACCCCCAATTCCATAACGAAAACATTTTCTGTTTTACTTAATAAATACATAGTCTAAATTTGCCTTTTGATATCATTTGAAAAATAGCTTATACAAAATTATTACTTTTTTCTTCTTCATCGCAAAACAAAACTCTTTTACATGTTGGTAAAACAGGCCGAAGTATTTTAGAATTTATCAGATTTTCCTCTCTTGCGTTCTTGTTGATTTCCAATCGTTCCAGCACTAACATAAATTATTACATATTAGAAAACTTTACCTTTTGAAATACAAAGATGAGCCATATTATGAAGTCAGAAAAAAATGAACCCATAGGACTGATTTAACCCTTAACCACTGACATGGATGTTTCAGGACGTAGACACTGACGTGCGGTATGTCATACCGTTGCCTATTATTCTTTGTTTTAAATGCTAATCTGTCCTATATCACTGTATTTGTTTTTTACATGAATTACTGAATTATTCTTCATACTTCTGTGGAATAGAATACGACTCAAAATAAAATTAACTTTATTTTTTCGAAAAAACTATAAACGCACGCATAATATTAAAAGAAATGTTGGACGTTGCCACAAAACTCTGTATAAACTTAATTACAGCAAAACTTGAGTACTGGTCACTATAAAATGGTAAAATAATATTTAAAGTATCAAATTAATGATATTAATTTACAAAAAGATTAGAATAGAAAATATTGACTATAATTGCACTGCTTTTAACTATACCAACTATAGGAACGTAGTCACTGATATGCGGTACGTGATACCGCAAGAAAACTTTACGTCAACGTAATTAAAAAACTAAACGCATACTGAAACTGCAGCAGTTGACAATAAGTACAGTTACACACCACTTGAAGGTAGCTACACAGATGGTTTTCTAGGAATCTTTTGTAAAACTCGTTTTACAACAGAATGTATTTTTGGAGCGGTATGGCATACCGCATGTCAGTGGTTAAGGGTTAAGAAGTAATCGACATTCTCGGTTACTGCTATAAATCAAGCATTATTATTTATTTCATCATTAGGTAGTACTAGAAATAAAAAATTAAAAATCCAAGAGTTAGCCATTTGCGAAGACGGTTGCATCGACCTTGTTTTGTTTTGTGATTGCACTCTTGCAGCCTGCATCACGAGGTGGTCCCCCCCCCCCCCCGCACACCCATTTGAAATTTAGCTGCAGACACATATTTTCCCGCAAACTTTTACTCTCTAGCAGCTAGTGTTAATAACAATAATTAATATACTATTCAATTCTATTGTATTTAACATTTCATTAATATATCCTTTTCTAATGCTAATAACCACTATCACTGTTATTATAACGGGTTATAGAATCTAGCCTAATAATTTTGTTAAATAATTTTAAAGGCATAAACAAGAAAACCTATTGAAATGGGGTGACGAATAAAGCTGCACCATTTACCTAGAACTGAATTAGTTTTGGCCATTTATCAACACTCGGCGTGCAGTAGAAAAAGTGAGACAAAAAATACGAAATGACTTCACGCCAAGAATGAGGAAGGAATAAAGCATTCTTTCCAATAATAATCAGTTGTAGTAGGTAACTTACTTTTTCCATTATTTTACAAAAATCGATCTACTGATTATTTCCAAATAATGAGAATAAGATTGTTACGGTCTTGAACTGACTTTACGACACCGCACCGGCTCATACATAAACGAAACGGCCGGCACGTGCCGTAATGGACGAAATCGGGACGAAAGTTCTCCTAGGCCGCTACCCAGCCGCAACAAGATAGGCCGGCTAGACTTTCAGTGGAGTTGGGCGGGTTCTTAACGAGATTATCTAAGGGTAACGGCCAGAGGGTCGGTAAATAACGGTAAAATAAAGAGGGCGCCACCAAGCCTGTCTTAACCCGAATAACCGGGCCTGGGCGGTTAGACGAGGGCGAAGTATTCAAGACACTCCGTCGATAGGGGTACTTGTGAATTATAAACTCACACAACGATTTCGTGATGGCAAAAATACTTAGATTATGAAGTGGGGCTCTTTCAGCCACGGCAATGTCACCACCAAGCTTAACTGCACGCTCTGATCTCACTGGCCCCAACGTACATTTATCTTCTCAATGATGGGCGCACGCTAAAACAGAACATGCACAAATCGACCAAGAATAAAGCGTCTCTTAATTAGATAAGCGTCTATTATTCAATTCATACATTGGGGCAGCAAAGCGTGCCGCAAACATTGGGTTAATTCTTATAAATAAGCATCAGCTGATGGGCGCACTACTGTTACTAAACAACACCCATAACTGTACAAATTCAAGAGCAGTTTGACATATGAGTCCCACAAAGGGAACGTTTGTTCATAAAAATCGAGTTATGCAACAGCAAAGGCGACGCGAACAGCGTAGCTGTCGGCAGAATCCGGCGCCGCAAAGAGATGCGGCGAATTAGTTAGAAACCCAATTCGCAAGGCAAAAAGGGGGCCGCGTTACTGAGATATATTTGGCCGAATAGGGAGCTTACATAGCCTAACGCCCGCAGGCGAATTTAGAATATGACACAGCTGGTGCTACGCCGCCCAAGCGATCGATAACTTCGTGTAACACTCAACGAGCTGAACACGACGCCGTTGCTAACATACGAAAGGTCTCGCACAAAACTTAACGAATATGGCACCGCCCTGATAAGAAGTGATCTGGCTCACATGATAATTTGGGCAAACACAGCAAAGCCCAAGTGAGGGAAGTGATTAGATTAAAAACGAGCGACGCCACTTCGCGACAACAATTTAAGGTGCGAAGGGTACATTTTTAACGGTGCACATGATTTCACATCAAGTTCGCGCACATGCAATTTTACTGCGACCAAACTGGCGATGCCGCCTTACAGCACGTATGCCAAGAGTTCAGCAATTATTCACATGGTTAAGCGCAAAGCTCGCGCACAAGAAGTTAGTCACATGGAGTACCGCGGCACACAAATACGCCCCCGCGAAGCGAGCGTACAAGCGGAAGCAACACCGCAACAATGGTTACAAATACCTTAGTTTTATTGGTGACGGCCCAAGAGATCGGCATGCGGTCCAGCTGGCAGGAAACAGGTTGCCTGTGGCAATTAATTCGCCGCTAAAACGGCCGACGGTGTGAATGGTCTGGATGCGCCCAAAATGGCGATAAAGGCTGGCGCTTCAACAAACGCCGCTACGACGGCAAAGCTAGCCCAATCATGTCCTACCTCAACGGGATCCTCGCACGAGCTAAAGGGAACACTCCCTTACGTGACGACGTAGAACCGGGCATGGAATTCCATCACACCTACGCCTTGGCGTAATAAGATCGCCGCTAAATGACACACACCTCCCTTGTTCAATGGCCTGAGTTGAACTGCCTAGCAAGAAGCGTTACGACACCCGAAGTGGCGTGAGCCAAAACGGCGTTACCACGTGACTCTCGACAGCCAATGGCGATGCGCCCAATAAAACAAATACGTTCCGGTGACAAAGAGAGCGCGAGGCCTCGCAGTCGCACCAACAGCGTAATTTCTAGAAGGTTCGGAAATCTTGCGAGCGTTAACACCCGGCTGTCAAAGTACCAACAAAGGGGTGCCCCAGATGACGAGAAATACTGCGCTTGAGGCCAAATATGTGCAAAATCATTATTATGAAATTAGGCGATGAAGCCAAATAAGTAACTAAAAGGGTTTAACATACGGGCACGCTGCTCTAAAGCCTAGGTGGCTAATTAAAATACAAAATGACCTGACAAGATAACAATACGTATGTACATATATCAATGTAACTAGTTGTACTGCATGAATATTATCAGTTATCGGTGTCATCACCTTTTACAACTCGCAACTTGAATATTGTATGTGAAGCTTTTGTAGATAATAATTTTATTGCAGTTCTAGCTAATTTTTGTTTTTCCAACTTCAACCACTGAGAATTGGTGTTACTCCCAGAATGTTAAATTGCAAGGGATGGTTTAAAATTTAGAATATTACCTACTTAAAAAAGCATTAAATTTGCAATACGGTGTTTATTACATTTTTTTCTTAGACAAAGTTAAGGTTTCGCATTTTTGTAAGTTCCCCAATTAGCAGCCATTACCAAAATGAATGTTCTCCAAAAGCTAAATTATGTATTACTAGCAACCCAGTGAGACAAATGTCTCATTTAAAAAAACAAAAAAGACCGTTTTGCAAATAGAACGCGTATTCACTACACGTACGTATATGACGTCATTGTTGGTAGCAAACTACCAGTCGCATTCGCCTTGATAAAATTTGCCTAGAATCTAACCTAAAAAGTTAGGATTAGGATAATTAAGATAATAATTAGTGTTAGAGACTGAAATTCGGTTCCTAACCTGACATGACCATTCCAAACATATAACTTTCATAACTTTTTTCTCTATCTCTTACGGTTTGGCTGCTGAAACAGCGTCCCGGACAAGTCTATGAGATAAAGGATGTCTGAGCGATTTTAAAAATTATAAGTTAACAGTTTCCAAAAAATTGGACAGATTGTCAAAATTTTGAAGACTTAAAAATTTGCCAATTGGATAATCCGATAAAAGCGTTTAATATATGTACCAACTACAAGTTCGAATCGTCACAAAAAGAAAATCACAAATATACTTGTTAAAACCTGCTTGAAATTATAATAAACGTGTATTTTATCCCCAGTGCCCTGATACGCGAAGTTGAAATTCGTAACTGCAGCTCTCGTGGAACGCTAAAGAAAAAAAAAATCTTTAAAAAACTAAATCAAATATATAATTATATAATATTTAAAATTGCACAATAACTACTATATAAAAAGAGGGTGAAGCTTCTTTTTAGTAATGCGTTTGCTGCACGTGGGGCATTCCTTCTTTGTTTTAATAATACAAGGCGTGCAAAATATGTGGCCACAGATTGTAGAGCTGATTTTATTTTCCTGTAGCTCTAAACATATCGGGCAAGCCTGAAGTTGCATATTGTGTGCTTCTTCCTGTAGAATAATGGGAATGTTATTGTTAGAATTACTATTTATTATATATTTAATATCTAATATATTGCTAGCGGCTATGAGTGGGGAGGTTACCGCGTAAGTGAGACAGACAACCAACTCTTCGATGTATTTGGTGAGCTGTGCGCAAGCGCGTTGGCGTCGTCCGCGTGGTGGGAAAGTGAACCTCACGGTCAAGTTTAAAATTCGCTTCTAAAGGCAGAGTTCGAATTCTCAGGCATGCGCACGAGACGCGTAATACTCAGAGTGAGACTATGTCGGCGCCGTAATGTTTTTGGGCTTTCTCAGGCCCTACTAGCAATATAGTAAGTAGTACATATATGGGTGTATGCAAAATAGCTACTTACCTCACACATCTCTGCATATTCCAAGAAAAACGTCAATTTTTCGATGTATACTGTATAATTGTTTCTGAAAAACAAAACACTGCCAGACTGTGCTTCCAGCGCCAACGTACCGCTACCATTAATATTAATAACACGGCTTCCTTGATATGCGGTCTTTGAATATAAAACCACCAGTGGCGTAACTATGGGGGGTGATATGGTTGTCGGAACACCCCCCAGAGGCTTTAGGAATAACTAAAATTCGTCTTAAACAAAAAAATCTGAAATTACATTTTAGTAATGTATAATTGAATGTCAATTATTACATTCGGAATTCGGACTCGACCATTTTTAAAATCCGATCTCAACGAACCTCCTTCGGAAGTGATTGCTGAGTTCAAATTGCCAAAATGTACAAAATCTTCCATGTAAAGCTGGTATGACACGATAATAAATTTATGCGAAAATTTACGAGTAAATTTTTTCATAAATTATTTTTAAAATTTTTGCACGTTGCAAACAGAAAATTGTATAAGAAATTTACTAGTAAATTTATGCGTAAATTATTTAGAAACACTTTCTAAATAATCTGGGCGTAAACATAAATGTGCGCGTAAATCTGCGCAGATGCTAACTTCACACTAGTTAGAAATCTAGGGACCCTAGTTTTAAGGGAATGTTGACCACAAAGAAGGTTAACACAAAATAACCGTATTGTTCTGCGACATAACATAACAAATATAAATCTTCACTGTCGCTCATGATAAAATAAAATTCAACTCAACTTACTAATTCCCGCTAATCGTACAATTTTTAGGTTACGTTTGTGTTTATCTGTGCCAAATAGAAATTCTATCAACTTTACTACATATAAATTATAAATATCCCTAAAATATTTGACTACTGCGCAGGTTTACAACAAATTTACGAAAAAATATTGAATACGTTGCATACGTATAATTTTCTGGTTAAGCCAATTTAAGCAAAACATTTACTAGTAAATTTATGCGTAAATTATTTAGAAACACTTTCTAAATAATCTGGGCGTAAACATAAATGTGCGCGTAAATCTGCGCAGATGCTAACTTCACACTAGTTAGAAATCTAGGGACCCTAGTTTTAAGTGAATGTTGACCACAAACAAGGCTAACACAACATAACCGTATTGTTCTGCGACATAACACAACAAATACATTGTATAGAATATTTTCAACAGTAATTACATAAGTGGTGATAATTTTTTGATAATTTTAATTAGATTCACGAATCTTTGTTTCTATTAAGAAATCCCACTCGTGGACTTAAATCTTCACTGTCGCTCATGATAAAATAAAATTCAACTCAACTTACTAATTCCCGCTAATCGTGCAATTTTTAGGTTACGTTTGTGTTTAATTGTGCCAAAAAGAAACTGTATCAACTTTACTGCATATAAATTATAAATATCCCTAAAATATTTGACTACTGCGCAGGTTTACAACAAAATTTACGAAAAAATATTGAATACGTTGCATACGTATAATTTTCTGGTTAAGCGAATTAAAGCAAAAAATTTACTAGTAAATTTTTTATAAAATTTATTTGTAAATTTTCGCATAAATTCAGAATCGTGTCATACCAGCTTAAGACAGCAATGGATGCGCTAGCTACGTGCAATAAGGATAAATCCTTGCAACGATTCCTGTGTCAACTGCAACAGCTGAAAGATCATTCTCCACCTTAAAAATAATTAAGACTTACCTCCGAAATACAACATCGCAATATAGGCTGAATGAATTGGCAATGCTCTCCATTCACAGAGAACTGCAGGTGAATGTAGATGAAATTATAAACGAGTTAGAAAAAAAACAAGAAAACTTGAATTACTACTATAAGTTGTATTACAATTGTAATGATTTTATTGTTTATAAATAAACAGTATAGTTGCTTTCATTTCTAAAGGACTTGAAGCACCATGATTTAACTAATTTTTTAGTCAAAATGACATTTAACATTTTCATAACCGCACATGGAGGAAATGCTATCCTTATAAAACAATCCCTAAACCATTATCAATTAAAATACCTAACTATGAGAAAAATCAACTACAAGGCACTTCCGCCAAAGTCCAAACATTCCCCTACGAACTCACAGTCTCAGCGGTATATTGCCCACCTAGGCATAATATAAAAAAAGAAGATTTCAAACTATTTCAAACTTTAAATCTTGTGCGGCGACTCTGTGCGGTCCACTAGCCTCCATAATGAAGCAATCTCTACAGCAATCGAGAGTCCCAGCACCCTGGAAACAAGCTACTGTAATTCCTATTTACAAGAAGGGAGATAAGCTGTCACCCCAAAACTATCGACCTGTGAGCCTGACATCAGTGCTAGGAAAGTGTATGGAGAGAATAATAGCAGCAGAGCTTATACATTTTCTTATTGCAAATCACGTGATACCCGATACACAACATGGATTCATGCCTCGAAGATCAGTTGCAACTAATCTGTTGGTGAATCTCAACATCTGGACAAAAGCCTTCGATGAAGGCAAGGCAGTCGACGTTGTATACATAGATTTTGAGAAGGCCTTCGATCGTGTACCCATTCGGAGGTTGATCTACAAGCTGGAGCACTATGGCATACGAGGAAACTTATTGAGGTGGTTGGAAGACTTCTTAACGAACAGGCATTTCAAAGTAAGAATAGAGGGTAAATTATCACAGACTTACTCGGTATTGAGTGGCGTACCACAAGGTTCGGTTCTGGGGCCCTTGCTTTTTCTCATATATGTGAGTGACCTTTCAAGCTGCTTACGTTCCAATCCAACCTTCTTTGCGGATGACACTAAACTTTTTAACTTCCCGGTTACACATGCAGATGTGTTACAAGCGGACCTAAAAGAACTGGAACTCTGGTCCTCGAGGTGGTTGCTGACGTTGAATGCCGATAAATGCAATATTTTGCATATAGGCTATAATAATCCGAAACTGGACTACATTTTGAATGGAATTACGCTGACAAAAGTAGACATGCAGGTAGATCTTGGCATCGCGATGACTGCAGATCTGAAGTGGTCCCATCATGTCACATCTATAGTGAAAAAGGCTAATGTCATGTTATATTTGGTGAGGTGTGCTTTTAAAGATATAACTCCAGAACTAATGCTGAAGATCTATAAGGTATATATTCGTCCAATACTAGAGAATGTATCGTCAGCTTGGTCACCTTACTTTGCGAAGGACATAGACTTAATTGAAAAAGTGCAAAGACGAGCAACGAAAATTCCTCGAGCTCTGAGGAACCTATCGTATGAAGACCGACTATCTAGGCTAGGTCTGACTACCCTACAACAAAGGCGCGAGCGTGGAGACCTCATTGAAACTTATAAAATTGTGTCGGGTTATTATTCTTGTTCGGTGGGTGTTTTTACGTTCACCCATTTACGGGGTCATTCATACAAGTTAGTCTTAGATCGATGCAACAAGCTACCAAGAAAAAACTTTTTGTCTAACCGTGTGCAAAACTCTTGGAATTCTCTGCCAGCGAATATAGTGCTAAGTGAAAATAAAAACTTATTTAAAAATTCATTGGATGATTATTATTGTTCTCGATGATGTTATTGCGATCTCTGTATTGTTATTTTTGAATTTTTTTTTTCAGTTGTTGCTAACTACAACTGCAATGTATATCTATATTGTAAATTTCTGACAGTAAGCAAAAATCGGCCTAGCCGCCTGCTTACTTAATAAATAATAATAATAATAATAATTCTTCCAAACTCTTGGTTCAAAATTTCTCGCTGGAAGAGATTATAATAGCAAGAATACCCTATGGAGCTCGTGGCTCACCACAACAAAAGAAAGGGAACTGGCTAAACAGATGCAGGATTGTAATTACTCATTCTTATCTACAGGCACGCCAACATACTGGCCAACTGATCAGTGGCGGTGCAAGAGTACCTTGGGCCCCTAAGCAAATATAAAAATGGCCCCCTTTGTAAAAGGACTTATATACTTAATGAATTGTATATATATAATTATAGTATACAAAGTAAACATTTAACAAAAAATAAAATAACATCCTGTTATAACCAACAGAAATAGAGTAGTAAATGCTTAACATTTAACACATTTTATAACTAACATATCTAACAAAATATCAATTAAAAATATAAAACTAAATAAAATCTTCAAGATGGTATAGGCACAAATACAAAGGAAACTGATGGATAAATATCTACCTAGGTAACACTAGTAAAATAATAGCTATTTGTGCAACAAGTGCTAAAAGTGGACGTTTATGCACGAGAAATGAAAATTATGAAACGAAGCCGAAGGTTGAGTTTCATAACATGTCTCGTGCATAAACTCTCTTAGTACGAGTTTGCACACAATATTTTTTGTACGGCCTTAAGTTTACTGTTATTAATCCATAAATGTCGATTTAATAAAGGTTTGCATTTATGACAGTTATAATTTATGTCATAGTAAAGAGATGTTCTTGAAGCTCAGGTGACTGTTTCTGCAGCCGGTAGCTGTCAAAGTTAGTTATCAAAGGTAATTATAAATGTGCACATTTTACTTTATTCATTAAATAATACTTTAATTATTTAAAAACTGTTTACCTCTAACAAAAGAAGTAACTAGAATAATTTTACAACCTCACTTCCAGTTCGAAATTCTAAATCCAACACCAGCTGTTTACTTTTAGCCCATGTGACATGGGCTAAAAGTAAACAGCCGATTTCACTTGTAACACGATGATTTATAAAAGTTAATTTTTTGTGAAAAAAGTTAGCGCTATAAGGCCTACTTTTAGTAGTGGTCGTACAAAATAGCTATTTATGCAACAAGTGCTAAAAGTCGACGTTTATGCACGAAACATAAAAATTATTAAACGAAGCCGACGGATGAGTTTCATAACATGTCTCGTGCAGAAACGACTTTTAGCACGCATTGCATACAATATTTTAACTACGACCTTAATTTTACTGTTATTAATCCAGAAATATCAATTTAATAAAGGTTGGAATCGACGACACTTCTAATTTATGTCATAATAAACGCGCCTTGGAGCTCGGGCCAATGTTTGCGAAGCCAGTACTGTCAAAATCAGTTATCAAAGGTAATTATTAATACTACACATCTCACTGTATTCATTACATAACGCTTTAATTATTTCAAACAAAACCACTTTACCTCTAACGCAAGAAGTAACTAGAATAACTTTAGACTTCACTTCCATTTCGAAATTGGAGTTTTATAACCTCACTTCACTTTTAGCACATGGGCTAAAAGTAAACAGCTGATTTCTTTAAACATGCTAAATTATAAAACGTTACTTTTAGTGGAAAAAGCTAGCGCAAAAAGGCCTACTTTTAGTGGTGGTCGTAGATAAAATAATATTCAGGTAAAATCCTAATAACTCACGTCAAAATAGGTAACAACTACTTAGTTTTTATTTGTATCATTAATATCTGTAAAGCGCCGTAAAAATAAATTGATCAGAAATAAAACATGAATCTTTCTGGCCTTATTGACAGCAAATTGTTCCACAAGATTTTTATGTCGATGCTTTTTGCACAGTTGACAAAACCGGAAAGTCATCTAGCCTATCTGGGCTGGTAGAATTTCTTACATAATCTTTTATTACTTTCAACTTGCTAAATGATCTTTCTATTGTGGCTAATGTTACAGATAGAGTCAAGAATAAAACCAATGCAGTAATAATCTAGCCCAAATTGCTTTCGAGAACACTATATTTGTGTAGGAATAAACTTGTCAAATCTGGAACACTCATGCTATCATTTAAATCCTCCTTTAGTAAGGAAATAGCGTTCACAAACTGATTGGCGAGATTATTATTGAGGACATCAGAATACATTTTCTGAAGCAAATCACATCGGACCTGTTCAGCTTCTTGCATACTTAAAACGTTTTTCGGTTCGAAAACTTCAAGCTCTCAAATCAAGTCTGATCACTGATAACTGAGAGTGGGGGACTGAGGTTGCAGTGCTATCAATGTATACCGAAATGAAGTATAACATATCGAGATATTTAATCAGCGAACTTACCGGGCCCCCCAAAGGGCAATCTAAGGGCCCGGGACCCTAAGCAACGCTTATTCCCGCTTATGCATATCACCGCCACTGCAACTGATCCAGCAAAACTACCAGACCTTTTGGACTTTTTTGTAACCCAAGGGCTCCCACCAGCTTATACAAATGTAATTCCTAACTATGACCTATCGTCTGACCATTCCCCAGTGATAGCAACTATTTGCTCTACAATTCTCCCAAAACAGCAAGACATAAAACTCCATAATCATAAAACAAATTGGAATGAGTTCAGGACCATACTTACAAACAGAATAAATCTAAATGTAAAATTGCAAAAGATGATCTGGACTCAACAATGGCCAAACTCATACACCTACTCCAAGAAGCTGCACTACAATCCACCCCACCTCAACATCCACACAAATACGTCAATAATCTTCCGTTAGAAATTAAACAACTTTTAAAAGAAAAAAGGAACGCTAGAGCAATTTGGCACCGTACGCGAAACCCTTCTGACAAAACCAAATTCAACCATCTAACAAACAAACTGAAAACTAAACTCAAGCAAATGAGAGAAGAATCTTTTAAAGAATACCTGAACAGCCTAAACAGATATGATTAATCAATATGGAAACCTAGTAAAAATGCAAGAAAACCCAAAGCATCCATACCACCTATTAGACAAACAATTCCACACTTAGGACCATGGGCAAAAAGTGATGCAGAAAAATCCGAATTATTTGCACAACATTTTTCTAAAATCTTTACTCCGCACATCGATGACGTAGACCACGAAATGGAGCAAAACCTCGCACGAATTACAGAAACACGGCAACAAATAACACTCACTACTCCAGCAGAAATACAAAAAGAGATCAAACTTCTGGGACTTAAAAAAGCTCCTGGAATAGACAAAATCACACCAAAAATGTTAAAAAAACTTCCTAAAAAAGCACTAGTGCTATTAACTTACATATTCAACGTGTAACGTTTCGCCCAGCACGAACCCGTTCTTTTGAATTACAAATTAATTAACGTTACGTATCGGACTTTGAATCTTAGAAATACGTCATCGAGGAGGCGCAGGTCCCGTTTGCGCCGTTCTCCCACTCAGAATGTCCGAAGTGGTTGCTAGATGTCCGAAGCACGAGGAGGAGACATAAAAGCTGCTTCACGAGCGTTCCACGAGAGATTCCCTCCGGCATTCCCTCCAGAATTCCTTTCAGCATTCATCCCAGATCATCCCCAATCCAGTCCGTACGGTCCAATTAATAGAGAATGCTTCCCTCACACTTTGAAATCCTGCATCTTGAATTTACCTGTAGCTAAGTCGAACCGAAGACTCCAATCTAGGAGCCCGTGTTTCTAGCTAAAACCCAAACGAACCCCCGTCCTGAAAGCCAGTTCCTGGAGGCGACGACCTCACTGAAGACCGCTTCACTGGTTTGCCCTGACAATATTATAACCTGAAGCCAGCCTAAATTTTAGCCCAACCTCCGTCAACAATTATTTTGTAACAATTTCCTGGAAGACATGTTGGAGACGAAGACTCATTCACGAGGCCGTTTCGCATGCTTCTCGTAATAATTAAGCCAGCTACAAAGCGTAATTATATCCGCCCCGGGCCGTGTCAGATTCTATATTATTGAGGCCCGGCACATCGCTAATCTTAGAGGCCGTTTAAATTTGTTCTTAATATTTGTTGACTACAGAGGTTTACTCACCAATCAACCAAGTTCCTACAATATCCCTGAAGGGCAAGCGCTGTGGGGACGTTTTCCCGACGTCCGCTCCAGACTCGAAGCCGAGCCCCAGGTGAAATCCACCGTCGACTTCTCATTCTATAACACCCCGCACAAACACAACACTAACTTCACAGGGGGCTTGCCGAATCTCCCGCACGACCCGGTGTTGTAAATAAATAGCCCTGACATAACCGAATTAACCTATATTTGCAGTTACACGTGCCTTTGACATTGTGACCGAGATTCGATCAAGTTTCAAGCTTAAAAGTTGGCACCGCCGGGACCAATTTCGACGTCCCATCGTTCAAACAGGGCACAAACTGTAGGGCCTCCAAACGCACCGATGTATGACGGGTTGCCGTGACGCCAGGTTTTTGCAACAGGACGTCTCGTATAACTACCAATTTTATTGTAAAATACATTTTACTATATTTGTGAATACATTACAATATAATTAATTAAACTGTCTAAAATTATCCTGGTGTTTGTTTGCTGGTCTCATAGTGTATATCTGTCTGAACCAAAATAACTCCGACTGAGAGAATTGCCCGATGGTGATTAATTAATTCAACGCCCTTAATAGCAGAAGGGCGGAATGTTACAAACGGAAGCATAAGAATACAATATTAGCCAAAACACTTGAAATTGTCGGAAATAATAACTATAGTCAAACCAGGGAAAGAACCTTCAGATGCTAATTCCTACCATCCGATAAGTCTTCTCTCAGTGATTTCTAAAGTATTCGAAAAGCTTCTATTACACAGAATAAAAATCGACTTGCCAGCAGACTTGATACCACACCACCAATTTGGATTTCGGTCAGGACATTCAACAATACAACAGATGCACCGATTAACTGACCTCATTCAAAAAGCCTTTGAGGACAGATGCTACTGTTCAGCGGTATTCCTCGACGTATCCTAGGCTTTTGACAGAGTTTGGCATACTGGTCTCCTCTCTAAAGTCAAGCAAATCCTTCCTTCTTACTTTACCCTTCTCCAATCCTATCTCAGCCACCGACAGTTTCAAGTCAAAGTAGGGAATAAAAGATCAAAATTGCATCCAATCAAAGCAGGGGTACCACAGGGCAGTGTCCTGGGTCCAATGCTCTATGCTCTCTTCACATCAGACATATCAACCTCCAGAAACACAACAATTGGCACATTCGCCGATGATACCGCCATACTATCAGAAAATCCTGACCCTCAACAAGCAGTACTGGACCTACAAGACCACCTCAACATACTACAAAACTGGGTTGAAAAATGGAGAATAAAAATAAATGAAAGCAAATCGAGTCATATCACGTTCACTCTTCGAAAAACCCCAACCCCTGAAGTATATCTTAACAACATTCTAATACCCAAACAAGTCGAAGTAAAATACTTGGGAATGACCATGGACGCCAAACTAACTGGGAAACCCCATTTACTAAAGAAACGGAAGCAAATAGATCTAACCTCCAAACAGCTAAACTGGTTACTAGGTAGAAAATCGAAGCTAGCTGTAGAAAACAAAATCCTGATTTATAAAACCATAATCATACCTATTTGGACTTATGGTATAGAACTCTGGGGATATACCAGCAACACCACCGTTTCCATAATCCAAAGATGCCAGTCCAAATTGTTGAGATCAATACTAGATGCCCCGTGGTTCGTTTCCAATAACACGATACACAATGACCTCAAAATCAAGTTTGTGAATGAAGTCATCCCTCAGAAAAGCTCTATCCATCATGCTCGACTCGAATTCCACAACAATCCACTCATAGAACCCCTACTACTAAGAAAATACAACAAACGACTCAAGAGAAAACAGCCAATCGACTTGCTGTAAGAATCTGAGGTGTCGCCGCTGGACGAAACCTCATCATGACATCCCTCGCCATTCATAAGATTAGCTTATAGAATTCTTGTATTCTGATTGCTGATTAAATTACTAAATAATAAAAAAAAAATGAAAAACCTGTCCTAAATGAGAACAGCTGGCGAATTGGTTCAGGTGCTGCAATCCATCTAACAAAAGGGTTGCACGAGAAGTTTGAGCCGAACAATTTTCACTCCATTCGCATGGCTAATGGGGAAACTGTGACTAACTCTGGAACTGGTAAGATTCCCATACCTCTGGCAACCAACAATACTCTAATTGCTGAAAATGTTGCATGAGTGCCTGACTTAAAGTTAAATTTATTAAGTGTTAGCTAATTATTTAAAAAGCTTTTGAACATTTTCGTCATTTTTGATGATCGACAATGTAAAATTGTAAAGGGTACTGTGAAAGTTGAAAACTGTAATGTTTTGGGAATGGAGATTCTAACAAACGGACTCTATCAGTTAGATTGTGCTTCCGACAAGGAGATTGTTAATGTGGCTGTACGTAACACAGACAATATCGCTCTATGGCATAAGCAGTTAGGGCATTTACACCAAAATTCAATGTTTGATAATGAAACCGAGTATATGTATAAACAAACAAATGGGCAAATATCTGCGAGAAAAAGGCATTCATCATGAGCGGACTATACCGGAAGCTCCCAACGAAAATGGCGTCGCTGAGAGAATGAACAGAACTCTGCTGCAATGTGCCAGAACGATGCTATTCGCCTCAAACTTGGACACTACCTTTTGGGCGAAAGCTATAAATACAGCTACTTATATTTGGAATCGTTGCCCAACTCGAGTACTGGAAAACTCAACACCAGAAGAAGTATGGAGTGGAGAACGTCCCAACCTCAGCCATTTACGCACATTTGGTTGCAAAGTATTCGTTCATGTTCCGGACTCCAAACGAACGAAACTAGAACCAAAAGCATGGGAAGGAATCTTCTTGGGCTACAGCGAGCAAACAAAAAGTTACAGGATATACAATCCCAGAACCAGGAAGTACCAATTAGCTCGTGACGTTATATTTTTCGAAGATCAGATGGGTTCCTTGTCCGAATCTCTGAGTGGTGATTCATCGTCGAATGAAACGTCAGTTCCTTACATTACTGAAACACAGATGATATCTACAACACCACCAAGAGATGAAACAAATTGCCCACCTGCTGATGTGACTCCCAATGTTCCTGGCTCACCGGTACCTCCTGCTACCTCCAACAATAGTGATGTGGAAGTCGCTAGCGGTACCCACAGCGAGCCAATCACAGATAAAAAGAACGATGAAGATCATAACCGAGATCCTCATTATCCCAAACGGGTAAGTAAACCCAGCAAATTCCTTTTTAACGATGATTTCCTTTGCAACCAGGCCATGCTATGTGTTATACAGGACTATTGTAATTTTTAATAAGCTTAATACTTACATCATGTACAAGACTGATTAAAAGTAAATAAATAATTGTATAAATGGGTTCATTGATTGTAGTGTTTTGCCCCCTATCGCAACTCGCAAGTAAAGTTATTTATGGCTAGCTTTCAGTAGGCATGAAGACTCAAATCTGCAAGTTAGGTTCACCGACATGGTCATATTTAAACTCCCGTGTTACGCCACTGGTCTGTGAAATTAAAAAGCAGCAACGCGCAGATTCACTACGCTGTCAATTTATCTATCAACAAATTGAATTTTCGTGAGGGTCGTTTCTGGTGTATTTACAAGTTAATTCAAAGGCAAATCTATGAACAAATTATCAGGTAATTCGAATCTCGCGCTTTATTAAGCGTCACTAGTCGTGTTTTGTTTTTAGATCGTTCGAGGCTTCCTGGGAATTCAATTGTTTTGAACGCGTCCTTTCATGTGAAAAAACACAACCTCAACTTATATTTTTACAATTTCTGGACCTCATGCTCTTTTTTGAAGTATTGTAAGACTGGGATCGGCTTCCTCTTATAGGACTCGATCCTCATGGTAAGTTTCGAAACTCTAGCAAGGATAATTGCTTTGCAACACTAACCTGACCTTTTTTAGGCTGCGGGAACTGGCTCGGAACAGCTTTTCCTGATGCTAGCTGCTGGAAGCGGAACCCTAGGATGCTGAAACTGTTGCGGTTTACTCCTACACGGCGTGCGGACGTGGTGTTACCAAAATTTCAAACGCCTGACCTCAATTGTGTTTAAAATCTGATGATCGTAAACTTCACGTCGTTGGCGAAGTGGTTCTGAAGGTGGTCGCAGATGAAAATAATTTTTAGGTGATGGATTTTCACACCCACATTCTCACATATGCACTACAAACTTCTGATCACGATGGTATAATTATTTTTAATTTATTTCAATTGTAAATGGCTTAAAACTCAATTAATCTGGAGAGACAAATTAGACTGTCATAAAATAATTTTTATTCAATTGTTTCTCCTTTGGGTAGTTAACAACAATTTCCTATCTAAATTCATAATTGTGGATGTGAACAAGTACAAATCAGTTACTTATAAATTAAATTTGAACTTATATTATAAAAATGTACAAAATCTTAATTCTAAAATTATTGTTTGTTCACGTTCGTATTTAAACTAGGTTATAGCGCCACTCACTATGTTTTATTTGGATTGTCTGTTCACTTATGTCACTTCAATGACTCATTTTTTTAAACACCAATCTCGTTCATTTCCTGTTGTGTGAATTTCTTGTATTTTATAATACTCGTAATTGTCTGCTTTTCATCATTCTTCAAATATTACCGTTCCATTTTGTTATAGCCTTATTTGATCTAGTATTGTGCTCTCTTTGCACTGTATTGAGAACATTCTGTCCTTCTTACCTTTATTTAAAAAGTTCATAGAACTGTACTTATTCAATTATACTGACATGTAAATTTATTTAACGCGCATGTAATAAACCCTTTGGTAATAGATTTGTTGAATTTTGATTGGCTTTTTTTCTTTGTACCAACCTCTTAATTTATGCTAATTGATATTTCTGTGACTCTAATTTACGAATTGAGCTCTGCCTTATAGCCATTTATTCTGAAGTAATTCCACTTAATATCGGCAATGCTTTACCAATGTAGTTATGAATTAAAGCTTCTGATGTAACTTCTTGCAGTTGCCTGATTTACCCCAGCTCTGTGCTTTATTGACTTGCTTTATTTATCTATGCTGCAAGCAGAGTTGAGTAACGGGCTAAATACCATCTCAGATTATCGAGCCCCACCACCGAGCAAGAGGCACTTGGCGGGGAAGATGCGGAAGAATAGCAATTGGCAATGGAAAAAGAGTTGGAATCTCATCGGCTTAATGGATCATGGACTCCTGCGCAACTTCCACCTGGTCGTAAAGCCATTACCATGAAGTGGGTTTTCCAACCCCAACTTGGTCCCGATGGAACTGTCGATCGTTACAAAGCCCAACTGGTAGCCCGAGGATGTTTGCAGAAACGTGGTGCATATTATGATGAAACATTTTCTCCAGTTATCCGCTCCAGCTCCATCCGCACCTTAATCGCGCTTGCCGTTCAACAGGAATTATCCGTGGAGTCAAGCTCCCTGATAGTCAAATTTGCCGCTTGTTGATATCTGTATGTGGTCTAAAGCAGGCAAGTCGAGTATGATACCTAGAACTAGATACAGTACTTAAGAAATTAAATTTCACACCGTCATGGCATGATTCCTGCGTCTATGTCCGACTCCAGGCGGGGGACCTGTTAGTAGTTGGAGTCTATGTCGATGACCTTTTGATCCTGAGTAACAACGATAAATCCAAAAATTGGTTAAAAACCAAATTAACTGAAACTTTCTGTATGAAGGACTTGGGACAAACCTGAATGACGACATCATTTTGGACCAAGAGAATTACCTGAGACATGTTTTTGACAGATTCAACATGAGTGAATGCAAATCGGCCCCAACACCTTTGGATCCCAACACAAAATTATCAAAAGAAATGGGACCAAAAACTGTTGAGGAGAAGGAGGAGATGAGCAGTGTACCCTATAGGGAAGCCATTGGAAGCATAATGTACGCTGCCTACGGAACTACACCTGCCTTGGCATTTGCTGCTGGAATGCTCAGCCGATTCAGTGAGAATCCAGGCCGTGCACATTGGTCTGCTCTAAAGCGCCTGGAGCACCAAGAAACAGCCCACGGTTGCTTTATCGTCGACAGAAGCCGAATACATGGCCCTGAGTGCAGCTTCTCAAGAAGCTATTTGGCTACGAGGCCTTCTTTCAGAATTAAACGTGTGTTTAGAACAGCCGACAACGATCTTGTGTGATAACAAGGGAGCAATGGAAATCGCAAAGAACTTGCAGTCCAGCTCCAGAATCAAACACAATGATATAAGACATCATTTTGTGAGGCAGTGCGTTGAAACTGAACAAATGGATTTGAATTATTGTGATACTAAAAATATGAGTGCCGATATTTTATCCAAAGGACTTGCGTCTGAGTTACATTTAAAACATTGTGCAGGATTAGGCTTAGTCGATAAAAATGTAATATGCAAGTAGTATTAAGTTCCTTTTTTTAGTTGTTCGCATTTAAGGCAGGGTGTTGTAGAGATGTAGACAGTTGCAAACTCGTTGCCGTTGGCGTTGGCGGATCCACTGCCTATTTGGTCGATAATGTAGAATTCCTTTTTGTATACCTACTCGTTCAAGTACAAGCTCTGTTAGTGCAGTTGTAAACGTTTAATATGTGTTCATTTTAATTAAATGTTTGTTAATTATCCAATTATTCTTTTTTTAACCGTTCCCCTACAACGATATTCTTGTGGCCTTAATTCTGATCCATTTAATAGTGTTTTGAAGTATTCTTTCTATCGCTCCATCGCTGTTGATATTTCTCCTCTTTCATTTTTAATATATATTTCTTCCAGTTTCTTATCCTAACATAATGATTTAATCACTTTAAAGAATAGTTTCTAATTACCCTTACTATCTTTCTCTAATTTATTCCCGAATTCTGCCCAGCTATCTTTCTTTGTTTCTTTTATCATATCTTTACCATTGTTGTTTGTATTTCTCATAATTTTCTGTTACTCTATATGCTAAGTCATTTTTCCATGCCTGTTTTTTTTTCTTTACTAGTTCTTTAATTTCCAGACTCCACCAGGCCGTTTGTTGTCTGTTTTTATTATTCTTGCACGCCCCACAAGCTTGTTTAGCTTTTATTAAAATCTCCCTGAAAGACTTCCATAGTTGTTCTAAGCTATCTTTCGCCCCTCTCCCTTGTATTTTTTGTATACGTGCATCTACTAATTCTTTATATTTGTTTGCTATTTCCCTGTCTTTTAGTCTATATTGTAACGACCTTCGGGCCGGATCGCGTCAGAACATTCCAGATCACTCCAATAAGTATAACAACCTTCAGGCCGGATCGCATCAGAACATTCCAGAACGACCTTGCGCGCGAACACGTCAGTGTCGCTGGATTAATCGAGCAAGGTCTGGATGTTTCTAGGAATGACTCATTCGTCATATATAAATACGCGTCAGCAGGAATAGAGAGGCAGTTCACTTTAGACTCGAAGCGCGCGTGATATAAACGAACCCTAGTGAAATAAATAACAGATAAATCGAACCACATAAATCATTAATGTTAAACGCGTAAATAGCCACATAAATAATTGATGTTTAACCAATGTAAATAAATAATGTATCGTTGTTAGAAATAGTTCTTTAGTTTAAGTAATCTGTGTATTTGTAAATAATCATAATTAATTGTTGTAAATAAATGTTTAATACAGAAGCAGTGAATAATTTTTAACTAGCCCGAACGTTAAAAACGTAACAGTGGCGTCAGGTGTGCAGGTTTTGTACCGTGTTATACCAGGGGCTATAAAAAAATTATTGAACAAACATTAAATAAATAAATTGCTTAACAAGTGCCGATAAAACGACGGTCGGATAAATAAATTTAAGAGTATTGTGGATGCCGGTCACAAGATCCCAGAGCGACAAAATGGAGGCTCAATTAAGCCAACTTTTCCAGCTGATGCAAGTTGATCAGGACAAAGCGGAAAAAGCACAAGAGGATCTTAAGAAAGAGATTCAAGTTGGTCAGGACAAGGCAGAAAAAGCACAAGAAGTACTTAAGGAAGAGCTGAAAGCCGGGCAGGAAGTACTTAAGGAAGAGCTGAAAGCCGCGCAAGAAAGAGTAGTTCAAAAACTTGAGGAAGAATTGAAAGCCACTCAAGAAGAAATGAAAGCGAGCCATGACGAGTTGTCAGAGGAGATCAGGGATATTCAGGAAGAAATGAAGAGAAAGATGGCCAGACTTCAGGGTGACATGCTGGAGCTGCAGGAACGATTTACCAAGTCACGAAGTGGCCAAGGCCAACCAACTCCCTTTGAATCTGCTGGCTTCTCTTCTCCTCTTGCAGTGAATCAGCCTACCTTATCGCAAGTTGCTGCCCCTCAGGTAGCTCTGTCCCAAGATACTGCCTCAGTGAGGCCCGCAATATCTGGCTTGCACATGAAATTGCCCTCTTACGATGGGAAAACGGCATGGTCAAGATACCTGAAGCAATTTGAAGCCGCAGCCGTCGCTAATGGTTGGGGAATGGCAGACAAAGCGACCGCATTGATTCTGACATTGCGAGGGGATGCCCTGAATGTTCTGCAAATGATTCCAGAAAATCAGCAGAGAGACTTCCAGCAATTGGTGAATCGTCTGGAACGGCGTTATAGCAATGGTCATCTTCAGCATGTGCATTGTGCCCAGCTGAAGAACAGAATTCAGACGTCGGGGGAGACTCTGCAAGAACTGGAGGCCGATGTTGCTCGATTGGTTCGGTCGCGTATCCATCGGCGCCGGAGGACTTCCTGGAGCAGCTAGCCGTCCAAACATTCGTAGATGGAATGAAAGACGCCGATGCTCAGCAAGCGGTACGTCTGGGGCGCCATAGGACACTGGAAGAGGCCTTAGCCTATGCGTTGGAATTTGAAGCGGCAAGGACTGCCTCCAGAGGACATGGTAAGTGTCCGCGGTGTCGCCACGACGGAGATGGCACCTGAATCCATGGAGGACATGTTGCGACGACTTATAAGGCAGGAGACGAGGGAGAAGGGGCCCCGTTGCTGGAGCTGCGGAGAGATGGGTCATCTTAGGGCTCGCTGTCCGAAGAAAGGAGCCCGAGTGTCTGACGAGCCGTCGGAAAACTAATGCGGGTCGACAAGAAGGGGCGAGAGTCGACTCGTGATTGCCATGCCCCGGAAATTCCCATACATGTGTCGCCCGTGCAACACCAGCCTGATCGTCTCTTCATTGATGGGAAAATAAATGGAAGAGTTCGGTCTCTGCTGTTGGATACTGGAGCGACGAAGTCCATCGCCAGGTCTGACGTAATACGAGATTAGGGTCAGCTGCTGTCCACCAGGACACGCCTTCGCACTACCACGGGAGGTGCAGTGACCACACATGGAGAAATGGATTTGACATTGAAGATTGGGAATCAAACCCTCAAGCTTCGGGTCCTGATTGCTGACATTGCTGACGAGTTCATCCTGGGAATGGATGTCATGAATAAGTGTGGGTTTACTTTAGACCTGGGACGCGGCGTGTTGCACGTGGGTGGGGAGGAGCTTTCCCTACACCCAAGCGAGGAGATCGTAGTACGAGTGGTATTGGCGGAAGATGTTACTCTGCCGGGACGAACTGAAAGGGTCGTGGATGCATACCTGGGTGGCGATCTCCGGGGCAACGTAGTGCGCATGATTGAACCCGATTATGACAAGGAGCTCACTCATGGTATCCTGGTTGAGAAGACGTTGGTAAAAACTGGGCTTAAGGTCCCAGTAAGGATGATGAACGTCAACAGGGAACCGGCAACCGTCAAGAGAAACACAACCCTGGGGAGATGCACACCGGTCTCTGCCGTTGTGAGAAAAATTACTAGTGACAGCGGCGGCACGGCGAAAGGCTGCCCAAAGGCTTTAATTAACACCGTGATGTCTACTTGCAAGGGCATGAGCCAACAAGAAAGGAAGAAGATCGAAGATCTGGTGGCCCGGTACCAAGACGTCTTCGAGTGCGGAGATCATCCCAGCGGCCGTACCGACGTAGTTAAGCAAAAAACTCAATACGGGGGATGCTCAACCGATACGCCAACATTCAAGAAGGTTGCCCCTCGCCAAACGGGAAGAAATGCGAAGATTGTCCAAGATATGCAAAACCAAGGGATTATCGAACCGTCCAGCAGTCAGTGGGTCTCCCCTGTGGTTCTTGTCAAGAAGAAGGATGGCTCAACGAGGTTCTGTGTTGACTTCCGACAGCTGAATCATGTGACCAAGAAAGACAGCTACCCTCTGCCACGAATCGATGATACCCTGGACACGCTCTCCGGTTATTGGCAAGTCGGAATGGAACCTGCGGACAGGGAGAAGACTGCATTTACTATCGGAACTGGGCTCTGGGAGTTCTCCGTCATGCCGTTCGGTTTGTGCAATGCCTCCACCACGTTTGAGAGACTGATGGACACCGTCCTGAAGGGTCTATCTTGGCAGACCTGCCTGATATACTTGGACGACATCATAGTGGTGGGTAAATCCTTTAACGAGCATCTGAAGAACCTGGAGGAAGTGTTCGGTAGACTGCGAGGTGCCAACCTGCGATTAAGTCCAAAGAAGTGCCACATCTTCCAGAAGGAAGTACAGTACCTGGGGCACGTCGTATCCCGCCAGGGAATAGCAGTAGACCCGAGTAAGGTAAAGGCAGTGCAGGATTGGCCGATCCCGAAGAACAAGCATGAACTGCGAAGCTTCCTGGGCCTCTGTACTTACGACCGACGGTTTGTGCTGGGCTTCGCAAACATTGCAAAACAGTTAACCCGTCTAACGGAAGAGGGACGACAGTTTGAATGGAGTGCTGAGTGCGCGGAGGCCTTCGAGACGCTCAAGACTGCCTTAACCAGTTCACCTGTACTTTGCTATCCACATCAGGAAGGCCAGTTTATCCTCGACACTGACGCTAGCAATGTCGGAATAGGTGGTGTTCTGTCCCAGGTCCAAGATGGGCAAGAGAAAGTCCTGGCATATTTCAGCAAGGTCCTGTCCAAACCAGAGCGGAACTATTGCGTAACCAGGAGGAAGCTTCTGGCAGTAGTCAAGTCCGTGGAGCATTTTTATAAATACCTGTATGGCAGAGGATTCTTGCTGAGGACCGACCATGCTGCTCTAAGATGGCTGCTGCAGTTCAAGAACCCTGAAGGACAGGTGGCTAGGTGGATCGAGCGCCTACAAGAGTACGACTTTGAAATAAATCATCGACCTGGCACAGCCCACCGCAACGCCGATGCGTTATCCAGGAGGCCCTGCCCTGCGGGGGGGACTGGAGAGTCGTGCGGTACCCATCAATCGTACCACTGTAGTCGACGACTCGTGGGAGCTAGACGAGTTGCAGAACAGCCAGGAGAACGACCCCGACTTAGGCACGGTTATAGCCTGGAAGCGAGATGATCGTCGACCTACCTGGCAGGAGGTCTCCGCCACCAACCCAACGGTTAAGACCTATTGGGCGCAATGGGACTCCTTGCAGCTGGACAACAACGTTCTGACCAGATTCTTGGAAGACGAGGAGGGTAGGGCAACGAGATCGCAATTGATGGTTCCAAGGAGTAGAGTGGCCGAGGTTCTGCGCCACCTGCATGATGGCTCCTCTGGGGGACACTTCGGATTGAAGAAGACGTTGCAGAAGATCCGAGACCGGTTCTACTGGACGAGCTGCAAAGATGATGTCCGAGAGTGGTCCCGGAGGTGCGAAGCCTGCGCTACAGGAAACGAACCGGTTGGTAGACGTAGAGCTCCAATGCGGCAGTACAACGTCTTTAGTCCGTTCGAGAGGGTAGCCATCGACATCGCTGGACCATTCCCCGAAGCCGAATCGGGAAATAAATACATCCTGGTGTGCATGGACTACTTCACCAAGTGGCCCGAAGCGTACGCTCTTCCGAATCAAGAGGCCGGTACTGTCGCTGATGTTCTGGTGAAGGAGTGCTTCAGCCGTTTTGGAGTCCCTCTGGAGTTACATTCCGACCAGGGCCGGAATTTCGAGTCTGGACTGTTCCAGAACGTTTGCAAGTTACTGGGGATACACAAGAGCCGGACCACTGCCCTCCATCCTCAATCGGACGGCATGGTGGAAAGGATGAACCGAACCATGGAGAAGCATCTGAGCGAAGGTGGTTTCCGAACATCAGCGTAACTGGGACCAGTACATTCACCTGTTCCTAATGGCCTACCGATCGGCAGTACAAAAGACAACCAACCACACCCCAGCCACGGTACTCTTTGGGCGCGAGCTGCGATTGCCATGTGACCTCAAATTTGGAAGAAAGCCTGGCGAAGAAACGGCCGGCAAGGACTACGTGGGAAACCTGAAGAAGAGGATGGAAGAGATCTACGACGTACGCCGAAACATTCAGGGTGCCAGCGACCGAATGAAGGACCGATATGATGCCCGAGCTGAGGGCGGTGGTTTCCAGTCTGGCGATTTGGTATGGCTTCATAACCCCCAGAGGCGTCGTGGCCTCTCCCCCAAGCTCCAAAGAAACTGGAAAGGCCCCTACACTGTAGTTGCTCGACTGAATGACGTGGTATACCGAATCCAGAAACCTCCTCGAGGAGAGTGCAGGGTGGTGCACTTCCATCGGTTGGCCCCATATGCCGGAACCAATGAGGAAGTGGAGGCTGTCACGGAGCAACCCCTGAGACGACTAGGGACCGGAGGAACCTCCTTCCAAGAGTTTATGGCCGTTTATGGGGGTACGAAGACTGCGCGATTTGGAGTCACTACAGAGGTGCAGCGTGACCTGTTCGACACCCTGCGGCAGTATTCCCTGGCATACTGAACGACCTAAGGTGGGGGCAGTGTAACGACCTTCGGGCCAGATCGCGTCAGAACATTCCAGATCACTCCAGAAAGTATAACGACCTTCAGGCCGGATCGCATCAGAACATTCCAGAACGACCTTGCGCGAACACGTCAGTGTCGCTGGATTAATCGAGCAAGGTCTGAATGTTTCTAGGAATGACTCATTCGTGATATATAAATATGTGTCAGCAGGATTAGAGAGGCAGTTCACTTTAGACTCGAAGCGCGCGTGATATAAACGAACCCTAATGAAATAAATAACAGATAAATCGAACCACATAAATCATTACTGTTAAACGCGTAAATAGCCACATAAATAATTGATGTTTAACCAGTGTAAATAAATAATGTATCGTTGTTAGAAATAGTTCGTTAGTTTAAGTAATCTGTGTGTTTGTAAATAATCATAATTAATTGTTGTAAATAAATGTTTATACAGAAGCAGTGAATAATTTTTAAATAGCCCGAACGTTGAAAACGTAACAATATGTTCTTATTGTTTCAAATTCTACTTTTCTTTTGTTTTTTCCTATTTGGTTTTCTACGTTGTTATTTTTATTTTTATCCCTTATCACTGCCACTGCCATTTTGTGGCCTCTTTTAACCCTAGTGTCCATTACATTTATTCTATTTGTTTTTTCTACTATTATGTAGTCAATGATTGACTTTTCCCCTCTACTTTTTACTTCGCGTGTATATTTGTGTATTTCCTTGTGTTGAAACCATGTATTTAGTATTATTAGATTATGTATTAAGCAAAAGTCTAGCAGTCGTGTGCCGTTGTTATTTCTTATGTATTCCCCTTCGTTACCGATGATTTCTTCCTATAGCACTTCATCTTGATCCCTACCTGCCGTTAATATATCCTGTCAGGTATACTTTTCCGTTTGCCTTTTCTATTACTTCATTCATTTCTTGCCATAAATTGTCCTTAACCTCTTAACCTTCCTGAAAATCACCTAAATAAAATGTTCGTGCATACTGTCAGGCCATTTTATTTTTAAGTGATTCCTATGGCTACGTAACCGTTTCGAACAGTTTCAGTTCAAATTTTGCGATTTCTCCTGTATTTGGGTTTAGTTTCAGCCATATTTCACCGCATAACATTTCCGCTATTTTGCATTTCAAATCTTAAAATTGTCACGCGAGCAACTTCTCTCGCGCTGGGCTCGATGCCGTCGCAGTTGCAGCTGGCTGTTGGAGCTTTTTCTGCAGTAATTTTAAAACATGGCCCTGCGAGTGCGACAGAGCGGCATTCATTCCTTCGCATTCTTTTGTATTCTCGTGGCCTGATTCATTGTCGTCAGGCGAAACTTACCGCGTTCCTATTGGTCACATGTGCCGGCGCGACACAGCATCGCGCAAAAAGCTTGACTGGCTTCTGGAGGCAATTCAATCTGGGCCGCCGCAGAGGACAGTCGCATAGCTTGAATTGTTTGTGGATGTCTTCACGCTTCGGCATGGAGGCGTCGAATATGCCGTGCTGTTACAGCTTCCGTGTGACTTTGTTTATTTCCGAATATAAAAAGGGATCTTCCGGACTTCGTTTCGAGTCATCAGAGCGAGAGGTGGTTTTTCCTGGCTTCTGGCTAGGGGAGTATGTGTTAGGGCTAATGTATGCAGATGACCGTCAGCCGTGCATTATTTCATAAGGCCAAACTAGGCCCTTTTTCCCAAACTGGGGATCATAATCACAGGGTTGTCCAAATCTTCGGTCTCACTGTTACTTCGTCTCAAGGCAGACGTGACTCATCCTTCGCCACGTTGGTGGAATCTCCGCTGGTGCTACCCTCTACTCCCACGCTTTCGTTCAAGCTTCCGTCGCAGCAAGCAGGCAGCTGGCTACCGTCTCGCCCATGCTTGGCGCATGGCCACAAAGGTAGTGTCTGTGTAATTAGCCTAGTAATTAACCCCTTGCAACTGTACTTGCCATAAATGCTACATAACTTGGCCGCTATCATACATAACTAATTCTGCTTATCTGCGTTGGCCTAATTTCAACTGTATTTTTTTTTAAATTTATTTATTTGGGTAAATAACAGGTTGACACGCAAAAGCATCAACCCAATTACAATTTACCACTACATACATTTATATGGATAATATTACATTGATAGTCATGCCATTCAATGAAAAAGCACAAGTTTGATACCAATGACAAGTGAAAGCAATACAATATACATGAGTAGTAATAATAAATATTAAAAACTAAAACATGTAGGAGAGGAATGCAGGAGAAGTTAAAAGCACATGCCTGCATATTGCCTGCAGTAACAATATGAAAAGACTCAAGATGCCGTGGAAATAAAATGCAACGCACCAGCGTGTAGGCTAGGCGATACGCCCTGATCCCCATAGCACCCCGAGACACCCTTAATTCGCAAAAGCAAAATCAGTTTAAAAATATCAACTGAGACATTTTATACTTAAAATTTGTGAAGGTCGAATTAAATAAATCAGGACAATTTGGAAATTTGCAGTAATAATTATAATACCAAAACAAACGATAAACCGGAGAATTGATTGCAGCGTTCGTATTTTTTAATTGTAGAGCAACAACCTCATTACTTTGCGTTGGCCTAGATGGAACTTTTAGAGAAAATTCAGATAAGTCTGGACAGTCGATTTTCTCATTAAAAAGTTTAAATAAAACACACAAGTCCAACAATTTTCGTCTTGACTGTAAGTTCTGCTGCCTCTGATTTAATTGAATTGAATTATGTTTCAGATATTTAGCAAACTTGTTCTGAATTTTTTCTATTCTGTCAATATAGATATTATACTTGGGATTCCAGACCGGAGCGGCAAATTCTAAAACACTACGAACCATAGCAAAATACAGAGCTGCAAACAATGGGCACTTTTGAAGGGCTTGCAGCACCTCAATATAAAACCAAGTGTTTTATATGCTTTTTGAGTTATGTTATCTATATGTGCATCGAACAACAATTGATTGTCAAGAATCACACCCAGGCCCCTTATTGTACTTTGTTCCGAAATTGCAGTTTGATTAACGTGATAGGCAAATAAAATTTAATGACGATTTCTCGTAAATTTAATTGAATAACATTTATCAGTATTAAGTAGTAAACGGTTATCAGTACAGTAGTTAGAAAATTTATTTAAATCATTTTGTAAATTATAACAGTCGTTAATGCTGTTAATTTTTGAGTAAATTTTTAAATCATCCGCATACAACAAAAAATTGGTGTTTTTAAAGCATTTAGAAATATCATTAATGTAGAGTATAAACAACAGTGGCCCTAGATGTGAACCCTGCGGCACTCCGGAGGTAATGGAGACACTATTTGATGTATAACCGTTAAACGATACACACTGAGTTCTATGATCTAAGTAAGAAGAAATCCATCGTAAAAGATCACCATGTATACCGAGCATATTTAATTTATCAATTAACAGAGAGTGATCGACCTTATCAAAGGCTTTGCTGAAGTCGGTATACATAGCATGTACTTCTAACCTTTGATCCATACAGTTTTTTATAAAATTTGTGAAAATAAGTAAATTTGATGAAACAGATCTATTAGAACAAAATCCATGCTGCTGCGGTATAATAGTTCCCTTGAATGTGTTAAAAATTACTCTGTAAAGAGGTTTTTCCAATATTTTGCCAAAGATGCATGATTTAGAAATAGGCCTATAATTTGTTATTAAATTCTTATTCCCAGATTTAAAAATTGGAGTTACAAACGCGTTCTTCCATTTTTCCGGAAAACAGCCTTCCTTTAAAGACTTATTAAAAATGATCGTTAGAGATTCTGCTAAAGTTGATGCACAAGATTTTATAAGTATACTGGGTATATTGTCAGAACCAGCCCCCTTATTAATATCAATTGTATTGAGTACTGATAAAACTTCATCCTCCAAAAAACTGCAGGTTCCCAATGAGATGCTGCTGTTACTTATCCGATTTGTATTTTTTATACCGGAATCAAGAGTGTATACAGAACTGAAAAATCATAATCATCATAATCATAACTCTATAATAAAGCAGAACACTTCCCAAGGTCAAACATATCAACTCCTGGTCTATGTGCAGTTAGGTATTGTGGGCGTGGTCTTGATATTTTCTAAGAGCCAGTAATATGGAAGGAGAGAACAACTAATGCTCTTGTTAGGGCCTACACACATTTTTTTACACAACACAGGAATGTTTGTACTATGTACACATAAATATTAAATCTGCAAATAACCTAAATTCGGAGCTTTGTACAAAAATATGGTTATAAACTTTTTGCAAGTGGACTTTACTACCTCTAGGAAGAAAAGGCGTCGTGCATCACGTGACCACAATTCGAGGTTGGAGGTAAAATAACCTAAAATTGTAATGTAAACATTACGGTAACCGTAGTTTCGGAGTGCTGTACTTGCAAAAATATTTAGTTTTTTAATTAGAATTGGCTGCCAAAGGATTATTTAAATATTTTTATTGCCATAAGTGTTTATTTGTTCAGTTTTTAAAATGCCTTCGTTCTGTATGGTGGTAAAGTGTGGTAGTAATGCAGCCAGGGATGCACCATTGATTCGTTTCTTTAGGTAAATAAGTATATAAATTAAATAGTTTATTTCACGATCTGTATTGTTTTCTTTATTATGATTTGATATTTTTTACAGAATTCCTTCAATTTTCACCAGTGGCAGAAAAGTTTCCAAACTCTTGCAGTTACGGAGAAAAAAATGGATTGCTGCAATCAAGAGAGACGATTTGACAGAATCAAAACTTAAATAAGGTCGTGTATGTTCACTCCATTTTCATTCTGGTAAGAAATAGTGAGTAGTAGCGAAAAATTTCGAATTTGTAATTTAAATGACTTCCTCTTCAGAAAAACCGGCTTCTTTGTTTGACCAAGACAACCCCGATTGGGTACCCACAAAATGTATGGGCCACACAACATCCCTCCAGGTGAAATCAACAGTTAGATTTAAAAGACTGAAAGATCGTGATGCTAAGGTATGTATCAATTGATTTTAGTGCTCGATTTTGTGCGTGTTAGTACTGAATCTGAATGCTATACTTTTTATATTTGAAAGTAGGTATTACAGTTTTAATTGATTACAGACTAAACAAATACCTATTAATCCACCAGAAGACGTAGAAGAAAGTATGGATGTTGATGTTCCAGCGGAGATCACCCACGAGCAGCTTCAATTTGGGCTTCGTAAAGCAAATGAAGAAATTGATTCGTTAAGGGAGGAATTAAAAAAATATAAGTTGGACCAGGACTATTTCAAAAATAGTGATAGTAATACATTATATTATACAGGATTTCCTGAATATGTATATTTAGAAAATGTCTATAAAGTAGTAGAGCCTTACCTTTCAGGACAAGGCAGTTTGACAAAATTTCAACAATTAGTGTTAGGTTTAATGAAATTAAGGCTAAATTTAGCGTTTACTGATCTGGGCAATAGATTTCAGTGCCACCGTACAACAGCGGCACAAACATTTGAAAGGGTTGTCGAAATTCTTTATTGCAGACTAAAGTGTTTTATACAATGGCCAAGCAGAGAGGATATACAAATGAACATGCCCAGTTCATTTAAAAATGTTTTTAAGTTACGCACTACAGTGATAATTGATTGTTTCGAGGTTTTTATTGAGAAACCCTCAAATCTAGAGGCAGCTGCAAAAACTTGGTCTCATAAGCACCATCACACGATGAAATTTTTAATAGGCATTACTCCGCAAGGAGTTATAATGTTTATTTCAAATGCGTATGGGGGTCGCGCAAGTGATAAGTTTATCACTGAAACCTGTGGCTTTCTCGACAAATTAATGCCGGGCGACTTAGTCGTAGCTGATCGAGGTTTTGCCATAGAAGATTCAGTTAAAATCTATTGTGCAGAAGTACAGTGCCCTGCTTTTTTAAAAAAAAGAAAACAGTTGAATGCTCTAGAGCAGTGTTTCTCAAACTGTAGACATCGGCGGACCCCTTATTTGCTTACAAAAATTCGAGGACCCCCATACAATTTTATCGACCTTAGATAGTGTATGACTTATATTCAACTGTGACCTTGAAAACAGTTTACTTTGCTGCTACATTAGGTATAGGTACTAAAATGAAATAATATTTGAGAGCTCGATATTTTTATTATTAAAGTCGGGATAGTAAAAACACAAGAACACTTACAAAACTAATAGAATCTGTAGTATCAATACAGGCGTACAATAATAATAATATTGATATAATGTGAATTGTTAATCATACATAATAATAACTATTGTTATTGCGAAGGATGGTTTGTTTTACATAAATAAGATTAAAAACGTTTGGCTCAAAAGTAGAAAGTTTTAATCGTAGTTGTGGTTCTACATTTTTTAAGCAATTTCCGAATTTTGATTTTATGTAACTTATACAAGTGTAGAGGACGCTCGTTCACATAAATATGTCGTACAAACTGGCATTAGATGCGTCAAAGCTTTTTGTGATAACGCGTAATCAAATCGCAGTCGTAATCAAAAGTCCGTCACGTTTTAACATTGAACCAAATTTTAACCACTGATGTTTTAGTTATCGATTAAGCGCACGTGCAGTTATTTGGGGAGGTTTGTCGAACTTTACCGGCTGGAAAAACATGCCTGAAATGATTCAAAAATAATTGCACAAAAAAGTTAATCTTTAAATCTGTGTCAGTTTTATATAAATCCATATTATACATATAGGAATACCTATTGATCTATAATAGATCTATTTGGGCTTAACTCGCGGACCCCTTAGATTGCGTTTGCGGACCCCCGGGGGTCCGCGGACCCCAGTTTGAGAAACGCTGCTCTAGAGGTAGAATCGACAAGGAAATTAGCAAGCGTACGAATTCACATCGAGAGAGTGATAGGGCTTTTGAAATTAAAATTTAAAATATTGCACGAAATTTTCCCTTTAGTAGCCCTGAAAAAGGGGGACGATGATTTTGCATTTATTGATAAAATAGTAGTGGTTTGTTCAGTATTATTAAATTTGTGTCCTGGAATTGTTCCACTTGACTAAATATTTCAAATAAAAAACTGTTAAAAGCAAATTATTACTTCCTTTTACTATAAAGGAAGTATTGGATTCACCCCAAAAATTCGAAATTGAGTTTTCAACGGATCTTCACGTTTTAGAGTCCCCTGATCCCAAAAAACATATTTTTTTTCATTGGTCTGTCTGTGTGTCTGTGTGTGTGTCTGTCTGTGAACAGAATATCTCAAAAACGAAAAGAGGTATGGCGTTGAAACTTCATATATAAGTTTTGTGTACTATGTAGATGAGACAGCAAGCTTTCGAAGAAAATCGCATAACCGGAAGTAGGTGTTTACTCTTGTGATTTTTCAGTTTTTTTCGATTTTTTCAAAAACGGCTCTAACGATTTTTTTTGAAACTTTACATTTTTCTTACATTTTTAATGTGTATTGATGTGAGATAGGTGATTTTCCAGTTGAATACTTCTAAAGTGGGTTTCTTTTGTTTTTTTTTCTATTTTTTTTATTAACTCCTATTTTAATTAAAACACCCCGTATATTTTTCCATTTGTGAATTCACCTTAAAATGCTAGAGAAAATTTGTCTCTTCAACTAACACTCAATTTTGTACCGTTTTTGTAGAATTTGTAATTTTTGAAAATTTTTAACAAATGGTTAAAAATTAAAAATGAAATTTTTGACTAATTATAAGATCACTGTAAAAGGAAGTTGTGTGAGTGTATCACACCAGATTTTTTTTATTTAATTCCAACAAATAAATACTAATATAATAGCTATTATAATACCTTACATATTACTTAGCTCACAAAAAAGCATTACATTTCATAAAATCTGTATGTTAAACCTACAGAAAGAGTTATAAATGTTTATTTGCAAAACTTGCAAATCCACGGATTATTATCAGGTGTTGTTTTTAAACCTAGGCAACTCAAATGGTACCATTCGATTTTGCAGAACCCGGAGTCGCACCCTATCATTGGCGTTTTCTCATCGTCTTCTTGCCGACACCATTTGTTTCGTCCTCTGATGTTGTTAGAACAACTTCATCATATAACTCTACAGGACATCTTGCATCTTCCCAGTCATTGTCCTGCTTTTCTACTTCTTCTTCGTCTGCTTTTGTTTCCGCTTTTGTAAAATACTTTCCCAGTACCTCAGGAAAAAGTACTTTAAAAAACAGATTTTTTGCTTTTTTGCTTTCACTTTCCCAAAATACGCTGTTGAATTGGATTTTGGTGAAAGTACAGTTTTCCTTACTCCACGCAAGTAAATAGCAATAGTCTACTTTCGTAAGAGCAAGTTGCATTTGCACCTGATAATAATAGGCATGGTCTTCTGAAACTGTCACTTCACCATCCTTAAACTTCAAAAAAAAATTCTTTTTCTCTTCCATCAATTCAATTACACCACTATGTCTTGCACAATATAGGCATTTCACCTCGAGAAGACCCATACCACAACAATCGCATTGTACAACTGCATCTGGAGATGCACCAAAATATGGGTAATTGGAATTTATGAACAAACCCATCTTGTCCGCTCCAAAATTTTCATGCGTCTCCTGCATTTTTTTAGTAAAATCAGCAATGGCTTGCACCTCATGTTCGCATGCATACTCTAGGGCCTTCACCTTTAATTTATATTGAGAGGGATAGCAGATGGACTTGATTACTGACATGGATGGCTTATCCACGGAGGTCCTGCAACAGCTTTTAAATTTAGAAGCTGTCACTCTTCCAGCTCGATACAAAAACCAAGCTCTTGATTTGGACTGCAGTCGTGTTTCCTTTTCAATATTTCTGCAGTCTAGGTTGGGTACCGACAGATCTGCGGACAAACCTGAAAATTGTTACATTAGGTAAATGTTATTCTCATTAAATTTAATTAAATTACAGACAAAAAATGTATTTAACTATAATTACCTATTTCTTGCAGTTCACGTAATGTTTTGTTCTCGTGCTCCTCCTTATAATGTACCATAATCGTAAATTTTTTCTTGTATTCAATTTCAGCATAAATCCGCTCAGAAAAAGGGCTTCGTGACGGTATGCAGTACCGAACCTTGAGAAGTGTTTGCCAAATTTCGAAGTAAATCGAATTTCTCATCTTCAGTCATTGAGGGTACAACTGTTCTCTCCTTGTCTCTACATCGCAGAGGTTGATCGTGTCCAAGTCCACCCCACGACTTGGATCGGCAGGCTTATTTGTTGGGGGCATCCAATATGCCATTTTACCCGTGCAACTAACTTGCTCCAACTTCCTCACAGCTTCCTCTAGACAAAATAGCACTGCTGCCACATGTGTACAGCTTTCACCAAGCCCAGCAACTCAGTCGCAATGCGCAGACACAATTTCACCGTCTTTCTTCGCAATTATCCACGGCAATAGCAACTTCTCTCTTAGACGTTGAGAGTGCAACACCTACAACAAACAATATAGTTAAGTACATAATTATCATTATAATATATTAAATTCTTACGTTTCCTAATACAAGCACGCAACACCCAAAGGTTTTCACGCAAATCTTTACCCAGCCACAAGCTGCCTGATTATATGCCTCGAGACTTTTGTAGGCTTTCATTTGTTCACATGTATATGCACTTTTGGCGTACACTAAATAATTAAATAAATCCGGATAAAAAACTTTCGGGAAACTTTCAATCTCGGTCGAGCAATCTTCTAATGCGATTAAGTAAGGATCAACTTCAATTGTTGATATTTTCGACATGTATCTATCTCGGTGTGCTTCCTCGAGGGTTAAATAATAATTGCTCAGCTCCATTTTCTTCCACTTTCAAAAAATTGCGTTTATTTAAAATAGAAGTTGGCCATGTATGCTGGAGAATACCTACCCACTAATAATCTCTTTCTTCAATAACAACACCTTAGTTCTTAAACAATAATGTCACTATATAATATTTCTAACACTACTAACCACTATTAACTACACTTAAAACTGTTAAAATAACTTTAAAAACGCTAAATCAACAAACAAAACAATACCACGCCACGCAACTCCAAGCATAAAAATCTGGTGTGATACACTCACACAACTTCCTTTTACAGTGTTCTTATAATTAGTCAAAAATTTCATTTTTAATTTTTAGCCATTTGTCAAAAATTACAAATACTACAAAAACGGTACAAAATAGAGCGTTAGTTGAAGAGACAAATTTTCTCTAGAATTTTAAGGTGAATTCAAAAATGTAATAATATACCGGGTGTTTTATTTAAAATGGGAGTTAATAAAAAAAATAGCAAAAAAAAACAAAAGAAACCCACTTTAGAAGTATTCAACTGGAAAATCACCTATTTCACATCAATACACATTAAAAATGTAGTAAAAATGTAAAGTTTAAAAAAAATCGTTGGAGGTATTCAACTGGAAAATCACCTATCTTTCATCAATATAAATTAAAAATGTAATAAACATGTAAAGTTTGAAAAAAAATCGTTTTAAGAGTTGTTTTTGAAAAATTTTCTTCAAAAGCTTGCTGTCGCATCTAGATAGTACACAAAAAGTTTTTTAATTTTTCTCGAAAATTTTTTTATGTAAGGGCATAAAATATTTATATTGTTGAAAAGAGAAAAAAAACCTCTACCAGAAAATGTCAAAAAATATATACAGTGTCATTTACAAAAATTGCACGTGACGTCACCACTCTGAAACAATTGAAGATAAAAAAAAATTGATAGTGTTAAAATGTAGGTTTTTATGTGCCATTTGATTTGATATAAGGTTATTGGGTCTAAAATAATTAATAAAGTAGCTAGAAGGCGGGGCCTTTTTTATAGAACAGACGGTATATATATTGTGACGTAATGTAATAAATACATTTTTATGGGTGGTCCAGTACATTTGTGGAGCAGTATATAAATAGAATTATTTTGTTATTCTATGTTAGAATTTGTAAATATGTTGATCCTTTATACTTTATCCATTGCAATTCTTTTTCATACTTAATTTAGACATTAGTTATTCTGTTATTTTGTACTGTTATGTAAATATTTTGATTGTTTATGTACCTTAAATTCATTAAAATTTTGTTATAAATTATGGAATAATAAGATTAATGATAGCAAGCTGCTTTTGCTATTAACTTTAAGAGTACCCGCTAGGCTTGTTCGTTTCTCACGGTTATTCTTTGTACCTTCTTTTTATACCAGAATTCCGATTACTGATATATTAAAGCTTGTGAATCAAATTTACATACTGCTCAACATTGATTTGTCAGCTCCATACCGTATGTTTGCATCTGTTGTAAAAAAGTATTATTATAACTAAAATGAAACAAAATGAACTATTGATGTAACAAATTTTTAAGACTTAAATTTACCAATCAGTACGGGAAGTCATAGTAGCAAGTTACGGCATCGATCCATCTCCTGCAACCATGATTAAAGTTTATTTTAGTTAGGATGATTATTTTAATTTTAATTTACATGCTATAACGCTCATACCTGCATATAGCAGAATATATCTACACTGCATCTCTTTTAATAAGGGTAACACTTGTTAGAGATGCCACAATAAATAAATATTAAATAGCTTCAAAATATCCATTATTCTTTATGCATTAATAGTTATTTGTTAGAGATGCCACAATAAATAAATATTAAATAGCTTTAAAATATCCGTTATTCTTTATGCATTAATAGTTATTTAACCAACAAGTGTGTTAATGAAGGCGATTAATAATCGAGTGAGTGCCTTTAATAGTTGAGATTATTAATAACCCATTAACAAACAAGTTGATTACAAAAATTTTTCGTTGACCTCACAATCTTTTTTTGTGACGAAAAATTTGATTAATACAACTAACCTCCATGCAAAATATCATCAAAACATCAAAATCACAAAAACAGTTAATTAATGAAAAAGAGTGGATTAATCAAAAACAGTGTATTAATGACTTCTATTAATCCATCCTTTTTTAGGAAAAATAATTCATTAATATTGAAATTAAGAAGCGGTCAACGAAAAAATGATTTTTCTTATTCTTTTATGTTGTGTAGACAGCATGTGTAATTTTATTGATTGTTAATGTAGCTTACATAGTTTTAAAATATCCTTATGTTTCTTATCGTATAGGTACCTACTATTTAATAATTTTTGCTATGTGATATTGTAATTTGGCTTTTTATTAATTGGCCACATGCAGAAAAAGATAATAAAATAATTTTACATTATATAATAAATGGTGGTGGATAGTATTAACGTTAGATCCTTAATTAACAAATTTTAATAATTTTGTAGATATTATTATTATTATTAAAGTAAAAATAATTAGATTAACTTTGTTAATACAATTTATTTCATATTTATACAATTATAGGAGAGCATAAATTTACGAGTGCAGAAGAAACTGTTAATATCTGATCTACCACAGCAACATCGTCAGTTTTCTTTTTCGCCAGGAACATAGGCATTGTTTCGTGAAGAACTGTATTTTTTTGACGAAGGACACCAATAACGCGTTGGACGTGTATTCTGAAAAAAAGATATAATTAAGATAATTATTGTAACAATATACTTGCACTACCTCACGCTTGCTATATTCCTGGTTGATGCTATATCCCTTGGATCGAGCTGCCGTTTCCCTTTTAGAAAAGCAGAGGCGTAATCACTGTGGCCATATGTAGTCCTACGGAGTCTTTTATTAAAAAGCCTCTGCCAATACAAAATCTTCTGGCAAGAGATTGTTTAAAATCCCACAATCCTCTGTTAGACCTTTATCGCTTATTCTGCCACCATATCCATGTGATACAAATGATATTGATCCAGGAGGAGTGATGCCTATTAGTACCTTTACCGTATTATGTTGTTTGTACGTAGATCATGTAGTACATTGTACTTCAAGGCTACTTGATTTTTCCACTCTCATCTCAAAACAATTGATTATTACTGAAATCTTGTTGCCAAATGCTACCTTGAAGCATTCTGGCATTGATTTAATCAGCTGATCTCGTTCAGGCCAAATAATAAAATTTTTCATCCGATGATACATAATATTCAATGTGGTATAAAATATTCTAGAAATTGTTTGTACACTGACGTTAAACATGTATGCCAATAAACTAAAATCTAAATGTAATCTAAGTTTTATCACCGTTATCATAAACATGGCTCTAAGCATGTTTTACGTACTGAATTAGGAATAAATATATATAATTAAATGTGAACTGTATATATTGTATGTATTTGGTGTAGCATTTGCCATAGTAGACGTGTGTAAAAGATTTTTTTTTGTAATGTCACAAACAAAGTATATCTATCTAACGCCCAAAACTTTAAATGCGGCATGTGCCGTGGGCTACGTCATTCTTCCATGCTCACGTAAAACTTTTACATTCACTGGAAAACTCTCACTTTTCTTAACTTGTAGAACAATTCTTTTCATAATTTTTTTTTTACTGCGTTCCAACAACGTCGTATTAATTAGGACGCCTTCCAGGGGCGAGCGTTTCCTTTCCAGAGACTTTCCATTTGAAAATATATTTTTTGGAACTTTTCCTTACTGCCAATCTCTAGCGTGCTTTTAAAACTTTCTTTAGTGCAACAAAAGTTATTAAATTCGTCGTACATTTTAAATGCGGCATATGCCGCGGGTTTCAGCTAGTTCTGAAAATAAATTACATACTGCTTCGCCGTCATTTCCAGATTTTTCACCCAGCATCATATTATTCGGAATACCCTGAACTACTTTTTTGTGCTTCAAAAATGTCCACATTTTTTTTGAATTGTTACATATTTTGGACTATTATTTTGGATAATTATTAAAGCAAACTTTAATTAAAGCTTTCCTACGTCTTCTTAGTTGGCTAAATGTATTGTAATCTAATGGTGATTTGTATTTTTTGTATTTTCGATGTGCCTTATACTTCTCCCTCATTAACTTAATTAACTCGAGAGAGAACCAAATAGGATAATCATCATTACGTTTTAAAACTATTGGTACATATTCGGTAATAAGAGCATTAAGAATTTCATACAGTTTGCTTACTGAATCATCAGTATTAAGCATTTCCATTTCTCTTTTCCAATCAATTGAGGGTAACCTAACATTAATTGAGTTATAGTCGGCCTTCCTGAAATTATAAATTACACCATTTGCCTCAGTAAGCGGCTTAACTAATTCAGATTTGAAATATATTTCAAGAGGTGGGTGGTGACTATCGACAACACTTAGTGGCTGGTCACACTCCATAACTTCTACATTTTCGCAACTTGAAAGATCTAAAATTCGAGAATTTGTATTTTTTATGCTATTAAATTGAATTAAATTGTTTTCAGAAAGTGAATCTATAAATACATTTGAAATGCAATCATAAGTAAACCGCAAACGTAATATAATCTGGCCGCTATCATACCTAACTAATTTTGCTTATCTGTGTTGGTCTAGTCTGAGCGCTTTGGTTGTATAATTAAATTAATTATGGTCTACCAAGGCCTGTTTTGTACTTCACATTCTTTACGATCCATCAAGGCCCGCTGTATAATTAAATCCATTACAGTCTACCAAGGCCTGTTGTATGCTTTACATTCTTTACGGCCCATCACGGCCCGTTGTATAATTAAATTCATTACAGTCTACCAAGGCCTGTTGTATGCTTAAACTTCATTACGGTCTACCAAGGCCTGTTGTATAATAAAAATTAATACGACCGCTTAACTGTAACTAGTGATAAAGCATCTCCCAGCTGGGCCCTATACTGGTATATTTAGCTTAGTCCAGATCTGTGTATTAATCCTTTGTTGTCACGTGTATCGCTAATTTTACATGTGTGAGACCAATATACTGTTATTTGAACTGAGGCCTTATAATTTACGAGTCTGTGCATGCCCCTTTCAGGTTTTAGTGTAAATATTTATGTATGGCGAAGCCTGAGCGTTGGAGCGTCACAGGTAAGTTGGCGACGCTTGCTGCTGCAGCGACGAGGTTCGTGGGGCCGAGTTCTCGTATTATATCCCGTTTGACCTTCAAGGTTCGGTTAAGCGTGGGTCTCCCTGATTGGACCTTGTGGCACCCGTTTCTTTTGCAACACCCTATACACACAGTCGGGCTTGCCCTGTGGTGTACCGCTTCTAGGACCACGCCCATCTCCCTGAGCGTATTAGAACCGCGGCCTTTAAGCCTGTCGGACATGTTTAAACATTTGGCATTCCCATGCCCGTGAGTGTCGTTAAAACAGTTTGAGACTGTAACAATACCCGAGCCTTACGTTAGATATAAATCTCCTGTATCACAAATAAACTATTTGCAGCCCCATCCTACGAAATTCAACAGGAAATTCTCAACGGTACTGTTTATGAATCCTGCAGATTCAATTAATTTAATTCCTACGGCTCTAAAATCATGCAAAACCAGCTTGCTACACCCAGATGTCTAAAAGTCTCAGTTCTATATTTTGCACTAGTGGTAAGGAATAACTAAAGGGAAAACTGATGAAAATTCATACATTTGCACATCACATGTTCACTGATACAGAATCTAATGCAAGGTTGTTAAAAGTGAGTCTGAAAATAAGAATTGTAATTTCCTGTATGCACTGAGGTATAAGTCTGGTTCACAAATTTATAATAAACCATGTTTACTGTGTCTTAAGGTGCATACTGACTTGAGATTTTTACGCGCATGAACGGTTTGCACGTAAAATTGCTCTAATCAGTACCAGCCAAAGTTTGCGAACGCGTACGAACAAGACCTATTGTGTACATGTTTAAATTTTCGCGAACAAACATGTGTGCGCGAAAGTCGTTATTGCATGTAAAAATGCTCAAGGCAGTACCCAGCTTTACACTTACCGTTATCAGTACCCAGCTTTACACTTACCGTTATCAGTACCCAGCTTTACACTTACCGTTATCAGTACCCAGCTTTACACTTACCGTTATTGAAGAACTCAATTTTAAATTATTGTACGTACCAATGCACGATAGTCCACTTCCAAAAAAGAATCAAGAAGTTACATTTTTCCCTTAATAAAGCTATACTTACCGATATTAATGGAATCACATTATATTAGATTTGCAAATTTATTTTTTCAAATTTAATTCCAATTCCAGAATTGGAATATAGAAAAAACTGGGAATATCACAAATGAAAACCAATGGTTGTTGATTCTATAATTTTTTTCATTTTTTCAAAAATTATTGAAAATATAACTTCTGTAGCAAACTGGAAGTCAGCACAATAGGACACTGTAATTTTAAAAAAAATCTAGGAACATCTGTAGTATCTACACCTCAGAATTAGAACTTGTTAATTGCTACAAAATGCTTGAAATTTGATGCACATCTACAACGTCAAATTATCAGGCCATTTTATATTTTCTAATAATTCAATTAACTACATAACCATTTAGAGCAGTTTTGGTACCGAACTGGCGAGTCCGCCTGAGTTTCAGACCCGTTTCGCCATTATAGTATCTTTTATACGTTAGCTTTCCGCATCACACAAGGATCTTGACCCACACATAGCTTCAAGGTTAAAGTTGTGAGCACTCGTGTAGCATGGCGATGTCCGTTCGCGGGTTTGTTGTGGTCATCAGTTGGTTTGGAGGCTATTGAAGCCCATTTGCTCCGTCATATGTGAGGCGGAATTCTTTACCCGAGTGACCCATCCAACGGCCACGCTGTTATCCGTGTAATTGCCAAGGGGGCATTTGATACATTTCACCCACGCTCAATGCAGGGATTATGTAGGATATCGCAGCTTTTCGTCTCTGCCACACTCACCAGAAGCATAGCGACATTCCAACGTTGGTACAAATGCCACCACACATCTGGAGGCCGAGCTAGCTACCAAGGTAAATTTGTGTAAATAAACTGTTTCGCCACATGTCCTTGCAATAACGTTTGTGTTCTAAAATTCAGTGCTGCAAGGCAGCCTTGTTCTCGTCAACTAACCTTTTTAAGTCTGCGCTTGACGTTTAATTAATGTATAGTACACTCTAGTACGAATTTAACGTGGTGTTCCAAATTGCTTTTCTGCAAGTCAGTGCGCTATGGTGACTCAAATACAAAGTTCATGCTTGCGCGTTATACTTGTTGAGGCCTAAGCCGATGTTTAACTAGAACCAATTTGGATTTGTTGTTCGGCTCAGCTGTGCGTCGTAGCTTTTAGATAAAGCGCCTCCCAGCTGGGTGTTTCCCGTTAATTCTTTATTACAATTGTTATATTGTAACGATCTAATATCGTTATTCAAATACTAATCTACAAATCCTTTGAGAATACCCTGTATGTATGCATATTTTGAATGTGTGGTACTACGCGATATGATTTTCTGCGCGACCTTCCCGTATTATAGGCATTCGAGTTAGAAATTTTTTGAAGTGCATCTTGCAGCTAGCGGATTTTAAATGTATTCATGTGCACAGTGAACTTTTGTTTCATCAAATTATTATTCTGGATTGTTAATTGAGTATTTACTGGGTTTACTGCTAATACGGAGTTATGAGAAATTCAGTAGTTTCATTCCAATCCAAACATTTAGTATAGAAGGGTTCAATATAAACCGTAAGTTATTTTCGCCAATTTAACTTCTAAACCTCATGGTTGCTTTCCTTATTTTAGCTTTTTGGGATTGTGAATTGATTATTAGATGGTGTTACTACTTTTACGGAGTTACGAGAAATCGTATAATTATTCCAATTTAATCATTTGTTGCAAAAGGGTTCGATATAAACCGTAAGTTATCCTTACAATTCACATTCTAATCTTTATAGTTGCATTCCTTATTTTAGCTTTTTTTTATGCTACATCCAAACTTATTGGCTGATTGAAGAGTTAACCTAACAGATATGAGAATACTAATTGTTAGTAATTATGTATGGATCCGAATCCAACCACTGTTGAGTACGGTAAGTTTCCCGGTGTTGAATTTAAAATAATTCGACTTCGCGCGACCTGCAGGCCAATCGTCAGGTTTATCACCACGCACCACATCCAAGATAAGAATTCTTTTACCTGTTATCCGTATTTAACATTGAACTAATCAAGTAGTTTTCCTTAACACGTTAATCGCCACGTGAAGCTAACGTGCATTTCAATCTTTTTATTTACAGCGCCGTGTGATGCTAACTTGCATCTCACGTTGAAAAGTTTTCGTGGCCGTGTGATTCACGGTAGCTTCTCATTGTGCGTAACTTTACATGCTTTGCTTAATGCACGTGGCCTCCTATACCCAACAACACATTTACCCCTTGGATAGCGTATTTGGCTGCCTATTTATAGGCGTTTCAATATTAGATATGTTTTATTGTTTCTTCTACGTAGTTGGCCCTTGAGACCCATTTCTGAATTTGTATTGCGGCGATTAACGTGTTAATGAAGGTAGCTTAATAACTCATTTAATGTGACTAATTAATTGATTCCATTTTGTCTTATAAACTTTTAGTTTATTGATTATTACTTGAATTTAAGTTGCAACCATGTTACTAGTGATTTTTGATTTATATTTATTTAATTGAAAAGTAATTATGACAATTTTATTTACGTAATGAAATTGGTTGAAGACCCGCATAAGCTAAATACTGCATAATCGAAATTATTTATTATATCTGTTAGTTGGTTAATAAACAGATTAGTCTCGTTGTACGGGTTTACAACGAGCAATGTTTTACCAAAATTTGATTGATTAAACCATTTACAGTAATCTTTTAGTTGCTGCTTATTAATTACTGGAGGTAGTATGTACTTTGTTTATATGCCTAATTTTCCGGCTGATATAACAATGTGAGGTATGGCCATACTAGTTTTCTTTCTAGTTACGATCGATGTAAGGTGCACTGTGGCTTCCAGAAGTAGCATTTAAGCATCTTTAGCCCCGTTTGGCCCTCAAAGTCCGGTTGAACGTGGGTCTCTTGGACTTGGACGTTGTGGCACTCATTTATTCGATAACATCCTATATAGATATCAACATGCTTACCCTGTGGTGTCTCGTTTTAGGACCACGCCCTCTCCCTGAGCGTATTTGAGCCGCGGCCTTTAGCCTGTTTCTTACCATTTCCAGGGTGAGCGTGTACGTTTCCCGGACTTGTCTAGTTATATGGCACTCACCCAACTGTGAGTGTCGTAAGATCATTTTGATACTGTAACAAAATCTGCTGCTACGTAACATAAATCTAAAGAACTTCAGCAAATTAAAAAAATGAATTCTTTACAAAAGACTATTTATTAAACAGGAAAGAAGGATGAATTAATACAAGAGGCAGATGTAAAGCTTATATAATCTTAATTTTTTTTTCTAAACAAATTTTACATTACCTACAAAAACCTGTATGAAAAATGCAAGCACGAATTAGTTCAATGTGGGTTAAATTAACAAATGCACCAATCTACTTGTACATCTTACAACATTTTACAGTTTTTGATCTCCACTAGTAAAAACCTTTATAAAACGTTGCAAGCTTTGAAAGTAAGACCCTCACAACTTTATACAATGTTCCTATGATACCTTGCAAAGCAAAAACTACACTAATATAAATTACCTAATAATTACAAGTTGCAAAGGAGTATTGAATCAATTAACGATTCTACTTTTATGTAGTATACTATTTACTATATCTAAAAATAAATACTCAATACCACTTCTTTGTTCGTTACTAAGCTCGCAGTATACTTTAACAATAACAGTATCTACATGACCTTTAGTCACATGCTTTACCCACCTGAAGAATATAAAAAACCTGGAATATTATGTTATTTACCATTTAGTGACTATTCGAAGATTGAATGTTTTTGTTACAATGATAAAACAGACACGTGATGAAATTAACTAATTGTAACATAAAATATGCTTTTATAATTTGGCAGTATTTTACAATTGCGAGGAGTTTGTATGAAGATTGTAGCAAAATTAATGGCATGGCAATGATTGGTCGAAATTAGCGCACTTGTACTTTTATTTATTACAATAATTTTAAGCATGTAGCATAAGCAGCATTATTAAAATTAGAAGTGTGATTTTTGCAAATACAAAAGTATACAGTGGTAGAATGATGATAGCAACATTTATTTCACCCTTAAGAATAAGCACAAGCAATAACTGATAGCACTGTGTCATCCATTAGTTTGTAAACTAAATATTTACATTTAAAATGGACTAGAACGTTTAACTTGCACAGACATTCGTTGTGAAATTTTATCTACCAACAACGAAAATATGCAAATTTGACTAGGAAAATCCACTAAGTGTTATATAAAAATTATTTTATATCATTTTTATTATCATCTGCTACATTCTTAAGTACTAGCTACTCATTCACTGGTTGAAGATAAAACAATTATTGCGTGACAATTTATTTTAAATACTGTTCGATGAATATGCATAAATAAAATCAATCTCCTATCGACAATAAAACAACTGTACCATTTCCTCCAATATACAATTTTGGTACGTTTACATACAATATTAGCTTAATAACAAACTGATACAAATCTTGATATTGGTTTGTCGCTTTTTAACAATCAGCAAACATACTCTGCGGTGGGTTGCCAGCTTGTAATTCAAAATGTAACCATAATGAATTACAACTTATCTACTTCTCTACGCAAAATATCTTTGCACATCACAATCTCAGACCTAACTATCAGATGGCAGCACCATGTACATAAGCCTACCTTTCTATCACAGTGTTACGTCAGCTGCCCTAGGTAATATCATTTCTCTAATATTAAATAGGCTCTACGGCATCAATGCCTTGCGTTACAGTCACGTTAAAACAAGCCACCCTTTCGGCCAAACAGTAACGAGCTTAGCGTGCCTAAAGTAGAAGTTTGCTCAGGTTCCGGCAGCTTCTTGGTCGAAACTGTCCCCAAATCTGGACGGGTGACTCCCTGCCTGCGCTGCTTGCGCGAGTTTAGCTGCTCCAGCCTCCGATTTAATGCATCACTACCCGGCTTGCCTGGGACGCCCAGACCAGAGGGTGGTTTCTCTGTTCGATAAACAATTAGATATTTGCCTTTACACCTAGAGCTATGTATATGCAAACCTGTAGAAGGCGACTGGGGGCTGGAAATTTGCTTTTTCTGCGGCTCAGACTTCTCTGAGCCTTCGGTGCTGTGACTCGGGAGTAAACATGTTAACTGTGCCATTGGACTAGTTAGGGCTGGGCGGGCATACATGCCTGCGGAAATGGAAAGTGCCCCAGGGGTTCCCATGAGGTTGCTGATTCCCATACGTTCTATTTTACTAACGAGGGTCTGTAAATAAAATTGTGTGATAGTGTTTATAATCTTAAATGTTCACATTAAAAAACAAATTCAAAAGTTTACATGCCTAAACTTAATTTTAATATATCGGGTGTAGTAGGTATGAATATAATAATGTATCACTTGTGTACATAAACAGTTTTTGGTTAGATCTACATTATATTTAAAAGAAAAGACAAAAAGTCAACTGTGGGTTTCTCTTTAATATCATAGCAACATTTGCAGCGACAGAAAATAAAATGTGTCGATCTGGGTGATTATTATTATATTTACCAAATTATTAAAATTAACCCTAGTTATTTTTAAATATGTATCTGTACTAACAATATAACGACTCGCGATTGATTTGGTACAAGCTAACTTGGTTTTGTTTTACCTGTCAAAAACTAATTTAGAATATTGTCAGTGGATTTTTTAAGTTATGTCATCCATTTTAAACATAAAGGCAACAAAAACTGTGTTGGAGACAAACATTGATCATTAGTATTGATACTGAAGTAATAAAATAGTATTACGCTTTTTCGGGTATGTATTTTAAAGAATTATATTCTCTTTTTAAATATAATTCATAGTACGCCTAATAATCTATCATTTTTGAATGAATATAATTTTGTTATAATCCCAGTGCAAGAAAATACAACTAGTCGTATAGACTCACGTTTTCGGCTTTAACACAAACGTTCACAAAATATACAATGACTTCAAATAAGCCATGATTCAGTAAACATTTTGAATGAGCCTGGAATTCCAGAATGCTAATAAGAGTGATAAAACTAACAATGGAAGGGTTTACAAGTAAAATAATGCTGCAAAATGTGAGAACCGAATAGATGCTAATTCTTTAGTTTTTTTACTTTCTGATATGCACGACATCAGTTTTTATGGACATTCAAACATTTTTAAACAAATATCCGCAAACAAATCCATCTCTCTGAACTCGTTACAATTGCCTACCTACAACAACCATATTCCCAGTAAACCTGCGCATTGGAAAATGTCCTCCGCCCACTCTATCGAGTGTCGCTTCTTGTTCAGTTATGTGTATATTCTTTGGTTTGAAGATCTAAAATAGAAGATCAAAGTTTCTTGACCTTCAGTGCTAGTTCAAACAAAGAACATAAATACAGATTGATGGCAAAAGTAAGATTAAAGGGAGCAAATCCAAAACTAAAAAACGGGAAGATTAAACGACTGAAACGTTATGAACGTAATGAAAGTGAGTAGCAGAGCTGTCACAAATCAGTGAGATTTAAATCTTTTTTTGATTTAAATACTTTTTTTGATTTAAATACTTTGATTTTAAATCTTTTTTTCAGAAAATGATTTTTGATTTATGATTTAAATCTTTCTAAAAAAGTATCTATGACCTTTGATTTAAATCATTTGTTAAAATGGAAAGTATCTATGATCTTTGATTTAAATCATTTGTCAAAATGAAAAGTATCTATGATCTTAGATTTAAATGAAAAGTATCTACGATCTTTGATTTAAATCATTTGTAAAATGAAAAGTATCTATGATCTTTGATTTAAATCATTTTTCAAAATAGAAAGTATCTATGATCTTTGATTTAAATCATTTGTCAAAATGAAAAGTATCTATGATCTTTGATTTAAATGAAAAGTATCTATGATCTTTGACTTAAATCATTTGTAAAATGAAAAGTATCTATGATCATTGATTTAAATCATTTGTAAAATGAAAAGTATCTATGATCTTTGATTTCAATCATTTTTCAAAATGGAAAGTATCTATGATCTTTGATTTAAATCATTTGTAAAATGAAAAGTATCTATGATCTTTTATTTAAATCGTTTTTCAAAATGGAAAGTATCTATGATCTTTGATTTAAATGAAAAGTGTCTATAATCTTTGATTTAAATCATTTGTCAAAATGAAAAGTATCTATGATCTTTGATTTAAATCATTTGTCAAAATGGAAAGTATCTATGATCTTTGATTTAAATGAAAAGTATCTATGATCTTTGATTTAAATCATTTGTCAAAATGAAAGTATCTATGATCTTTGATTTAAATGAAAAGTATCTATGATCTTTGATTTAAATAATTTGTCAAAATGGAAAATATCTATGATCTTTGATTTAAATCATTTCTAAATGAAAAGTATCTATGATCTTTGATTTAAATCATTTGTCAAAATGGAAAGTATCTATGATCTTTGATTTAAATCATTTGTAAAATAAAAAGTATCTATGATCTTTGATTTAAATCTTTTTTAAAATGATCTTGAACAGCTCTGGTGAGTAGTAATGAAACTGGTAGTACTTATAAAAGATGAGGAGTCCACAGATTGCTTCTAAGTTCAAATCGAAAAGGTTTAAATTCACAAAACTCATTAAGTGATCGGGCATGGGGACGTACAAAAATGTTGAGAAAGCGTTGCACAAAAAATACAAAAACATAAGAGTTGAAGAGGTTGTGCTCTACCTGAACTTATATGAAATTTACCATAAAGAATCAAAAGTTGTTAAAAACGGGCATGTTCAGTGATGCATATGATCTACAAGGAAACAACTTCACGCTGTTAAATTGATCTGATGCAGTTTCCCTTGAACCCTTGTTGCAGGCTAAAAGTAATTTAAAAGTATTACATATTTAACTGACCTATTTTCAGTAACTCTAAATATTACCCGCTTCAAATATCCAGGAATTTATATTCTTAATTAATTTGCTTTAGACTAGGCCTCTCTTGTTGCATCGGTGTTAGTCTGGTTGCATATTTAAGGCTCCCTCCAATTTTCGAATTTGGTCTTATCAGCCTTTTTCGGCCATTCGCCATATTGTGTTGCTGCAGAATAGTTGCCTTTGTGAGACGACGTTTTGAAACATACCTTAATTGGGTTCCATCACAAGTAACTGGCCTGGGAAATCATTTATGTTGTGTTTTGAGCCTTTCGGATTTGGCGATGCAGTCCCCGGGAAGGTTATTTTGCAATTTCCTAAGCCTCAAACTTAGTTTGTATTTCATCTGGGCAAGCACGATTTCTTTTGACAAAGCGGAGCCTAGAACACCTAAGGGTTTGTTTCTTTGTTGATGTTTAGCTAGATTCTATGGTATGTTTTTGGTGGCGTCCTTTTTCTGGGCCTTTTCGTGATCCTTTTGTGGCCCCTAATCATCTGACGAAGTTGACTCCCAGCTGCCGCCTTGAGCATTGCGAGCATGAAGCCCCATGCCTACAACCGAGAGCAAAGGCGGAAGTTCCTGCGCAACCCCCTTCATCAACATGCTCACTTGCAGGCCATTAGCTCCACACAAACCTTGGTTAAGCCCGGCCGCCCTGCTGTTTATCCTTGCTGCAGCCTGGAGATTTATCACCACAAAGTCGGTTGTAATTACTTTGAGCCACTTGAAATTTGGGATCCGTTTTAATATGTTTTTGTGACTGTGCTACTTCGTATCCGGCAAATGTTAGAATGCTCGTAGTCTGTATTTTAAGCGTTTTATTCACCTTTTTGAGGCAGTTTAAATATTGGTCACTGTCATTAGTTTTTAGATTAAAAGTTATTAGGAAGGTTGCGCCTCAAGCCCCGTCCAAGTGACTATATTAGTGAAAGTTGTACGGTATTTGCATGATAAAATTAATCCGTTTTCGGACTTCACGTCACATTTGTGACATAGATTTGAGTTGAATGCAACCTCAAATTAACCCCGAATTTGCGAGCAATTTTGCGTAATATTAGTGTGCGACATTTTGACATCGTTTGGGAATTAACCATAGTCACATATCGGTTAACAAAGCGCTTTAGGAAGACACAAGATCTTGGGTTCCGTAAGAGCGATATTGCTATTTTTGATAAACTTTAAGACTGCTCTTGCATAGTGGGTAATTGGTCGAATTCACCTAGTAATTCTAAATTTAAGCTGTAATAAATGTGTCATAGCCATTGTGCTATCGACAACTTGTTAGTTTTGCATTTAGCCATTTGGTTAGTTATTCTGTGATTCGATTATGCATATTAATATACTTTAATCTAGTTATTTGACCTATGTCAACATTTCGTTTACGTTTTCCGAAAATGTAGGTTAAGAAAAGCGAAAAATTATAGAATTTCAATGCTGTGAGATCATGCCATACAATAGGAACAAATAGGTATAAAAGAAAATGAGAGTATTCTCTTGTGTAGTGTTATTAACTTTGTATTTATTGTTTTTCCTTGATTGTTAGCACTTGTTTTTATTCATCTTAATTCAAATCCATCGTAACACGAACCGGAATAAATTTATCATTTTTACTTTCTCGCATACGGTAGTATAGAGAAAGTATTGTAATCGTCAAAAAAATCGACTTCGAGATTTTGACGAATCTTGACGTTTTAGACCTCCTAGAGTCCGAAAAAACCATTTTTCGAATTATGTCTGTGTGTGTGTATGTGTGTGCGTGTGTGCGTGTGTTTGTACTGCATTTACTATGACCTCGGGTGTGTGCATCACGCTGCACTATGACAGCTTCAAAAATTGTGACCTCATACACTCGATGCCACAATATTAAATGCAGATTTTTGAACTCTACGTCAAATTTTAAGTCTAGGGGTATTTTCCTTTTCCATACGTAATTTTACGCATACACTCAGGTCAGAAACGTGGATAATTCACAGAGTTCGCACACCCCACATTGTAACCTCTTAATTTTGGTTGAACGATGGCGCCCCCTACCGTCAGACTAAATTGTGTATCCAAAACCATGACGGACCGATTCTGTGGCATCAGTTTATTTTTAGAACAGCAATTAAGATTAAGTCGAGCTATTTCATGGTTTGGTGTACTTCGCGGCGGCATTTAGGCCGTGGTAACCATATGTTGTGTATTAACTGTTGTGACCTCATTACTGCAGTTGACAATATAATTTAGTTACCTACAATTTGCTTATATAAATGTTGTAGATACGAAGACGGTGCACATCAGTAAAATACTTTTTATTATACAAGGTGGCCCAGAAAATTGTGGCGAATCAGCTTACCTTTTTTTAAATGGTACAGCCCATATATTAATAGCTTAACAGATTTACTTCTAAATGCTGATTATCTATACATACCGGGTGACAATAAGACTAGGGCCATGCTTATATCTTCTTTATTTATGAATCGATTTGGATAAAATTTTATACCAAGATACTAGACATAATTTCTGATTGTCTGATAGATATAGTCAAAATGGTGGACTTCCGGTTTAACCGGAAATGATACTAACTTTGTTTTTTTAAATGGAACACCCTGTATATTTTATATTTTTCTGCATCTGCGAGTCAAATTACATATAATAATCTTGCCAAATTTAATTTTTTTATTAATTTTTAGTTTCAGATAAAGATAAAGTAGTGCATTATGCATATCGTTAGATTGGTAATGACATTTTCTATCTAATGGAAAGATGGCCCTTAGTAGGTGCCATTTAAAAAAAGTGACTTTTTCTTAAAAAACGAGTTTAGCAAATTATATTCTTTTATTAAAGATTTGTTATTGACCTTATTGATAAAATAGCTATTATTAAGAGTTGCTAGAGTCAATTAGAAAAAAATTTTCCAAGTCAAGGCCTTCTATGGTTAAAAATAAAAATTAAAAAAATAATTTTTTTGTTAAAAAAAAATTAAATTTGGCAAGACTATTATATGTAATTTGACTCATAGAATCAGAAAAACATAAAATATACAGGGTGTTCCATTTAAAAAATCAAAGTTGGTATCATTTCCGGTAAAACAGGAAGTCAGTCATTTTGACTATATCTATCGGCCAATCAGAAATTATGTCTAGTATCTTGGTATAAAATTTTATCCAAATCGATTCATAAATAAAGAAGATATAAGCATGGCCCAAGTCTCATTGTCACCCGGTATATAAAGGAAAGTCACAACCCTGACTAATCAACGCAGAGCCGAAACCACTGGCACTAAAAACTTGAAATTTGGGTGGAAGGTTCAATTTGTTATGTAAGGTAGTGCTAAGAAGGGATTTTTTAGAATTCCACCCCTAAGGGGGTGAAAAGAGGTAAAATGTGTTTTCACGAATTCTTCAATATCTCTTACACCCGATAAGATATCAATTTGGTGTTTGCTTGTAAAGATTATCAATGCAAATACCTAGAAACATATTTTAGGATTTTGCCCTAATCAACCCTTAAAGGTGCAAATTTGGATTGGGGGTGAATTAAAGAACCCTTCGTATCTCCTATGTTTATTGAGTTAGAACATTCTTTTTTGGCGGATAGATGTATTTTTAAAATATTTAGAAAGCGGTTTAAGGGAATTTGAAAATTTTAACCCTAAGGGGGTGAAAAGGAGTAAACTGTGTTTTCACGAATTCCTGAATATCTCTTACACCCGATAAGATAGTGACTTGGTGTTTGCTTGCATAAGTGTCCAATAGAAGTACCTATCTAAAAACACATTTCAGGATTTTTCCCTAATCGACCCCTAAAGGTGCAAATCTGGATTTGGGGTGAATTAAAGAACCCCTTGTAACTCCTAGGTTTATTGAGCTAGAACATTCCTTTTTTTGGCATATACATATATTCTTAAAATATTTAGAAAGTAGTTTAAGAGATTTTACAATTTTACCCCTAAGGGGGTGAAAAGGGGTAAACTGTATTTTCACGAATTCCTCAATATCTCTTGGACCCGATAAGATATCGACTTGGTGTTTGCTTGCATAGGTGTCCAATACAAGTGTCTAAAAACGAATTTCAGGATTTTGCCATAATCAGCCCCTAAAAGTGCAAATCTTAATTCGGGGTGAATTAAAGAACCCTTCATATCTCTTATGTTTATTGAGCTAGAGCATTCTTTTTTGGCATATAAATGTCTTCTTAAAACATTTAGAAAGTGGTTTAAGGGATTTTAAAATGTTACCCCTAAGGGGTGAAAAGCGGTGAACTGTGTTTTCACGATTTCTTCAACATCTGTTAACCCCATAAGATATCGCCTTGGTTTTTTGCATGCATAGGTATCTAATACAAATGTCTAAAAACACTTTTCAGAATTTTCCCAAATCAACCCCTAAAGGTGCAAATCTGGATTCGGGGTGAATTAAAGAACCCGTTGTATCTCCTATGTTTATTGAGTTAGAACATTGTTTTTTTGGCATACCGATGTATTCTTAAAATATTTAGAAAGGGGTTTAAGGGATTTTGATGTTACCCCTAAAGCGGTAAAAAGGAAAAACTGAAAAGGGGTAAGGTGTTAAGTTTATCTTGCTGTAATTTATGAATATACTATTTAGTTTGTACATATATATTTTAATTTTATCTTATTGTTATACTAAAACTATAGTTTTATCAATATATACAAGGAGAACGACAATTACATACACATTTCCAAGGGGTACGTGAAGCATAAAAAAGAGTTGTGGAGGAATTTTTTCGGAAGAATTTTGTTTCTTTTTTCCAACAATATTGTTTTGCGGCGTTTGTTAGTTTAGTATATTGAGTGAGGAGGTGGGAGCGCCCTAGAATTCATTTGAAATTTAGAAGAAAAAAGTTTGTTGCCCGTACGAAGAACGGGCATCTTGCTAGTTTAAATATAAAGTTATATCAGTCTATGTCAACTGTTTTCAAAATATTAACGATTTTATGTCAGAAAATGGTGAATATCAGGTGACTGCTGTATCAGAAAAGAATTGAATGAACGAAGACTGTATCAAAAAACAAAATTTCTTAAGTTGCCTTTTTAACAATTTCGACTTTTTAAATGGAACTCCCTGTATAATTTTATATTTTTGCAAAGCACTTTTAATGAACTTTGACTAAATCATATTGAGGGTCTTAAATTGTTTTTTATGTTCAAAGTCGTATAAACAGTTGAATACATGGCAGTGAAATAAAATATACAGGGTGTACCAAAAAGAATGGGACACCGATTAGTCATAGATTTCTTGCATCATAATAAATCGATTAAACCTAATATAGTTTAGTACAAAGTCCCTTCAGTAAGAAGTTATAGGGCCTTGAAGTTAAATTTTTTATTTCTTATTTTTTTGTGAATTTCCACAAATATAGAGATATCAATTTCAATTTTGGTATACATACTTACTAGTATGTACTGCGCTAATACGAAAGATTTCATAAACTATACTTGACTGTAAGGGGCACTTTACCTATCTTTCAAAATTTTTTTAGCTCTAACTTTATTATCTGTAACAATTTTTAAAATTTTAGGTTACTATCTGAAAGAGAATTAAAATACACAAAAATAATGTACTCTTAGTTTATAAGCGTAAGAGCAACCGTTTAGCTTAAATGCCTATCAAAGGGTTTTGGTTGTCATTAACACGTAATTATCAAGTACCCAGGGTCACAAAATACACCCTGTATAATAAAATCTTCGTCCATAAACATTGGTATTTAGAAAATGTATTTTAGTTTGTTTTTAACATTTAAAATACCTAATTTTAACTTTTGAAGCGAGCATCTAAATATAATGCCATGTTTTGCATTTTGGGTTGGAAATTACAGGTCACAGCTTAGGCTACTATCACCGGAGCACGTTTTGACTGTTAGAGTTAAAGTGTACGTCTAGAAGTGTACATTATATCAGGATAAAGCTTTAGCTCCTCTGACTTGGCCTGTACACATTGTTAACTATACTGGAAAGTAGGTAATATTCCATCTACTTTATAACCATTGTCTACTGCAGTTGGGGCACTAATAGATACGGGACGCTGATAATAATATTTATACTAATAATAATTGTATACGAGGCGGTGAAAGTAAAAGATGGACAACTAAATTTATATGTATGATCAAAAATTACTTTCATCTAGTATGTCCATGAAATAGTTCCTAATTTATGAATGCAACTATAAGTCACTTAAAAATCAAATGTCAAGTTTGACATTTAAGTATAAACATAGTTGCATTCATAAATTAGTAACTATTCCACAGCCATAGTAAATGAAAATAATATTTGATTATACTTTATAAATATCAATGAAAATTTAGTATGTGGAATATACTGGTAATTTGAATTATTTGAAGTGGGAAATTACCTCCAATTCTTTATTTTAATTGAAGCACCCTCTATATTATTATATTTTTGGATTTTATATTAAATTCGTTATACTAACTTTTGTCATTTAGACATTAAAAGGTATACTTCAAACAAAATTTATATACAAATTTTCCATGTTATAACTTGGTTAGAATAAATCTAAAGGAATATCATCGTTGCTTAAGACATGCTTTTCAGATATTAAACGTTTATTTTGTTTAGAAAGGCTCCAACATGCTGTTTTAAAAGTAAAATAATGGTGGGACACCTTACCATTTAAAACAGCGTTTTGAAGCATTCAAACACTGTCAATTACACAAGGTTTACTTATAACTGTAATTTGCGAAATTGTACTTTTTACTTCTTTCGCTTCAAGAGAAGAGAGTACCCATTGTAATTGTGAAAATATCATCCTCCGAGATTTCTCTCAATTCTGTCGGTCTGCCTGTCTATTGCCATTCGAGCTCAAAAACTATTTCTTGGAGGAATATGAGATTTTGTATGCATATTACATGTCTACCAGTCTCGAAACCGAATATGATTCCGGGCAAATATATACAGCGTGAGCACGTTAAAAAAATCAATTGTGCCTATTTTTGTTTTGATTGAAGTCATATTTTGGATACAGGGCGTCTCAAAATTGCTGGGACATAGAGCTACCACGTATTGTAGAGGTCAAATTAAGACGATGGGACCTAATTTATATATATATATATATATATATACAGTGTGGTCCATTAAGTGTGCAACAAATGGGACATTTTTTTATTAGTTGTAAAACCGAAATTTAAATACCGCTAAAAGTTAGTGCATGTTCGATAACCATATCAGATGCCCTTAGAATGGCTTCAAGTCAAACAATATACAGGGCAGGACAAAAAATATGTAATTCGTTCAAGAATAAAGTTACCTTATTTCAAAAAATATAGCAAAATTTTATTGAGAAAAGTTGTTTAGAATTAAAAGTTATGCTCAAATACAAAGTCACGGCCTCCTATTCGAATTTTGATTCTTTTTTTGTAAAATTTTGTATTATCCCCGTATGATACATATTTTTATTATTCTGATTTTATTAAGAGTTTTTCATATATAAATTATTATTAGTAAAGCATTTGCCTTGTTAAAAAGAATATTTGCGAAATTCTAAAGTTCTGTTAAATATCGTTGCAACAAACATGAAGTGGACGCTTACCTAAAAAAATATAAATCCAAGTAAATTTTACAAATACGCTTTAAGTTGCTGAAAGTTATTTAAAAGGGATGTGGTTGTGGCTACTTTAAATACATATAAAATCAAAATAATAAAAATATGTATCATACGGGGGTTATACAAAATTTTCCAAAAAAGAATCAAAATTCGAATAGGAGGCCGTGACTTTGTATTTGAGCATAACTTTTAATTCTAAACAACTTTTCTCAATAAAATTTTGCTATATTTTTTGAAATAAGGTAACTTTGTTCTTGAACGAATTTCATATTTTTTGTCCTGCCCTGTATATTGTTTGACTTGAAGCCATTCTAAGGGCATCTGATATTGTTATCGAACATGCACTAACTTTTGGCAATATTTAAATTTCGATTGTACAACTAATAAAAAAAATTCCCATTTGTTGCACACTTAATGGACCACACTGTATATACCAAAATGCACCATTTGTCTGAGGGAAGAGTTCAAAGTTTACTTAAAAAATCACATTTTTGTACGCTGTTCAGAAATGCGTGAAACAAATTTAATGAAATTCGACAAAAGTGCATTTTAGAGGATTACCCTACTTTCAGTAATCAAAGAAACCCAAAGGAAATTGTAGAATAGTTAAAACCATCCTAACCCCCGGGTATTTTTTTTCCAAATTTTTTTAGTGGTGGTAATACGGTTGTAAGACCTTTTTAACGGGAAGGGTTACTCATTATATTCATTTTTTGACTCTTGTAAAAACTCAGCATTTCGCATAGTTTCGAAGAAAAAAAAATGTTTTCTCAAACACTGATAACCGATATTATCAGCTATAATTTACCAAGGGCAGTGATAATCACCCGCAATAATTTTGACAAATAACAACCCGAAAGTGCTTGCCTAGGAATAACCCGAGGCGAAGCCGAGGGTTATTTCTTAAAGGCGGTGAATTCGGAAAGATAAGTTCTTAAATAAATTCGCCATTTTCTGACAAATTAATTTGACACTTCATTATAATAATATTATGTTGGTGGCACTGTAAGTCTATGTCAAATTTGAGGTTATCAGGTCAGCTTTTGCGTCAGTTTTGACACAGACTGACGGAAAAGCTAACCTGCTAACCTCGAATTTGACTTAGATTTACAGTGCCACCAACTTGTGATAGGATACTACTGAAATTTAATTAGGTAGTTTCCATGGTGATTGAAAATCACCCTAGGGTCGTTTTCACTTCAAGTGTGGCCTGATTTGTCAAACTGAGTCAAGTGATTAAAAATAATCAAATTGGATTGGTCTGCAATATATGTAAGAACTTATCAGTACAAGTTTAATAAAATTGTAATACAAAATTTAGTTGGCTGTGGTGGACACAAAGACAAAACTTTTTATACAACAAGTGCTCAATGTGACCTCCACCTTCATTAATCCAGAGGTAAATTCGACTTAAAAAATTTAAATGCACCCTTCTTAAAACATCGTCGTTTTCTCGTAGTGCGTTTACAGCTTTTTGAATTCTGCTCCACAGTTGTTCGGAACTATTAATTTGAACCTCGTACACTTGTGTTTTTAACGCTTCCCAGATGAAGAAGTCGCAAGGATTTAAATCTAGACCGCGGAGGCCATTGAATGAGTGCTTCTTCTCCCCTACGAATCCTCTACCAGCAAATTGTTCATTATGATATTCTTTTACGACACGTGCGAAATGAGGTGGTGCACCGTTGTGCATAAAGAACATGTCTCGACGCAAATTAAGGGACAAGTCTTCTACTAATTTTGACAAAATTTCTTGAAGGAAACGAAGGTTACCAGCGCTATCCAGACGATCAGGCAATCGGAACGGCCCAATCATAAAATTGCCAATAATTTCGACCCAGACATTAATTTAAAATTCTCGTTGATAAAGTACTATACCTTTAATAGCATGTGGATTTTCATCTGCATAAATATGCTCATTGTGTAGGTTCGTCATGCCACGACGTGTAAAACAACTCATCAGTGAACAAGATCTTAGTGTGGAATCTGTTGTCGACTACTCTGCGCTCCCGAACAATTTGTGAAAAATTTAAACGTGATCCGTGTTCACGTGACAATAATTCTTGCACTGGCTGAATGTGGAATGGACGAATTAATTGCTCGCTAAAGATCCGACTGACAGTGCTTTTTGGAAGCCCGGTCTTTCGTTGCAATGTTCTGGTACTAGTCAAGAACAGCTTCTTCCGCAATGGGTGTTCAGGCTTGTCGAGGTCTTCCAGCGTTAATTCTGACTGGCTTCAACCTTCCTGTTTCTCGAATACTTCTTTTGATTCGGGCAAAAGTTCTGTGATTTGGAATTCTCCGGTTTGGATACCTCTCTTGATACTCGCGAACACTTTCGCGGCAGTTACCTTGACAGTATCCAAGAACTAATAGCATGTCGGTCTGTTCATTAAAAAGGAAATCCATATTTGATAGCTGACAAAGTAGCAGCAACAACAACTGCAATAGCAATTAAAGCAATAACGGTGATCGCGACAAAAAAAAAAACAATACAAAAGCAACTAAAAGTGAACAAAATATTGAAACGTTTACTGTCAACAGTAAACTGGGACGATTATGAATTTGTTTCCTGCCAAAATCATGAATTTTGTATTGCTTTTGTGTCCACGGCCAACCAAATTTTATACTACAATTAAACGTATACTGAGAATATCGGTTATCAGTGTTTGAGAAAACACTTTTTTACTTCGAAACTATGCGAAATACAAGAGTCAAAAAATGAGTATGATCTTTAAACCTTCCCGTTAAAAAAGTCTTACAACCGTATTACCACTCCTAAGAAAATTTTGAAAAAAAAATACCAGGGGGTGAGTGTGGTTCTAACCCTTCTACAATTTCCTTTGGGTTTCTTTGATTACTGAAAGTAATCCTCTAAAATGCATTTTTGCGAAATGTCATTAAATTTGTTTCACGCATTTCTGAACAGCGTACAAAAATGTGATTTTTTAAACAAACTTTAAACTCTTCTAGCGGACAATCGGTGCATTTTGGTATGTATATAAATTGGGTTCAATCGTCTTATTTTGGCCTCTACAATACGTGGTAGCTCTATGTCCCAGCAATTTTGGGACACCCTGTATAGCTTAGAGGATTACCTGTGATGAAAATATAAGTATTTTGGATACCACAAATACCGGGTAAACACCGTAAAGAATAAATTTTGTTTTTCCACTTTAATGATAGAGCTACTATTACCTAAACAACTATTTTCCTTTACTTCAAAAATAAGAACAGAATTGTTTTCGTTTGGTGTTTCGAACATAATTAATTTCAAAACTTCAACTTGCGAGGAAAATTCGGTGTAAAGCGTTTTACAGAATTTTTATTCTCTTTTCAAATACCCTACCTCATCGGCCTGGCAAATGTATGAAATCAAATGAAACCAATTAAAAGTAGTAAACTATTGAGAAATGCCACGTGTCTCAAGTCACATTTATGTTTTTTATTCATGTCTATTTTTTCATTTGGTTTAACACATTTATAGGATTAATGAAAGTTATAAGCAAAAGTGAACAAATCAATTTTGCAAGTTACAGTTTTGAATACGGTATTGATTCATTTTAAAAAGTTAGGTGTCTGATGTTACACCACCGTGCCATTTGAAAAAGGTTATTTACAAACAAAGAATGTTGACGCTTCTGGTCTTTCTAAAAGATCAACAAAAATGTAATCTTTGATATATTTACAACTTTTTTCATATAAAATTTCATGCATTTAGATTAATTTCAACCAAGTATTTGGCCCTACATTTATAATTTATAAATGCTTTTTTTATTGTCAAAATGACAAAAATCAAAGAATAAGAAAAATTACCAGTCTATGTTACATACAATATCAGATTTTATTTTGATACATGTTTCATGGTCACCTATTGGTATTTGTAACCTAGACGCCACAATATGGGTTGCTTTAGGTACATATTAATTTACATTCACACACTTGCCTTGTGCTCCAATATTGAGACTTCAGTTTACGCACATTTGTGGTAGAACTATTATTGTGCAATGGAGGTCACAATATCTATGCTTTAGGTATGAATTTACACTCGCACAATTTCTTTGTGGTCCAATACTCTGACCTCAGTTCACACATTGCTCGTGTAGAGCTATTAGTGTGACATAGAGATGTCACAATCGATGATACATAATATCTCTGCTCTCACGGAGTGTAAACGAAATCTAGTTGAATTGGCCTTTACGTCATGGATATGTGCTTCTATTGCGCATGGAGAGATCGTTGTGGTCACAATCAATGCATAGGATGGTGATGCCGCAAGAATGGCAATACCTGTATAGGTGTGTGTGTGTGTGTGTGTGAACACGATAACTTAAAAACGAAATAAGCTAGACCCTTGAAATTATGTACATAGTCATTATTCAAAATTTGTAGATTCCTGTCAAATTTTGAGCGAAATCGGTTAACCGGAAGTGGCACTTTACCTAAACAGGTAGCGGTACCTATTCAAGTAAAGTACCAGTTTGCTTCAAGGTATTTGCACGAAATTTTGCACATACATTTCTTATGTAAAAAAACTACCAGATATTACATTTCAGCATGATCGATTAACCGGAAGTGGCATTTTACCTAAACAGGTAGCGGTATCCATTCAAGTAAAGTACCAGTTTACTTCAAGGTATTTGCACGAAATTTTGCACATACATTTATTATTGAGAAAAACTCCCAGATATAAAATTTCAGTATGATAAGTTAACCTAAAGCGGCACTTTACCTAAACAGGTAGTGGTTACCTAAAAATGTAATTTTATCGCTGTATGTATATACATTGCAATAAACTTTTCAAATTTGCTAGAAAACAAGGCGAATGCGAGAAAGTCTAGGGGAGCACACTCCCGATTTTTATTAGACAGAATTGGAAACTACTCATGTTATTCTACTTTTCTTTTGTTCTACGTTTAAATATGTACTGAAAAGTTTTCCTTAAACTTGTTGATTTGCTACAATTCAAAAGAACAAATATTCTTAAAAATGCTATCCTAAACAATTTTTAACAACAAAATAAAAAGCAGGAATGATAAGTAACACTTTACCATGTCTATAAGAGATATTTGAATGCGTCTTACAATAAAAGAATATTAGAAGCCCAAAAATCATTTAAATTTCGATGTCTTTACAGGTACTTGTATTTTCGCTTACCTCTGCTTTCGTCAGCTTCGCATGTCTCTTCTTTTCCGCCGGAACCTTCTTTTTGGCGCCTCCACCCACCGTCTGCTGCAGGAACTGAGGCACTGAACTAAGAATAAGCTGCGGCAAACTAAATGCTTCATACGGCTCGGGAGAAGTGCTGCGAGACATCCGAGGGCTTCCATCCGGACTGTTACACGGCGTGGCGGTGGGAGTGAAGCTGTTTGCCCCACACGGCGTGTTAAATGCTGATGGAGTGGCCGCCTTGATGCCTGCAAAACTTCAATCACCTAATGTTGCTAGGGCACACAAACACAAATACCTCTTTCGTTAAGCATTTTGGCAAGGCCGTATGTGGTCGAGAATGTGGTTGTGGAATTCCTCCTACTGCGTCCGACCGGCGTCTGTGGAGGGGAATTTTGAATACTGGAACAAATCGACGTGACACAACTTCCACGAGCGCTGGGAGTCACAAAAGTGCCATCGTCGGGGTGCATGACCGTGCTGTTGGTTAATGTATAGATGGGAGCTGATGAGTCAAAGATTTTGCCTGGGTTGGAATACTCGTCGTCCTCTTCCAGGTCACTCAGCATGTACGATTCTAATCCCATGTCTTCTAATTCTTTACCGCCTCTATATAATGAAATATTTTAGTTAGAACTTAATAGAACATAATGAGTATTTTAGAAAAATACCTTATTTTTACACCCGGGCGCTCTTCTAAGAGGCCTCCAAACGTAGGTTGTGCAAGTTGCGACCATTGATGTAGTGTCTGTGATCCCTCTATTGGTTTGACAATCTGAAGCTTCTCAGGCAACTTCCAACCAGGGTAGTTACCAGAGCCAGTAGACATGAGGCTGTCGGGAGTACGGCAACCGTATGGAAGATATACGTCACTTTCGTACCTAAACAGAAAAATATTTCATTTACTCTCTTACAGTCAGTCCATTGGTTAACGGTTTCGAGTATTTTTTCGAATATTTGGAGTACGCCTTGAGAAGGAGCAGTATGAAAATTAGTGTGAATGTAAGTGCTGGAGATGAAATTAACGGAAGATTAAACAAGGAGCAGATTGATTGGATTCAGTTATTAGTGAAGATGGGCAGTTCAAGACTAAATTAAGAGAATTAAAAAAAGAATTAATGCTTTAACTAACAACTCTCACAACAAAAGAGGCGTCTAAAGCAACACAAATTAGTGTTCAAATCAGTGTTTGTCCCCACGTTAGTGAACAGATATAGATCCTCAATTCTATCTACTTCATAAAAAAGTGCCTTGCAAGCCTGCGAGATGGTCTTTTCCACAGAATAAAAGAAAAGTAAGAGTCAAGCTGGAATTAAATGCAGTGCTATTGATACTGATGGAATGACAACATGAAAGAAAGTGCACACAAATGACATAGTAACATAAACAAGCTAGAGATCAGCACAAAATAGGACAGAAAGATAAGCAAAAAACATCCGTCAGCACAGCTATTAAGTAAGTAGTTGACGGGATAACTACACTCGTTTTGACTGATATTGCTATTTTTGATAAACTTTAAGACTGCTCTTGCATAGTGAGTAATTGGTCGAATTCACCTAGTAATTCTAAATTTAAGCTGTAATAAATGTGTCATAGTCATTGTGCTATCGACAACTTGTTAGTTTTGCATTTAGCCATTTGGTTAGTCATTCTGTGATTCGATTATGGATATTAATATACTTTAATCTAGTTATTTGACCTATGTCAACATTTCGTTTACGTTTTAATGATTATGTAAATTATGTGCCATAATTTTGGTGAGATCAGCTCAAAATAGAAAGATAAGCAAAAAACATCCGTCAGCACAGCTATTAAGTAAATAGTTGACGAGATAACTATACTCGTTTTGACTCGTTAACCTGATAATTCTAACCACAATTGGATAAACGCATATTCTTAACCCATTAACGCCTGAATTAATTTTTTTCTTGGAATTTTGTCTTTTTTGCTAAATGTATGTCGCTTTTATATTCTTTAAGCATAAGGTATGATTAAAAAATTTTTTTTTTCTCAATTGTTGCAAAATAGGCTGTTACCATATGGTAACGCTAGGCGCTAGGATTACCTAGTTTTGGATAAAACAAAAAGAAACATGTATGGAAAACTTTTAATTGTTAAAAAATATAATAAATGAAAATGATTAATAACATAACTCAAAATTGTTTTTACAAGGCATTAGCAAACAAATTATTATATTATGTGAACAATATCTTTATTTAGTATGAAATATATAAAAACAATCGATACACAACCCGACGTCGCATTTAGAACACATTGTTCTTCCAGAGGACGAGCATCCCTCTCCAGCACAACGTCTTCTTTTGTTGTCTGGAACTCGTACAATTAAATGATTTATTTGGTCGTAACGTAGATCATCTGATATTCGATTCAATGTAACAGAGGTGGAAGTGGTTGCTGTTCTTCCTGCTCCTTTTGGAGGAATACCATAACTTTTCAAATACGTTTTTGAAATTTCTCTTCTGAATTCTAATTGTGGTAAAACGCCTCCAGATTTTTTGTGAATCTGCCATGCATTTTGAATACAGGCGTCTAAAAGCCAACTAAATAAGCACCACCACCACTTCTTTCCTCTGATAGCAATACGGTACCGTGATATATTCTCATCCATTAGGTCTGTGCCCCCCATTGACGAATTGTATTTGCTGATGAGATATGGTCGTGGTATATGAATAATTTTTTTTTCCGATTGAGAATAGCGCTTAACTTGGTTTAATGGTTGAGTTCCAAAACACGTTGAAGCCACTGTGACAACTCCGTTGTCTACCCAGCGGACAAGAATGATGCCATTAGCCTTATCAAGAGTTGATTCATATGTACCTCTTGGACGTTTTTGGATATTTTTCTTGTTTGTTAGGGGACAGTCTTTTGGTACACGGTTTTCGCGTATTGTCCCTGTGCCTTCATAACCATTTTCTCCAAGATATTTTAAAAGTGTCATTCCCGTAAAAAGGTTATCAAAATACAACTTGTAGGGTTGAGTACCTTTTAAAGTTTTAAGTTCATCTAACATTGTGACCAACTGAGCCGACGCTTTTCCAAATAATTTTTCGTACACCGGTGATCGCCTGGGATTATTACCTTGATAAATTTCAAAGTTTGCAAGATAACCTGAAGGGGTATTTAAACACCAGATTTTGTAACCAAACCTTACAGGTTTACCCCTTATAAATTGTTTGCACCCATGTCTGCCAAAATATTTCACCATGCTCTCGTCATAACATAAATTCTCTTCTGGTTCGAAATAGCGTAAAAATTTTTGTTTTACTTTATCCATAATTGGGCGCAATTTCCACATTTTATCTGTAAGGTCTGGTTTGTTATTGTCCGCAAAATGTAAAAATTTGGAAATTTTTATAAATCGATCGCGTCGCATTGATTTACACACAAGTTCGTTTCGCATGTCGTTGTCTATATCCCAGTAATATCGTTTTCCTGGTAACTCATTATAACCGCTCAAAACAAGAATCCCTATAAAACACCTCATTTCTTCTTTTGACACCTTAGGATCAGCACAATTTTTAAAAAGCGCGTATTTGGATGTTTCTTCTAGTATTAATTGGATCACATCGTCATTGACAAATTTTTCAAATAATACTGTTGGTGTAAGGTGCTTATATTGTACGTACGTGCCGGCTTGAACATTTAAATTAGGTGGTTGTAAATCCCCTTGACACCAGCTTGGTTTTTCTAGTTGCACAGAAAGGGGTTGTGAAGAATTATTTTGATCTGCAATCTTGTCTTCCGCATCGGGTAGCTGATCATCGCCACCAATTCTTTCATTGTTTTGCAGTTTTACCTCAACAGGAGCTCGTAGTTGAGCCCCAGACAAATTGTCGATAATGCCGCCCCCGTCCTCCTCTCCAGAGTCTTCATCTGTTAAAATGCCTGCATCAGGCGGTTCGATGTAAATTTCATCGATATCGTCACTGAAAATCATTTGTAGAGCTTCCTCCAAAGTAAATCCTCGTCTACAAGAAAATATCGCAATTTAAAGAAAATGCGGCAATGCAAACGCCTAGCGTTACCAAATGGTAACACTAGAATAAAACATGTATTTACTCAACACCGGTTTTTATATTTGAAGAAATTGCACTTTCAGAATAAACTTTGATATATTAACTGCCGGTCTTATAAAAACCACTAATCTGACGTTAACTTTAATTTGCTGTTAAAATGAACAAAAGCGCATCAAAACGTTAGTGCTTATGACATTTTATTCATTTGTAAACAAATTTTGATGCGCTTTTGTTTATTTTAACAGCGAATTAAAGTTAACATCAGATTAGTGGCCTTTATAAGACTGGCTGTTAGTTACTTTTACCCAAAACTTGCCAAAAACTTTAATAAGGTACGGAAATTATACTTACTCAAATCTCGGCTCCATTGCAAAAATCCACCGGAAAGGTATACTCTACAATAACGAGCAAGTATCTTCAAACCGTCCAATAAATGCTGATGGTTGAATGTTACTAGTAAAAATGCTATTCTTTGTGTACAGTTTAGTGTTGCCATCTAGCCAAAAGATACAAAAACAAAGAAACTACAGTGAATTAAAGAACACTGCTTTACCGTTGCCATATGGTAACGCTAGGCGTTTATGGGTTAAACATGGAGAGAACACTATATGGAAAAATTCGACCTAAAAAAGGACACAGTAGAAAGAGAATATGTAAGAGGAGGAAGACAGAAGAAGAGAAAGTAGATAGAGACCTAGAAATGGAAGAATTAGAGAAAGCCATTGAAAAATTAAAGATAGGACAAGCACCCGGAGAAGATAAAATTGATCCAGAGATGGTAAAATATCTGGGGCCACAAGGGAAAAGATGGCTTCTGGAGATCTATGTACTTTAGCCACGTTACGGAGACGCCATATAAACAAAAATTCAAATAGTACAAATACAGCTGTCAGTGGGTTATGTTTACATTGGGAAATGAAAGTTGAAATAAAACAGCCAAGCTTCAGATACTGATTCTAATCAGCATAATTAAATGATGTAGCTTTACGTTTCGTTATTTTAATAACTTCATCAGACGCAATAATAATTAAAATGGTAATATTGAATAAATCTAGAAATGAGAGAATTAGGTTAGAATAATATACAATGTAGCCTTTAAAAATCATAATACTATAGGAAATCAATTTTTTAATAATTAAAAAGATAAAACTCATATTCTTTCTGAATCAAATATCGTATACCAAATAAATTGTAACAATTGTGATGCCAATTACATCGGTCAAACTAAACAGAACCTAACAAGTTTTTAACCCCCAACAAGGCTATCAGGCTATTGTCCGATCATGCTTTTGAAAATTATCAGAATTTTTATTCAGCTCGCATAAAGTCTTGCAAAGAAAAAATAACTTACACAAACGTTTAGTTTATGAAATGATTGAAATTAAAAAAAAATCAAAATCTATTAATTACAAAACTGACATTGAAAAATTGCATTCTATTTACTATAACCTTTTCTAATACAGCATTTACAATCTTTAAAACTGTTTTATGTGTTACTCTTTCATATCAAATTAATAACTTTAATACTCACCTCGAGTTTTGGTTGTTGAAATATTTTCTAACTATTAAACTTTTTAACTTATGGGAATTTTTCCAGTTGGCGGCCCTCAGATGTAATTTGATAAAAGTCAATGCTGCTTTGTACCAATAATTTGTGAAGTTTTACTGATTCCTTAATAATCTTAATGTTTTATTTAAAAACTTTGAAGGGGAGTGTTAATTCCTCCAGATACATTAATTATTTACACTGAAATGGTAAGATATTTTCAGTTTACATTGTTTTTATATTATTCTAACCTAATTCTCTCATTTCTAGATTTATTCAATGTTACTATTTTAATTGTTATTGTGTTTGATGAAGTTATTAAAATAACGAAACGTAACGTTACATCATTTAATTATGCTGATTATAATCAGTATCTGAAGATTGACTGTTTTATTTCAACTTGCGTTTTCCAATATAAACAAAGATTCTGACAGTACTCAGTGGGGCTTAGATTAGTTTCACATGGTGCGCAAGCGGGATTTAGACAACATAGGCAAACAACAGATAATATCTTATTATAAGAAGTGTAATAGAAAAATACAAACAGGAGAACAATTAATCTTAGTATTTATAGACCTAAAAGCAGCCTTTGGTACAGTTCAAAACAAAATAACTTAATATAAAACGCAATGGAAAGTTTAGAAATATCTCAAAAGATGATAACAGTGGTAACTAGCGTCGATCGAAATGTAAGAATACGAATACTGATAAATGAAGAAAAATCCGAAGAGTTATATTTAAAGAAAGGCATAGAGCAAGGAGACAGTCTTGGCCCGTTACTATTTATAAAGTAATGGACAGAGTACTAAAAAACGTAAGAGAAAAAACCTCTAGATTACTAATTCATAGGACACAGAAAACTAAGCCCCACAGAAATGGACTGCCTAATGTATGCGGATGATGTGGTACTGATGGCAGATAGCTATTCCAAATGCTAAAATTAATAAAAATATGGGAAGAAGAAATAAACACAATGAAAATGGCAATAAATACAGCTAAAACAAAGCTAATGGTGATAAACAGGAAACAACAACAAATCGAAAATACACAGATAACATGCAATCAGCAGATTCATCATCATCATCATCATCATCATCTTTGGCGCTACAGCCCTGGGTGGGCCCTGGCCTCTTCCAGAAGGGTTCGCCAGGCGTCTCTATCCTGCGCCTTAGCTCTCCAGTTTCTGACACCGATATTCTGAGATCTCTTTCCACTGCATCTAGCCATCGTAACTTAGGTCGTCCGACTTTCCTTTTCCCCTCTGGCTTGCTCATTAACACCTTTTTGGTTGGTTGAGTATCCTCCATCTTCATCACATGTCCTGCCCACCTTAGTCTTCCAACTTTAATTGCTTTAACTATGTCCATATCATCAAATAGTTGGTATATCTCGTGGTTGTATCGTCTTCGCCATATGTTATTTTCTAAGATGGGGCCGTAGATTTTCCTTAGGATTTTTCTTTCAAATACTCGTAAGCTTGACTCATCAGATTTGGTCATTGGCCAAGTGTCAGACCCATAAGTTAGGACAGGTCTTATTAACGTTTTATAGAGTATTATTTTGGACTTGCGGCTGAGTATATGAGAGCTGAGTTGTTTCCTGATGGCGTAATAGCATTTGTTTGCCTGTATAATTCTTCTGTTAATCTCCAAGCTAGTGTTAGATTCATCGCTCATCAGGGAGCCCAGGTACACAAATTGCCGTACAGCTTCTACGTTGTAATCATCTATTGTGATATTTTGTTCTATTCTATTACGGCGCGCTTCCGATCTTGGTATCGTCATAAATTTTGTTTTCTGCTCATTAATTTGGAGCCCCATGCTTTTTGCGGCCTGTTCCAAACTAATAAAAGCCTCCTTATTATCTATGATGCCTCTCGCTATTATGCTAGGATCTGTACGGATCTTGTGTAAATTGTTCCCGTGGTGTTAATGTTAGAGTCGCGCACTACCTTCTCTAGTGCTATATTAAAGAGTAAGCACGCCAGCGCATCACCCTGTCTCAATCCTTTAAATGTCTGGAACTGCTCCGACACGTCATGCTGTATTTTAACCACGCATTGAACTTTTGCTAGTGATGCTCTAACAAGGTTTATCAGCTTTTTTGGTATCCCCATTTCAGTCATGGTCTTATACACTTTGGCTCTTATTACACTGTCGTACGCCGCCTTGAAGTCCACGAACATGTGGTATGTATTTATGCTGTATTCTGTAGTTTTTTCAATTATTTGTCGTAAGGAGAATATTTGATCTGTTGTGGACTTATTTTTTCAAAAGCCGCATTGATAGTTCCCAAGCAGGTTTTCAACATAGGACAGTTTAGTCTTTGATACAATATATTTGAGAAGATCTTATATGAAGTGTTTAACAGAGTAATGCCCCTATAGTTCGTACAATCTAGTTGGTTGCCTTTCTTATGGAGGGGGCATATTATTCCCACGTACCATTCTTCTGGTATTGTCTCTGTTCTCCAGATTTCAATTAACAGTTGATGTATTTGGCCAATCAATTCTTTCCCCCCACACTTATAGATCTCTCCTGGGATTCCATCCGTTCCTGGCGATTTGTTGCTATTAAGTTTTTTAACTGCTTGTTTAGTTTCTTCCAACGTCGGTGGTGGTTCATTATCTTCCGCTTCTTCGATGCCTATATTTTCATCTTCCTGTGTACCGCTTTCTGCGCTATTTCCATTCAATAGTTGGTTAAAATGCTCCATCCATCTATTAAGTATCTCAGTTTTATCGCTAATTATGTTTCCTTCTTTGTCATAGCACATTGTACATCTCGGCTTAAATTCCTTACGTATGTTATTTATCAGCAGATTACCTTTGAATATCTGGGCAGTATCATTACAGATGATGGTAAAATGGAATTGGACAAAGGGAAATAGAAAACAAAACCAAATTGACAATATACAACATTATACCAGTATTGTTATATGGTAGCGACGCATGGGTATACCAACAAAAGAGCAAAATAAACACAATAGAGATGCGATATTTGAGAAAAATTATGGGTAAAACAAATAATGACACAATAAGAAATGAAGAGATAAGAAATAATCTAAAACAAGAGCCAATTATACGGAAGATGGAAAGAAGACAAATGGAATGGTATGGACACCTAACAAGAATGAACCCGAATAGACTGCCACAGAAAATACTAGGAATGAGAAGTGATAAAAAACGAAGAAAGGGCAGACCACGAAAGACATGGAACCAAGAAATAGCAGAGATAGAAAAACGAAAAGGAAAAACAATGCAAGAAATGAAAATATTAGCAAAAGATAAAGTGGGCTACAAGAAGACCAACCTTAAATTCCGACGCTCGCAAGGGCCACAAGAAAAAGAGAAAGAAGAAGGAACTTTTCAGAAATTTTTCTGACGACCATTTTTTATTCCAGAAAAACAGAAGTAACCTGACATTTTCAGAAAATGCTAATTTGAAAGTTGAGATATTTTTAAGCATATTTCTTGTATATTAACTTGAAGAATTATTGTTATTTGTTGACTTTATTTATGCAGTTTGGCATTACTATATTATATGGACAAATCAATAAGCAATAAATCACTTAACCCACAATAATGTTCAAATTTGAAACAGCTGACATAATCTAAAATGAATTAATTATGATTTAGTACATGATAGGATGATAACGACTAAAGAAAACACCTACATTTTATTATCTTCAAATATTGTTCTTTTAAATACAGCAAGCACTTGAGAAGGTAAACACCGGATAATGAAAACATCGCGCTAATGTAAACACAAAATTCATACTATAATATCATACAGAACGCCCGCTAACGTAAACAACCTGTACAGTTCAATAACGTAAACAGTTCTTGGCAACGTTTAGTCACCGATTTATGTAGGGGATTCCCCTCTGCGACACAATTGAGTTGATTGGATGGGTGCTTATGATGCGTTTGCATTGGCGCTAATTTATGCAGAATAAAATAGCAGCTTATTTTTCTTCTCATTAAAAATGTGTATTACTTATCACTGCCATAATATGTTTTGTTTCTTTATTGTGTTACTAAACGTTTCTGTGTTTATTAATAAAATCACGCTCACTAATGTAAACATTTCAACAATGTGAACACACTGTATCATTTTAAATTCACATTATTGTATTGACGTAACCCCTTTGATTCCGTCTTATCTAATGCCAACCTTTCCTAAAATTATAGTTACTGCTAACCATATCACGTGCATTTATTAGTGTGAAATACTGACTATCTTGCAATAAACAAAATATTAATTCTGTGCTCATTTTCGTGTTACTTAGGCAACCAGAATTGCTGCGGGCATTAAACCATTGCAATACGATTTAAACTGCAGTAGGGATACAGCGATTGCAATGGAAACATGTGATTGGATAATTACCCAGCAGAAATGCTGTGATTGGTTGTATGGTGGAAACACCATTGGTATTCCCGAGAGGGGATATTTAAGCAACGGTAAAGGGACATGAAGAGGCAACTCGACAGAGTCAGGACACGACAGTTTGAGCACCTTACTTTATTCCTAATTATGTGTTTTATGTGCGTATATCGTAAACAGTCGCAATGGCGCGCATCCGCCGCGGATCCGCATCATGTACAGTCAATGTGTTCAAATTAAAAAAATTAATACGAATGAAGTAAGCGCAAAGTTCTGACATTTCTTTTTTTTGCTATTGAATAATAGGTAATTAGACAAAAATAGATCAATTCAAACAGAAACTCTTCATACAATTCTTGAGGATTTCGTATCGAAGTTTGTAATTGTGTGGTGCAAAATGGTCAACTATTGGAATACCTATCTAACTCAATTCTAAATTATTTGTTGCAAACATATACAAATTTTAATCATTTTATCGAAATATAAACACTTACCCACTATACGTAGGTCCATACTGCAAGTTAGTTCTTCGAGCTAACACATCAGCAGGGCTCAAGCGCCGCAAAGCGGCCTCCAAATCGGCTGCACCTGGAGCACCGGGAATTCCTTGCCGTGGTGGGCCACTACGAAATCAACAAAATCAGATTTCTCATGCAACAAATATGAGCGTGCTTACGGATAGCCATCTTCAGAGTCGGTCTGACTAGATTCGGCATCCGAGTGCCCCGTGGAATCAAGGCTAGGATAGCCAAGGGAGCTGCCGCTGTACACCGATCCCGACGATCGCCGCAACCTGTACGCTTGGGTCCGAACGGACATGCGGGGCCCGCTCTGTATTGCTGTGGAGGTCACGTGACTGCCTGGCCCCGAATGCAAGCTGCCCATGCTTTCCGCACTGCTGAGGGAGCTTTGGGATGCACAGCGGACTGTGTCGAATACTTTTCGGTAGTAAGGACTGCAAGAAAATGAAAAATTGTTTTATTGTATGAAATAATTATTGTAAATTGTAAATTTACTGAGAAACTTTAAACGTAACAATATTTAAAACATTTAAAAATTTACATAGAATCAGCAGTTGAGAAGCCAGAATCTGCACTGAACTCTGAATGCATAGACATTTCAAGCTCATTGTGCAAGCTCTCGAAGGGGGTTTGGCTGGAGCCCAACGAGGGGAAGAAAAAACTTCGAGCAGTAGGCATATTGCGTCTCCTGGCCTTCCGCAGCTGCTCTTGCGCATCACGCAGCAGTCCTTCCACTTCCATATAGCGCCCTTTGAGATCTGCCAGCTCCATAGCTAGACTGTTCTGGGTGTCCCTCGTTATTTGCAACAAACTATTGGCTTCTTCATTTTCTGTCATAATCTGCAAGATTCTCCATTAAGCAGAGATTACTACAAGCTATAAATAGTGCTCACTTTGTTTAATCTCTCCTCGGTGTCCTTGAGCTTGGCAGTCAGTGCGAGTATTTGCTCGTGCTGGTTTCGGTTTTCCTCTTTGAGCCTGTCTATTTCATCTTCTAACAACCCCATACTGGAGTTGGCACAGGCTAAAAGTTTAATTTAAAATCGAAATGTTCATATAAAGCACAAAATACGAATGAAATGAATTTGCTATTGTGGATTTTGACCGCAGTTATCAGCCTTATCTTAGACCGACACAATTTATAACTCATGCAAACAGTGCCATTAATAAACGTAATTGTTCTTTAACGTCATTTATGTCAGCAACTATAACGCAAACTCACCCAACTGGCCGGTAATATCTCTCAGCAGCATTTGCTCCTTGGCTTCGACATCGTCAGTTTCATCAGCTAGGCGACAGAACTCGGACTTCAATGCTTTATTCTCATCCTGTAAGTTACCTGCAAAATCCACGTTTAACTAAAATATCCGCAGACAATTCAATAACCTTACCAATTTTCCTTTGCATCAAATCCAAGTTAATGCGGCCGTTAGACAAGCCATTCTCCAGGGTCGATTCGTCCATATCATTGGTGAGAATCTGAATGAGCTCGGTCTTCTTTGCGATTTCATGTGTAAGCTGTGTGATTTTCTCATTGGCACCCTTTAAGTCGCCCTCCAAAGACGCAACAGTGGTCTCGAGTTTATTGTTTTGCTGCAACAATTCCTTGCCAATTCTAGCTGTCAGTTCCAGATCCTTTTCTTTCTGAAATGAAAGGTGCCATTAGGGGTTTGGCAGCAAAAAGGCTTGGCGGCTTCTTGGGAAATACCTTTACAATCCGCTGTGTCATTATGCCGCCTGAAGAAAAAGGGTTAGCAATAAATAACCCAGACAAGTTTTGTGTTGTGTTTTGACCCCCTTTGATCAAACAACCTTTGGTGTGTTAGTTTTGTATGTACGATTCATTCCAAGTTTTTCGGGTAAATATTGATTACGCAACTTTGAAAATTGATCGATGTCAACGTTACATCGCTTTAAAAAAAGATTCGTACTTAAAAGAACCTTTAAATCAGCATTAAAAAAGCACAACTGCAACCAGAACTTACATTTTATTAACTTTATGACGAAGAATAACTGGTAAAACGATTAGTAAAAGCTGCTCGAGGTATAAAACAACTTTATATAGATATTGTATTGATCGCCCCCACAAATTATGTAAAAATATATAATAAGATAAATAAATAGGGACGTATCACCACAATTTTAATTAAAATAGTTTTAATAATAGAAATTCTGTGTGATATTTCAGGGCTTATTAAAATAATTTTATAATTATTTGCTCAATAAATGGTTTATCGCTCTGTGTATTTTATTTATTTGCAATTACTTGGGGCAAAGCTCCTATGTAGCATAAGAAAAACTCTCGTCCAGGGCTAGGTTTATTAACTTTGTATTACACATACTTTGGTATATGACAAATTAACCAGTGTAGTATGGCTAACACTCAAATTCGTTCTGACAGCTCTTTAACCTCAAAATTTACTGCAACAAAATGATCTGCACATACAAGAAAATAGCGTAATCTGAATTTAAACTCGCAGAATGGCAAAAATATTATGTGACGTAGCTTCCGGCTAACCTAGTTTTGTTTCAGATGACGTAAACCGACGCTCTGATCTGCTTTTGTTTAATTTCCGCTAAAATTGGCAAATTTCACACCAGTTCACAAATTTAAGGGGCGCTACCTCGATTATTCGAATCTGTACGGATTTACACAGCTGGAATCACGTCCAATCTTGAAGCGACCCATGGTTTATGGGCCTTCGGTAACGCTTTCCTGTAGAATCCTACCTTAAACGGGGAGCTTCATACGTTGGATGAGTTTTCTAGTAACGCCACGGCAATTACACACTTGGTGACAGCTTGCTCCTCCAAGTTTCTACAACCAGGCACTCCTAAAGGTCTTCTCCAAACGTAGCACACACAATTTTTGCTGCTGGATGCCTCCAAGTAGTCGATAAGGAGCTTCGAAGTTAATCGCACTTGGGCAAATCTTGCAGCTGGCTATTCCTCTTTACTGAGAATTGTTATCACTATGAAAATTACTCTCAAGGATGCCCTGCACACTGGTGAACATAATAACACGTTTTGGCTGGCACAAATAACTTTTTTATTTAAAATTTTTGCCTTAATCTGTGAGACACTCTCGTATCTTAGCGATTACGATTTATATTTGTTTTATAAAAATAAGGTTTGATATAAAGTTTTTACTTAAGAACTATATCGACAGATCCGAAAAAAAACTGATCCCCAGCGGGCTGTGGAAATTCAAACGTATGAATAATATGTTGGTGACACTGTAAGTCTATGTCAAATTCGAGGTTAGCAGGTTAGGTTTTGCGTCAGTCTGTGTCAAAACTGATGGAAAACCTAACCTGCTTACCTCGAATTTAACATAGACTTACAGCGCCATCAACATATTTTTCATACGTTTGAATTTCCACAGCCCTCTGAGGATCAGTTTTTTTTGGATCTCTCGATAGTTTTGTAGTGTTTTTGCTTAAATACTAAACTGTCTTTTCTTGAGAATTGTCACTTTTACACTTTAAATCTCTGCTTTTTGATCACTTCAGTTTTAAATGCACTGTTTCACACATTTATTTTATCACTGCACGATGTCTGTGTCCTTTCGATACGTTGCCTTATTTCATTGCTCTTTGCAATAATTGCTTTCCTCGTACTGCTCCTTTACCCGTCAGTTATGTTGCCGTTTGTGGGCTTATATACTTTTAATACTCATAAAGCTCGTGTAATTTCCGTACTAGACAAATCATCTTTGTATTATTTCAAATTTACATTATTGTTTGACGTTACTAAACTCAAATCTGTCAGCTACACAAATTAAGCTGCATTTGCCATTACGAACATCTATTATGACTGAAATGCTGAACGTAACTCTTGCGAATCCTGCCTTATCTAATGCCAACCTTTCTCCCTCAAATTATAGTTACTGCTACTCATATCAAGTGCATTTATTAATGTAAAATACTGACTATCTTGCAATAAATAAAACATTTCTTAGTTTCATGCTTTCGAATTGTTTCTTTATGATATGAAAGAACTACCAAAATTTCTGTTCAATTTTCTATGGTTATATGTAGTCTCTCTTTCAATACAGGCGTATTTCACAATTAACGTCGCTTTTCTCTGAAAGACTGGTTTATGAGAAAGAATAGCAAGACTGCACACAAGACATATACACGCACGTGACTTGGAGAACGAGTCCACCTTGAGACCTAAATGCATGTGAACTTGGTTCACCTTCCACACAAAAATCCAAACCTGCAGATGTGGTCTTCTTTTATTGTTTTATTTATTTTATATTAACAATTTTTAATTAAATTATTTGTAACTTATACCCACTAATCACGTCTTAAATTCCATACGCCAGCTTGTGCAAAAATTTAGTTTTTGTTCTTAAAGAATTGTGATACACACAAGCTAAAACATTCTACCCTGATGGGCCACACCTCTGCCAGTTCGACGCTGAGCATTACAAAGTCTAATATTGCAATAGTTTATTTTAAGGTTATGATCCTATATGAAAAATTTATTATAAATTAATGTATACACACAATTGATTTTAGATTTCAAGCTGTTTTAGTATGGCTCTTAATAGCAATTTTGCAAATTATTTCGTTAAATCTTAACAGGTCATACAACTGATTTAAATCTTACCCAAAAAACTTGCAACCAACCATCTTGTGTAAAGTTTTGGTCAGATTTTCATCAAAGGACTCAAATGTGTACAGTAAATAATCAAGTTTAAAGAAAAATGATACTAACTTCCTCCAGAAGCCTAGTGACTGCTTCTATGTCATCGTAGGTCTTTGTCATTTGGCTCACACGATTGCTACATAGAACTGAAACAGGCGAACACAGAATAGATTACATCTCACTATGATTACAAACTAGATTAGATTAGACGCGCAACTGCAGCAGCTACTAGGCAAGATACGTGATAGAGAAAAGTTCAAACAATGCCCACTTGGATTTAAGACAGGCCGCTTTTTGTTGTGATGTGGATGTGCTAAATAGCAGCTGCGGCTGCTTAACAAACACTAAAAATAGCCGGAAGGTGGCAAAAACAAGACACCGGATAACATTTTGCATTAGTCATTCGGATTTATTCCAGTCTGCAATGCTGAAGACGGTAGGATGCCAAAGACCCTATGCAAATGCAATTGAGAAGTGATACGAGAACGAACGAGCATACTTACGAAAATAGTTAAGAGTTTCCCGGATTTGATCCGGAGACAACTTGAGGTCTGCCTCGTCGACTTCCAGTGCTGGGCTGGGAATAAACCAGTCTTGGTTTTCGTATCCTGAAAACGAAACAAACTAAAAAATTGTTCAACCTTGAAAAGTGTGTATACCGACGTATTAGAGTAGTAGTTCTAATTTCAAAATAAATACTAGCAATGTGTGGCCATTCTTTTAGTCTCCATCGTCATAAATAAACAATAGATGGCAGGAAGTTAAAAAGCTATAAATGAAAATACGAAGGCAAGTGTTATATAAATTACTGTAGACACATTAGGATTCGACCTGCTTCGAGTTGGATCTGAACACAATTTTTTGCCAAACGGATAAATATAAAAAGGAGAATACTGGCCGTTCTCAATATTTCAAACCCACAGAGAAATATTTATAGATCGTTATATTAAAATGTCTAATTCGACGTCTACTTACCACCGAACTTAGTGAGAGTATCAGCTCTGAGCCGGTACTTGGGAATCTGCTCCTCTAGCAGACTAATTATTTCTACCTCGGGAATTGTTTCTCCACTGCACACCTCTGAAAGAAGAACATGAATCAGTTTTATTGAATGCGCTTTGGAGAGCTACTATGAGCGTACCGAATTTTCACTCTTAGCAGCGAGTAATGTCTTGTGTGCTATACATTATTGCAATTTATGTTTACGGTCATGCTCAAATCGGATCATCTATGCGGTAGAGTATTTACAATAGTTAATGAGTAATTAAAATTCCAAACCCACCGCAAAATGTTGCATAAAATAAAATATGAAATCTAGTACCCAAATATAGCACCATGTTTGATACGGTGTAGTTAAAACGTTGTTAAAAATATATTGTTGCTTACTGCATTCAACTTAAAAAATTTATTTCACAACAGCCATGAGAGGCACATTAACTACAAGTTTGAAATAGTATGTTACATACCGAGGTGAAGTGTTTCATTCCTGTCGAGAGATGAAGTAGTTAACCGAGACGCGTAGCGTCGAGGTCAACTTTATCTCGAGACAGAAATGAAACTTTTCACCGTGGTATGTATACTATTTTATTCGCAACCACTCTATTCTAAACAATAATTGGAAAAATGATTATATTATGATACGACAGGTTGTGACGCGCATGAATGGATCAACGAGATTCCCAGTGTCCCTACCTACTCAGCGGTAGGGAATGGATCGCGCATGAATGGATCAACGAGATTTCCATCGTCCCTACCTACACAGCGGTCGGGAATGGTTTCATTTCCAACCGCTGCGACGGCAATCACTTTTCCGACTGGTTGAAAAGTTACAAGTTGGGAATAGCTCATTTTCCAACGTTTTAAAAGTCAGTAATGATCTTATTACATATATGGTTGCGAATAAAACACTTTTTTAACTTCTATAGTTTTTGAAGCACATGGTAATTTAATATTAAAACAACATTTTTTAAGTGCAAAAGAAAACTAAATTGTGTATAATTCTACATTCTAAAACTAGTTTCTAAACCAGCAGTTTCAGATGTGAAAATGCCTATATTGTGAATAAGTCTATCAACTAATATTTTATAGTGCATTTTTTCTGACTTAGATAGCTTTGTGAATGAAAGTACGAAACAATTATATCAACGACGATTAGACGAGAAACTGATAAATGCACAAACCTCAACATTCACAGAGATATATGAAAACATTATTACAAGCTTACATGAATCAGCAAAAGAGGCAATCGGAACACAGAAAAACAAAGTAAGCAAAAAAGTATGGTGGAGCGACGAAATTGAAATGTTGGTTCAAAAGAAAAAACAGAACTACTTGAAGTGGCTGAACACAAAAAACGAGGAAGATCAACAAGCTTATAAAGAAATCAAGAGACAACTCAGAAGGGTAATAAATGCAGAGAAGAACAGAGTATGGGACAAAAAGTGCCAGGAAATAAGTACATACATAGGTGGAAGAAAATGCTCAGAAGTATGGAGTTTCATAGGAAATTTAAAAAACCCGGGGAAAGATAGAGCCCACATACAAACTATTAAACCAGAAGAATGGAATGAACACTACAAGAAGCTGCTACAGGAGACAAGACAAGAATACCTTAACGAATCTACAATACAAGGGATACACATACAAGGGGAAGAAGTGAAGATTCAGATAGATACAGTGAAAAGAGCTGTTATGGGCCTGAAAAACGGTAAAGCTAGTGGACCAGAAGGGATATATGCCGAAATGTTGAAGAATGGAACAGAAAAACTGTTTGAAATGATAACATATATAATCAACCAATGTTTGAACGGACATCCGGTTCCGGAACAATGGAAAGTAGCATATATCTCTTCAATTTACAAGAAAGGAGATAAAAAGAAGTGTAATAATTATAGGGGAATATCAGTAACTGGCACAATGAGTAGACTTTATGGGAAGGTATTACGAGATCTGATTGAAAATGATATTAAAGAGAACGAAGAAGAAGAACAAAGCGGTTTTCGTGCTGGGAGATCATGCACTGACAATGTCTTCTGTCTGAAACAAATCATAGAAAAGAGGACCGCTAGAAACATAGAAACCCACATTACATTCGTAGACCTCCAAAAAGCATACGATACAGTTCCCATTTCTAAACTGTGGGAAGTATTAGAACATTCAAACATCAATCATACATATATACATGCTCTGCAAGAACTATATAAAGACTCAAAATCTCAAGTAAAGATAGGTAGATACGCCACGCAAAAGTTTTTGGTTAACAAGGGACTGAGACAGGGGTGTTGCGTCTCCCCAACCCTTTTTAAAATATACGTAGCAGCAGCCCTGAAAAAGTGGAAAAGGAAGGTTCATGGCATGGGTATTGAACTTAATAACAGCTGCATGTACACCTTACAATTCGCCGACGATCAGGTTGTTATAGCAAATGATAAAGATGACATGCAATACATGATGCGAAAACTGATAGAAGAATACGCAGAATGGGGGCTATCAGTCAATATCGAAAAAACACAGTACTTATGCATAGGAAAGGAATCTAGTACATTAGATCTTGAAAACGGGCAAGAAATCTCCAACTGCCAGAACTACGTCTATTTGGGTGTTACATTCGATGATTCTGGTACTGATTCGAGAGAGATAGAAAAGCGAATTGTACAAGCAAGGAAAATTATTACATGTCTCAATAGTATATTCTGGAGTAAAGAAATAACAAAGAGAAGAAAGTTTAATATTTATGAAACTATGGTTAAAAGCACTCTTCTGTATGGCGCTGAAACTTGGAGGATAACGGAAAAATATAAAGCAAAACTGGAAGCAGTAGAAATGGATGCGATGAGAAGATCTTTATGTATTTCAAGAACAAGTCACATTAGAAACGATGTAGTAAAACAACAGATGGGGATTGAAGGAAATATAGTAACCGACATAGACAACAAACAGTTAACATGGTATGGCCACGTACAGCGTATGCCGGAAACAAGACTACCTAAACAAGTTTTAGAATGGCAACCAACTGGACGTCGGAGAAGAGGTAGACCCCGGTTGGAGTGGCAAAAAACGATACATAAATCGATGAGCGATAGAAACTTAACACCAGAAGACTGCGAAGACAGAAGAGGATGGAGAATAGGCGTCGGACAACGTCGTAAGACGTTCTAAACCGGCTTATATATATATATATTTTTTCTGACCGTCAAACCAATCAAGTCACTAGGTCCTTCAATAGCGCTTTAATTTGTATTTTTCCATATTTTGAAACTTCGAGTAACCTGCAAAATTCTATCTTCACATATTTTTTTTTCAAAAACTTGGTGGAATCGCTTTGAAAACTGAGCATGTTGTGAGTTTAGGGTCCTTATCTATAAACTGATACTCAAATATGTCATTATAAAGTGCGGCAGGTAAAAAGCTGAAGAACAAAGTGCATTTTAACTAAATTCCAGAAAATAAATGCACTTTTTGGCAACAATTTTAAAATAAGTGCGAGTACAAGTGCATATTTTGTGACACAACACAACATTTAATGAGATGTGCGATGAGTCCTGACCCGATTCATATAAAAGCATATATACAGGAATTACCTTTGTCATTTGCCATAATAGCGGATGTGATAGCTTCCAAAATTACTACTGACGGGAGAAATAGGTGCTGAAATGTTTATTTGGTTTAGTCACCGATAATGTAGCCCCTATGAAAAACGCAGCATGTAAGAGGACATTCTTAGTCAGTGGCGTAACTTCAGATTTCGGGCCCCCTCGTGAAAATTTGCTGCGGGACCCTTATAGATCCTTAATAAAATCAAGTGGCAAAAACATCCTTTATCTAATAGACTTGTCTGTCCGGGACGCTGTTTCAGCAGCCAAACCGTAAGAGATAGAAAAAAAAGTTATTAAAGTTATATGTTTGGAATGGTCATGTCAGGTCAGGAACCGAATTTCAGTCTCTAACACTAATTATTATCTTAATTATCCTAATTCTAACTTTTTAGGTTAGATTCTAGGCAAATTTTATCAAGGCGAATGCGACTGGTAGTTTGCTACCAACAATGACGTCATATACGTACGTGTGGTGAATAGGCGTTCTATTTGCACAACGGTCTTTTTTGTTTTTTAAATGAAACATTTGTCTCACTGGGCTGCTAGTCCTTTATCTAATAGACTTGTCTGTCCAGGACGCTGGTCCATCCGGGATGCTGTTTCAGCAGCCAAACCGTAAGAAATAGAGAAAAAAGTTATTAAAGTTATATGTTTGGAATGGTCATGTCAGGTCAGGAACCGAATTTCAGTCTCTAACACTAATTATTATCTTAATTATCCTAATTCTAACTTTTTAGGTTAGATTCTAGGCAAATTTTATCAAGGCGAATGCGACTGGTAGTTTGCTACCAACAATGACGTCATATACGTACGTGTGGTGAATACGCGTTCTATTTGCACAACGGTCTTTTTTGTTTTTTAAATGAAACATTTGTCTCACTGGGCTGCTAGTCCTTTATCTAATAGACTTGTCTGTCCAGGACGCTGGTCCGTCCGGGACGCTGTTTCAGCAGCCAAACCGTAAGAAATAGACAAAAAAGTTATTAAAGTTATATGTTTGGAATGGTCATGTCAGGTCAGGAACCGAATTTCAGTCACGTGACACTTCCGGTTTTCGAGAAATCACGTGATTTCCGTCCGTCCGGGACGCTGTTTCAGCAGCCAAACCGTAAGAGATAGAGAAAAAAGTTATTAAAGTTATATGTTTGGAATGGCCATGTCAGGTCAGGAACCGAATTTCAGTCACGTGACACTTCCGGTTTTCGAGAAATCACGTGATTTCCGTCCGTCCGGGATGCTAGTCCGTCCGGGACGCTGTTTCAGCAGCCAAACCGTAAGAGATAGAGAAAAAAGTTATGAAAGTTATATGTTTGGAATGGTCATGCCAGGTCAGGAACCGAATTTCAGTGTCGTGACACTTCCGGTTTTCGAGAAATCACGTAATTTCCGTCCGTCCGGGACGCTGGTCCGTCCGGGACGCTGTTTCAGCAGCCAAACCGTAAGAGATAGAGAAAAAAGTTATTAAAGTTATATGTTTGGAATGGCCATGTCAGGTCAGGAACCGAATTTCAGTCACGTGACACTTCCGGTTTTCGAGAAATCACGTGATTTCCGTCCGTCCGGGATGCTAGTCCGTCCGGGACGCTGTTTCAGCAGCCAAACCGTAAGAGATAGAGAAAAAAGTTATGAAAGTTATATGTTTGGAATGGTCATGCCAGGTCAGGAACCGAATTTCAGTGTCGTGACACTTCCGGTTTTCGAGAAATCACGTAATTTCCGTCCGTCCGGGACGCTGGTCCGTCCGGGACGCTGTTTCAGCAGCCAAACCGTAAGAGATAGAGAAAAAAGTTATGAAAGTTATATGTTTGGAATGGCCATGTCAGGTCAGGAACCGAATTTCAGTCACGTGACACTTCCGGTTTTCGAGAAATCACGTGATTTCCGTCCGTCCGGGACGCTGGTCCGTCCAGGATGCTGTTTCAGCAGCCAAACCGTAAGAGATAGAGAAACAAGTTATTAAAGTTATATGTTTGGAATGGTCATGTCAGGTCAGGAACCGAATTTCAGTCACGTAACACTTCCGGTTTTCGAGAAATCACGTGATTTCCGTCTGTCTGGGACGCTGTTTCAGCAGCCAAACCGTAAGAGATAGAGAAAAAAGTTATTACAGTTATATGTTTGGAATGGTCATGTCAGGTCAGGAACCGAATTTCAGTCACGTGACACTTCCGGTTTTCGAGAAATCACGTGATTTCCGTCTGTCTGGGACGCTGTTTTGTCTGGGACGCTGTTTCAGCAGCCAAACCGTAAGAGATAGAGAAAAAAGTTATGAAAGTTATATGTTTGGAATGGTCATGTCGGGTCAGGAACCGAATTTTAGTCACGTGACACTTCCGGTTTTCGAGAAATCACGTGATTTCCGTCTGTCTGGGACGCTGTTTTGTCTGGGACGCTGTTTCAGCAGCCAAACCGTAAGAGATAGAGAAAAAAGTTATGAAAGTTATATGTTTGGAATGGTCATGTCAGGTCAGGAACCGAATTTCAGTCACGTGACACTTCCTGTTTTCGAGAAATCACGTGATTTCCGTCTGTCTGGGACGCTGTTTTGTCTGGGACGCTGTTTCAGCAGCCAAACCGTAAGAGATAGAGAAAAAAGTTATTAAAGTTATATGTTTGGAATGGTCATGTCAGGTCAGGAACCGAATTTTAGTCACGTGACACTTCCGGTTTTCGAGAAATCACGTGATTTCCGTCCGTCCGGGACGCTGGTCCGTCCGGGACGCTGTTTCAGCAGCCAAACCGTAAGAGATAGAGAAACAAGTTATGAAAGTTATATGTTTGGAATGGTCATGCCAGGTCAGGAACCGAATTTCAGTCACGTGACACTTCCGGTTTTCGAGAAATCACGTGATTTCCGTCCGCCCGGGACGAGTTCTATTTGAAAAACGGTCTTTTTTGTTTTATTAAGTGAGACATTTCTCTCACTGGTTGCTAGTGAATAATAATAATACTGCTCAGAACCACAGACCTAAGAGATAGGGTCAACACACACCTAACACACAATGGTTGCTACGCAAGCACAAAGGCGCGCTCCAACTTTGTATCTCGTAACTCGGGGCAGGTTGAGCACTACACCGCCAGATGCTAGCATACAAAGCACCAGCCTCTACACCGCAAGGTAAAACGAGGTTAACAATTATACATACATAATCATTAATAATAAGATTAGGCACTTCAAAACAATGTAACTAAGTAGGTAAAAACTAAAAACGAGATTTTAAGCAAAGTGCTTACGCCTGACCTTAATGTTTGCAAAAATCTGTAAGAACCTCTTGCAATTCCATTTTATCAGCTATCTCAGATTCGACGGACAATAAAAAAAGGGTTTTCTGGTGAATACTGTTTCTGACATAATTTTTTATTTAGAGAAGCTTCTTTCAGCTGAAATGACCAAAACAGATAATGTTAAAAATAATAACAGTAATGTCGCAATTTCAAGAAAAATTGATGATAAATTCGGATTATCAATTATTAAAAATTTTGCAAATTGTTTCACGCTTTTACACTCTTTTAGTTTATCTACATTATAAGAATTTTTTGCACAGGAACAAATGTCTATAGGAAATGATGGTGAAATATTTTTATAAAATATTTGAAAAGCTGTTGCTTTGGAAAAGGAATCTTTCTCAGTTATTTCGCACAAAAAAAAACTAAAAAAGTTTGCCATTTGAAACAAAAAATATTCTAGAGGTTTCTAATGCAGGTTGTAGTTATAATATTTTTAAAGTGATATCAAATTCCCTAAAATTTTATTCACTAAAGCACAAAGAATCACAAATTCAAAATTATCGACTCTGGTTAGGATTCTTCTCTTCTCATCGCATTCTTCCTTTTTTATGTTAATATTGTTTTATTAAGAGCAACAGTAATACATTTAAAACGTATTTAATTGCGGTGAGAGTTTGGGTTCTGGAATACCATCGTATAGGGTTAAGTTTGTTTAATTTTACAGCGGATTCGCTTGTAATGGGACTTAAAAGATCCCAAAAAATGTGTATATGTTTTGAACAGCAGCAGAAAAAGATTAAATTTCTCTTACACCTTTAACTGTATCATTAATCACCAATTTGAGGTTGTGCGCAGCGTAATGAAAGTGAATGTCTAATGTCAACTAAAAAACAGAATTTCACTATTCACCAAGTTAAAATGCACAAATGTAAACAATAATTGACACATTGTCAATCGTAGCATTTTGTCACGCCTCTAAGGGATTGTAGTTTGTAAAGTACCTTACGGTTTACGGATGAGGTAATTACGGTATAGTTGGCAACTCTGCTGCTAACAGCATGAGGATAGGAATAGGCCTCAAAACAAGCCAAAACCCCAACATTTAATGATCATGTTGTTAAATTATAGAATTCTTACAAATGCGGGAAGTATTAAGTGGACTCAAATTAGCCTTACGACTGCAGGAAATTCGCCACTTTTATTAGCCTATGCCCCATATTTGAATTTAAAGGTCGGCAATTCATAACTACTTTTGCTTTGTGGGTGAACATCTCATTATGATAAAAATAAAAATAGAAAGATTTTTTCCTGCTTGCGCTTATTGAATGAAAGAAAAAGAAAATTAGGGGGCCCATTGGGCCCCCTCAGACTCAGCCCCCCCCCCGCGGCTGCGGGGTCTGGGGGTACCAAGTTATGCCATTGTTCTTAGGTTTCACAGTTATAAAATATTTCAACTTATTATAGCTGTCCATATTGCTGACATTTTTTGTTATTGATTTTCCAATTTCAAATCACAGAAAAATGAAATGCAGGAAATGTTAAACAAGTAACCTAATAGCCATTGTATTTTTAATAGATCTCTAATTTCAGGGAGAAAATTGAAACGATCGGCAGTATATTATCAACTATGGAATTCCTTGACATACTGGTAAAAACCTTTAATTATCTGAAAGATATCAAAGTTGAGATATATGAGGGATTAACCTATTAATCTGCAAAAAGTGACGATTAAGTCATATGATTTCATACAGAGAGATCATTTAGCTAATACTCACTCATTCATTGTCTACAAGAAATAAATAAATAGCTTTGCACGACAAGATGGACACAGCAAAGAATATTTTAGAAGAAACTGCAACAAAGAAAACCATTCGGATTAGCAAAATTCCGAATTGAAAGATTAGTTTCTTCACGGCACTAGTACAAGCGAAGGAGATATTAAATCTCGAGAATGAATCTGAATAAATATTATATAGCAGACTTTTTAATTTTGTTGTTATTTTTATGTTATCATTTATCTGTTCATATTATAGTTCAGTAAGATGAATGTATATTTAACTGTACAGAACCCATAATAAACATGGCTAAGATAAGTAATGTGGGTGTACTTACTACGTTTAAGCAACAGATAGAGCCCTTCTCACAAATGAGTGCTAAATTTTAACAGAGTATTACTACTGGTAAGCCGGTTGCACACAGCTCAATTTAGTTGAAATTAAACAATTTTGAATTTTCCGGCGTTTTTAATTTGCATCGTATAAAACAGGTTTCTGTAATCTAGGCTCCTCCCAATAATTTAAACTTTCTATCTGTTCGTTAAATGAAGTATATAGCACAATATGTAAAAATAAAAACCAGAAAATAAATAAATAATTATTGTACCATGGTGGAATTATTTGCAAAATCCATTATTCAGGAAATCGAGATCTGCAAAATTGAGCGCCTACTACTTTCCCTCCTTTGATTACCACAAATACGTACTAACATTTTACTTGTACGGTACGCTGCTTGAAATTATCATGATTTCATAAGATTACTTGCTTTTCAAACAAAAATGCTGCCTACTGAGGAAGATGTTTATAATTAATATAATTATTTTAATATCACCATTATACACGAGTTCCGTGATTTAACTCAGCAATATTATGAAGTTATTTTAAAATGCCATTAACAATAATTACAGTCTTTATTCTTACCAACCTCAAGAGGTTAGCTAGTCTAGATCACTGATATTGAGCTATTTGGCATTTTAGTGAAAGTAATGTGACTAGCAGCACGTTTCATGGATTATCATCATAAGTTAATACCACATGTACTATCGCTATCACAAAAAAGTAGGATAAGACAAAGCAAGAATCTAAGTTTAAAAATCCATGAGTACCCACGGTTACAAACAAGAAGACGAGGCTGGAGAGACCATGTCAGCAAATAGCCATAATTGCCATGAATGGAAAACGACCACCAGGAGGACCAGCAAAGAGATAGCGAGATTGCTTGACGTCGGCATATGAACAGTATATAGGTTGAAAATTAACAATCCTAACTTAAGAAGATGGTTGCAATTTTCAAACAAGAAACTCTGAGAAAAGTCGAAAGATGGAAACATGTCAGAGTTTTAATACATTTTACTATATTTTGGAATCATATTGTTTATTGACCCTCGATAGCGGGCGTAAAATGGCTTTTATGGCCCTAGGGCCTATAAAGTTGCTAAGCAGTATAATAAGCACCAGCAATATAGTATAGCAACACCAACAATCTGCATAGAAATCATACCACACCAAAAATTCACAGCGCCAGCACAACGATGACGCAGTAGACTGTAGCCAAAATACTGAAACCTTTAATTTTGTACATTTTAAGAACCAAAATAAAATAAGACGGATGTACCACGTGCCTAATCACAATTATAGTTCTCGGGAAATTTAAAATTCTCTGCTTCACGTCGCGCTTTAAACATTCTCTCGTGCTATAATCTATTGATTATGCCCTTAATACATAAATAACTATTATAAAACAAAACCAAGTGTTTTATTAATTTTGAAAGTTGACTAATAAACAATGATTCATCGTGGCAACCTTGCAATCAGTTCAATTTATTTATAATTAGCGCTATCTTGTTCTAAGCAAATTTTCCGGTGTAATTTAATTTTAAGAAAATCCGCTTGCTCGATGATTTTGAAGCTCTTTTAATTTAAATCACATGAAGAACCACGATATCACCAGCACAATAAAATACTTTCACAGAAACCAGATATTAACGTCATTAACGATCCTAGTCTGACCATTTCATGACTGAGGCAAAAGTTTATATTTTTTGAGATGGGTACAAGTATTATCATTGAACAACAAAACCCATTTCAGATAGTCCAAAGTTAATATGTAAAGTTCAGAAAGAATGACAATGAAATAAAATAAAAACTTTGAAAACGGTTACCTCCATTTACAAAAAATAAACCACTATAGGACTGCTGCTTGAACTCGGGAACATTCGAAGGAGCAAACGTATGTCATGAAGCTTCTTCTCGGAGCAATGAATCACTCTGACATCATTAAACAGAATAAATTAATATCAACAAACTAGACACATACGATGATGTAATGGCCATAAAATATAATCGAAAACTGTTTTAGTTATAGAACAATTTTCCATAACTAATACAATGACTGAATGAATGTCACAATACAAATTAAAAGGTACATAATTCAAACCTAGAAGCTGGAGAACGAGCGTCCAACTATGTTTCAGCAGCTGAATTTATATTGCAAATATCCCGTCTAAAATTGCACATTTCACACTAAATATTCATTTTTTAATGCCTGCAGGCACTTTGGACCACAAATTCCAGACGGTCTGGAGAGCACAACGCATTCCTCACGCCAAATTTACCTTTTTCGCACTACACAAAGACAAATTCTGCAGACGTAAAAAACTATAATGCGCGTTTCGCGCCCAAAATTAGAACTGCAGATCCTGCCCGAAAATAACTCCCCGTGCAGTCATCTGCAGTTCAAAAGGGCGCGACGAATGAATCGAAAATGGAGATAGGATTGAAAATGGAGATAGGATTATTTATCGAGCTCCGTGATTACTATTGAACGTCGATAAAAGATAAACATATCATTGTATTAGCCACCAAGGTAAGCAAGTACTTGCACTGCAATTTTTTCTTCCAGTTACATCCTTGGTGTAAGGAAATCATTAATGTTTAACAAGTAAGGTACAATGAAGAACAGAAGTTTATGTAACCTTATTATCAACACATAAGACGTCATTCATTAGCAAGCGGCAAAAATAGTTCCGACTTTCAGATTATCATATTGTAGGTACTTTCAATGCCTGGCACTGGTTCAATTTGATAAGTTGATTAACTAAGTGTAGGTTTTTCATTTTTATCAGCCCATTTTGTACTTGGCGAAAAGCTTTATACTGATGACACACACACATAATGCATGACGCTCACAATGGAAAATTAATATACTAGTAGAATGCAAATTGCATTTTTAAGAGAAATGTTTCGAGAGTGTGAACAACGTTACATAGTACCTTACGTACAAATCAAGACCAAACACTGTGATAGCAGTTAATGATATATCCGTTCAAGGCTTCATCCTTCCATTCAGGAAAAATACGTGAAAATGTCTAGGGATACAGCAACTTATTTTATCAACAAAAGGCCATCAATTTATTGTAGTTCCACTGCTAATGTTATCGCATATTGTGAATATTACAAGGAAATATGATTAATGTACGATGCAGATAACGATAGCGGAGTTTCTATTATCTGATTAAATAAGTCTCACTATTTGACGTCTTTTGAAACGTTACGTCTCGAAAACTTTCATTCATATTTTAGTTTAATGAGAGCATGGAACTTATTACAAAGGCATGTAGAACAACAAATTTTGAAATATGAACAAAAGTTAAAGGGTTGAACAGCAAACTTTGATTTGATGTAGTTTATTTATTTTGGCAGGTTCACAGTATACACATAGTAATGCCTGTTTGAATATAATTAAATAAATAAAGTTAAGATTAAGGTTGACCTTTCAGTTCAGAATACAGCTCTATATGAGTCACAGGTTATTCGCCATGTAATGTCGAATTATGTTTGAAGATAAAAATGAGTGAGACAATTATATCCCTAAATATAAACGTTTACTGTGCCTGCGTCTCTGCGCCACGTTTTCATTGGCACCAATCGGGCGCAGTTCGTCCGTCTATATCTCCTTATGCCGCCACCACATCATTTATAACGCAATGAGAAGCATATGCATTTATCTAGCAGCCCTGGTATAGGGCGTAAGGTGTACGCCTACAAATGTGATTCCTTCAGAGAGCGTGGGTTCAAATCCTACCGACTACATTGTTTTTTTTTTGCAACTTGATATAAGTCACATTACTAAGCGTTTCCTTTTAGGGTTTCAGTATTACTAGCAACATTAAAGTATTTTTACTTATTTTTCCGTAAGCAGCAATAGTTCCTTATGCCGTCACTGCGTTATTTATAATGCCACGATAAGCATGTGCATTTATCTAACATCCCTGGTATAGCGCGTAAAGCGCCTGTCTACAAATCAGATTCCCTCTGTGAACGCGAGTTCAAATCCCACCGGCCGCATTGTTTTTTCTTTGAAAATTAATGTAATTTGCATTACTACGTGTTTCCTTTTACTGGTTCAGTATTGTTAGCAACATTAAGATATTTATTACCTATTATCGCTCTTCAATCGCAGTTTAATCTATCAAACATTGTTATTCTTGGAGTGCGCCTTCTTTATTAAAAACGTTAAAAATATTTTCTTCTGTAACTTTTCTATTTCCAATTCAATTTAAAAATGCAAAACTTATTTTAGAACAAAGCCACCTCTGTGGTAGGCCCAAAAGCTAGTAATTTAAATAAAGCACTGTTGCTACATGTTTAGTAAATGGTTGCTAAAATAGTATTTCTGTAATTTTGACCTAATATAATGACCTTTTGTTGTCGTTCTCAACTTCAAAATGATGCATATTATATTCGCACTAGTTTTAATATAAAATTTCATATTGACACCAAAACACATTTTTTTCTATAATAATTTTCAAGGTCAACTTTCTAGGGGATAAGTTGCATTCCTGCAGGGTCCCTAGTTTTAATAATGTTGGTACATAGATTTTTAGCTCTTTTCTTCCACTAAAAAAAAGTATTGTCATTTTGACAGATATCTCATAATAGTGGGTAAAACGAACAGCATAATAAAATATTGCAAATTTATTAATTATTAAACTTACAATATTTGAAAATAAACATAATGAACGTTTGCAAAATTAAAGGTAATTGTAATTAAACGACAAATTGAAAGAATAATAAATTATTGGACAATTTTAAGAAATGTACTAATAGAAAATGCAGAGTAAGTAGTACAACAATTTTATTGACATACTTGTATTTTATGTACCATCGGTTGACACAAACTGACACAAAATATAACCTCGAATTTGACAGTTCCAACAACATAACATTCATACGTTGTATAACCAACCTAAAACTAGCTGTACCAGTTTTCTATGCAACCAGTGGTACATTCTTCCATATCCATTTCATTTTCAGAGAGATTCTTCCGATAAAAATTGCTCGTCGTCAGAATCTAAGTCTTCTGCATGAGAAATAATAAATGGAGGAATGTTTTCTATTGGCGTATCGCCCATATGCTTTTTCCGGCCGAAAGAAATTAGCTTTTCTATATGATTAACACAATTATTCCACATATCTGAGGAAAATTTTGACAGAGAATCTTTCCAAACCACTTGTACCTTCTCTTTAGAGGAAAATTTTGCGTCATTAATGTGTTTATTATAATGCGTTTTGTAAAATGCCCATGTCATTTCTATCGCATTGTACTGGCAGTGATACAGCGGAAGTCTTCGTAGCTATGTTACATAAGAATGTTGTCAATAACAGAATTTTTATCATTTTTCTTAATAATTGGCTCAATTCGTTCCCAAAGCTTTTTCTTAGTCTTGAGATTTAATTCAGATTCACTTAAATGTATATGTTTTGCTAAATAATTTATCAAAATTGATTTTTTTGAACTTTTTGTTGAGTTTTTTTCTAATAAAACGGAATGATATGGTGCATTGTCCATTACTACAACACACTTTTTATTTAATTTATTTAAAGCCGGAATTAACTGATTTACAACCCAATTCTTAAATTTGTCCCCATCCATGGTCTTGTGGTAATCGGCATCATTATTTTTACTGGTAAAGAGAAGTTCACATCCCTCCAAAAACCCACCCCTATAACCAGCATGCAATACAGTAAATCTATCACCTTCACTTTTAACTTTGAAATTTTGCATTCTTTTATCATCTTCCTTTACCCATCGCCGAATTTGAGAACCGTTTTTGTAAATCCACGTCTCATCCAAAAATATAAAAGTGATGTCTTCCCCAGTAAGTATTGTAAATATTTGCGTAAGAACGTAATTTTAGCTGTAGCTACATATTTTCGTTTGAATAATATTTTTCTTGTATTTACTCTTTTAAATTTAAAGCCCATATCCAAAATTATCTTGTATAGTAGTGATCTTGAGCCAGCATACTCCACGTTATTTTTCAAATATCTAACTGAATCGTGTAATGCAAAATTGAGTACCTGTTCCAATCTTTTAAACATTTCCCTGGCCAATTCTTCTCTTAAAAATTATTATTAAACCATAAGCCATGTTTTTTTCTGCCCGTTTTAGAGTCTTTCAATTGCTCTTTATTATCAGAAATATTATAAAGATCTTGTGTTGAAATCTAGAAAAAATTGTGGCTTTAAATTAGAACGTAAAAGGATCTACCTACATGTTTTACTGAAAAGGTTTTAAAAAGTCTTGTTAACAATTCCATTTTAGGTATTTGTGGATTCATTTCCAGAAATTGATCTTGGCAATTTAATACCGCTTGCCTCATTTTTGCATTTAAAATATTTCTTGGTTTCCTTTTTTTATCCGATTTTATTGATGATGATGATGATTCCAAGTTAAAAAAAGAAATTTGTCAAGAGTTCAAATTAAGAAACTTGGACATTCAAAATTGACACAACCAGAATTTTGAAAAAAGTTCTACCAACACGAGGTATAAAAATTTCCTAGCGTTTTAATCACATGTCTACCAACATTGTAACACTTTGACAGTTATTATAGAAAATAATAGTACTTTAGCTGCAATATGAGATTTCATATTGACACTAGTACTAATATGAAAATTTAGAACAACTTTGTAGATTTAAGTAAATTTATTTACTATAAAAAATAATATGACTCAAAATTATAGAAAATCTTGCATGCAACACGTTACAAAATTAGTATTTTCACACACAACGGGTCGTCCAACTCGCTGCCGCTCGTAGGGCAAACTTCATGCCTAGTTTGAAAAACACTTTAATTTTCCAACTTGATACATAAATAGCTATTTTCCATCATTTTTAATTATTTTTCGCTAACGTACAATGTAGATTGCGTGTTTCTATGTTTATAGACAATAAGTTTTAATACTTTACTATTACTTAATATAAACTCTTTCTTTGTGAGTATTGACACAAATATTTTCTTATTTTACGTTCAAATATTGCATAAAAACCGTTTAAAATGAGAGTGAAGTTCCACCTTAAAACAAAAAAATCCTTTCTTACAAACATGAAAATGTCCTGCCTTAAGCATTTCTACGTTATAATTCTAACAAACAAACTATAACACAACTACATTCGTCGCCACAACTTCAAGCATTCTTTACTATTGCTCGCACATGATAAGACATTAGTATTAAAAACCGCAATTTCATATGCAAGCTCATACATTGGGTTTTCCTTCCGATGATTTGTTTTATTTCTGCACACAGTCAGGGACAATTCCAACTGGAAAATCTGCATGAGGCATATTTAAAATCATGTGAAATTCGTTATTTCAACAAGTAAATTCCTTCAGCCAAAAACGTAATATACCATAAATACATAAAATAGCAAGTTTGCGTTACATTTTCCCGATGTTTTAACTTGAAAGGCATGCGGAGGAATGCAACCACTCCTTGCTTCCTTTCATAAATGCAACGGTACGTCGAATGACCCTTCACTTGGAAGCTATTTTCTACATATTCACAGATGTTAGACAGTTAAATGTAATGTAAAATATGTCAAAACCCACGATTTGTTCGCCGTAACCCAATTGGCAATAAAACTTCTTCAATGCTATTCGTATGTGTTTTTTAAATAATATCTTTAATAATTTGCATTCTAAATGTTGCGAATAATTAGCTAAAATTTTTCCAAAATCGATGTATTGAAAGAACAGATCCAACTGAATGCCCAGAAATATCATCAAATCGAATTATTTCGTTCCGTTTCTTCTTTCCCATAGACGTATATCATAAAGGCGTCTTCTGTTCCAGACACATTTTTTCGTTGAAAACCTAATAATACTGATTAAATATGAAACATTAACAGCATTTCAAAGGAGGGACAAAATAATTCAATCACTCTTAATAGCGTACCGAAACTGGAATGTGCCTCAACGCATAAACGCATTCGTGTGAAGGGACATTTGAAATAACTCGGATATTTTTTTAATATTTCAGTACATGTATCACTAAAAGATTGGTAAAGCCTATAATTCGTCAAATTAGAAATCGTAAAACGAAAACCACTGCAAAATCTAGATTTAACTAACTGAGAAACATTAGGACAATTGTAGAAACGTAAAGAGAAATATCACAGAAAATTCTACGCCAGCTTAATAATGAATTTAATTCTAAACAAATACATATACGTAAATGGTGCACATTTTGAACATTGATCCGTACTATTCACATAATCTACAGATTCGCGCATTGCAAGTATATTCTGGTCTCACAGTGTTGAGTGTCAGTGTCACTATCCGAAGCGTATTTACTTATGATGCCGTATACATTAAAATAATTCCAAAGTTGAGTTTACACCAGCGTTTGTAGCAAGTTTCTCTCGTGTTTCAATAATTTTAAAAACGTTGCTTTTCATTTCCACACTAATATTTTATATTTTTTGCATAATTATAAAAGTCCAGGCCCCAGTTCTGGGGATAATAAAAAACGGAGATGCAATGCACGTATGCAAAATTGCATGTCATACGCTTATGTAATTGAAATACTGTGGTTAATAATTTTTCACACTTCACGTTTAACTTTCAACAAACATAATTGCTAGTATAATATCTTTAGGTTCTTTTGACATAATCGCGAACTTGATAAAGAACTAATTATCTTTCTAGCTGAAAGAAAATGAAGTGTCTACATCTAGACATAATATGTTGCAGCTGTGAGTAAAACATTAATATGATGGTTTATTAGTACTAACAATCAATAAGAAATAATAATTTTCATTTACTTTATTGGCTACTTGACATCCACGTAAATTACCAATTTTATCACAAGAAAAAAACTCAATTATATTACTTACTTCGTCATTATTCTCGAATATACTTTGTTATTACTTATTGGAATGGGAGTCGTTAAAAATGTGTTGCTTTAAAAAACTTCAAGCAACATATTAACGTAATATCAAAGATACAATGTAAAATGATTATGCACTAAGTTGTGCAACAATGCAAAAAATACTAAAAATTGAGACTCGTATCTTTTCTTCATTCACTCGGCTTTTGGAAAATAATATTAAAGTTCCGGCATATCAAAGGTCATGTGAGATTTTGTTAACAGTTTAATTTTAGAACAGCTTCAATTAATTTAGTCTCAATTTAATATTATAAATCGGAGATTACTGGTCTAATAAACTGGTACTCAAGCATACAAAAATATTAATAGCTAACTAAGCTGCAAACTTTCAACAGTGATTAAATTAATTTTCAAGAAAATCTCACCATATACAAACAAATCTTCACTTAGCACCAGCCATATTTCTTTGAATTACCAAACTAACAAAATAAAACACATCGGACCGATTCGGATATTTTCATATTGTAGATTAGGACTTGTCTTGACCTTTACATTACGTAGTGTTTGGGTTTATGTGTCACGAAGTGGCATTAAAAACTAAATCATACTATAATCCGGACCATGCAGTAATGTAACACAAAACAATTACCCGATTATGATATCATTATAAAATCTCCCAGTATTGTTGCCTTTTTAATAATGTGTGAGTGCACTAACGGCATTTAATTAAAAACCGTGAGTTTCATTGCGTTAAGCATCTAGTTTTTGCATAAAAAGTACAAGATAAAATGCGCATCCTCTTGGGAAGCTTTATATTTAACTTTATGGTATTGCCGGTGATGTTGGAATACTTCAGCAACCGATTAAGAGCGTGAAAATGTTGATGTCTGTTTACACTTTGTGCGACAAACATCGTTACTGAAAACATACATTTTAGCAGCCGTAAAACACATTCCCGACAAGCTCCGATTTAAAATGATCTTTTGTGTTATCCGGGAAATATTGATTAAACGTTCATATGTTTATTATGCAAAATATCTTGTACATTTATGTATAATTTAGTCATTATTTTCACTGAGAAATTCAAATACTGAACTATTTAAATTTTTAAATGTATGTATATTCACTATATAAAAGATTTTAAATTGGTAATTAAACAGCAAAAATGCATTTTTCTACGATCGTGTCAAAATGCCAATTTTTTGCACTGTTTCTAGTGTCAAAAGCGACGTTTGTAGCACTCTTAATAGCGCCCAAAATACGTCTTATTCGCACGTTGACGTTGGAGGCGTGTTTTAATAATTTATTAAAACACGCTTTGCCGTAAATTTTAATGTCAACATAACCTAGAATATCTAACACAATATGACGGAAAAAGTGTCACCGAACTAAGTTTTTATATTTCTGTTACGACCGTAGAAAAAATAGCGTATGATACACTTGTATAAGAGCCATTAAAGCACTAGCGACGTTAAAAGCACTCCGCCAGCGCGTCGTGCTCTTAAACTCGTCGCACGTGCTTTAAAGGCGTACTTATACACTTGTATAATAATATACTATTTCCCACATTGAAAAACGACATTTTTTCCATAATTTTTAAATTAAAAAAATAAATTTCGCAAACTAGTTCAATTAGATTGTGTTTTAGCAACGTGCATAAATAATATCTAATAATAGATAAAAACTACAAATCAAAACTAACTCATTTAATATACAGTGTTCGAAAAGTAAATATCCATTATGCTGTTAAAATAAGCTTGCGAGAACTTTTGACATTTTTCTCAAAAATGTATTGAAGTAAGTGTATTAAAGCTCTGCACCATTGAAAAGAGAAAAAAATACTATCAAATAAACCAAATATCGGAGTACCTTGTCATTTATGAAAATTAAAATGTTATTCGTTACTTTTTTCTTTAATTAAATAATTGAATATAGCCACGTGATAAAAAACTATGTATGTATGTACATAATAAACGAAAATATTTATAGATAAAATCGCATCATAATTTGATGGAAGAAAATTGTTTACCGGAAAAGCTAATAAAATAGACACATCCTTTGAAGAAAAAACAATAAAGCCCACCTTGAAATTAATATTTTGTTTTATTTTTTTAGTTATTAATAACTGTTTTATTTTCGCTGTTTGCCATATTACGTCTTAATTAATTCTGTAGTTAAATGGTAAACATCCAATAAGTCTTCCTAGTTGAAAAAAGTATACTGAAATTTAAAATGCGAGTTAAATTTTATCAATTAATATTTACCTTCTACAAATTGCAGCTTTTTTCTCTTCACAATTTTCTTAAAAAACAGCGAAAACTTCAACGTTACTTGAGAAAAAATATGTAAAATTTATCGGCAAAGAATATGTCTATAGCGAGGTTTACAGCGCTGCGTTTTGGAAAATATCAATATTTTAAAAATATCTATTTCAGATTTCACTATTCTGGTTGATCATGAATCTTGAAAATCTTTGTTCCCATACGCTCTTGGTCCAATACACTTTGAAAAAGAAAAATTACTTGCAGCGTCAATACGTCATAGATTAACATTTTTTATTTTTCTGCGTAAAAACACAATTCTTGAAACCAACTATTATTCTCGATGTACGTACATAACTCGGTTATTATGAATAGTGAGATGATATACTTGCCACTATACTGTACTATATTTATCAGTTTGAACTCAGTTTCACGACGCGTTTAACATTTATAGCGTACTCAGGGTGATTATTTTTATTATCAGTACGCTATCTCTACTGTATTGTATGTGCAAGGCGTCCATGTATATTTTGATACCCACCTATAGGGTTTATTATAACTAGAAAAAAAGCGGTAAAGTTTTACCCGCACCACGAGAATCTGTTACCAGAGAAAACAAATGAGCATCATAATATACCAACAGCACCGACATCGATTTTTAAAAATGGAACACTATCTATATATGTAGGTACAAAAATCTTCGAAGAGCTCGTTTTCCTGATTTCCAAATATCCTTTTATAAAAACGTGTGTTGTGTCTGCCTGCGCGCCTGCGATCGGTCTCATCGTTGCCGTGGCTTTCATAATACAACGATAAGCCTGTATCTTTCTACCTGGGAACACAGGTTCGAATCCTACCAAAAGTAATATTTTTCTTTGTGAATTAATATAATTCGCATTACTAATTTTTACTACTGTTTCAATTTTATTAGCAGCATTAAGATAGTAGTTTTATTTATTTTGCACATAATTTTGAACACTCTTCAACCGTCTCGATCTAGCAAAAACTGTTTTCCTTTATTAAGTTACATTTTCCCCTCTAACTTTTGTATTTAGCCTACAATTCCGTTTGAAAAATGCAACAATTATTTTAATTACAATATGGCCATTTATGTGGTGGAGTAAAAAAAACCAGTATACACTACACAGGGTGACTTTTCATGCAGGTATTTTAAATAGTGACACATTAAAAGCACATGAAATACGCAAAATTACCTTATACAAATGTTTATTGTTTTTGAGAAACACAATGCAGTAAACTTATTGAGAGCTGCAGAAATGTTTCAAACTGAGCCCGCAGCTATTGAATTATGAATCGTGCCCAGTTGCATCAGAGAAGGAGACTAAGACGATTATTTAACTTGAAAAAGGACGTTTTGTTAAAGTGTGACTGTGTGCCAACAAAAATTCGTTATCTGCAATATGAATTAATGAATAAAAATATAATTTGAATTAAAAAGACGAAAAGATGACAACGAACAAAACATTTTTTCTGTGATTATTACATTTATTCAAACTTATCTATCGCTCTAAACGAGTTCTTCAAAAAATTTTAAAAATATACGTATACAGTCTTCTATTAAAAACTCCAATGTTGGCGTTATTTTAATGGCTACTTAGTGACGCTTATTAATTTCGTCTAGTGACAGATTCTGCTGGTTTGAACAAAACCCTACAATTTTTCTATTTGATTTTTTTCTACTAATAAACCCTACAAATAGGTATGATCAAAATATAAATAACCATGGACACACACTGTGCTGTTCTACGAAGTAGGTCAAATTTACAACTGAGTTATTTCCAGTTTTATTCGAAGGTATTGTAAAATTGTGTCTTATTATAAGAATAGAATATACAATTTACCTCTTTATTCAGATACTAATTACCCTACAATTTTGTGTCGGCGTGACTGTACTTTATATGCAATTTTAGTGCAAATCTCGTATTATCTATAAGTTTAATAACAAAACTGAAAAATGCAATCGTACATATCTAAAATATACAGAAAAATATTTAGATTTTAAGAATACATTTTCGTACTAGGTGAAACGGAAATTGTAAAAAATTATAAAAACAAATGTTATAGCTATAATTCAATTTCGGGGTTGCACGAACATAATTTGTTATCAACAGCTAATTCAAGTAAATATTAAAATTTGCATTATTTTGTGGTATTTTTGAAACAAATTCCATATAACAGTAATAGTAATAACTATCTAGACCATATAAAGATAGCGTAATTTGAATTCGGGTGGGTTCGGCAATCCGAATCGTGTTTAATAGGTCAAAATGTTTGCAGATTTCAACAAATTTTCGTTAAGGGACTCTGCATGTGCATTGTTTAGTCGGCCGTAATTGCCAGTGTGTGTTTTGCTTAACAATGGCGCCGCAAAAACGTACTTACAAACGGTATCATTAATCATTATACCACGAAGTTGCTACAAATGGGGAATTACTGCGGCATCAACGACCAGTGTCTTAAAACCAAAAGAAGATGACATAAAACGGTAAGATAAAAATTTAAACTTTTGTCATCGTTAAAATAAAGTAAAAAATCTGAATCAGAGGAAAATGAGCTATTTTTTAAATTATAATTATTCAAATGTAATGTCATATTCATAGTATGCACATACATATTTCGTTTTTTTCTTAATAAAATCTCTAAATCAGTGGTCTCCAAAGTGGAGTTTGCGTATCCCAGGGGGTACCCTAACTGACAAAATAAAATAAGAACAATTAGTTAGAGATTAACATATATCAACCTAAATTTTTAAATTACACGATCATGAACACTAAATCGACGAGGAATTAATAGCGACGACACTATCACGCACTTTTCGAAGGTCCTGCCAGTAAGATACTTGATTTCAAAAGCCACTAATACGAATTTAAATTGCAAAAAAATAAAAATAATTTTTTTTAAGCAATAATAATCGAAAAAATATAATCAAAACATAAAATAACAAAATCAAAAAAAAATTGTTTGATTAAAGTAAAAATGTCCTCTCATGTTTACGTTTTTAAAAACTCAGGTTATTAAGTGACTCTTTTTACTACGGCAATTTCTATTTTCAAAAATTGTACAAAAAATGGAATCATTAGCACGTGCATTACATTCTAACAGTAAAGGATCTTGTTTATGGCGTTGTGACCGAAATTTGTTGCTTCAATATCACATTTAGATTTTAGAAAATGTGATTTGACCTCGAAGCAATCTTCTGTAATCAATGTATATAGTTTTTTTGAATTTGTTGCATAATATTTCAAAAATACTGAAGATGGAGAGAATATATTTTGAAATGGAATTTTCTCCTTACATAACGATCTTGATTTTTTAAATACAAATTTAGGTGCCGATATATTTTTTGAAAAAGAAATCAGCCTATTAAAAACTAAAAAACACTCAAGAACCTATCAAAAAATCTAAAAACAAAAAAAAAAGTAAAGACAATTTTTGTTTTTACTCCACAAAATTGTTAAATTATGTGTTACATGATTTTATATTTTGGCCATATTGCGATTATTATGGCTTTTAAAAAAAATCTCTTCATATTTTTGCAACAAAAATTCTTATCTGGAGGTTTCACGAAATGCTTAAAAATAATTAAATCAAGTACAACCCACCTTAACCGCTAGTGTAAGTTTCGGAAAATTCGGATTTTTGATCATGGTAGGTGGGCATGAAAAGATGGAAATAATTTAAATAGGTAGCTTAAGCCCCTTAGGGGTATGTACATACCACCATAATTTCAAACCCTAATGCCTACAAATAAAAAGGGTACGTCTTCATTTCAAGCGAAACACACTGTATGTACTAGGGGTACGCGCTATTATTTTCTCTGTCCTGGGGACACGCAATTTAAAAAATTTGCAGATCACTGCTCTATAATATCACATACCAGACACCGACGATGCTATTTTGACTCTTTATTTTATTGTTGTATATTTAACCAAACACACTTGAGTTACTGTAATCCGGATGTTTCCATATTCCGAATTGGGAGGGTTTTAATTGATTCGAATTGTCGAGCCATTACAGTATTATTTTATTAGTTTTGTTTATAAATAACATACGATATATGTATTAAATTTCTTAGTTTCAACTCAGTTCGATTGTCGATTAATATTAAAGTTTATTTCTGGAAATTTAGGTGCGATGGCAAATGGGAATTTACGAAAAAGAAAAACTCCAGAAATAAACGAACAAATTATGAAAAAACAACACTGCCTTTTTAGTTATTTCTAAGCACAATTGTACAGAAACATTTGTTCAACAAATTATGATTTTTATTATATTTGGTTTACTGGCATTATTTGGCGTATTATATTGTTTGAACTAATTGTAAAGTTAGATCACCTAATACAGTTTGCTTACTCTAAACGTGAATTAATTGAGATAGAGTATACATTCATTGTAACAGCACAAGAAAAAAACTATTAATTATACACAAATACATATTGTTGTTGCAGTTAGTATCCTTTAATTTATCTAAAATTTGAATGTTTCTAAAAATTCAAATTATCCATCGTCTGGTGAACAGCGGAAAACGCAAGTTTTTTTACATTTTCGTTTTTTGTAGCCTATAAAAATCTAGTTATGGCCGAGTTGACACACTCGTAATCAAACTGAAGTAAATACTAGTTTTATTTTTATTTTGAAGTAATTGTAAAGATTTCTCTCGTAATATTTATTCAATTGATATATTCTACTTTTATTGGAGATGTACAGTCGTGTGCAAATAAATCTGGGACAGTGTTTTTTTCACATGCAGATTCAGTTAAGAATTTGAAGAATATTTCCATGGATTTTCTCTTATCAGAGAGAGTTACGGGGTTCAGTACCTGTTAAAGTTTAATGTAACTCTTTCTGATAGCAGGAAATCCATGGAGATATTCTTCAATTCTTAACTGAATCTGCATGTGAAAAAAACACTGTCCCAGATTTATTTGCACACGACTGTACATACAGTTATTAGTTTTTAGTGTAATGTCATATCAACCAAATCTATTACATAATGTGCATAACTAATACTTAAAAAATATATAAAAACAAATAAATTTCCTTCAAAACTATAAAAATTGCTTCTTCATAATAATTATATTTTAGAATAGCATTGATATAATATTGAAATCATAATCACAATTCAGAGAGCTATTGGAATTTTTGAAACTACTTTTATATAAGATGATGTGTACATGGAAACTTTTGACTCTGAAAATAGTAGATTCAGAATGTTGTATTAGTGTGTGCGACCTATAGTAAGCAATTTATCATAGTATTATGTATTGATAATATTCAGTTTTTGAAATTTTCCGAATTTTTCAGGATGTTTCAGAAGTGGTTACAGATAACTTGCATTTGTTTAGTGCAAATAGGAAGACACAAAATTGTACATCTTAACTGAAGCTGTACCTGTCATTGTTTCTAAAATATCTTCATCTTATCTTGATCTTGAACACCGTGGATAATAAAACACAAAATCAATTATTATGTTGATTATATTACGGAAATCGCGATGTAAAAAAATCCACATTTAAATATTATTTAATCCCGAGTAATGATATTATTTACAACCATATCAATGAAACAAGGATCATTATGACACGTTATCTCTTATCTATTTTTATGCGCCGCCCCGTCACGCAAGCGCCATTTTTCAGACAATGTTTTTAAACTAAGCAATTGTTTTCGGAAATGGCGACGTAAACAATCCAATTTCAAAATAAAAACTTTCCGTTGGTTCACTAGCCGGCACTATTACGAGTACAAAAAAAGGGTAATCAAAATTGCGCTTGTTCCAATGTCACCAGCTCACCACGGAGCGAAAAACCGTGGGCTGCGGCTTTTCTCGGCAGAAGCGCGCATACATAGATCATCCTTGCCGCTAATAATACTTACGTAAATTCTAATATTAATGCCACTACACTCGTTTGTTTATTTTCCGCGGCTTAGCCGACCGCCAAAAATACGCGCCTTCGGACGACTCTTCTGCTGCATTCTGCAGCTAGAGAGCGGACGGAGTAACGGAATTAAAATTCTACTTCTCGCGTCGAAATTCGAAGAGGTTACCGCTTATGGAGAACTAGAGGCGTTGCGGCCGAGTTCCGATTCAAAAATCTCCGATTTATTGCCCGACTGTCCTCTTTCCATCCCGCGAGGACTGCAGAATTCCGACTGAAGTCCACCTGATGAGTAACCAACAGGTAGTACTAGAGGCCGCTATCACGTGCGCCCGCGAATAAAAATTACACATAATGGCCCATTAGCTGACTTACATAAACGAAACGATCCAAGTCGCCAAGTACACACATCGTACATTTAATGCCATTGGCGAAGGCGCTCAGCGAGACTGATGATAACAATCCTCAATGCCACCTCGTTTTTCGGTTTTGGATCTGCGGTTCTTCGCGCACGAGCGATATCGCAAGTGATCTAGAAAGGTTTGCACGGTTTTTGCGATGGCTGACCTTTCGCGAGAAATGGCAACGTCGTGAATGCACTATCTGAAAAAATAGAGTGCCATGAAAGTGCTCCCACGCGGTGAGTCGCACCCAGGGTTTTAATAATCGAAGTATGCGTGGCACGTCTGAATGAAACAAGAGAATACTCAAACGGCCCCAAAGTAACAAGTAACATAATGGCCCGTACATACAATTACACCGTAATTCATTCACCATCGTGGGAACGTGTCTTTCGTAATCCTTTTGGAAACGGCTTAAGACATTTTTAATACCTCGTTAAAATATTCATATCATAGATTATTATTATTATTATACACTCAGTATTAGTTTTCTCTGGACACATTGTGATGTCATTGACTTCCTGGAGTATAAAATCCAAGTACCACGATCATAAAATACAAGATGATTATGTGTCAGTGCTAACTTGACTCAAAAATAGACAAATACATCATCATCAGCATCATGGATAAGCCCAGTAGTGTGACTTTCCACAGTTGCACGTTTTTCTTGTGCAGTACTTCAAAAATAAAGAAACCGTTCTTCTTTTTCTATCTTCTTTTGTTTAGACAATTACACAATTGTGGGATCGTACCTTTCGTTATCCTTTTGGAAATGACTTATGACTTACGACATTTTTAGGGCGCCGTTAAAATATTCAAATCGTATTATTATTGTACATTTCGAGTATTTTCCTCACACTTAAGCCAATCAAATCTTTTAAATTTCTGATGTTCATTCAATCAGATCCCAATTATGCGATAAATTTGCACTAGTGCCTCGTCATCTAATTAGTGAGACGCATGAATGAATTAACCAGATCCCCACTGTCCCTACCTACTATCTAGCGCAACCACTGCCAAATTAGCGGGGAAAGAAGACCTTGTTAACTTTTGTACGGGCAATAGTCTGCAAAATACCTAATTGATTTATTTTAAGATTTCCATCGAGCGAATACGACTTATTTAAAAAATTGTTAATTTTTAATAAACGGAACGTATAATTCAACCACGTAATAATCAGTACAAATAGATGTGATTAAAATAACACCCTCAAGCTTGGGCTCTATACGTACGATTGTAATTCTCGGACTGTACTCGATGAAGTCACCCTACGTGCCAAAGTTTTAATCCTCAAAATCAGTCAATTCCGGCGCGCGCTACTACAGCCGCAGTTTCTCCCTACATTTTTTAAGCGAACATTTCTTAAATCTCAGTGGTTAAGCATTCTGACTACTGATCTAAGGGTCGCGAGTTCGATCCCCAGTCCCGCTGAAGTTTTTAAAAATTTAAAAAATGCGGATAAAATCCTCTACAGAATACCATCATTCGGAAGTGATGTAAAGCCGTGGGTCTCATGTTACTACGATGTGTAGCATGTAAAAGATCCCTTGCTAGGGTTGGAACTCTCTAGTCTCGGCAAAATTCTTAAGTCAGTCGGTGTTTACGGTACCGGACACTCCTCATGTCTAGACTTTGTCCATAAAAAACAAACAAACGATTCCACTCCCAGTAAATTTAAATATCATGTATTAGGCAAGGAACAAATCGAAGGAGCCTAAAGAAACTTATTGAATAATTATAAATGGAAGCTCTCGAGGCCTATTTATAACCCCGAGCCAATAAAATGTCTCAAAGACATAATCATTCCGCTTAAACAATATAAAAAAATCCTCTAAACCCTAAAAGTATTAGTTATTACCTTATTAGTATTATCTATACCTTATTTAGACAAAAACATACTTTTACCAATAACATCGACCATCGACGAAATTATTTAACATCCTAACAGAAGAAGCCTAGGTGAAAATAAGACTTCATTAACTAACCCAATACGAACACTCCCGTGATTGACACTAAATAAAGGGAAAACAATTCAACAGCGTAAACTAAAATTTGAATAGTATGAACTTTCTGCAAATATCGGAAATAAATTTAAAAAATATAAATGGTATTTGTGGGTTGAGGATGTCGTTACTTGAATTTCCTTAGATTTTGGCGACAACAGAAGTTTTCCTTTTTCTCCAAAGCAATAAAAATATCCCTAGATCTACAGAAATGTCCCTACACCTGGTAACACTGCTTGAACAAAACTTGAAGTGGCCCCAGTTCAATACTAAACAGTCCATCTTTGCAGCTACCTCTTTTACCGCTATCCCACCGCTGCAGTCGCTAAACTGTCGAAAATCTGGGCCACTTTGATCTGGCCCCAAAGCGTCCGCCACAGCAAGCAAGGGATTATCATAGAGTTTATATTCATAAAATAAAAATTATCGTGCTTTGTTTAAGCTTTAAAATGACAAGAATGTTGAAAACTAAGTAAATAACATTTTTTCTTTCAGAATAAAAATATCTTAAATGGCTTGTTATGGTAGGGTCATGGCTCCTTATATGATGCGTACTGAGCCCCCTCCCCCACTATTTAACTGAGTCATAGACGAAGTATTACACGAAACTAAAGAGTTAATTACAAAGAGAATTTCGGCTTAGACCGCGTACTCTTTGTACATGAACACCCAGCATTCTCTGGCATAACGTGGCTTACACCTTGTGAACTCGAGCAAGGATTTACGCGATGGGCATGCTCTTTGGCGGCTCGTTTTGTTTGAATACCTTGAAAACAAGGATATTTGAGCAGATTTTTGGCCTTGTTGCTGTTTGTGCACATACGTTAACAGACGTTTCGCAAGACATTGCAGCTTGCATCATAAAAATGAAAGTCGCTCAATGTGCTCAATATGACTTTCAGCAGTAGAGAAACCACCGACAAAATTAAATGCTCTTCTGACTGTGATACCGACACTCAACACTGCGAAATCAGAACAAACTTGCAACGGGAAAACCCTAAGTATACTTTAACAAACAGATTCAGCAATAAAATTACTGTGTGGGTCTTGACAACGCAGTACAATTCGGGTACGAACCCCGTTTATAAGTTCCAAATTAAAAAATCGGGAGAATTGAAAAAATGTTTTATTTCAAATAGTAGTATTCAAACGATTACCGTTACGAAAAATGGAAATAACAACAAATAGAATGACAGCAAGAAAATATAGACCGACTTATTAAACACACACACCAATTCAGACGTAATAGCAAACTTCGACCTTAGCAGGGCTTGGTCAGTCGAGCTGCGTACATTCGGCTTACCAATAGCAATATTCTACTCAAATTTCGCGCTCATTTTTGAGGGAAGACTTGAGTGAATCTGTTCAATAAACATAGTATAGATCACCGGATTCCACGCTAATGCAGATATTATGATGCCACACACCTGCAGAGTATTCCCCCCTCTATACAGGGTAATTTAAAAGGTGTGAACATAACTTCAGAGGTTGATTAATCATGCAATTTGGAGTAAAAGATAATGATATACCTGTGTTCGATTCTCAAGCGTTGCTGAGATAATGAGGAAAAGCTATTTATTTAGACTCCATCTATTTAACGTTCAAAACGTAATCAAAACAATCTTATTAACCCTTGGGCATCGGACATGGGTATATTATAATTTTTTACTGCAAATTGTATGATTAATTAACTCCTACAGTTATGTCTACACCTTTTAAATCATCCTGTATACACAGTTAATCCAGAATTCTTAATATTTTACTATACATATACTATACACGTATATAACTTTTTCCAGACTATGTAAACCTTGCTTTAGGAATGCATTATTGTAAAACAAATTACTTACCTAAAAAAGCGGTTCCTAAATGTAACTGCCACACAGTGCGGATGGCAAATGAAAATATAACTTTCCCAACAGACCGGAATAATATGACTATATGAACAGCCAATATTGCTTTTTGATTACATTCCCAAATTTTTCTTTTTTTTACAGGCCTAAGGTTGCAGAATATTTAACACTAACCAAAACAACTCTCACTTTTAAGTGTTTTTAGCTATCCATGAACTTATTTAGTTAATAACATAAAAAAAGCATTTGAAAGTTGTATTTAATTAAACAACACATTAAAAGTGCTATTTTTCATGTGATATCAGTTACACTAGAATTAGTAGGGCAATTCACTTCTTCAATGCAAAGTTATAAATGCACATTTAAGCCATCACAGCAACCAAGTCCGAAAGTCTGGTATTCGAGTATTGGTCTAGCTTCTAGCACATCGTGGTTTTGCTTTCCTCTCAATCAAAAGCTCAAATTATGCCACTTTGAAGGTATTAGTTGAAACTGTCTCAAAGATTTTCAGTCGGTTGTTTCTTTTAAAAATAAATACATTTACAGTGTTCGATAGAAGGTCGAAAAATTTATTTATCAAATAATTTGTAGTTGAGACTAAACTGCAAAATAACAAAATGTGGAATTGGTCACTTTATTGGGCATAATTTCATCCCAGCAATCCAACTTCTAATTAAGTAAAAAATTTATTTCACCAGAGAGCAGCGAATTTAACAACAAATGGATTTAACAAAGGCGTCGAAATCTGCTGATGAACTGAGCTCAAGGCATTTTAAAATATATTACTAATAACTAATACAGCTTTGTACATAATAATGTTACAACTACAACAATGTTAGTGTTAAATTTCGTTCAGTCTTCTACCTACCTAATCATTCAGTCTATAGGGATAACGGCAAAATTTTGCGTGCCGGCACTACTTTTTTATTTTTTCGAGAACTGCAGAGATTACTGTAAGTATAAACAAAAAAGTAGATAAATCGGTCGATCATTCCCATGCCTGAAGTTTCAAGAATTTTCACTAATTAAGCTTTTTAATTTGATTTAAAGGTATGCTACGTGACCTAATGACGAAATAACTTGAAGATTTTGTTAGTGAATGTCTTATAACAATGAATAAATGCAATGAAAAAATATGGAAATATTACAGTTCCGCCACGACTACGAGCGTCGATGCTTTTGTGAAAACGCTTTTCCATCTTTTCCATAATCGTAAATACATAAAAAAGTTGGTAAAACTGTCAGTTCACTGAATATGCACAAATTAAGATTTCTAATTTGATTTTAAAATACTCTACGTACCTCGATCACAAAAATGTTGCTGTTGGCTATTAAATGCAATTAAAGCGTTAAATTATACTATTGCTTGTTAGGCGTTCATACGGTAGATTTTAATGTCTTTCAATTATTAATATATCCGTTGTTAAAATGAGTTCCAGACATTTGAGATTTATTTAGAAATCAATATTCGATTATGACTATGCCATCATAAAAATATTAATTTTTTTACAAATAATTTGCAACACTGACACTATATCAACAATATGGATAGTTTGCAGATAAGATACGATACATTTATTACAGATAATCCGCTGCTTCCATATATGAGACCTTGCGTCTTCCAATTATGCAAATTACTAACGAAATTAAATATCCCTTTCTAAATATAAATAACCTATGTTGAAATTAGGATTTTATAAATATTATTATTAAACAAATGCTCAAAACTTCTTAATTACAAACTCCCTAGTTTTACAAGATATATGAATTTCAAGCAGTTTCTTTTGGTTGCGATGTGCGTAGATTACTTAACAATAGTCCAAATTAAATTTAGTCTATTTAGAAACGCCGGTAATTTTTTTTAAAATATGTACCAGTGGTACGCGGAACCCATCCGGGTGGCAGTAATGCCAACTGAAAACAAGGCCTGAGCGCTCCTGCCTGACGTCAGCACAGGTAGGTAAAACTGGCCAATGGGAGCCTCTTACCTGGAGGCTTGAGGCTTCTACCTACCTGTGCTGACGTCAGGCCGGAACGCTGATGCCTTATTTCTCGGCGATAATGCTGATAGGCAATCGTGTTCCAAAACGTTGAGTATCTACAAGACAAAGGTTTGGCTGGAGACTAACTGGTACTCGAATCAGACAGAAATGTGAATGGTGGTACGTAAGTTGAAAGGTTTGGGAACCGCTGTATCACTGCAGTATAATATAAAATTTGGTAGGGTCACAATTTTTTTAATGTGAAATTGTATAAGGCCTCCCTTCTAAATTTATAATTTCTGTTATCACCTGCTAATAAAAAAAATCGAATGTTGACGAGCATTATTATGTATCACAATACTGTCATTTATAAAACAAAATACATCTTTGGCAAAAATACAAATATTTTTAAAAAAGCAAAAACTATTATACTGCCCTTCCCCTGCAGAAATTATAAACTATAATTTTAGATAGAAAACAGTAATTAATAATACATACTTAAACGCGATATATAATTTAAGGTATTATTAAAAAAATACGATTACCGAGTAAAATTAATTCATATCTGTGAACTGTTAAAAAATCAAATAAAAAGGTAGAGGTCAGATGTAAAAAATAAATATCGGTCTGTATATCGCAACCTTTGAGTCATTTGATAAAACTTTCTTTATCATATTACGCATGTCAAAATAGCAAAACGACAAACTGCGCAAGAAGAAATAAGATAAAATATAGAAAAAAACGAACAAATAGTGAATACTGACCAACAAACCACAGAACTAAACAGAATTTTATCGAAGAGTATATTAAATTGTCACAGCGATTAATGCAATGGCTTGTATAATTTCTTATCGCAGTTTATTGACCTACTTTCATATCCGATATGGCCATGAAAAAAAAATTGTATAGTAGGAAGCCTAGCCAACATATTACATGTTGCTCACCTTTCTTATTTCCAAAATTCAAATTCTACAAATTGCGACTATAAAAAAGCAATATTTATTCAAGTATAATTTTAAGCACGCCGGTGCCGTTAAGATATTTTAATTCCTGAATAGTATATTATGGGACAAGTGGTTGAAATAAAATTTCCGAATGATTATTTGAATAATCATTCGAATAAATTTTGGCTCTCGGTTCGTTTCGATTTCGTTTTTCGTTAAATTAAGTCACTCAAGTCCGTCGGTTTGCCTGTTAGGCGGTTTAGCGTCATCTGCATCGGCATCGTAACTTGCAGATAGCAGAGGAACTCGGTTAATCGTTAATTATAATAATTGTATAAATGATTTTTATTTAATTTCTTAGGAGTTTGTGCAATAAGTAGTTGTGGATATGAATGAAATAATTATATCTGGGTACCCTTTATTGTTTTCGATTGCTGGCGATTTATAATAATAATTAATAATATATTGTTGTATTTGTATGAGTTTTACGACTCGCTATTCTGCATTAGCTCAATTACTCCGACATTCTTCCGATTTATAACCAAAACATAATATGTACAATATGTGTTATGTATTGGAAATTAATAGGATCAATCTAAGTACATACGTAGAAGGTCTTGCCATATCTCACCGACCACAAATGTGTTTATGAGTTATGACGTATGTACAATCGTCGAGCAACGATAAACTCACAAGTAAATTGTTCCACTAATTATTTATTTATCAGCAACCTCTCAAAATGAATGCAAAACTTGCTAATATTTGTTATACTCGTAAATAAAAACTGACTGGAATATACCATATACCTACATTATTTTATACGCATAACACCCTCCTCACAAATTAATAAGCGCCGGGCTGTGACACTGACGCTCATACTGTGAGACTAGCATTCCTAGACCTCCAGTAATATCACACTTCGTACTTTCAATGATGATAGTCTAGTTTTAGGAATGTATTGCTGTGTTGCAAAAGACTGTTATTTACCTTAGAATACGAGCCTTAATTATAAATTGCTATCTTTTGATAATCTAAACAAAATGATGGGTGGTCACTACAGGATTTTCTTGTACTGCTAGTAAAAAATTAAATTTTTCGATTCTTCCAAAAACTGTATTTGCAAAAAATGTGTGGCAAAATATAGGCATAATAAATAATAGTAGATTATACAATGAGGGAGAGAAATGCGTTATTTTGCTGAGGTGCAATTTGTGACTCCAGGGCGAAGCCCAAGAGTCACATAGCACTGAAGCAAAATAGTAGTCTCTCCGAATTGCATATACTATTGTTTTCACGTTGCAGAAAGATCTAAAACTACAAACCTGTTTTTTTTAAACGTAATTTATTGACATTTTTAAATTTTAAAGTTGGTGGCACTGTAAGTCTATATTAAATTCGAGGATATCAGGTTAGGTTTTGAATCAGTTTTGACAGAGACTGACGCAAAACCTAACCAGCAAACCTCGAATTTGACATAATTGTTGTTTCAGTCATAATGAAAACTCCCTAGAGAAATTGTTGTCTTATTTTGTCTTTAGGGAGTAAATGCTTTACTTCTGTCACAATTTTGATGCCATAGAAACCGACTTCTACTCCCGGTCGTGGAAAAAAGTGTTTTCTTAATTAGGTCAGAAAAATAAAATAAGACAATGGTTTGTGCTTATGAAGATTAGAAAACTCTTAAATTAAATACAGTCAAGTAACTCCCGATCCCTGTCAAATTTAATATTTTATTCATAAATTCCAAGCAGCATTTTGACTGAGAAAACTGTTTCGCCAATTCTTTCAGCAGATTATTATATGAAAGAATTTCATCGATATGATAGCTTGACGTTTAATTTCGACAATTTCTGTTTGATATATTGAAAAACAACGAAATAAGTAAATTACATCAGGAAATATTTACTTTCACATTAAGCCATGTAAAACAATTATTAATTACTCTTTTCAACTAAACTTTTCGGAATAGATGCAGTCCACTTGCTAGTTTTTATATTTTAAAAAATTGACATTCTGCGAAATAATTAAACCAACTAACAAAAAACGTTCCGATATGATCCATTACCTTTTGGCATATTCTGTATAACAATAACGAGACCTACTTCACACAAGTCATACAAAAATGTTGAAATATCACAATTTATGGTACGTATAAGGCCAGGTTATCATTTTTACTGATAAAATAAATTACCTTTTACTGCAGCAAGCCACATACAATAGATTGCAATCTGAAATGATTTACAAATGTCCTATGGGTATCTTTTTTTTGTTCACCTGACTTTCTTAATTTTTCTTTAATATTTAAGTTTCACAGCCACGATTCACAAGCACTGGACTATTGAATTTTCGACTTTAGATCTTGTAATAATCCTTAGAATCTGTTTGTCTTTTGCAAAATTAAAAATCAATTAATATTTTCACACTAACTTACGTTGATATTTGGTAAGCCAACAGAAATTCTACAACTCGAGCTTAAGGACTCTGGAAAGTGGAAAGTTGCTTCTAAGGTATGTAAAAGATATGAAGATCAAACCCAAGGCGTTTTAAGGTTAAGTGAATAGATAATCAAACCGTTCGCATCGGTGCCGTGCATTACCCTTTAAAAGCAAACGCAATTACTTGATAATTCATAATGGTGGGGTCATTATTATTCATAATCACGAGCGGGCGGCAACACCTCGGCCCGTAATTACTTAACTGTAGTTCACTTCCGCTAGAAAACGCGGCAGCGGCTTTACACAACGAAAAATTCGCACGAAATTTTACACAATTACAAGTCGATTGTCTTAGAAACGCATCTACAATTAAGAAATTTCTCCACGGTGTCGGAACTAGAGATGCCGCGCGCTGAACTCCATTCCAACTGAATTATTTGCGTACGGCGACTGCAGATCACAAGGCAAAAAGGACAAGTTGCGTGCCACAAATTAGTCTACCTGTATTCAAATTAACTTACTAAGTGGAAAATAAACTAAGTCGTTTTATCTCATCACTATTGTGCGTCGGCGTGATCGTTAGATAAGGCTAATTTTTAGACGACTAAAGCTTGGTGCACACTGAAGCTGCATTGTGCTGGTCCAGGGGTAGACTGGTTAAGATTGGGTATTTTAACCAGGGATATGATTGCAATGATTAAACTTCAGTTGACATATTTTCATAAGATAGAGTAACTGCTCCAAACAATATTATTTGAATATATTCAACTTTCATTAATTTTCTTTTATGTACTTGTTACGTAAACAAACACTAATTTTAATAAAACTATTATCTATATGATATAATCGCGAATCAGCTTTACAACTACACGTAAATACTTAAAATAACAATCTAATTACATTGTTGGTTGCTGGCATTGGAGGTCAATTGCGAATTTGACCAAAGCTTGTCTTGGTTAACACTTAAAATAAGTAGTAAGACGACGCAAAAAATAAGTTTGGCTAATACCTATATCATGTATGAGGCTACATATATGAATGGATTTCATGAAGATAATTTTACGGTTATACGTTCTCCCCATTACTCAAATGTTCCAGTTTTTATGCAATATTAGTTATTTATGTATTAAGGGCATAATCAATAGATTATAGCACGACGGAATGTTTAAAGCGTGACGCGAAGCGGAGAGCTTTAAACTTCCCGAGAGCTATAATCTGATTAGACACGTGGTATATACGTTTTATTTCATTTTGGTTCTAAAAATGGACAAAATTCAAAGATTCAGTATTTTGGCTACATGCTACTGCGCCATCGTTGTGCTGGAGGTGTAAATTTTATGTGTACTATGGTTTCTATGCAGACTGTTGGTGTTACTATACTACATTGTTGGTGCTTGTTATACTGCTTTATAAGTCCTAGAGCCAGAAAAGCCATTTTACGTCTGCTATCGAAGGCCAATAAACAAGATTAGGTATGGTTCCACAACGAAATAAATACATTTATTCATCTGAAATGGTGTATAAAAACCCGCTTTAAGTTAAACACATACACACCACATATAATACATAGGTGGCCTTATTCTAATTAAAATAGTTTTGTAAATAAAGATGTTTTAAAAGGAAAGAGTTACAGCATCCTGTAGCAATGCAGATTGTGACATTGCCCTTAGATAGCGCTAAATAATGGCATGATGTGTAATTTTCGCATATAAGCGGTTCTACCTAAGCCCCTTCGATACCAGAAATCAGGACATCAGTAAATCAGTATACAAATAATGAACAATGTAGTAATTACTAATTAATCAACGAATACGACGTCCTTTAAATATTAAAACAACAATTAAAACACGTTAAAAGTATAGATTGTTCTTAATGTGGTAAAAACAAGTGTTTTAAACTTATAGCAAATATGTCAACAATGCAATTCAAATTTATGTGATTTCCAAACATTTCCTTAGTTTTATCTATCAGTCTTTACTCAAACAGTAGTGCTTATTGGAGTTATTTTGAGCCCACCACATACGTGGTATTACACTAATTAAAATAAATTTTGAATTTTTAAAATTGTATTGTAAATAAAAAGGTTTTAACGTCTTAATACCGAAAGCGCAACTATGTTCAGTTATGCTCAAAATGAAACCGTAATGCGTTACATTAATTCGCAAAAAACACCGAGGTCGGTGGGATTCGAACCTTCACTCCTAGGCGGAACCCAATTATTATTCACACGCTTTAACCGCTCGCCTACAAATGCGCACCTATCGTGCTCACTTCTCGCTGCGTTATAAAAAACGCGGTGACACGACGGCCGATCGTGGACGAATTCTGCCCGATCGATGCCGATGGAAAGGTAATGCAGAGACACAAGCATAACACACGTTTATATATAGGGATTGGATAATAATTACAATAGTCGATCCTCTAACAGTGTTTTAAATTTAAATGTGTTTTTAAGCCCGCGTGAGTAAACTAAACACCATTTTTTCATTAAAATTTTTCACTCAAAATTAATTAGGTTACGTGACTACCTATCGTTGAATTGACACCATGTAGAAGGATTACGGGGAATTTTGAAAAAGAAAGCACAGTGCGACTATACTTAATATTTATATGAGCAACAATTGAATATCTTATTGAAAAATAAATTTGATTCCAAGAATATAAGCCTGTTATATGACACATGGTTTCTTTAAATATAACAGCATCCGTAACTAAATAGATGTTAATAAAAGAATTTATTATTGCTAAAAAGTAAAAATAATGTTAAAACATGTTTTTATTAGATACCATGAGAACATGGGAACATGCCAAAAATATACTGCTGCAAACGCTTGCGTGCACGGGTTTAGACTTTAGGCATTGTTTTGGTGTACTCAACAACATTAACAAACGAATATGCCTCTAACTGTAACACGGACACTATAAAACAAAACAAAAAACTATTCATTAAATCATGTGACTTGCCTGCGAGGGTTATAAATTAAATACAAGTGCAGATTATTTCCTCTCTATGGTGATATCGTTGAGATAATTTATTTATTTATTTATTTAATATTTCAAAAAGTTGACATCCAATTATGTATATAGAAGGCACAGATATGTACCTACATATTTACAATATCAAAATAAACTTAATAATAAACTATCGTTAAAAAGTTAGAAAATTGTATGGGAAATTTATAAATACTAAAAAGCATGAAAGAATATCACAACAAATAAGGATTTTTTTTTAAATGAACACATAAAAATATGTGTCGTATTCTCTTGTCTACTGAGTAAGCTAACAAATAATATTCTCTTAAAAATGCAAACTGAAGGAACATTCTACTTTAATTCTTATGTCTTTATAACAATAGGATCGATAATATTTAATAACATATTTTTTTCTGATTTTGTATGAAATGAAAATTGATATTGAACCTTCTAATCCGTCGAACTTCTAAAATGTACACTGGCTTTCAAAAAATCGCGTAGACCTATTTTTCGTTGTTTTAAATCGGTCTTGATTTTTTCATTTGCCAGTGTCTTTTTTCGAATAGTTTTTAAATCGGATATTACTGTGAAGTGACGCACTATGATGTAAATAGTAACGATTTTAGATTTTTGCAACTGGCAGGTATCTCAGAATGACAGAGACAGTGCACTGACAGATTGTTCATTTAGTAATCCAAACTAGTAATTTTTTGTTAAAGGTTGGCAAAGTCATGTTTCCAGATTGTGGTAGGCCATTCCAAACGTCACTTTATAGGCAGACTGCCTTAAAATATGCCGTTATGGCTCCAGAGCGCTTTTGAGCCGTATATCTTAAGGTCACTAGATCAACACACTAAGTGTTAGTACCGCCCTAAATGATTTTTACATCTACCCTTGTCACTGTTGGGCACCAAATTAACTGTGCTCTACTCAGAACCACAGACCTAAGAGATAGAGTAACCAGGTCAACACATCACCATGACCCACACCTCACACAATGGTTGCTGCGCAAGCACAAAAGGCGCGCTCCAACTTTGTATCCCGAATCCGGGGCAAGTTGAGCATTATACCGCCAGATGCAAGCACATAAAGCACTAGCCTCTACACCGCGAGGTAAAATGAGGTTATTGATAATACATACATACATCCTTGTCACACAATTTTCTCAAACTGGGGATATAAACACAATCTACATATATTTTGACGTAACTTTGACCAATACTACTGTTGATTGATAATCAGTGACATAACCTAACATATTTTTGACTTTAGAGCAGTGCCATTATACAAAAAAAATCTCCCAATCTATTGTCTTCCCTAGTGCACTTGGGAAATTTGCATTTGTCATCTTTATCTTACAATTTTCTCACGCGAGGAATGGAATGGCGGAACTTCACATTTAGTGTGTTGACCTTAGTAGATTTGACATCTTTCATTCTTCGCATGTCGTCTCCGATCGGGCTAACTTCGCCCGCAATAGGTCCTGTCGTCACAGCTCTCTTCATAGTACACCGATAGGCATGTGCGTTAGGAAGCGTTCCTAGTCGAGCGAGTAGAAATCCCCCTGGAAGTGTAGGTGCGAATCCTTCTAGCTTCCACATTTCTTTCCTTCCGAATTAATTTAATTCACGTTTCTGTCTTTACAAACATCAAGGGAGTTTACGCATTTTGTCAACCGTTATTTGGATTTTCAAAAGTTGCTTTTTTGCGGTGCATTTTCTTGATTAAGCACGTTTAAAAATGTTCTTTTACAGCCCCTTCATTTAATCAATTGTAAAATTCAAAAACTATTGATAGTATATTATATCATGAGGGACTAAAGTGCGAGTGGAGTTTGTTGCCTCGAGGGCGAAGCCCGAGGGCAACAACCACTCAAGGGATTTAGGCACTTTAGTCCCGAGATATATACGCTATTTTTTGTACTTTTGGAAACATTATCATCAAACACTTCCAAAATTTGGAATCTGTCAATTTGGAAACTGGCAATTACAATTTATTAAAAACTGAATTGCAGCAGGTCCTGGATAGCCTGAATCAGTTGGCAGTACTGAAGTGTATTGTCAGTATATGTCAAATTCGAGATTTGCAGATTAAGTTTTGTGTCAGTGTGTGTCAAATGACAAACAAAACCTAACCTACTAACCTCATGTGTACATAAATTTACCATAGTTACGGTATCATTTTTAATTTAGTCCCTAGGGATTAAATGAGCTACTTTAGTCCCTAGGGTTTAAATGAGCTACTTTAGTCCAACAGTTTACAACAATTTCATTTATTTTTACGTTTTCCAACGTCTAAAAACAAACGTATTTGCCCATGTCATTTAATGCTCGAGTATTATTTTTAGGTTCAACGCCACAGGAGAAAACTTATAATACATATAAACTCAATTTCTTGGTTCAGACAGTAGACTTCGATTATCGAGGAGCTTATTATCGGTTTACGGGTTAACCGTGCCGGTAACCAGTGTTACAAGTATGGGCGATATGCCACAAATTGGTCACGGTTAATCCCCCGTGCCTACATATTCCTAGCATTTGGCAAGTTTTCCTGCATTTTGCCTTATCCGTGATTTTTAATTATCCGTGTGCCCCCTCCTCCCGGTCATTACCTCAGCTAATCGAGTCTTGCTGTATTTATAATACAAATTCTTTCTGTTGTACTTCTTTTGACCCAACTCAATAATCAACCAAATATGCATACATAAAGCTTTCCATAATATTAATTTTTCGCGTTATTTAATTATTTTCCGTACTCGTACACTTTATGGGTCACACTGTACAGATTATACGTCTTATAATAAATTGTTGTTTTAATTAACGTTGTAAAAATAGTAACGATATTTCGTCAAGAAAAAAACATGAATTATATTAGAATGCCAGCATAAAAACATTTCGAAATTATTAGTAGACTAACGTCACAGCTAGTTAAAATAGTTGCCACACTATAACTAATATAAACATGGCCTTAAAAATTAATGTTGCATTTTCTTTAGCTTAATATTTATACAATACGTTCTAAGATCAAAACCAGGAACCACATAAGATTTACGGTAGCAAGGAACTTGAAAAAAAAATCAAGCCAATCTTGGAACAAACCATCGCATTATCGTTTCTAATTAAACGTCTAAAACAATGTTCAGTATTTATTTCAACATAAAAATAAAGTTAATGTTCAGTTTTTAAACTCTAACCGTTACAGACTGTTTTGAGCACCCTGGTTTAAACTAAATCAAATTATCTCCAGTATCGTTAGTTTGAGCGTGACGTCAACTTTGAATAAATTTGCCAGAAAATTGCCCTATTATACATGGAAAGTATCCGATGAGTTTCGATAACAAGCTTTCATTAAGTGCTCAAGAGAAGGTAATTGAACTGTTTATCTACATTCTGTTTCCGACACTAATCGTTAATCAAATTTGGAGACTATACATATACATCCAGTTATGAAGACAATAGACGATCTTATACAAATGGGTTATTTATTTGTTTTTGTAAACTATTTTTAATATAATCAGAAAATGTATACAGATGGCTAAAATAAGCAAGAATGTATGCGATTTCTCCCATTAGCATAATTCGTTTGCAATATCGTGTTGTCATTATTAAGTCATAGTATCAAAAATTTTTAAATTCTACTACTTTTATTATAAAATAGCGGTCGCCATAGTCCGAAATTTCTTTATTTAAGTTTCTGTATAAATTCCTGGGCATAGGAAGTACTTTTTGGAACACCTTGTAATTGTAAAGTGCTGCTGTAATACGGCCTAAAATAGATTATTTTAAAGACTTTGGATTGTTAACTAATAGTCTTGTTAGGCTTCTGTAATGGTAAACAATTAAGTTAATGAAAAGTGACGCACTTTCACTATGATCTAAGCACTAAAGCCATACTCTAACGTCCAACCACAAATGCCACACACCAAGAGAATTAAATTTTTTACCAGTAAGAAACGGGTGTTTGATATAAAAACACTAGCAGGCAACGGGACTGCTCTAAATTTAGACTACTACTAGTAGTAAGACATTTGGTATTTCTGAACGAGTACCAGACGAATGAATTAGACGTCGTCAAGAACATTTGTTCACTTGCTTGCTTAGTAACCACGATGCTCTTAGGAAACTTTGAACTATAATAATAGTATTTAAGTTAATAGGCGCAATTGGTACCATCACGATTCCAAGTCTTCGTCTCGGTTTTAACCAGAAAACCAAGACGCGACTAATTTTGCCTGTAAAATCATGACTGATTCTCTGATTCTCTCTACGTCACATTTTCCAAATGCTATATGAAATCAACCAACCCTTACGTTATGTTAAAATTATAATTTAATCTAGTACATTTTCAGTAGTAGCGGTGTTTAGTTATGTGAAACTGACTTGACAAAATGTCACGCATATACTTTCGAAATTAGGTTATAATTTTTAACGTTTGACAAACATTTTCAACTATAATAAGAGTATTTGTCAAATGTCAAAAATTATAACCTAATTTAGAAAGTACAGCGCATAAAGCGCCAGCCTCTACACCGCAAGGTAAATGAGGTTACAGATTATACATACATACATACCGTCATGTTATCAGGTCAGTTTCACATAACTAAACATTATCTACTGGGGCTTTTCCTAAGGGCCATGAAAAATTGAAACACTTATCATACATTTCCATAACTTTTGAAATTGTTCTATTTAACATCAAAATAACACCAAATGACCTTTCAATTTCATACTCGAATTAAAATAATATTTATTTTTATAGTGACATAAATAAACGTTTCATACATCACCAGATATGTTTAACATTCTGACGTTACCAGTAGTTGACGCCCTACACTGTGTTGAAAGAAACATATTAAAATAAAAGGGTTGAGGCGTAATCATTAACATTACTATTGGGATTTATCGGAAATGGCATATTTTATTATAGGAGTGCTTTCGTAAAGTAGTGGATAAATTCGTTAAAAACTTAAGGAGTAACTTTTGGAAAAAACGCTCGGACCCGGCGATTTTTATTTTTATTTGCGCATTTTTTTTTCAAATAAAATCTATACATACAGGGTGAGCATTGTAAGAGGTATGACGTCATCGATGTTTTTTTTTAAATAGCAACCCCTTTTTTATTCCGGAATTTGAAAGAAAGCATCTTTTTACTTACGCTACGCTGATTTTTGAGTATAGGTCAGATGAGCAAAAATTAAGAAAAAAAAATAAAAACTGCAAAATACTAAATTTAATTGCTATGATAATTTCAAAAACAATTAAATTAAATCTACAAATTGTGCACCGTTGTCTGCCTGGCAGTAACTAAAACGATCGACATGTTTTTTTATTAATTGCTGTCATTGATAAAAGCGTCAAATCATACTTCTTAAAATAAAATTTAATATTTTGCAAATTCAAATTTTTTCTTAATTTTTGGTCATGTGACCTATACACAAAAATTACCTTACCATAGGTAAAAAAATGTGTTCTTTCAAATTCCGTTAATAAAGGGGGTTGCCATTTAAAAAACATAGATGACGTCATACCTCCTACGCGGGTCAACCTGGATGTATAATTTTATTTGAAAAAATGGGCAAATAAAAATAAAAATCTGGTGTGATACACTCACACAACTTCCTTTTACAGTAATCTTATAATTAGTCAAAAATTAGATTTTTCATTTTTAAGCATTTGTCAAAAATTACAAATTCTACAAAAAATGTAATAATATACCGGGTGTTCTATTTAAAATAAGAGTTAATAAAAAAATAGAAAAAACACAATAGAAACCCATTTTAGGTATTCGACTGGAAAATCATCTATCTCACCTATCAAGTTTAAAAAATCGTTAGGGCCGTTTTTTGAATAAATGGAAAAAACTGAAAAATTACATGAGTAAACACCTACTTTCGGTTATGCGATTTTCTTTAAAAAGCTTGCTGTCGCATCTAACGGGTGTCTAAATTTGAGGTTGGATTTTAATTCGTTAATAAAACGCCTAAATAAATAATTTGAGAATGTAAGATATTTTAATGAGAACTTAAAGCATATATACTTAACGGTTAAACATCGAAGGTAATATCAGTTATATGCCCTCTCGGCTCGTCTGATATGAAACCATCCTTTTTTTTCAAATCTTCAACGACATTTAAATATAAACGAGGGTCCATCTCACCAATTACGCGTGTAACTTCGGCCTTTAAGTCTGTAATTGTCTGTAGACTATTGGCATAGACTTTCCTTTTCACATAACCCCAGAGGAATAAATCGAAAGGCGTCAATTCGTAAGATCTTGACGGCCAATTGATGTCACCATATCGAGAGATAAGTCAACTTTTCCCTTATCTGTAATGGGTTTTTACAATAAGTATGCGTTGCTCAACCGTGAACCGCTCCATAGCTTAAATAATTTAAATGGCAATGTATCAAAATGATTACTATAAAATATTAGCGCTGTATGTTTGACAGAAAGTAAATGCCGCGAAATTTAAAATCCAACCTCAAATTTGGACACCCGTTAGATAGTACACAAAACTTATATATGAAGTTTCAACGTCATACCTCTTTTCGTTTTTGAGATATTCTGTTCCCAGACAGACACACAGACAGACAGACCAATGAACAAAAACACGTTTTTGGGTTCAGGAGACTCTAAAACGTGAAGATCTGTTGAAAACTCAATTTCGAACTTTTGGGGTGAATCCAATAATTCCTTTATTGTAAAAGGAAGTAAAAATCGACGGATTCCAGTGTTTTTTCCAAAAGTTATTCCTTGAATGTTTAACGAATTTATCCACTACTTTACGAAAGCACTGTATACTATTTTTTGCAGTTCCGGGACTAAAGTTGATACTTTGGTCCCCGTAAACAGGGCCTAAAGTAGCTCATTTAATCCCTAGGGACTAAAGTAAAAATGATACCGTAACTATGGTAAATTTATGTACATATGAGGTTAGTAGGTTAGGTTTTGTTTGTTATTTGACACACACTGACGCAAAACTTAACCTGCAAATCTCGAATTTGACATATACTGACAATACACTTCAGTACTGCCAACTGATTCAGGCTATCCAGGACCTGCTGCAATTCAGTTTTTAATAAATTGTAATTGTCAGTTTCCAAATTGAAAGATTCCAAATCTTGAAAATGTTTGATGAAAACGTTCCCAAAAGTGTAAAAAATAGCGTAGATACCGCGGGACTAAAGTGCCTAAATCCCTTGAGTGGTAGTTGCCCTCGCGCTTCGCCCTCGAGGCAACAAACTCCACTCGCGGTATTAAATGGTGCACTTTAGTCCCTCATGATATAATATACTATTTTTGCACTCCCGCGTATATAGTTGACACTTTACACGTACTAATCGATGTCAAAAGTTGACGTTTATAAGATTTTACCAAAAGCTACCGTATCGATCGAAGGCATAATGACTGTATTGAACGTGTAATAGGATATTATAGGAGTATACCAAGAGACTAAAATGTGCCATTTAATATCCAAGGTGAATATTATTTCCGACACGAAATCAAGGCCAATTAACAGATCCACAAAATGGATCCACGCAATGGATCTGTTAATTGGCCACCTCTTTCGTGCGATTTGACGCCGTTAGATAATTTTCTTTGAGGATATGTAAAATCGCATGTCTACGTCGATAAACCGGAAATAATTGAGCACTTGGAAGCCAACATTCGACGCGTTATTGCCGAAATACAGCCTGATTTACTGCGAAGAGTGTGTGAAAATTGGACCTCCAGATTACGTCATGTACCGGGTGGCCAATTAAGAAGGGCACTCGGCCCTATCTCGAAAAGTAATTGTCTTGGGGTAAAAAAATTTATAACTAAAGCAGCCAAGAGAAAATGCTGGAAATTATTTTTAAGTTTCTAGAATGGACGCCAGGGGGCGTAATCGCATTCTTGAATTTTAAATCCCGTTTTTTGAGAAATATTCTTATATTACAGATAGCTAAAATGGACACCGTTTTAAAGCTGAGATAAATTCGATTCTTTTTTGTTATATGCTTTTTGCTCTATCTCTTAAGGGAAAGTGGTGGGGGGTATCCGAACATTTTCGGAAAGAAATGTCAATAACTTCAAAATGGCTGAACGGATTTTGTCAAACTTGGAGTCGTTGAAAAGGGCTTTTCTTAGGCTATCAACGCTGCCTTAAGCGGATTGATTTAAATTGCTTGTGTCGCCGCTAGAGCGCGTTTTGCGACAACACTATAAATGAAATGGATTTTCTCAAAAAAAATAAATGCAACGATATCACTTTTATTGCAACAAAAGCTAGCCTAATAAGGGTCTAACACGCTAGTGAAAACCGCATTTCGATATTTGTTTCCTAACCTAAAATATCAGTAAAGGAAATTAAAACTCCAAATAATGTCGCGTCTTTGGGAATATTTTCAATATACCTGCCATTATTAAATCCTAATTATCGTTCTTTTAGCAAAATATATATAAATTTACTGTTAAAATACGAACATTATATTTAAAATGTCAATAATAATAATTAATACTCATTCAATATGGTTGACTATTCCCCTCAGATAATATAAACCAATCCCATCAATCAATTTTCAAAATTTGAACCAATCAGAATCGAATACAGCGAATATTTTGCACTAGTGCAATACCCGGGTATTTGCACAAGTGCAATAGCGAGTATTTGCGGGAAGAAAAGCAAACCAGCTAGGTACACAAGAAATTTCAGAAAGAAAACTGAAAACTCTTTAAAAATTAATAGTGTGGTATACAAAGGATGCCATTTCTTCGAAGAATAGTCTTGCAATATTTCCCTCGTGCATTCTGTATACAGAATGCACTAGAGATATAACTACTGAATATTGCCCTTCTGTCCACACGAAATTCGAAATTTTTAAAATGCAAGTGTGCTTTCGAAAACAAAATAGTAAAAATTATAATGGTGCTGTTTAAGTGTCAATCATATTAAGATTGCAGCTATTTATAGTGCATTTTGGTGGCCTTATTTGTAAAAAATGCCCTTTCCAACTGTAGAAGTGTTTGATATGTTTCGTGTTTATTTTCAATACAATGAAAACGCAACTGTTTCTTATAGAATCTATGCGATGGAGTATCCTGATAGGCGCCATCCAACTGTCAAAGTTTTTCGTGTGGACAGAAAGGCAATATTCAATCATATTGAATGAGTATTAATTATTATTGACATTTTAAATATAATGTTCGTATTTTAACAGTAAATTTATATATATTTTGCTAAAAGAACGATAATTAGAATTTAATAATGGCAGGTATACTGAAAATATTCCCAAAGATGCGACATTATTTGGAGTTTTAATTTCCTTTACTGATATTTTAGGTTAGGAAACAAATATCGAAATGCGGTTTTCACTAGCGTGTTAGACCCTTATTAGGCTAGCTTTTGTTGCAATAAAAGTGATATCGTTGCATTTAATTTTTTTGAGAAAATCCATTTCATTTATAGTGTTGTCGCAAAACGCCCTCTAGCGGCGACACAAGCAATTTAAATCAATCCGCTTAAGGCAGCGTTGATAGCCTAAGAAAAGCCCTTTTCAACGACTCCAAGTTTGACAAAATCCGTTCAGCCATTTTGAAGTTATTGACATTTCTTTCCGAAAATGTTCGGATACCCCCCACCACTTTCCCTTAAGAGATAGAGCAAAAAGCATATAACAAAAAAGAATCGAATTTATCTCAGCTTTAAAACGGTGTCCATTTTAGCTATCTGTAATATAATAATATTTCTCAAAAAACGGGATTTAAAATTCAAGAATGCGATTACGCCCCCTGGCGGCCATTCTAGAAACTTAAAAATAATTTCCAGCATTTTCTCTTGGCCGCTTTAGTCATACATTTTTTTACCCCAAGTCTTTACGACAATTACTTTTCGAGATAGGGCCGAGTGCCCTTCTTAATTGGCCACCCGGTACACGCCAGCCGCGACGGTCACATGCCCGAAATTATATTCAAACATAAATACCATAAAATTATCTTTCAAATAAAGCCAATTTATGGATATTAAAAACATTTTTCTGTGTTTTATTTCAATTTAAAGTTCTATCACTCTAAAAAAACACCCTTTATAAGAATTCCGGAAGTGTATTCATCTTCTAAATGTTAAAGCAGCAATTAAAAACAGAGGTTCAGGGGCTAAAATGCAGAATCCGGAGCACATTCCCCTCCTTTTATTAGCTTCCCTTGTAAATTTAGTTATGGTTACTAGAGAAACATGGTTAATAATAATTAATATTAACAATAGGAGGGGAAGTAGCCCCGGATTCTGCATTTTTCCCGGTTCAGGATTTCCTTGCTCAACATTTTAATGAAAAGAAGAGTTTTATATCTACAGCAAATATGGCAGTTAAGCAAGTCCAAAGCTTAATATATGATTTCTAAAATTTTTGTTATTTATTCCGCTAGTTTTGCCAGTTATAACATGTTTAATCAAATAGTAATGCTTGCATATTTGAGTTATCTTACGACCAACATAGGCATCCTAACTATTTTCATTGGATAATAAGGTCGACCAATCACTAAAACGGAAAAATATCCAGACTTGTTCAGCAAAATATCTAAGTATTAACTGTGTATTAATTATGTAAAAACTGAAAAACAAATTAAGGGGTAAAAATTTTTAACTCTCATATATTTAAAGTAGTTCCACGGTATATATGTTATTTATTCAAAACGAGGGACTTTTGACACCTAGAACTACACTGATATAAACAAGTGGAAGTTGTAATTATAGTTAACCAGGCAATCACTGCCGTTCGGTGTTTCTTGAAAATTATACGAGCATAACCAAACCTGTCCCTTATATTTTGTAGTTTATAAGCTAACCCTTTAACAGTGTTTTTAATTTAAATTTCTGGATTTAATCCGTGTGACTAAATTTGGCAACATACAATAAACAAAAACATATTGCAATATTTCACTCACTGTTAGGTACTATCGAGTGATTATAAATTATTGTAGGTTCAAAGCGCGTTGGAGATTCCCGTCTTTTAGCTTTTGTCGCTCTACTATCTACGTGTATATGTTTATGCAGTGAAGTGGCTGCTGGTTCACGTGGGGAGATGAAAAGCTCCAGAGTATTTAGAAATGATAATACTTAATGCAAAGCAGTCATACTACAACTATTGCTTTAAGAGTTAAACGCATCTTTCTATTTTGACAGGGCTCTGTGAATGAATGCACTTATTACTGAAGCGGGCTCACACGAACTAGACGGATCGTAGACACGGATACCCAAGTCCGAATGACTGTTGTAAACCGAATGACACTAAATAAAAAAATCCAGGTGCTTCCCTTTCGGTTCTTATATAGCTTCTCGTCAATTGTGCCAGTGCGGATGGTTAACCGCTTCTTGGAAATCCGCTGAAAACTCTCGCTTTATGAAAAGTGCCACTACAGCGTTGTGCCCGGTTTCTATGCCGGGAAATTGCTGTATTACCCTTTTCCAGAAACCGCACGTCTGGTCCGTGAAAGTATTACTGCCCTTGTGTCCGAGCGTTTTGCGCCAGAAAGAGGAACTTATTACACCCCCTTATCTGGAGGCGCCCGGGCAGTATTGTCCCAAAAGGGTTTCGTGCTACATGCTCGGCGCCTCCGCTGTTCGCGGTTCGCATTAGGCCGTCGAGATTAAATTTATAATTTGTTCTTACATTGCATCTGCGGATGCAACTTGTCACTTGCGGCACTTGTTATCTAGTTTATGACACCAGCCAATAACTCGCGCGTCGAGTCGCGTCCAAAGTAAGCACCCCGCTGTTTTATGTTGGGCAGCCTGCAGATTGAAAGTGTCCACTTTTACGATTTCCTGGGCTGCTTTTGTAGGCCTTTGCCGGATAATCTATGGATGCCGCATACAGCTGATACAGCTGTATATACTTTATACACACACAGAAGTATGAAAGGTTACATAACACATTTGCATCACAGGTCAATATTTTAGCGGTATAAAAATTATATTCTTGCAATTGAGTAACAATAACAATTGCAAAATAGCAATAATTTATAATCACTCTGTACCTGGATACTTGGCGTTTTGTTGGCATTTCTAGAGGACCCTCTCATAAAGAAGTCTGTTAAATACAATTAAATATAACAAGTTATTCATATAGCTTTGAAAAGGCTAGTAAACATAGCAAATACTGCCATTATTGCACCAAAACTTTCAGTTATATTACATTTATAAAGCCTGGAGAGTGATTGCCAACAATAAAACAATAAGACTTATTTGTGAGCGCCGGCATTCTGCAACTTTTCATGATAATCACAAAATACTCGAATAATTCTAAGAAATATTATCATTTATTCTAGTCTAAATATGAATTCACACATTATTTATTATTTAATTTCCAAATTTCAAACTGTTTATTGTACTATTGTTCTTGAATGTAAAACTATAACTAACTAATATGCATTACCTCCCTTTGGTTGCAATATAACCACATAAAGGAATTTTTGACAATGTATTTTTTCATTGGGTAATATTCCAAACATTGGGACTACTATTACAACTGATATGATTCATATAAATATAAAACAAAAGTACTATTTCCACTACGAGACAATTTAAAAACGACATACTTATTTCTGAGGTTCTGCAATTAATAATCCACTGTCAGAAATTACAATTTTTGGCTTCTCTCCTACTGACTCCAAAGGTTACCACGGCAACCGATTAGAGTTTGACGTAAAGTCTCCTGCTTTACTTTTGACTGACGGCAAAAAGTGAACGCTTGGAAACCACATGATCCCTGGCCAATAATAATAACTGAACTTACACTAATGTGCTATTAGTTTTAAGTTTACAAATGTTTTGTCTTACAAATGACCACACACATACTATAATAAATATTGTTATTCGCTTATTTTAGATATAAAACAAACAAACTGTGTCACCGTGCAAGTTAAATGTTTGTAGTTCTTGTACCAGTAAACTATTTACTTAAACTTTTAGTGTTGTACAATAACTGGACACCCGTGACCAAATATTTAAACCTGTGAAGCAGACACTTGGTAGCAACCATCTTCTTTCATACACATCGACATTGCGTTTAGTACAAAATTTTCACCTTAAATAAGAAATTATTTTTACCTTCGTTGAAGCTCTCAGATCCTTTTAAATGTGCAGCTATAAACAGTACAATTTTAGACCAATCAAATAAACCTAGAGGAAGATTTTCATGTTTTTAATAATACAGTATTTCGCTCATTTTAGGCCTTGTCCTCGCCTCTTTACTAGTAGTAAATTCTTGAAATCGCTCGATGTCAATTACAATTACGGAAGCGCATAATATTTTAAGTATAAGTACAGATTTGCCGGAAGGAATGGAAACAGCAATGAACCTTGCACCTTCGGACTGACAAACCTGATTCGCACTATGTGGTTTCACTCATGCCTGTAACTGAGACGAATTATTCGAACAAGTCAAAATTTGCACGTTAATCTATAAAACTACGCATTCTGACGCGAGAAATTTAATTATTTAACTAGAGAAATTATGTTTCTATTCGTTCAGTTTATGTAAAAGCAAAAACATTCGTTTCGACGGTAATAAAAAGCGAAGCTGACATGCCAAATTTAAAATATTAAAAGTGAAAGGTGCCCGTGTGTAAATAAACTACCTACAGCTTAAGAGCCTGTAATCATATTAAATGATAAAATATTGCCAATATCTGTCGGCCCATTGAAGTCTATCATTTATTGATTACTTATCCGATCAATTTATGATTATATTTATACAAATACTTCGAACATCAAGTGGATATACTTTAATTGCTTAAAACAAGTACACAATCAAAATTACTAACAAGTAACAATATTTATCCAACACCGACACACAATTATCATAATATTCATAATACTATGATGGTTAGTTCAAATAAGGAAAAATTATCAGTAGATACTACTGGGAGAAAAATATAAAATATTATAGGTTTATTACCATAACAACTACTCCAAGGTGTCTTTGAAATATCAAAATTTTATTAATAGCATATTATCAAATAACATGTCGTGTCAAAACATTAAAAAAAAAAAAATTAAATGGAGATTTAAGATAGATGCTAGTTAAAATGTATTGCACTCGTGTGAAATGCATATTAGCCATTCAAGAAAAACGTTTTCTCTCGTGGTTAATATACTAAATTCCATACATACACTAAATATTATTCTAGTAAAAAAACTAACCATCATAGGCTAAAAACTGCAATTTCCCAAAGGACGCAAAAATATACAGTATGTCCCCGGATCGAGTTTACATAGGTATGATTGACCAAAAATTTTCGAATGGGAATTTCATATTTTGGAATTCCGCCCTACTTGGTGTGAAACAAATTTTAAGAATATTTTCAGTTTTTGATAAACAAGTAGGCCTTGACAGGGAAGCGAAAACTATTTTATTTTCAGGTAAACTACCCTTTTTGTTCATGATACGGCAAAATTTAATTAAGAAAAGTTGTTGATAATGATAAATTATTATAAGAAATTTTTATTTTTTAGAAAATTGTATTTTATTGTCAGGTAAACTACCCTTTTTGTTCATTATACGGAAAAATTGTATTAAGAAAAGTTGTGTATAATAATAAATTATGGCCCTATAACAAATTTCAGAAAGCTCTGTCGACTTAGATTAAACCGTCATTTTTAATAAATGCAATTTGTTTAATCTAAAATATAACGGTTTAATCTAAGTCGCAAGATATTCCTGAAATTTTGTATAGGATCATAATTTCTCATTGTAAACAACTTTTCTTAATACAATTTTGCCGTATCATGAACAAAAAGGGTAAAGGGTAAAGGTAAACTATTACCTGATAATAAAATAAAATTTTCTAAAAAACAACAGTTTTTTATAAGTCGACAAATCTTTCTGAAATTTGGTATAGGGCCATAATTTATCATTATCAACAACTTTTCTTAATTAAATTTTGCCGTATCATGAACAAAACGGGTAGTTTACCTGAAAATAAAATTGTTTTCGCTTCCCTGTCAAGGTCTACTTGACTTTAAAAAATCGAAAGTAAACTAAAAATAAGTTTCACACCAAGCAGGGCGGAATCCCAAAATATCAAATTCCAATTCGAAAATTCTTGGTCAATCATACCTATTGTAAACTCAATCCGGGGACATACTGTATAAGCAAAAAAGGGGCAAGAATTTACAAAACAAAATGAAAATCATCATTTCTGGAACGTAGAAATTAAAGGAAATCACGTTTCAAATCACACCCAATAATTAATTCAAATACTTTGTAAATTAAATACCCAATTGTCAAACATCTGATACTCAAAATCATACTAAAAGTCGACAGATACGTCAGCTGATGCATAAGCTTCTCTACTGATTGTATCAGTTACTTCGTGATGTATGGTTACGCAGTTGCATAAATACAATTTTCAAACTATGGACCAGATTTTACTACTGTATGTCTATAGCTTGCACGAATTTGCAAAGCTAACCTAACTGGCTCAAATATAAACTCCGATTTTCGAAATGGTAAACTGCAGAAATTGCTGTTATTCGTTTCTATATTTTGCACGTTTGCGACGTTACGTGACGCCCTGCGTGCTAAGTAAAAAATAAATTGAAAGAAAGTGTTGTAGTAGTAGCTTATTTTCTTTTATTACACGTTACCATTTCAAGCTTATCTGAACTTTGTAAGTTTTGTTTTATTAATGAAATATTACTAAAATGCTTCCATTGCAAGAACGTTACTAAAATACATAATTTACGAATCTGTCAAAATTGCCGATCTTTTGCTTTTTTTAATTTCACAAATTCTTATAAGTATTTGATATATTCAAACCAGAGCTGAATTGATTCAATTCACGGACCCGAATCATCAAAAATGATTCAAATCACGCATATCAGGTTCAGATCCTTTTTATATAAAAAAAATATTCGAATCACAGGATTCGAACCTTTTTTTCGGATCATGGATGCGAATCCACAGTTTAACTTCGGAATTACTGTTACAATATACAGTTACATTTATTATTTTATTATGATGTTGATTAGACTAGTGCTTAATTAAATTTAAAAAATAATACAGTCTACAATCGACAAAGTTAAAAAGCCAAAAACAATAGTAATAATAATCTGAATAAAAATGTTATTTTTTATTAGCTCTTGACAGGATCAAAACTCTGAAGTTTTCGGGATAGATTTTTCTTCAGTTAACCTTCCCACTCCCTACTCTTAACAACGTCAAGAAAACAACGCACAATGTCTGCACAAAAAGTACTATCTCAACTACAAAAAAAGATTCGCTTTGTAGCGGAGCCCATAAACCAAAGAGTATCAAAGTCACAAAGTAACGAACTTTCCAAACGTCGCACTACAGTCTGTAAACAGCAGGCATTCCGGATAATCACAGCATGGTCTCCATCTACACCTTTTGCGTCATGGAATAGACGCAATTGTAGGCAGCAATAAACGAACGAACGTTCGAATCGAGTAACAATATACAACAAAAAAGTGAGAGTCAACCCCGCTGGACAATAAAACCATAAACTCAAGCAGGGAATTCTCTTTTCTTAGGCGAAAGTGAAGATTTCAACCCTCAGCCTGTGCAATTTATGTTTGTAAAATTATGTTATAATTCAGATAAAAAGGAATGTTAGTGTTTTCCACATTCGTTTATATCGTGTTGAACCAACCAAATTCCTAAAGTGTGATAAAGAATTCGAATCATTTTGCGATTCGAATCCAAAAAGTTAGTAGCTGAATACGAATCCTTTTTCATTTGCTTTGCGAATCCGGATCACGAATTCTTTTGTGGTAAAGACCGGAAGTTTAGGAAAAATGCCTGAAAATGCTTAGTTTGGTGGATTTTATACAAAAGTGCCATTTTAGGTATAAACTCCTGTTCAGTTCTATATGTAAAACTATATATCTTAAACGTGTCAAAAGACCGCCTGAAAGTACTTATTTCGATGAGGTTTTCCTATAAATGCCCTTTTTGAGTAAATACGAGCATGTCTTGTATTGTAGTAAAAGCTTAACAAGAGCTGAACCCACCCTTGAAGGTCACAGCAGCTACCTACAGGGAAGTAATAAACCATTCACAACAGTTGAAAAAACCCACAATTTACGTTTTTCCTTCTAATATTGGACTACTGACTACTCCAATATTAGGCTTAGTTTCAGTTTGGTTTTGAACTTTACAGCGATAGTGGTATAAGTTTTCGTATCTATCGTATCTCTTCCACATTTTAAAATGCTGTAGTAAAAATGTTTAAAATGAATGCCAATTTTTATTTATTAATTTTATTGTTTCTTAATGCCTGCCTATTGTAAAAAAACTAAGTGACTGAACTTTCGAATACCTCTTACGAATCCTACCCAGCTCTGATTCAGACTAGTAACGATAACTGAAATTCAAAGATTTTAAAATAGTTAACAATTCTGCCACTTCAGTTTAGCTCACACTAAACTTCAACGACACTTTACATATCAGACTGGTTGAAAGTGGAGTTTCTTATGTCGTACAATAAGTATGTTTTCTATTTTTAATGTGTATTTTTACTTCGTCGTAATGTAAATCTTCATTATAATTGCAAAGTGAGCTATAAACAGCGGTTGGCAAACAGTAGGGTAAAATCTATGCTAAACTCGAGCATGAACTATAGCAACCAGTGAGACTCGCCGCCTCTTCTTAATTTGAGGTGCTTTGTACCGAAATTATTTGATAGCTAATCGAATAAACAGCAAAATAATGTGGAAGCATCGCATGTTGAGATATCTTCCATAAGTGTACTAACTGGCTAATTTAGTTTCCTGTTTCCCTAAACTGCTTTAAGCACTTAAAGTTTTTTTGGTTGCGTTTTTCACATAAAATATGAATATGCAAATTCTAATGCTGAGAATTACTATTAGTGCAGAAGAACCTGGAATATGATTTTAATAAAGTTTGGAGTCTAATGTTGGAATTTTGGTAATGTATTCCACATTTTCTACCGGATTTGCAAATCGTTCTCTTTATGTATACATATTGGAAATTAATTTTCAGATGCAACTCGAGCGTTAATACAACATTTTATAAGCAAAGTATTTATTTATATAGCGTATGCCAACATCAAAAGTAAAGTAAATGAACTGTAAAATATTTATACGCAAAATCGAATGACAGGGTTGACGGATGTGACGTTAGCTAATACAGAAGCTTCTTCATATGTTCATGCATCTATATAAAAAATGCAATATCTAGTTCATGATCAAGATTTTTAAAAGCTGTAGACCGACACGCAGACAAATGGTTATATACCTATGACCTGCATAAGTTACTTTTAGTGTCTAAATGTTGCATGTTTTTGGGTCACGCGATCCATTATATTCAAAATACATAAATCCATAAAGAATAAAACAATGGTATTTGTATTCCGTAATTGTTTAATTACAAAATAGAAAAACACTATAATGGCGTAATAAATTGTCAGCCCACAACCAACTTTTTAGCTTTCTTCCTCATCCGTTTTAAGCATACGAAATCATTTGCAACCTTTTCAGACTACAAGAGACTATTATAATCCCTGCTGCTTCCTAATTCAGGGCAATAAATTATGTTCACGTCGTCCAATCTCCAATGCAACCGCATAAATATGACTTTAATACACAACTTTGCTGGCGACGAATACAAACACAAAGAGAGTAAAATATATGCTAACTCCTACCCATAGTTTATAGCAAACACCAAGAAGAGGTGGCAATCCTACTCCACTTCCTTCAAATTGAGATACTATACGTTTCAAATTTAATACTAGTAAACAGGTAAAAACATTGTGACTGCTGAACGTTCCGCTAAAATAAACTAATGATAATCTTGTAATACTTTAATATAAACAGAATAGCAAGCTCTGAATATCCAAAACAGTCCCGTAACCAACGAGTTCAACGGGCCAGCTAAGTTACTTCGGAGCAGAGGGTAGGTTAACACTAAAATTATCGAAAGCAAATACAACTTGATTATTCAACAACTCGCAAATCCACGTTAGACGATTGCTCGGTGAATGGTAATCGCAACTTGCCTTAAAAAGAGATATCTCACGATTACATCTATTAGACGCAGGCTCTTTGATAAGCTATAATCTGTTACGCAAAAGAAAATACACAAATACGGTGTAATTAAATTGATATTTATTTCCAATACATGCACATAGTAATATAAGAGGGTAGTTCCTCGTACGCAAATAAAATATTGTATCTATGGTATTTAAACACAAGGTATCTACGTAATTGAGACAACACAATACTAGACCCGCGACGTGTACACGAGGAGTTCACAACATAAACATAACGTACGTAATTTGTTACTTCAAATGAAAGTTTAATACACAAATTATCAAAGCGCAATGTACGTAGAAATACACCGAGTAGGCCTACAAGACCAGTGACAAAAAGTGGAAAGGGTGCAGGGGCTGTCGATAGGAAAAGTACCATATAGCAGGATTTGATTCAAAGAAATCGGTCTGGCTAATGGAAAAGAGCCGGAAAGCCACAAAGATTTTCATAGGGATCTTGACAGGTCACTGTAAACTAAAGAGACACCTAGCACTGATAGGAGCAGAGGAAAATCCCATTTGCCTGGGATGTGGGAGAGATGAGGAAACATCCTTTCACTACTTGGGGGAAAGCCAGGCCATCAGCGACTGAGGTATAGAAACCTTTGGAGCAGCTACGCTTCGAATGGAAGAGTTGAACTCCCTACCCTGGGCCGATATCCTCATCTTCATTAAAAAATCAGGAAAGTTTAAGCTGGGAGAAGAGCCCATCGAACAGGATGATAATGAAGGTGGTTGAGGGGATGGCATGGAGTTGGCAAAAAGGGACTATGGTGACCTTCTTGTCAGATTTCGGTCTGCCCACAACTATTACTACGTATGAAATAGACATCAATAGTTCAAATAGCAACTAGAAGCTCCAATCCCATCATCCTAAACTAGAAACTAAAATAACAAATCCATAAACCAAGTTTGACAATACGAGAATCGAAATCCAAATCTAGACGGCCAAGCCACCAACTCTTCAATACGAAAATCTAGAAATCCATGTTTATAAATCATTCAATGCGAAAATATGAAAATCTAGATAGCTCTGAAACAACAGGACGCCATCAGCGTACACACGTGGAGCAGTGTCTTTAGGAAAAAACTACTCACTTCAGGTGTAAATCGGCTTAGTGGTTCAATCTCCAGTCTCAAGTAGTTTAACACGGAGGTACCGATTTATTATAAATTATCTAAAATAGGATAAGGCGTAAAGAAAAATTTGCTTTCACAGCATGACTCACCAAAATCCCGCTGTCGCCAAATAAATCTACCAGCTGGCGTTTTTTCCAGATTCCATTCACTTAATCTCACAATAAGAATTGGGAAAAAAATAACAACAACACAGCGATCACCAAATTGCAAAACCCCATAAACCCGAGGTGTTCCGAAGATTTCGAAGATTTGTTTTTAGCTCAGGCCGGAAAATGTTCAAATGGAAAAAACAATAGAATAGAACCGATAAGTCGAAACTTGGAAGGCTGATAAGCGATTTTAAGAAGGTTCCTATGCAGCCGCGCAAAAACTCATGGCAACCAAAACCCATAACTTCGCGAAGTAGAGTACACACTACGCCAAAGTTCAACAGAACACGTCTGGTAAACTAATACAGAACAGTATATCACGCGCTGATTCGATTAACTACGTCAAATAATGCAACAATAGGAATAAACTTTCAACTTCAGGATTCCAACCTTCATAAATAAACTAAAAATCACTAACGGCAAATGAGCATATAACAGAATCTCTCAACATTTCCAAAAAGAACTTTTGACAAGGCAGCTTTTGATTTTAGAATATACATAAATAGTAGGTACTACATTTACATGAGTTCATCAACATAACTAAATGGAATACACGAATACTAGAACATGCGATTTTTGAAAATTGGAACGGTAGGTGGAAGTAAATATTGTAAATCTAGTCGTACGTAGATTATGGAAACTATAATAATAATCGAAAGCAAAAGATTTGAAGAACAATGAAAATTCTGGGATTTGAAAAATGGGAAATAGCGTCAGCTGCAATAAATAGCAATTAGAAAAACAAATAACACACGTTATAAATTGTTATACATAAAAGACAATATAAAAATGAAAAATATATTGCTAACAACTAAGAATTGCACAAAAAATATACTTTTTTTTAAACAAATCATTGATACTGAAAGAAAATGGCGTCTCAAATCCAGGATCAATCGTTAATTTAATAATTTTATACATTAAATTAACGATGAGTAAAATTACGTTACCCAGTTGGCGGATGTGACGTCAATTGGCGCACAAACTCCTCGCTTCTAACCGTTTGATGGTTATCAGTTACATGGTTATATCGTAAAACTTCATGTAGCTGCAAATATTTGTATAATTCAGGGATCATGAGCAATTTTCTAATTTGTATCCCGCTCTATGTTTCCAACTTGTACGACTGAAAAACTGAAAAACATCATTTTCCAAGAGACAAGCAATAGTTTCTTGTACATCTATGATACCTAGAGAAGCGTCAATTACTAAGGCAATAATAATGCTGTCGTCAACATGTATACATAATTATTAAATTTGACATTTAATGATGTTTTACATAACGCACTGGTAAAGTTGAGTTTTGGTATTATAGTCGATTAAAGCTGAGTTGAACCAGTCACTTTTGGTTTCCATGGTAATCGCAAGTCCTTGTTTTACACACTGGGACTTGCCTAAACGCATCGTTCTCTTTGCTTGCTTTAAACATTACAGCATTATGATTAAATTTAAACACGAGGTAAGAATATGGACCAATGTCTCTTCTATTTTACATGTATTTTTCTCATATAAATCTTCATTAAAAAATATGAGCTATAAACAACTCTGTTGGCAATGGATGTGAAGACATTTAAATAGTGCTAAACTTTGGATTATGGCAACTACTGGAACTTCAAGAAACAACCCTGCCCTGCTTGAAATTAAGGTGATTCACTTAGATGCAACTAAATCATTTGAAGTCTACATACAATAATCTTTTTTTAAGTCATCGTCTTTAGAGGAATTATAGACTTAGGCTTGTGTAGATCAATTTAAAAATTATAGCTAGTACCCCAACGGTACGGTACTTTTGGCATCCTACGTTTGTTTTTCGCTTTATTATAGATAGCACTCCACAGACTATGAAGTCATCAATATAACTAATCAAGCACAAGGCTACCTGTAAGTCGTTACTTAGTTAATTGTTTGTACTAAATATCGAATATTAATTGTATTTTTTGACTTTGTAGTATGTACCTGGGTTAGAACAAATTGTGCTATGGTAACATGGATGAGAAAAATTAAGTCGAGACAAAGTGCAGCGGGTTATTTGTTGTTTGTTTTTAGTCTTTCCACTGATGGTAAGTAACTCGGTAAGAACTATTGTTATTAAACGCAAACAACAATCTTCTCCAAAACAAGCTTCTTCTATTAGCATTGAACATCGGAAAGCCGGCGTGTTAAAAACATTAGTAATTAAAACCAGTCCAGCCCTGGACGTGTGCTGGGACCAAGTGCGGCGGCAAACAACCATGCTATGTACAAAAGCACAGTCATTACCAAGACATACCATTATTCCAGTTGCTAAGAACCTCGCTCTGCCTCTCCCAGTCCTTAATGTTGACGGAGCGTCCGCTGCGGACCCTGGGCCGCCCTTTAAGAAAGTTCATTTTGAGGACGTCCCGCACTAGAGGTCCGACACATCATAACAGCCGCGGGCCTTCATCGAGGCACTTCCGGAGGATCAAAGCCCAGTGAATGGAAACGAATTGTCTTTCCGTTCGTTCACGCGCCAGAATAACCGCGTTTCGACGCCTCCTGGCGCCGGGCCAACTCGATGCGCCCAAAAGGTGGGCCACCTCTTCTAATCGCGCTAAACAACGCGTCTTCTGAACGGAGGACAAATTGGTGAGCTATGATTAGCGCGAGGACTAAGGTCCGGCGCTCGCGAAGGCCTCGGCCTAGTCCGGGCTCTTCTCGGCGCAAATAGCGAAACCTTCGGTTAGGTAACGAAAACGGTGCCCAAATTTTGATTTTGGTGCGAAAATTGTTTTTTTTAACGACGCCAACCGTTGGCACGCAACTTTCTAGTGGGCGAACTTCTCCGTAAACTAATAGAAAAGCGAGTGGTTGCGTACGGAATTCAAAAGCTGATGCACCAGCAAATCCCAATGCGGCTAATTAGATATTCCAGTATCCCGCCGGTGAAACTGAACTTTCAAATTCGCTATAGCAATACCTCTTCGGTGATGCTTTACATTATTAGCTTATTAAATCACGCGATTCTGAGCTACGTGATAATGAGCATGGACCGGCACTCAGTTTGCCCACCTATCCTTATCTGCAGATCGCATATCATTAATTGCCTGGTTACCTCCTGATATTTACAACTATAATATTCCCCTGAAAGGCAAATTGAAACTGATAATGTTTGATAATAAATTGATATAGATATTTTGATGAGAGAAAAGCTGCAGAATATTGTCGACCTAAAGCCATAGGTAGTTGGAAATTGTAGATTTGTACTAAGCAGCAACCAATAATAGTATATTACATACCGAGGTGGAAAGTGTTTCATTCCTGTCGAGAGATTAAGTAGTTAACCGAGACGCGTAGCGTCGAGGTGAACTTTATCTCGAGACAGGAATGAAACTTTTCACCGTGGTATGTATACTGTTTTATTCGCAACCACTTTATTCTAAACAATAATTGGAAAAATTATTATATTATGATACGACAGGTTGTGACGCGCATGAATGGATCAACGAGATTCCCAGTGTCCCTACCTACACAGCGGTCGGGAATGGATCGCGCATGAATGGATCAACGAGATTCCCATTGTCCCTACCTACTTAGCGGTCGGGAATGAATTCATTTCCAACCGGCAATCACTTTTCCGACCGGTTGGAAAGTTACAAGTTGGGAATAGCTCATTTTCCAACTTTTTAAAAGTCAGTAATGATCTTATTACATATATGGTTGCGAATAAACATATTTACTAATAACAACACTAAGAAATTACATTTCACTACTGCTTCGCCCACTGACTCGCAATGGTAACTTTTGTCTTGGTTTAGTCGAATTTTATCTAACCATAACTTGCGTAACCACCACTCAAAACTAATTTTTCCGCGTGTTCCATAGTTTTAGCCAATACTTTTGTAGAAGAAATGGACGAAGATTCTTCCCACATTTTCAAAACACTCGTGTGAAAGTCCATTCTGCCCAATATGTTTATCATAATTTTTTTAATATGCTCTATATATCTTCTCTATATATCAGCGACGTCATAATAACTAGCGTGCTAACAGAGCTCGGTGAACGCAAGAAATTACTGGAATTGAATGACTAACTGGAATCAAATGACCGACGTAGAATAACTACAGTCGACTGAATGACCCGTTTCTTGCCCATGATCGTATTGATATTAGCTCTGTCCGATTGCGTCAGTGGGTCAGTGCGTCCCAGAGTTTTGCGTCAGCGAGAGGATTTATGACTCCTCCGCTATCTGACCGGATATATCGCAATCCCCTGGTCCTCGATTGGACCGACGGCAATTATATACCTTTCTCTTCAATCCTTGAACTCCATCACATTACGTCGCCATCTGGTTGTATTTTCTGTTCTCCTTCTGAGCTCGTTCCAGTTTCAACCTTGTTCTTTCGTCTCTTGCAGTCGAGTTCTCCCACATGTTGTTTTAGGACTCTTTTCCGTCGTCCTTATGGGTTCCAGTACAGTGCTTATCTCGATCGGTTTCTGTTCTGCTCTGTTCCATTGTTCTGTTGATAAAACACTGTAGTTTGTGTGTTCTAGTTTTTGTACCAGCTAGGACTCGGTGCCATATAAAAAGTATAGACTTGACGTTAGAGTTAAATCTAATTTTTAGTTTCTTGGAGATTTTGGATTATTTCCGTATGTTCGTTAACTGAGCAAAAGCCCCTTTTGCTTTGTTAATTCTTTGTTTCACATTTGTATCTATCCTCCTTCTGTAGTGAGAACATGTTTCCTAAGTCGCAAAAGCTGTTCACGCATTCCACATTTTTACCATCAACTGTATGTTCACGCCTTTAACTTGTTCGGATTCTGATCTCTTTTGTGTTTTTCACGTTTCTGTGCATGCCCATTTTTTTTTGGCTTCTCGTTTTACCTGTCTACGTCTCTAGATGTTCTCTTAACGTCCATTGTAGGCCTCTTCTCTGTTCTTTAGTTGAGTTTTCCGTTATTTCGTCCATGGTGCAGAGAAAAGCGATCGGTAACAGGAGGCTTCCTTACCTTACCCCAGTTTCAACTCTGCATGTTAAATCTCTGTAGCTTTCTTTAACGAGTTCTATTAATTTCTGGGGGATTTTTTTGATGCTCAGCGTTTTCCATATACTGTCTCTGGTTATGCGGTCAAAGGTTTCTCATTATATCTAAAAGGGTTTTACTATCTCGGCCCTCGTAAGATAGTCTACTTGGAGTTCCCTGCCGTGTTTGTTCGGTGCTTCAGCTGGTCTGCAAGGTGCATTAATTCATCGCACTTGCGTTGCCAATTGCGCGTACTGACATTGTGTCAGAGGATGTTGTCTATCACTCGCGACATTTTTATATTACGATTGTGTCGCTTGTCACTCACGCACGTCTAGCGTGCTTTCCAAGCAAGCTACCTGTTGATGTAAGACGGTCTGTACATTCATTGGAAGTTTATTTTTCAGCATTTCGCGGAGGTTATTTGTTACTGTTGTAGCAATGTATGCCCATTCGAGTCTGTAAGTTTCTTACAAGTACACTCAAAGTTGATAGCACACAGGCAAGGAGTTCTTTATCCTTTGGTTTGAATCGTTTTTAATGTTACGGGTTTCTGTTCAGCGTATCAAACTGTAGTTTCTTACTTCCGTTTTAATTGTTTTTACCATATCTCCATCTAGTTTCTTATTATTACAAGTGCCTTTTTCGCAATGGAACTCCTTCTTCACGCGATACTACAGTTTTAGCTGTATTTAACGCTGATTGTAAATGTACAAGCCACGCGATGTTGCAGAGCAAAAATATTTGTTACGGGCCCTTGATTTTTTTGTACATGTGTAAAGTACACATTACAGAAGGTGGAATATACATTTAACAATGTATCTAAATTTTTCGCCATAATAATGACATAATAGCTATTTATGTAAGAAGTACGTAATATAGGAGTTCAGTGGAGAGCCTTGTTTATGGCTAATCGAGCTTGTGAGTGAGGCTTAAAAAAACGGGTTAATCAAGTCTCACTCTATACGAGTTACATATTAAGCTTTATGTTCGACTGCTAAAATTACCCTGTTATTAAAAAAATCAAGTTTATTTTGACGTTTATTCTGTGACAACAAAATTCCTTTCCCATTATAGACTCTAAACCAAATTATGTATAAACCAGATCGTTATGGAACAGTCGAGCATAAAAGTATTTTGAGGGTTTATCTCTCATCGAAATAACTATATCTGGATTAACAGGGTCATCAGCTTCATGCTTTAGCAATATGAAGAAATTTTGACATCTTATGGAAATTATGCGCGTTTAACCCAAATTTACCCTACGAGCTTGCACGCCCAGAACTCGTGGAGAAATCTGGCTTGTTAAGATCTTGGTCAATTACCCTGCCGTTAATTGTGGACGGCAAATAGTAAACCTACTTCCCGTGGGAAGTCATTCATAAACATCCAAAAAAGCTGTGTTACCAATTAAACAAATACCTGAGCGCATACATAGTATGTGGCGAGGTGTTTGCTGCTAGCAACTTTCTTCAGCGTTGGGGTTTTATTTTTGCGCATTTTTCTCAGGGTCAAGATTACAATAGAACAATAAGGCAATTGCAGATTACAGCAAATAGCTGGAAATGTTTCGGATAATAAAAATTTCTTTCGTTAAAACAGGCATTTTCAAAGAGGCTATAAATTAGAATCGTGACATTTGTGTGACACTTCTTTGCATACAAATTAAAGCAGAAAAACCAATGCGAAAAGGTGGCACTTTCTAAGTTATACTTTGTAGGTGTAGAGTTGGCAAAGTACTTAACAAAATTGGAAGCAATGGTAAAATGCATGTAATTAAAAAGTAAGTAAAAATGTGTAACTTGCTTTTACGTACAACTCCCTGTAGATTTCAAACGGCCAGTCTGTTTCTGGCTAGATTTTAAATTATTATATTGTTTATTATACCGAGAAAACGGATTTTTATGTGCTACAAGCACAAAGCTAGCTTTTTTCTATGAAAAATATTTACTCAATAGTCTAATGGTAGATTATGTTATTAGGAGTAAAAGTGATACTTTATGTGGCGAAGCTGAAGGTTATTTAGCAGAACGTTAGTGAGGCAAATAATTCAACTAAGCCACATAAAGTCACTTTTACTCCGAATAACATATACTATTTTATCCGCAAACGTGTTCAGGTAAATTTCATTAATATAAATTTAAAAAAACGGATGCATCGGCCGAGAATCGAACCCAGGCCACCCGCGTGACAGGCGAGCACTATACCCCTGCGCCAACCTCTGTTGTTCAAATAACGCGCTTCTGTAATGATATATGAACATACTGAATCACCCCAGCTAATAGCACACGGCCACAGCAGCTGTCACACCATAACCCACGGCGACCGATGCTCCAATCCGCTGCTTAAAGGTCTATTTAAATTAAAACTTTTTCGTACTCTTTTTGAAAATAAAAACGGCCTACGATCTAAGTCTAAAAATTGGCAAAATTTTAAGCCATCATACAATTTAATCGGTCCAGTATATTCGGAGGAGATAGCAAACAAACATAGAAAGAAAGAAAGAGAGCAACGATTTTGTGTGCTTAAGCAGACTTTTACCTTGTCAATAAAGACAAATAAGTTGTCAGTTTTGTGACGTTTGCGGATAAAATATTTTATTTTGGTCGATCAGGTCCTATGAGGAAAAAAGAATAAAAGTAATCACCACCAGGCACAACTCATCATTTGTTACACAATAAACGCGATCTCTAAATTTTCAATTAGAAAATATAAAAAAAATATGTGCCAATTGTATAATATCCGAGGGATATACCACTTTTTTCCCAAGTGTTTTCCAAATACAAATTTTGAATTAGTTGCTTCACACTGCCATTTTTACTTCTTAAATTATCGCTGTTAAGAGATTTGCTAGGGGTCGAAAAAAACCTAAAATTAGTAGAAATATACGTCATTTTTTAAATTACAACCATATGACAAATAAAATATTATTAACAAAAACCTACTTTCTGTTTGATGCTGTATGTGACTAATGGAACAAAAAAAACAAAGTCCCCTCTGCAGCGCTCGCGCAGGTTGGAATCAATGGACGGAAAACGTCCATTCATCTCAACCCCAACGCCACCTGTTCAGTATATTGAAAGGGGAGGAAGATTACGCCGCATCATACGTGCAGGTTATTCATTGTTCATTCTTTTCCTTTTCTTACAAACACATATACCAAACTAGTATTTACTTTTCTAGAAATAAGTATTTTCAGGTGAAATGAAATTAGGTATTTACTTCGTCGGAAATTTTAAAACTACTAAAGGGCATTCAATCACACACACAAAAACATTCCCTGATTATAACTTTCACAACCACTAACTAGCAGATATTTATGGTGAGTGCAGACTACCACCGATGTGGATTTACATCTAATTGGAAATACCATCGACTTTTAAGAATTATGTGATAAATATATGAAATTTCACTGAACGAAAATACCACTGTCTTGGTTTACCACCGAGTTGGATTACCACCCATGTGGATTTACATCCGACTGACACTACCACCTTCCTATATTTATAATTTGGCAGCAACTACAGTATCTTTATGAAGTAACTTATGTTGTTACGGGTCTGCCACCTGCGCATTGAACTTGTATTTTTACAGATACTGAATAATTTGCGAATCATTTCATTTTTTTTTAATTGGCATTCGGTGGGCGCATTAGTGATTAGACTGTAGCTTATGATCTTATTATAGCTGATATTTGCACTTCAGTCTGTAATAAATTCATGTGGTGGTAATTCGTATCAGTGGTAGCCCACTCGGTGGTTATTTTAAATCGGCGGTAAACTCAGTCGGTGGTAATTCACATTTTAACAAACGTTAAAATAACACAAAATTGGAAATAAAACCACTTGGTGGTACATGCATTGGTGTTTAAAGCTTGTAAGAAAAGTTAATTACGTTTCGCGTTTTGACTACCTTTGACCGTGGTACGAAAAAACAAGCATGGATGCGGACCGCGTCCCTTCCGCCCTTAACTAATCCCTCACGCCCTCTTGGGCTTAGTCTTCTACCCCTAAAACCCCCTTCTTATTGATTTTTGTGCCTTTACTCCCCGAGTTCCCAATTACTAAAAAAAAAAACCGTGTGAGCTTCAAGCTATCGACTTCTCCTGCATAAATAATTGTTTAATTTGCAGTGATCAGTAACTAAATGGTGGGGGACAGAATACTAATTCTGTTTTCCCAAAAGTCTACACTTGCACGTTTTTTAATTAGTAATTTCAAAACTAGCCTAATATGAACACATTATACATGAACATGACTAATAAATTATTTTGATTAAAGGTAAACGCTCGATATTTAGTTGTCCTATTAAAATATAAACCTAGACTCATAGTTTTTTTCTGTATTTAAAATTGAGTGTCAATACAATTTCTGCAATAAAAAAATAATTCTTGATTTCTGAATTCTTGGCAATTAAGGCTATTCTAGAATTGAGGCTTGAATTAGTATGCAAATAAGTAAAAATTATAAATAAGCTAATAAGCACACCCCGTAAAATATTGCATGCTTTAAATTCATCTAAAACCTTTACAAGCAACTACTAAATAATACTAAAACTGAAACAGTAAAACAGTAAAACTAAAATTCATGAACTCAGCATTTTGCAATTAAGCCAAGTTCTTTAAACTAGCAAATCATTATGGTTCACATAAGTTATAGCAGCAGATTTTTATTTCACTCAAATCTGTACATAATAAATAATGAAGTGGCTCTATATTTTTTGCAGATTTCCTTGTTTGAACGCTTTTAATTTAAGTTTCAGGTACAAAGGAGTGACTGCAATGGAAATAAAAACCATAAAAGTGTATTATTGGCTGTATTAAAGTAACTTTCAGCATATTAAAATTGAAAACAACAGAAATGATATACCAATATTAAATAAAATTCTTGAATATTTAAAAAATAGCCCATGAGAATGACTAATTATCACCGTAAACTACGTACAATTGCAGCTTAAAAATTATACAACAGCAAGATGCTATCAAAATGTAAAAGTAAAAACACATTCTAAAATGGTACGAGTACAAGAAAAACAAATAAAAATTATACAAAAACCCAGGGCTTGCTACTAAATAAAAATCTGCTATACTGAAATTAGTTTGCTTACAATAGAATACATTCTAGACGAATTCCGTATAAAGTGAGTGAATTTACTTTTGACACGAAAAAATTAAAAATTAATTTATTTTACACAATGATATACTTATGAGAACTAGTTTAAGGATCCTTATGCAAGTTTAACATACATTAGTCAGGTCTAGCTAGGTTTAGGAAGTTTAATTACTTTTAAAAACAAGCAAAAGAAGAGGTCATTAGTCTCCCTCCACCTTTGCTTTTATTTTACACACAGAAATCCTGCTGCTAAGAATAACACAAATATCAAAGCGACAAAACTTTAAAATAATTTTTAAACTGAAATAAAACAAATATAGTCTTCAGCTAACACAAAAGGACAAAGACTAAAATGTTGCAACAGATAAAATAGAGGAAGGTTCCTAATCAGTATACTAACCACATAAAGAGTTATTTGTAATTTTCGTAGAATTATCCCTATTGGCACAGATAAAGAGACATAAAATGACTAATTTATTTTTCCAATGCGCATTAGCTTATAACTCCAAAGCTAACGAATGTTACTAGCTTTCAACAACCTCACACAACGCCCTATATCACATTAAGAGTATAAAATTGAATCTAAATAAAACCATTATGCCCACTTACACATGACTGACCTAAATTCATTTACTACCTACTGTTTAGATGGCAAAATAGTGCACGCTCTATTTTCAAAAATAAACCCGTTTATATTAAATCAAATTCATTCCGCTGTTCTGCCAGTACCAACAACCATTCAAACGATGACACTGAAGACTTCTACTCATTAAAACAAAAAGCACGTGTACACTCGTCTATAAATACTATACAAAAATAAAACCTCAAATCGACAGGCACGAAATGTTTACTCTTGCAATGGTTCTTTTTGAGACTTTAAAAATATTACCAGCAACAGCTGAAGGATCTTAAAGAAGTCTGAGCTGTATTTATATACAATTAAACTTATCGAATAATTCCTCCCACCTTTAGAACTGACCCCGTCCTACACATCATAGAGCTATATTTCGATAATAAATGAACATATCGTTACCTACCTGTTATAGTCCCCTGGTCCTGTGTAGAAGTGGAGGCTTTGTTGAGGTGTGCGCGCAGAGCGCAGCTCGCCTCCTCCTTGGCTGCCAGCTTGGATATGCACCAATCTCAATAATATTGTCTTGTCTGCAACAATTGCAGATGCTTTGCTTATTGCATACTGATGCAACAGAATCAATGTTGGTATTTTTGTACACGAAAAAGGGCAAAAACTAAGATAAGATAAAAGATAATAAAGTTTGGATTATCTGGACTAGGTAACCAGTTTCCTGCAAAAGTTTTTATTGAACAGTGGTGTTAAAAGCGAGCTGATCAAGTTGGGGATAGAAACGTTCTTGATTTCCTCAATATGGGAACTTATAAACTGATATCTTTCTCTAATGTTAGTAAGATATTCTTTGTATATTTATAACCGTTAAACGGAATTATGTAAATGAGAAAAGGGGTCGTTAACATTGGATTTTACAAAAGTTCAATAGAAAGGTGCATTAAGCAGGACAGTTTAGGTACAGTGCCAACCCATTACGTAACGATTGGCAACAAACCGTACAACAAGCAAGAAAACATGAAAATTTACAAAACAGTTCTGAATTAAGGGCAAGTGACTAATATTCCAAAATTATTCATTAACGGACACTTACTTTTTGACATTTCATAGTTGCCTTCAAGGCCGAATAATCACAAATTCATCGCTATCTATATCATGAACGGTAACTGAGATGAACTTTATACTGTTAATAAAATTGTCACAGCATTCCAGCTGAATGTTCGTTAGGATAAATTACTTCGATTATTGCAATTTACACAACATATTTCTCCCAACACTTGTCATTTGTCGAACACCTTTTGACAAACTGTCAAATATTTTTGACTCTGGATTCAGGAATACCAACTTGCAACGTTTGCGGTATAGTATGCAAATATCCCTATTGAGATAATCGTACTCTGCCATGTTGCCAAATATACCAGATTAACGTCATTTTCAGTTACTTTATTTTATATTAATTTACTAAAGTTAACAATTTATTTTAAACTGCCTAAAAAGTTTTTTCTAAAATATTAATTTGTCTTTTTTTATCGCGTGTTAAATTATTATCAATTATGCAAATTATTTATCATACATTGATATCGTTTTTCTATAATATAAAGAATATAAGGCTAAAAAAGCTATATAATTCAATTTATTAAAATATTATAATCATAAGCAGTACGATATATAATATTATTTTAATGCCTTTATATGGAAGTATCCCAATCACTAACATTTATTTATTTATTATGTCGTTACTAACCCCAGATTCAACTAGTTGTTTGCGACACTTTTATTAGGAATGCATGCTGGTTTAAAATGTAAGATTTACGTTAATCTCCGATAGTATTTAGAATTAAACCAGGTAATTATAAATACAATAAACCTTTCTGCAGTTTGGCAACACAGCTATCTATATTCTTCGTTTCCAACCAATTTCAAAAATGTAAGAGAATGATCTTGGATTACTATCATCTATATCTAATGTTTGTTCTGATTGTATAGATTTTTAAGATTTGAAATGTTTATGGCCCTATGCGTAGGTGCATTATTGTAATGTAACAAAATGCCATACAAACCAAAATTTTGGCGATCACTAGGTATTTAAAAAAACAAAAGAAATTACACTAATTTGGAGTCCAACTGGTCTCTCACCCTCCATACAGTCAAGACATTGCCCCCAGCGATATTTTGTTTGTTTTCAAACTTTTAAAAATGAGGCGTGGTCACCATACAACTCTCTTTTACAGCTTGTAAAAATGTAATTTTGTGATTTTTTTCTCAAAAACCTCTTACAAAAAACTTTTTGGCAAAAATTATAAACAATTACTTATTTTTGTTAAATTTATAGCTCTGATTACACATAGCTAGACCACTGGTTAAATTTAAAGCTTGATAGTCAAGGGGCGGCCCTAGAAATTTATTTAAGCGGTGCGAGATCTCGAGATGGCGCCTCTACATTGATATAAGGATGGTTAATATTTTACCTAGAAAAAAATATAACTTATTAATTGTAAAAACTGGCAGTTGTAATAAAATAAATTATAATATCAAACCTTACCTTATGCAGCTGGTAAGATATCCATTACCTCCTGAATAATGTAATGGTAGAGTGGTCATATTTTCAAATATAAATTAAAGAAACGATAATTACATTATAACATTCACAAATGGGCGCCAAGCTCTTAGTGACGTAAAATGCCTCGATATAGTCACCGCGAGGTAGTCATGCTGATCGCTCAAAAACACACAAAACAACAAAAAGCAAAACTATATACTGAATAATAACGATTATATTTAATAAATTAAGTATATGTATGCTGGCAAGTACGGCTGAGTGGTGTTGCATATCTCACAGCATTTGTAAAAGTTAACTCTAGTCTGCTTGATCAGTATTTGGATGGGTGAACATCTGGAGAGCGGGCTTAAGTGTTCTAGCTTAGACAGCTCCACTACCTCAAGTACCTCCGCCGAATTTAAAAATGTACATACTCTCAGTGGCCCGGTGAGCCCTTCATGCCGACGCTGTGTAAACGGTACAAGAGGTTACAGATTATGTATGTATGTATGATGTACCTAAGTATAATCTTACCTAAATAATAATTCAAATGCGTACATATTTTTAGTTAAAGTTACTTAGTAATCTGAAAATTGAAAATACCATGAGAGTTTATAATATTAAAATCACGATTATTTTATACACAATGTGAAAATTCTCAAATAGCTGTTTTGTAACAGATTCAGCATTAAACATCTGCTATTAGACTAATTTTCAGTACCATTATTACAAACTTTTTACAAATAGTTGCTTAAAACAAGTCAAATTTTTAATTATTTACGTTATTTTGTTAGCGTAAACATTAACACAATTAAAGATCATAAAACATTAAGCATTAAGTAATGACTTTGAACCAAATTAGGAAGGAGATGGATAGGTATAAAATAACAATTCTTGGGTTAAGCGAAACAAAGTGGACAGGGAGCGGCGAAATGAAATTGTTGGAGGGCGGCAAGTTAATCTATTCTGGCAAAATTGGCGAAAATTTAAAACACGAACACGGAGTAGCACTAATGCTAAACAGGGAGGCTAGAAACTGTATATTAGAATGGAACCAGTATCGGAACGTATAATCACAGCTAGATTTCGGGCAAAGTTCTTCAACATATATATAATAAATGCGTACGCGCCAACTAACGTAAACGAACCAGAAATTAAAGAAGAATTCTACGAACAACTTCAAACGGTATTTGACGCAATTCAAAAGAAATACAAAAAAGACGTAAAAATACTATTGGGGGATCTCAATGCGAAAATAGGCAGCGATAATACAGATAGAGAGGATGTTATGGGAAAGGAGGGATTAGGTATTGTTAATGATAATGGAAATAGGCTCCTAGATTTTTTGTGCAGTCAATAACTTGATAGTAGGGGTAGCATGTTCAAACACAAAAATATTCATAAAATAACTTGGATCTCACCAGGGGGGAGAGACAAGAACCAAATAGACCACATAACTATTGACAGGAAATATAAAAACTCCTTACTGGACGTCCGATACAATGAGAGGAGCCGACATAGGTTCAGACCACATGCTGCTGAGAGCAAAGTTTAGAATAAAATTGAAAACAAACCTAAAAAGACCCAATGTTAAAACTAAGTACATACGTACAATGGCTGAAAGAGGGCTCAGAAACGCTAAGAAGAATTCAAACAAACACTTGAAGCTAAATTTAACCAAACAAAACAACCAGAGCTCTTGCCAGTTAATCAAATATGGCTAGAATATAAAAACATCCTAAAAGAAACCGCGCTAGAAACAATTGGAGTGAAGAAGCCACAAATGAAGGACTGGATGAGCAAAATCACATGGGACTTGATTACGGAAAGGAAGAAAATTAAACAAAAATGGCAAATAGAAACAAGAGAAGATAAGAAGGATGAGTTAGACAAGCTCTACTGGGAAAAAAAACAAAGAAGTTAAGAAAAGTGCTAGAAGAGACAGGCGCGCCCAACAAGAGGAAATAGTGAAAAAAGCAGAAGAAGCGGCAAGTAAAAACGACATGAAGACGCTGTATGATATCACACGAAAGCTTACAAGCAGGAACAAATCCAATATATCACATATCCGCGACAAGAATGGCAATTTAATTAAAACTGATACCGAGATCCTACAACGATGGATGGAACACTTTACGGAAATCTATGAGAAGCGGCCAATGGATACAAACCTCTATAAGGCCGAAGTTAGACAAAAGCTGAAGATAAACACAGACCCGATAACAAAAGAAGAAATAGGCTGCAACTATAAAACAACTAAAAAACAACAAAGCAGCTGGGATCGACGAGATACCTAATAAACTGATAAAAGCAGGGGGAGAAGCCAGCATCACAATACTACACCTGTTAATAAATAGAATTTGGACTGAAGAAATAATCCCAGATGAATGGAAGGCAGGTCTAATAATTACTCTACCCAAGAAAGGGGATCTGAGCTACTGCAGCAACTGGCGACCAATAACCCTACTCTGTGCACTGCCAGCAAACTACTAGCTAAAATAATATTAACCAGAATTAAACAAGAGCTGGAAACGATATTAAGGGGCAACCAGGCAGGATTCCGATCAAGAAAATCATGCCAAGACCACATCTGTTCGCTAAGAATAATCACCGACGAAGGCTTAGAATGGCAAAAGGAGATACACCTCGGCTTTATAGATTTTGAGAAAGCGTTCGACAGAGTAAATAGGGAAAGACTGTGGACGATCCTGGAGGAATATGGAATCCTGAACAAAATTATTAGAATAATTAAATTGATGTACGAAGGATATAGCTCAAGAGTAGAATATTGTGGCAGTAAGACCGATGCTATAAAAATAGAAAGCGGTGTAAAACAAGGTTGCACTCTGTCGCCTATCCTCTTCTTAATTGTAATAGATTGGGTAATGAAACGGACAACAGACAACAAAAAAGGCCTCACCTGGAGATTCGGCCAGGTCTTAGAAGATCTAGAGTTCGCCGATGACATCTGCTTAATACTGAGAAGATTAGTCTTATGCAAGAGAAAATCAACATCTTAAATAGTAACGCAAATTATGTAGGATTAAAAGTTAATACAAAAAAAAAACGAAAACCCTCCGCATCAACACAACAAGTACCCAAGAAATAGAACTTGAAGGAGAAAAAATACAAACGTCGACCAATTCGTGTATTTAGGAAGCGTAATTGAGGACTCAGGAGGATGCCAAAAAAGACATCAAGAGGAGAATTAGCAGAGCACAAAATGCATTCAATAAACTAAAAAAAGTGTGGTCCTCAAATGAATTAACCACGAAAACTAAAGTGCGAATCTTTAATACAAACGTGAAAAGTGTGATGTTATATGGATGTGAATCATGGGCATTAAACAAAAAACAAATGCAACAACTTCAAACCTTTACCAATAAGTGCCTAAGGAGAATCCTGAAGATATACTGGCCTAATAAAATATCAAACGCGGAGCTATGGCAAACCACGAATCAAGAACCAATCAAAAAACTAATAAAACAACAGAAGTGGAAGTGGATTGGTCACACCCTACGCAAACCAAATTCAGATATTACTAAACAAGCAATCGAGTACACGATTAAAGGCAAACGAGAAAGGAAACGACCAGCCAACACATGGAGAAGAAGTACGAACGAAGACTGCAATAGCATCAAAACAAGCTGGACTGAAGTTAAACAAACAGCCCACGACAAAAAACAGTGGAAAGAAATGATCAACTATATGAACACAGAAGATAAGTGAAAAAAGAAAAAACCGCACTACACAACTAGCACAACCATTTAGTGAATATTGAAGAGCAAAGGACGAAGATAGCCCAAGGCTAGCAACCCTGCGGCTATACACCCCCGCTACAGAAACGCTTCGGCGCCCTATGCTCCACGAGGAGTCAAGAGGACTAAGTAAGTAAGTAAGTAATGACTTTATATGACCAGTAAGCACACAACCTTAAAAACTGAAGGCTTCTTCAAATAGAAGCGCACCGGGATGGACCAATAACTGGGAACCTCATCAACCGTGAAAACTTGCAGCTAGTTCTGTGCTTGAAATAATTCCAAAAAAAATCGGGTGTGAAACACTCACACAACTTCCTTTTACAGTGATCTTATAATTAGTCAAAAATTTCATTTTTAATTTTTAACCATTTGTTAAAAATTTTCAAAAATTACAAATTCTACAAAAACGGTACAAAATCGAGTATTAGTTAAAGAGACAAATTTTCTCTAGAATTTTAAGGTGAATTCAAAAATGTAATAATATACCGGGTGTTTTATTTAAAATAGGAGTTAATAAAAAAAATAAAAAAAAAACAAAAGAAACCCACTTTAGAAGTATTCAACTGGAAAATCGCCTATCTCACATCAATACACATTAAAAATGTAAGAAAAATGTAAAGTTTAAAAAAAATCGTTAGAGCCGTTTTTGAAAAAATCGAAAAAAACTGAAAAATCACAAGAGTAAACACCTACTTCCGTTTATGCGATTTTCTTCAAAAGCTTGCTGTCTCATCTACATAGTACACAAAACTTATATATGAAGTTTCAACGCCATACCTCTTTTCGTTTTTGAGATATTCTGTTCACAGACAGACACACAGACACACACACAGACAGACAGACAATGAAAAAAAATATGTTTTTTGGGATCAGGGGACTCTAAAACGTGAATATCCGTTGAAAACTCAATTTCGAATTTTTGGGGTGAATCCAATACTTCCTTTATAGTAAAAGGAAGTAATAAGATGAAAATGTATAACAGCACCAAAGAACGTCCAAAAAAATTGATAAAGTCGATTGGATAAGTTGATAAGTCAAACTGAATAAATTCACTTAATAAAGAAATTCGATAAAGCGAACTGATTAAACTATAGAGAAATACTTGTTAAGTACATTGATACTATGCCATGAAACTGACTTACCCCTTAGGTATTATTCAGGGTTATAAGTGTAATTGTAAACATTTAAATGTCCATTTAAAATGTGACTATGCACCTCAAGGCAGCAATACCCAAACCAATTCAATTAGTATACAAACAAAAAGGTTAATTACCTCAAGCAAATTGTCTTAGAAAATTATCTCTACACTTTCTGCTTAAAAATGATTATCAACGACCACCTAGCTTTTGTTTTTCTAGAAAACGAAAGACCAATAAGGTGAAAATACTAAGAATTTTCAGGCAATTTTTGTAAAAATATTATTTTGCGATTTTTAAAAAACTACACTCATAAAAATCTTTTAAACGAAAATCGTAGATAATTGCAAAATATATGACCTTGTTCTAAATATGTGGTAAGAGATTTCCTACAGCAAATGCAACAGTTACGGAATTTTATAGGCCTAAGATGCAAGGAGGGATTTATTGAAACCATTATATAGCTCTTCCTCAAATAAAAATTATTCCCACATTCCCTACAAAGTCCAGTCCAACGGTCTCCAAGAAACAATTCAACAATGACTATTGGAAATAGGCTGCATAGATTTAAACACTATCAGATAATGTAAAAAAATAGAATGTCGTATTATGGGTAAACAGTTCGCTAAGCAAGAAATAATCCTAGCTTTTGAAACTAAATTTACTCGTTTTGAAATAATTTCTTCCTACGACCAGCTAAGAAAGCTACACCTTGTATGCAGTTAAGTAGGCACAAAATTGATAAGTTAATCCGCTATAAGAACACACAGCTTACTCGGATTGCGATATATTAAGCGGCATTCAACTTTGACAGTTACTACAAATAATTTATCGCACTTTTCAAAGCCACTAATTTAAGAGAAATACTTCAGTTGCACATTAATCTTTCCCTCTTTCATTTGATGATCTTCAGTTTTGTAGGCAGATTATGGAAACGTTGCTAGGATGTAACTAGGATAATCGCCGTCGAACGATCTCATCAGCTTGTAGGCTTGTAGGAAAAATAGTGTACATAACTAGCTGGAAAATGTTTTTCATGCATTTGTGTGATTTCTGCAAATACACATTCATGTGAAATTTGTCACTTTTCAATTACCACACTCGTTATGTAATATAGCTACTATAAATTTATTCACATCTCAGTTGCCAATTAAAAGGTTTTTTTTTTGGTAGCAATAATACATGAAGTCCACATAAATAAACAGTAATATCTATTTATTGGAAAGACAAGGCATAATTACTTAATAATAACGAAACACAACTGCTTATAAAACAGAAGAAAATGAATAGAGGAAGTATTAAGGGGATTATTTTATTCGTAGAGATTTCAACCAATCAAAAGGCTGGATTTAGTTAAGTTATCTTGTATAATTTCGATTATACAAAATCGATTATACTATAGTAACTTCACTAGGCAACGCAATACATAACTTTTGTCAACTTGCTGTTATTTTCGTGGAGATGACTTTCAGCTAGGTTAATTCAAACAAATCGAGCTGCCAATAAAATATTTATTTGTTCCTAATATTAAAATTTACTCACAAAATAATCAAATCGAATACAATGCGTACTTCGAACAGGTTATACGTCTCAAACTTCCTGCACAATAACAAATCGTGTCAGTTTGACAGAATAATCCTCCCGCTGACGCGGTCGGACTATTTAACCTGTCAAACTGACACTCTTTTATTATTGTGCAACAAGTTATCGACATATAACCCGATAATATCAAAGTACTTATAGTATTACTTCTGAATATACTAAACTTATCTAAAAGAATTGTACATATGCCTTACAATTAAATCGAAATAAATCAACCTTGATTAGCCATATTTCTAACGGGTGTTCATAAACAGTCGTCATCCCAGTTGCTTTGAAAAACAAAATGTTATGTCTTTGATTAATTCGTGCAACACAATGAAACGTCATTGAGTACTGTCATAGAGCACTTTTTCTCAATTTTAATAGACATACGTTTCTGAAGTCAAAACCTACTGGGATGACGACTGTTTATGAACACCCGTTATAACGAACCATGTAAAGCTGCTTTACATATGAACTTTTTCTATTACTTTGCTGTGTAGATTTCACCATCAAAATTTATATAGACATTTCAAATCTATTTCGTGTAAAGGGAAGAAAATGAGTGACAAATAAAGAGAGTTTCACCCATAGCTTCGAATGTTTTTTTTATAAATAAGTTACACTGTCATTTTTGAGAATAATCTATGTTGTAGGTGACCCATTTCCTTCTAGTTTGACAGGAATAGTTGTTATCATAACAAATCTCCGTTGGCTATTCTTTCAAGAAAAATACACAACTTGTGACTACTTGGATACAATTGCCAGCCGAAACTAGCTCGTTTGGAGAAGGCATGTACAGTTCTTTAAATATACTCAAAAAGGGCGCCAACAAGTTTTTATCAAATAATGACAAGTATATCCAGGAATTCAAAACCGGAATTCGTAAACACAACTAGCACAAAATAATCTGAAAGAGAAACTCAACTCAAGTACAGGTAGCAATAACACAAATAAAGCCAGAATGCAAATATCACAGTATATAATTAGTATCAATGCATGTATATTGCTATAGCTCACCAGTTGAACTATGCCTTAATTAATGCAATGTCTTAAATGTTAAACAATAATTGCTTTTAAATGGAGAGCTTCTTTATTAATTGAAGTTTTAAAATTGTATTTTCAAAAATCTTTGACTATCAATGACACATAACGTCAAACTTGACTTTTAAAATTCATCAAACCAGGTAATTGACAATTGTATCTTACATTAACATATTTATTATTCAATTCACCTACGTAAGTTCTATATCAACTTTATATTATCACTTTCTTTTATTGACAGTTATTCAAAATGCTTTCTCAACTTATCTACACAAACCTCTATAAACTGCTTTAGCTTTCACTGCACACCAACAAATACCGGATCCTGACGTCGATAGACTGCAACACCTACTGTCCACTTCACAAACAGCAACACCTATGATGGTCTGCGAATCCTTTCAACTGCATCCGTCCTGTCAAACCAACACCTCGCTGCTCCCAAAATCCAGTCCTGGTTGCTCCTGAATGTCACTGTCACACGAACTAACTCCTGGTAAGTTGCTATATTATGATGTTCCAAATCTAACTTTGTTCCCTTTTTTGCAGATAGTCCGATGTCTCTTGTAATACTTACAGAATATCCAAATCAAATAATAGCTTGTAAAAACCTCTACTAATATCTTGTACGTATGAATAAATCCAAATCTCTTCAACTAATATAACATTCTGTATTCTATATCTCCAATTAACTGTATCTGAATAATCTCTTCATCCACTTGACGTCTCAATAAATTCCATTTTATATTTCGCCTGTTCGACCTCGTAGATTTTTTTTAAAGCCCCTTTTTAATTTGTCATTACCAAAACCAACACAAATTAAGGCATAATTTCTATTTTTATTTCACAAAATTGGTTATTTCAAAATTACATGTACGCTTTCATGAGTTGTTTTTCAGTAACTCACTAAACAAACTTCTATCCCTATTAGATACAATTCTTAGTGCACACTTCCTATATTTTACAATAATACTATTACAGGATATTCATTCTGATTATTATTAACAAATACATTTGTCTAATGTTACCTTGGTTTGTTCTTTATTAACATTTAATACAACCATTAAGTTTATTTATTTCAATTAATATCGCACTACCAAATGGCTCCTTTCATTGTATCAATTACTTTCATTATTCATTCGAAATTTTACACCCATCAAGATCTAATTATTGTAACCTTCCAAATTTATTAGTTTTAAATATTTCTTTCTTATGATTTATTATACTACGTCATGTATCATAACAATATATAAAACACAGGTTGAAAAAATACAAGGCATTTCACAAAACGCAAAAGATCTAACACATAATTGTTAACACATACAAAAGTTACAATACTGCGATACAAGAATTATCACACACATTAAAATTAGGTACAGGCAATGTACAAGTGTGCTTCCAGGTACCAAATTGGCGGAGCGAGCTGTATAACCCAAAGTCGATCCAGATTTCAGAATGCCTGAGCGGAAACAAACAACTTTGCTAAAACTGCCCTAAATGGCTCCTAGGTGACTGTTATAAGGGGAAAAGAGTCCACAATAGTCCACAAGTGAAATTACATACAGCTTGAAGAAAGCTTCCTACTCACCCCATGATGTTCTGGGCACGTGCAAAGAAGAAAACCAGTAGCATAGAATATGGCTCAGGAAAGCAAAACTGTGCACAAAATCAAACTGCATGCCTTCAATAATTCACAGAACACTATTACTGAACGCTTCGTGCTGCTAACGAGGCAGCCAGGAAAAGAACGTCAAGCTAACAATTGTGGCCTTATAAAACTCTGCACTGCAGCCAAAAGTAGGCGTGGCACACGTGCGCGAAATATGAACTGAGTACCAAAGACATCAGAATTGAAAAGATGCGTAACAATGTGAAATAAGTACTACAGGCTTTGAAATCAAATGGAGGCGCAATTGAATAATAACATAGTATGTTGCAGCCCTAGGCGGTATAGTGATTATTTTCCAGACTGAAAAAAGAAATGGACAGGCGAACTTTAGCGAACTTCTACAGAAATCTATCTGATGTTAATTTTATATTAAAAATTTAATTATTAACACATTGCTAACATTAAGTTTGAAGCAAATATTTTTATAAAAGCGGAATAGTTATTATTTAAAGCAAAAAAGTTAATTATAAACGTGATTTTTTTTTAAATTTGGTTTGCCAGATTATTGCAGCGCCCCCTACTGGAAAACATCGACATTTTTTTTCTTGGCTAGCCATTGGGGGTTGTTTTGCAGAGCTAGCCTTACAAAAACATACTTTCTCGTCTCTGTGGAGATGTTAAAATTCGATTTTCTAATAATATAGGATGAAAATATATTTTAGTAGACAAGTTCATTAATTAGGTAGCCTACTTAGATTTGAATTTGCTTTCTAATGTACATCTGCTAACTAAACCACAAATTAACCAAGCTACATGCTTCTTCTTTTTGTTAGTATTACACGGATGGGGCCATAATTACAACATGTGAACAAATGTGATGTTTTTAATTTAAATATGACAGTTATTATAATAGTAGGTGTCAAATTGTTTAAATTATTAAATTTTAAATTACACATGTTTAATAAAGAACAAATAGTTTTTATAATCGGAATAATTGATGTAGCAGATGTAACATTGTTTAAATGTTGGTTTTTATATTAAATTCATATAAAATTTTGACATGACAGTCAATGATAGTTTTACAATGGTGGTTACGTATGTTTATTTCACTCTAGAACATCAACATAATGTGAACTAAGAATCGACATAATTATGTTTCAATTTTCAAAGCCAAGCTTGATTTCGTTTTCGTTTGCTCACATGTTATACCGGGTCTCTTAAAAAGAATTACATCTAGTAGGTTTTGAATTTTTTTTGCATGTAAATTTTTAGGTGCCCTAGATTGTTATTGGTAGTGCATTATGGGAAATTCAAAGCATACCAGATGTAATTAATTTTAAGACACCCAGTATAACAGCAATGAGATAAGATGAACAACAAAATAGAATGCTTGAGTAAGAAAGAGATGACCATACAAAAAAATTATTGTAGTAGGCATGTGTAATTGACGTATGTCATAATTAAAATGAGCGTCAAGCCTACTCAAATATTTGCTTTTATATTTATCTTTTTCTTACTCAAGCAATACCTGATATTTTCTTGTTCATGTTATCTCATTGCTGTTATATAGTATGATCAAAAATTATTTTCATCTAGTATGGCTATGGATTTCATCCTAATTTATGAATGCAACTATACCTCGCCTAAACACCAAATGTCAGGTTTGAAATTTAAGTATAAGTATAGTTGCATTCATAAATTAGGAAGTATTCCATAGCCATACTAGACGAAAATAATTTTTGATTATACTTTATGTAATTTTTATGTATGTACGTGTTGTCATTAACCTCTTATTACCTTAGCGGTGTAGAGGCTGGTACTTTATACGCTAGCATCTGGCAGTACAATGCTCAACTTGCCCTGAATTCCGAGTTACAAAGTTGGAGCGCGCCTTTCGTGCATGCGTAGCAACCATTGTGTGCGTCTTGGTAATGCGTGAACCTTATTATTCTATCTCTTAGGTCTGTGGTTCTGAGGAGAGCACAGTTAATTTGATGCCCAACTGTGAATGGTCTCACCAAGCCCGATTCCAATCGCCAAAGCTGGAGAAAAATTCCGGCCCCTGTGGAATCCAAACTGAGGACTTGCTTAATGCAGGCCAAGCGCTTTCCCAACTATGCTACCTGGCTTCTTTCATATAATTTTTATATGAATTCTTAAATGTTTTCCTAGGCATTAGTGATTTACACTTACTACATCATTATGCAGTAGCGATTATTTCACAGGAGCTACAGAATTGGCAATTATTTATCTTTAAATTATTATATTCATATTTTGGGATGTGCATGCAAAAATATTTTTTTTATTGACAAACCAAAATTGAAGTAAAGTTTAAAACTCTTATCCGTTCACAGCCTATACAATATGCAACCCAATTCACGTATGTGTTCTCTGAGCTTGGTTCGGTGTGATTTCTTACCAAGCAAAGTTTAATAGCCAATCTGAAAAAAAAATCATTTGCACAGTTACCATGTCATATTGAGCTATAGTCTGTGTAGTACAAATTCACTATTCAGTTGTAGGTTGTTCGTGTAGAAATTTGCAACTTTGCAATTGAGAAGTTCTCAAGCGGAGCTTTTTGTAATTAATTTACATCGATTTTTTAGTTTTTTGGGTGGAGGGTGTACCAAGTTTGTGTGCACTTAAGCCTCATGGCGTAGCCATTGTACTATCTCCAAGTCGTGTGTATGTATGTTTTGCGTGCAATCTTTTTACTCCTGTTACCTCATACAGCAGTCTTCAGAGGAGAGCTATGTGAACTGTATCTCAATGTCGAATGGTCACCCAGCTCAGTAACGATCCAGTGGACTGCGCAAAAAGGACTTGCTTATTCTAAGGCCTGGCACTATTCCCCCAGAGTCCTTGAGGTGTTGTTATTTAAATTAATTATTTGATCACCAATATTTCTATTCTTTTGTTAAATTTTATAGACAAAGATCATTATGCCAAATACATCATGTCTCAAATTATTCTCAATTATGTGCTTCTTGCAAAACCGAGTCAAATTCGTTTCCAATCATAAATGAAAATAATTTCTTGAGTTTCAGTTTGCTGTAACAGCAACTGTGCTTGCAATATGATAGTAGTATTTAAACATAAACAAACTAGAAAATATTTTTATGCAATTATAATAGTGTTCCTATAAATCTAGTACAGAAACTGAAAGCTGCTAAAGCTCATCCTAACCTTTAAATTTGTTTAATATTGCAATGACCCTTGCCTGTTTACTTTATTTTGGTACAAAATAAATATAATTTAAATTAGGGCAAATCAGCACACAATTCTCATATTAATTTATACTGTGCTTACTTTGCCTGTCACTAATTTAAGGCCAGTGAAAATGAAATGTCTTAGTTGATGCTCCAAATAAATGGTTAAATGCCCCTTTTTATATTTTATTGAATTGCAATATTTTATACTAGCTCACGGCAGAACACAAAAACTCTTTTCTCAGGTGGTATCAGCATTTGACTATATTCAAAATGTATCCTTAATTTTAGGCTATTTGTCTCAAAGTAGCTCATATGCTCGCTTTTAGTAGATAATTGTAACCTCAATCTGACCGATAAAACACATAAAGCTGTTTGCGCAATATAGTAATTATTTGAACGTTTTAATAGTGAAAATAGACGAGGAAGCGTCAGGTAAATTGATTCAATATTCTGCTTGGCAACCAAAACCTCCACTTAACTGTTTAGATGACATAGAACCCACGTCAACAGTCACTTGTTTCTAATGCTTGAAAAACTTCCGCTAAATCACAGAATTTACTGACGCCGTCCAACTTGCGAAACCCATGGAGTATTTGGACTCTTGGAAAAGCGCTAGGCCTCTTCAGCAAGGTTTATTCTTGTATTTAAATAGCTTTCCCGAATGCCAACACTCGAATTACAGTTAGTTCCTACCTCGTAAAATCTTGTCGAGCTGGAACCGATGCTGGTTGCAGATGACGCCGTTGATTTTTCTCTGCTGAAGACACTCCCCTGGCTGCAAATCTCTCTCTGGATAATCCTGCACACTCTGCTGATGTCCTGATTTGCTAACCTCTGGGTTCCGATGCTTAAATTGGTCGTAGACAAACTTCGGAAAACGGCTGCCGTTCCCACTCGAATACAATTTTAGGAAAATGTAAATTTATCGTCGTAGATATGGCTACAAAGACTCCCACAGGTGGCTGGACACTTTGACAATAAAACTGGGTACTTTTTATACTGGTAAAACATTTGTATTATCGTAAAAAGATTAATTAAAATGGAGCACAAATTTGCCCAAGCTTCAAATAATTTAATTCTATTGTTCTCTTATTAACAACAAAAAAACATCACATTGCTATGTTACCGTGATCTTCTGCTATTAATTAGAAATTAGTTTTGATAACAAATAACTATGAAGAGAGTAATGTTTCAATACATAAATCTTAAATTCACATTTTCTTAAATCTAAATATTGTCTTTTGCTTATAACTAGTATTGTTCCTTCGCGTTACACATACAAACGTGTTTTAAAATCACTGTTCTGCTTTTTGCACTTTTGTTTTTATTACACTGGTATTTGAGTTCACCATTTTTACACGTCACTTGTTTTTCTTCTCTTCCGCTGCCTAATTTTGGATTGCTCTTTGCAATTTTCTATTCCCTTACCTTGCTTTCATCTACCTTTCAGATTGCTCGCCTTTTCACTGGCCTTTGCTTTCATTAATAGCTGCGCTCATTTAGTATGCACATAACAAACCGTTTGTGTCAATTAATTTCGTTTGGTCTGGCTTTAAATATGCCCAAATCTATCATTTTGATTGTATTATCTTACTGCAACTTCAAATTCCAACCCTCTGAAATATGCTTTGCTTGTGCGTGCCTTAATCAGACTAATTACTTGGTACTAATAAAACTTATGTCTTACATGTCTTTATTTCTCAATTAGGCAAATATAAAATAACAACTGTGACAATCACTTTGTCTTCACTTCTAGAGTAGTCTCTCCCGTCTATAACCAGAGTGGGTTTATAGAATATCTTACGTTTAAAATACACGCTAACTTGATAAAAAGCAGAAAAATAAGGTATTTGTTTTTCTATTAATCCATTTCAAGTTATTAATATAGTAAAGTTCAGGGCACTTCATTCCACACGTAGGAATACGGCCTGAGACAAGGCAAAGCAGGAGCGCCGAAATATCTCTTTCCGAAACCCAGTCGCGCCTTCGACGACTGCCTTACTTACCCTACTTCCACAACTGTGGTTTCGGTACCCAATTTTTAAAGCAACTGGGTGGGCCGCCTGCCAGTTGCCATATATTCATACAAAACCTTCCAACTTTGCATGTCTGTATAATTTAAAATTAATCAACTAGAGAAAAAACACATTATTTTAGTATGTGGTGAATGTCGTAGAAATGAAAATACACAGTTATGCACGGCATGGAAGTCCATCTCAAACACTAATCTTTAATTAAAAACAATAGTATTTGCTGCTTAGCTTTACCAAAAAATTATTACAATTCCTAAGCCGAAAGGATCCATAAAACGGTATACTGATATTAAGTAACACTGTAAGTCAACTCAAGTTAGCTTATGTAACAAAATAATACACATGTGATGTTTTATTTACGTATGAATTCATTTTATACATATTTTATTATATAAATTAATGGCACAAATATTATAATCTGAAAGAATATTCTTCCAAAGAAGTAACATACTAAGTAATATATACATGGATATAATAATCACAGCCATTCAAATAATAAATCACTGACCCTCTGAATCAAATCTAGATATTATTTAGTAGCTAAATCACTCTGCAATCAATTAAAATACAATAAATACCATCGCTAAAAACAATAATTCTCAATGCAAATAAACATCTAATATGCATCTAAATTAATTGAACGAATTACATTATCTAAGAAGTTTTATGGAAAAGCGCCACGTACACTCGAACCGAAGCCAACAGCTACTTGATATGTCTTATAGAAGACTCTCACAAAAAACGTGAGGTCTTGTATAACTTCGTTATATTCTGCTTACATAATATGTTAAAAAAATAATAAATAATGCCGTCGTCCGACGGTCAATTAAGAGCGTAGTGGACGTACATTCAAGTGCACGTGACGAAATCTGATCACATATCTTCAATTGAAACATAGTCATTAAACATTAAGGTATAGAATATTTAGCACTACAACTTATAAAATCGAAATTTGATGAGAAAGAAGTTTCTTATACACTTCAAAAAACTGATATTGGACACATTCAAAACTATGGTGACGTTAGTTATATCACATTATTCAACTAAACTGATCGTGGTCCAGAGTTCAATGAACTTTGCACATTTATATCCATAATAATGGAATTTCAATGTTGTACCAACATTAAAAACTGAGTAAATCATTTGCTTTTTTATTTTTGAGACCTAAATCTGAAAGTAAAAAAATATTCCATGCTATGAACAATTCTGTTCCGTTAGTGAATATGCATGCAGAAATACAAATGTACCAAAAAAACTGCCTAAACAACAGTGTGACAATCTTAAATTTCCCTTTTACATACTCACATTATGTAGAACACTAAGGAATCCTAAATTACACAATACTCTCTTTTTCTGTTTGTAAGTTATTGTACTCTGGCAAGACTCCTTTCCGCAAAGAGCTGTCGCTCGCTCTTATTCTATTTCCATTAAAAAGCCCTACTATCCAGCTACGTATCGACGGCCTGGGTGTTAAATTTTTTTTATTTATCACCGAAGACCTATGATCTTCACATCCAGGTACAGTTTCCAATGACTTCCACTTTTTTGCCACTTGCTCCTCTAAGTCATCGTTGGTGCCATTGCCGATCTTCCTTCGATGCACAATCGTGGGGTTGGCGTTGTGCTGCAGGAGGGGCACTTCGGCGTCTTCCTTCAAGCAGGTGCTGTCTTCATGGTCCACATTCACAACATTACCATTAGGGAAGTTATTATTTACAAATTTGTTATCGGGAATAGCGTAAATTTTAATGTTGCCACATTTATCACAATTTTCCAGCGACTTGGTGCTGCGCTTTAGCATTTGCAAAACCTGATTGGACATTCCCTTCTCTCGATACCTAATTACTAGCGGCAAGGAATCTAACGACTTTGACTCCCTAATCTTATTTAGCATTGTCTGGCTTCTATGATCGTCCGAGCTAGAAGCTATACTGGACAGGACACGGCGCGGCCGCACTATTCTCTTACTATTTTGCTCCTTCTGATCTACAGGTGGGGCTCCAATAGCGGTATTAACAGTCATGCATGAACTTACATCCGGGACTTGCAGGGCGTGTTTGTTTAGCTTGTAGGCATGACGAGACGGTAAAGGACTTGAATTGTGCACTGTAGAACTACTTTCCACCTCCATGCTAGTGCCTGAAAGATTTGATTTAGAAACTATCACTATTATATTATAGAGAAAATAATAAAGAGGCTCAGCCATTTTATAGATTTAATTTCAATAATATATAAAGTACGTTTTTTTCTTATAAAAATTTTGAAGGTCAAAGAATTTAGGGTTTATGTTGGCATTACTTGGATTCCTTTAAAAAATATGTTGGTAGAATTTGCTTTAGTAACTTTTTAGAACTAAAAATTGGTGGGAAATTTAAAATCTGGCATGTTAGGCTGCAGATCCAACAATTCCTCTGCAAACTTCAGAATTGCTTTTTTTACATTTAATTAGTCCGTTTTTTAAGCGTATTCATTTTCAAAAAAGAAAAACTGACAATTTAATTTTAAATGTCACAATGACACAAGTTGTTTACAGAAAAACCTGACGAAAAACAAAATTTCTAATAATTTAAAAACAAAGCAGTTTTGCCAATTTAATCTTGACCTTGAAAATTTTTATAGAAAAAAAACGTACTTTACTATAGTATACAGCTCACTAAACGGCCATTACCCCATAAAGTTAAACCTCTACTATTTTTACTTATGATTACAACAGTGACAGACATACCCCTAGGTACACTTGAATGCCTCCTGCTGCTTATACCACCAAATATGCCTATGTTTCCACAAATGGATGCCTGCCGAGATTCGTTGTTCAATTTGGGGCTCCTTCTAGGCCGGCAAAAAAGCGGGGGCAATTCGCCAAGTCTACCTCCCTCCTTTGGATGGCTTTGTCTGTTGCGCTGATTAGCCAGTAGGTTTTCACGTCTCCCTTGCCTTTCATATGCACGATGCCGCGCTCTTCGATCACATACCCTCCTACTTTGTCTAGGGCTTGCTTGCACTGGGGGCTGATGTGGACTTTGAGGGGCTCCCCGTTGCTTTCCATCCGTGAAGCTGTGTTCACGGTGTCTCCGAACAGGCAGTACCGAGGCATCGTTAGACCCACCACTCCAGCCACCACGGGGCCTAGAATGAAATATATTTTTTACATTTACTTAATACCAAACGGTACTTTTTTCCCTTTATTATTACTCGGTATGTGACTAATTTTAATACAAATTTTGCTGGTACAATGGTAGAACACAGTAAATGCGATTTATGTCAATGAACGTTGCTGAACTATAATAGCATGTATCTTAAAGAAAAAAAACATACCGGGTGTCCACTTTCAAACTGGAACATAATGATTTAACATTGTTTTAACATTTTTATGAATTCCTGCTCGTCAAGTTAACCTACAGAAAATGTTTTTCATATCAATGGATAGAGAAAATTATTGCGCATCTAATGGTATCAAAAATTCATTATTTTTGCAAATTTTTATTGAATAATATTAATCAAAAGTTTTCATGTTTTAAATATGAGTTGCCTTGACTTGAAAACAGTTGACAGCTTATACTTAAATTAATTTGTTATTTGATGACATTCAGAGTTAGTTCAGTAGTTTTTACTTTATAAAATGGACGAGAGAGTTTTTATCGTAAAAACATTTTACAGTGGGGTTAGTTTCCTGTAAAATTTGATAACAGTCCAATACCGGCTGCATCTACAATACAGAGATATGTATATGTCAATAGTTTTCAAGTCAAGGCAACTCTTATTTGAAACACATGAAAAATTTGATTAATATTATTAAATGAAAATTTACAAAAATAATTACATTTTTGATAGCATTAGATGCGCAATAATTTTCTCTTTCCATTGATATGAAAACATTTTCTGTACGTTGAATTGACGAGCAGAAATTCATGACACTGTTAAATACAATGCTAAATCTTTATGTTCCAGTTTGAAAGTGGACACCCGGTATAACACGATGAAATTACAATTTCACTAAATATAGTTTATACGAGAATGATTGACAAGAAGCGAGACTCGAAATGAAAGACACGGGTTAGAGCATTAATTTTTTAAAAAATTTTCAACATATTCTCCACGTTACATCAATACATTTAAACCCGCGACGCTGAAGTGCCATTATGCCTGTTTTGTAGTGATCTTCTTCAAGGCTGTCAAAATATTGCTCCGTTGCAGCAATTACTTCTTCGTCGGTCTTAAACTTCTTTCCGGCAAAAACAAGTTTGAGTTTCGGGAATAGGTGAAAGTCACTCGGAGCAAGATCTGGTGAGTTAGGTGGATGGGGGATAACCTGGAAGAAGCGAAGTTGATCCAATTTCTCACGAACAATGCGACTGGAATGGGAAGGGGCATCATGACAAAAGAGCACCTTTTTTCGAACCATTTTATTAAGTACCCAAATTCGCAGTTCATTTGGACGAGTATTAAAATGCCCGCGACTCGCATATTTCTTTGGTAAGCAATTCTTTGAAATACTGCATGAGCAGTTTGACGATGCGAGGCCCAGTGGGTTTTTCTTCAAAACTATATTGCAGGTAATACCGTTTCAGCTTCTCGAATTACGCCCCAAGCTCTCTGGAAACACTTAAATTAGCTGCCGAATATTCTGGAACTTTCCTTGTTCTTTTTTCTTCTTGCAGCGGGCGTAGTGACGTAGTCCATCAAATCGTTTCTTCATTGCTTCCGTGGCGACAGATTGGCGCTTTGAAAAGCTTGTGGGCTTCCCCGAATTTGTTAGCCAGATTTCATTTAGTGGTGCAATAATGCGACAGAAAATTCAGCTTGCTTATAATGGTGGAAGTGAGATGCATTTCTGACGCGGGGGTGATCATTGAGCTGCCTGCGAATTTCTGAATTAATTATCGTTGAGCTGTGAACTACAACAGACATGAA
>OW679196.1:53781667-53957538 GCA_940337035.1 Agriotes lineatus
ATGAATGAATTTTCACCACCGGTCGCGAAGTCCGCGACCGGTGGGGTTGTTAAAATCATCATAGTTTCGCTTTCGATTTAAATAAGTAAGTGCTTTCGATAAATTTTTGGTGTTAACGGGAGTTCCTTGTTTCTGCTCACTGGATATCGTGAGAGAAACAGTTTTGCACCCGTTGCACATTCCGTCAAGACGCCTGTAAGCCTAAGTGAACAGTTCTCGTGTTAAGTGGGAAAAGTTGCGCATCTGCAAATTCAATTTTACATCGAGCCCAACCTGAAGTAATTTCGCTCGTTGCTGGTCGCCGCTTTCGTCTTCAGTGGCAAACACCTTTGGTCACTGCAAGGTTCTGGCCGATTCTCTGTACAACCCCTGTCTACATCATGGAGGTCTGCACTGCCACCCCTAGCTGCCTCTGGTCGCTGCCAAGCTGCTGCAGGATTCTGCCGCTGTAACATCTGCACCCCTGCCTGTAGACCCACGAAGAAACATGTTTTCGCTAAAGGTATTCTTACTTGCTGTATTGTGTGTACCGTGCGTCGCCTTTTTCTTTGGAACTTTGCGCGGCCTAATGCCTAGAGGAAACCTTGTTGTATCATTTGTAAATTGTTGGGAAAACATCCCTGACATTTAATTCTGTTATAACCTAGCTGTTAAGATAACCTTTTTGGCTGGGATTCCTATATTTTCAGTTAGGGTGTTTTGAATAACCATTTGTTTTGTAATAAACCCGGACTTATTTCATTGTCTTGCTAATAAATGTAAATTTGTCAAATTAATTCGAGTTTCTTTAATGTGTTATGAAACCACTGGTCTTCAACCAGTGACGAAGTGTGTTCAAGGAAATTTCATTGTAAAGCCAAAGCATGTTCCTTTGTTGATCAAGCCCCTAGAGTATTGGTTTGAATTAGAACTTTAAACTTTCAGAAGAGTGGCCATCGCAGGTGAGTCATTTGATTTTAAGGCCACCCTGTCTGTACCCGCAGACCTGGGGAAGCCTGGTAAACGTTGCTGAGGCGAGTTGCAGCAGGCCTAGTGAATTTTGGCATAGCTTCGATGACCTTTCTCGCTTTTGTCACGAAAGCAATTATTCCCCAAAGCAAAGAGCACCTTGAGCAATATTTTTGAGTAAGAGTATAGGGTAAGTCTTCGTCGGTTTCATTAAGCCATCGAACCACGCCTTCCCCGATCGAGCTAGACCGAGGGTAACAGAAACACCTCCACCTGTTTCGACACATTTTAGATCTGTGTAATTATAGAAACCGGCAAATCCTTCACTTTTTCTCCGAATTCGCACCTTAGGGTGTTTAATGTCGATTGAATTAAATTAGTAGGTAAAAAAATTGCTTCTTCTGGTTGATTCAAAAGTGCAGCATAATATGCTCCGTTGATGGTTTGGCCCTTTGAGAGATAGTCGATGAGAAATATCACTTTCGAATCCCAACAAATTGTAGCCATTACCTTCCCGGCCGATAAAAACTACTTCGCCTTCTTTGGCAGAGGACTGCCATGATATTTTCACTGTTGAGATTGGCGTTTTGATTGGGAATGTAGTGATGAACCCAAGTTTCATCGACCGTAACAAAGCGTTGCAGAAAATCAACCTGATCCTTGTTAAACTCGCAGAAAATCAACCTGATCCTTGTTAAACAGCTTCAAATTGTCACTCGATAATCGCACTCTTTCTCGTTTTTGATCAGCAATCGGCAAGCGCGACACCCATCTTGGTGACAGCTTGAACATGCCCAATTCTACGTGCAAAATGTGATGTATGCGCGCAGTTGATACACCTACGATCCTAGCTATCTCGTCAATGTTTATTCTTCGATCCTTCGAAACAATATCATGCACCTGATCGATGGTTTCCGGGGTTGTTACCGTTTTTGATGGTCCTGGTCGTTCACGATCATCAATGCTCAAATCACCACGTTTAAATCATGCAACCCAGCAACAAATCGTTGCTTTCGACGGGGGATTGTCACCCAATTTTTGCTGCATATCGGCCAAAATTTCAGTCGTGTTTAGCTTCTTAAAAAACAAATATTGAATCGCACCACGCATATAGTTTTTATTAATTTTAGGATTTTCCATTTAAGCGTCGTTTTTAAATCGTTGTAATTTCTTAACTGAAAGCCACAGATCAACTAAACTTCACCTGTCAGTATAAAAAAGATGGGGGAACTCGAAAATTATATTAATTTTAACCACTACAGGGCACTAGTAGTAGAGTCTCACATCCCGTCTAATCATTCTCGTATATATTTGCTATTATTTTCTTTTACAGATTATTAAAACTGAGTTCTCGACACTTGCATTATCATAGTGTCAAATGCTACATCTGCAGAAACTATGCAGGTAAGTACTGACTAATATTTTATATGCTTTATTGTTGTTGTTTAGCATATTGTCAAGAAGACTGTACTAAGGAGATGTAACTTGCTAAGACGGCTGTATATAAAAGCGGCCCTAATGCCGGGGATAGCCGTCGCGGCGCTGTCGACAGTGTGTACTATCTTTGGTCATTTTCGTTCATTTTCGCTGCCGTTCGAGAGTTGGAAGCGAGCTAAATTAACCTGTAAACACGGTTAGAAGTCAGTTTACGGTTGTTAATCAAATGGAGTGTATTTCAAGTGTGTTATTAATTGTTAAAACATGGTCCGAATTTCCAGTTACACTCAGCAAATATTTGACATTAACAGTTCACGAGTTTTGTGAATGGATAGTAATAGTACACGACGACCGCCATATTTGTCAACTTTTAGCGGTTCGCTTCGAAACGCGAGTTATTTCTCCTTAGTACAGTCTTCTTGCATATTGTATAGTCCCAAATTCACAACACTGCTCACATTTTAAATGGTTTGCTTGTTCTAAAATGTATTGATTGCGGTTTAATATACACTATAAATCCTAAAGAAAAGAGAAAAATAATGTATTATGCACAAATACTGTTGTTTTAAATAGTAGGACGAAAGTACAACCAACAAAGATGAATACTATGAATTTTTACCGAAGGGAGTGTAGCACAGCTGTGATAAACGGCCTGAAAACATCTTTCATGCAGAGGAGGCCATAAACCAAGGAATGTAAAATGTAATTGTATAGTGCATTACTAAATGAGCTAATAAAAGTAAAGTTTGCGATGTGACAGTTCTAGAGAAAGGGTCAATTGTACGCGTGCAGTAAGAAACATCTGTAATGTCAAGTTTGATTTGTGTCGTCGAGTAAAGAACGCAAACTAACTTTTCTAAAGTCACGATGCAATTTCTAGCACAGCAGGACCCATGTCGTCAATGCAGGGACGTCGGCCAACAAAAGATAAGGGTTGTGTAAGTAGCTTTTGCAAAAGGGAAAAGGGGCAATAAACAGACAAGCATTTACCCCGAGTATCAGGCAAAAGAGAAAATCAACCCATTGCTAGGACAGTAAACATTAGGACTATAAAACTGGAACCAAATTCCTTTGCAGGGCAAAAGGAACAATCCTCTTGTTTGGCAGAAGTTATTTCAACCACTTGTCCGACAATAAAGCTGGACAATCCTATTATATTCAAAAGAATAGGGAATATCCCCCTATGGCACGACCAACATATATAAGCGAAAATAGTTTGGTTTTCGACTCACTTTGAGCAAATCTAGGACTGAGGTCAGATTCCAAGGCTGTTATAAATAATTCCGTCTCGAAAACCAGGCTACTCACTCTGAGTGTTCTGGGCTTTTTGGTCAGTTTCCTTAAAGCCTAATGTATTAACTAGTTTCTGGTAATCGTTTACACGACACTCACTGTTTGTATTTGTATTTAAATCAATATTGACGTATTTGTATATGTTTGGATTTTTTATATGTTCTAAAGTAAATAAAAGGAATGTTATTGTTTTCCACAACCGGTTGTATCTTACTGAACTTAATTCCACAGTGGTGAACAACGTTAAATAAACATCATAACAGTTCCTAAAGTACAAACCACTTTAGAAGCTTATACTAATTGGAGACTTCAATAGAGTTGTAGGAAATAATGCAAGCAGGCGTAGTAATATTTTTGAAAAACTTGAAAAATATCATAAGAATAACAATGGAATAAGGTTGAAAAAAATTTGCATAATAAATAATCTAGTTATAATGAATGCTACACAAATCTATACATAGATACGAACAATATATAGTGTGCCGAAGTAATGGTTGTGAAAAACAATTTCATATATCATGCATGAAGATTTCCGTCGACGAATTTACTCAGTTGCGTGAATCTGGGGCCATAAAATCCTGGATATGTGGTGAGTGTACCAATATAAACAATGAAATATTGATAAAATCACCGGCCGCTCCACCTAACGTTGGAGAGAGCAACGTTGGTCTACAGTGCACAGATGCAAACATGGATGTTGTAAATTCACAAACACTTGCAAAACAACTGGACACTATTAACAACAAACTCTTAACTTTAAATTCTATCAGTTCAAAAATTACTGATTTGGAGGACAGCATTAAGTACGTTTCCGATCAATTTGATAGCTTCAGTATAAAAATTGATGAAATCAACACACAAATTAAAGCCTTACAAAAGGAGAACAACGTGCTAAAGTCTGAAAACAAAGTTCTGAAAACCACTTGCTCTGATTTGGAATCACATGCGCCATCTAGAGCAGAGAAGCAGAAACCAAAATCTTGAAGTTGTTGGAATACCAGAGACCAAAAATGAAAATATTGTAGAAATCTGTAAAGTTCTTTCACAACAAATTAATGTTAATTTCCAAACTACAGATATTGCTGCAGCTCATCGAGTGCCTACAAGAGCAAAGCATGGGGTAAAACCTATTATAATAGCGTTTTCACATCGAGCCACTAGAGATCAATGGCTTTCCAAAACTAGGCAAAGAGTAAAAGAACGAGGACATCTACAAGTAAATGATGTTAGTGAGCAACTGGTTACAATGCGAGGTGGAAAAGATAATGATGGTAATGTAAGGATGGTGTACATACACGAACATCTTTCTCCAGCGAACAAGGCACTCTTCAGTCTGGCCAAGGAAAAAGCTAAGACGTGTAATTATAAGTTTGTATGGGTACGTGAAGAGAAGGTTAAAATGCGGAAGAAAGAAGATTCGCCTGTGTTGACTATTAATAGCGAAAATGACTTGGCTCTTGTTAAATAAATTTAATTAGTTGCAATATTTCTTCTTTATATAAATCACTCTATTAATGGTGGTAATTAGAAATTTAGATGATATTTTGAATGTTGATACTATTGAACCTCTTAATATAAATGATCCCTATGAATCAAAAAATATTTTTTCTTTCTATAGTGGCGGCGATCAAAATTTACTATGCTTATCTATTAATATTAGAAGTCTGAGGAAAATTTTTTCGGAATTTCTTATTTATTTTAACTTTTTGGAAACTAAACCAGATGTTCTAATATTATCGAAAATTTGGATATACGAGCCAGAATGTCATCTTTACCAAATTCAAAATTATAATGCTTTTTTCAATTGCAGGGTAGCTGATAGATCAGGAGGTATAGCAATTTACGTAAAAGATACAATAGAAGCTGAAAAGTTAACCGTACCCGCACATCAAGCGGCTGAGAGTTGTCTTGTGAAGTGTTCTTGTGGTTCTGATACACTCAATGTTGTTGGAATCTACAGATCACATGACTTTTCGGTACCTACGTTTTTAGAATACTTACATACTATACTAAATTTAATACATACTGAAGACACTTTATTGGGCGGGGATTTGAATATTGATTTACTCGACGATAATGCAGACACACAAAATTATTTAAGTTTACTTTCAGAATTTGGTTTTAAATCATTGATAAATTCTGTCACTAGACCCAACTTTAATATGAATTTGGGTACCTGCGTAGATCATCTGTTTTTTAAATCAAAAACTAAAGAAGTTCTTGGATCTGCTATAATTAAAGCTGACATAACTGACCATTATCTGGTTTCCACTTTACTTCGACTTGATTGTAAAAAGAACGCCACTTTCATTAATGCCAGGGCTATTGATCGTCAAAAATTGAACGATCTACTTTCATGTGATATTTTTCAATCAGTTTACGAAAAATCTAATGTAGAACTAGCTTTTGATGACTTCTTATCGACTTTACAAAGAATTCTGAAATCTTGTACATATGAAACACAAATATCTAAGTACAAAAAGCTTAAACCTTGGATAACCACAGGCCTCATTAAATCCATAAAAACAAGAAATAAAATGCACAAATTAATGAAAAATCAACCATTCAACACAAGATTGAAAAATAGGTATTTGAATTATCGTAAGAAATTGAGTGACCTTCTAGCAATTACTAAAAGTAATTACTATGAAAGAAAGTTTCGTGAAAATAGATTGAACATGAAAAAACAATGGGAAACTATAAATGAAGCGACCAACATAAAATCAAACAAAACAAGCATAGAAAGGGTAATAGGGGAAGACGGAGTGGAACTAACTGACAGTGCAAAAATTGCCGACACCATGAACAATTACTTTTTCCACTGTTTCGAATGTGTCATTAGACAACGGCAAATACCAAAATGCTCAACCGTTCCCCCTTAAAAATTCCTTGTGCACATTTGCATGGATACCACTTCAAGAGGCCGAAGTCAAATCGGAAATAGAATCCCTTCAAATGAACAAAAGTTGTGGATTGGATGGTATTGACTGCAAAACTGTAAGGGAAAATGTTGACACATTTACGGGAGTTCTGACATACTTATTTAATATATCTGTAAGCAGCGGCATTTTTCCTAGTAAATTAAAGAAAGCAATAGTATCTCCAATCTTCAAGGGTGGAAAGACGAGCGTTTGTGGAAATTATAGACCAGTGGCTTTGCTATCAATAATTTCAAAAGTATTTGAAAAGATCATGTGTAAAAGGCTAGTGCAATTCTTGGACAAACAAAATTATTTTTCTGAAAATCAGTATGGGTTTCGGCAAAACAGAGGTACGGAGTTAGCTCTTATTAAATTCACAAATTTAGTTATAAAATCTATTGACCGAGGAAATAGTGTAACAGGCCTTTTTCTGGATATAAGGAAAGCCTTTGACACTGTGCCATTTGATATACTTATGGAAAAACTATACGCTGCGGGAATTAGAGGTAATATACATAAGTGGCTCAATTCATTTTTAACAGGCCGTGAACAATGTACAAAAGTAGGAACCTCGTACAGCAATTTTAAGGCGATCTCTTGTGGTGTTCCCCAGGGCTCTGTCTTGGGTCCTATTTTATTTCTTGTTGCGGTAAATGATCTTTGCTCAGGCCCATTTAAGGGACAATTTTTACATTTGCGGACGATACTGCACTGGTGTATGCAAACCGAGATAGTAATACAAATTACAGTGACATGGTACACGACATAAGCCTATTGCATAAATGGTTTAGTTATAACAGATTGTCTATTAACATTAATAAAACAAAATATATAAATTTTCATCTAAAGCATAAGAAAGTATTTTCTCAAAATCCTAAATTTCATTCATCTTTAACCCTTCAGTACCCGCTTACGGTCTGTGAGACCGAGCAACCACATGATGCAGTATATTACTTAATGTGCTAGCGTTAGTTTACCGCCCATTTCACTACCTTCCTATATATTGCCATTGAAGATCCGTATGCAGTTTTGAGTTCGTGCGTGCAGTGGTTTAAAAGTTATTTATAATTTCGGTTTCAGAGACCGAAGCGGGTACCCGAGTTGCTTTTATTTTTACCTTTGATATACGACCAATGTGAGGAGAAGGAAGTATTTTCTGCATTTTTAGTAACACTGTTATACTGAAACATTATTATAGTCATGGCAGATTTTATGAGAAAGAACAGGCACAACTAGAACAGACGAGGCGAGATATAATAGCGGAGGAGGATGTCGATAACTCGTTTTATGATGATGTGCCATCGTCTGACGAAGATAATTTATTGAAAACTAGGGAAAGTAAAAGTGACACTGAACAGGAAATATCTGATTATGAAGACGTTAGTGAACAAGAAACTAATGCCATAGGGTATCTCATTATTTTTATGGTGGTGGCAGAGGGGTGTCGGACTGCGAGACCGGTGCGGGTACTGATGTCTTAGAATTTTGAACGGGTACTGGAGGGTTAATGTGTGAAGAAAATTGCACTTGCCCAGAAATTCAACAAACAAATAAAATTAAATATTTAGGAATCATATTAGAAGAAAATTTGTCTTGGAAACACCATGTTAGTTCACTTTTGCAAAGATTGCAATTTATTAGGTATAGATTTTATTTTGTTAGAAATGTATTTCCCAAATATATCTTGCGGATGATGTACCTAGCCCTAGTTGAACCTTTACTGAATTATGGGATTTCTATCTGGGGGGGAATTTACAACACAACTCTCATTCCGCTGACTGTAATTCAAAAATCTTTCATTAGATGTGTAGCGAGGGTATCGCCACTGACCCACACAGGGCCACTTTTTATCGACCTTAATTTATTAAATTTAAAAAGTTTATATTGCACCGCACTGTGTAAAATATTTTTCTTTAAGAGTAAATTTTTTCAGTTTCAAACATACTCCAGTTCGCGATCAAAACTGGAAATTTATAAAGTTCCATTCTTTTACAAAACATACTCGCAGAGATCTTTTAGCTACTTGGCGCCTAACATTTATAATAACATTCCAAGCGAAGTAAAACAAAGTAGGCCTTATATGTTTACAAAAAAATTGAAAAAGTATTTCATAAACCACCCTGAAATATCAGAACATCTGCTCAGGAGAATTCAGTAATGCTTTTTTTTTTTCAATGTGAATTATAATTAATGTATGTAACTAGAGTAGATATGGTTCATGTTTATGCATGTTTTTTTGTTTGCATTTCGTGTCATGTCATTTGCTTAATTTTGATTATATTACATTAATAAAATAGTTAGTGTAATTAAGATTTGCGCTTGATCTAGCTAATAATATCACTGTAAATTACAAAACACCGATTCTACGCACAGCTTTGGGCTATGTAGAACGGTTTATTTATTTAAAAAAAAAAGTGAATTTAAATTTAATGTAACAATGTCACACTAACATCTGATACCGACTCATAAATTATTTTTGTTTTTGTTATGGTTTTATTATATACTTCACCTCAGGGAAATAGAACCCTTTTTTTTTATTTTTTATTTATTAGTTCCAAAAAAGCTTTATTTTGGTTAAATGTAGTTACTTTTCATACATCTATTTATCCTAATCTTATGTGTTTTCATGATTATAATTTTGTTATATTATTTTTAAGCAATTAGGGCCTTAAAGGCCTCTCGAGCTGATTTATATATATATGTATTCTTTAAGCAATAAATTTAGTTTACTTTACTTTACTTTACTTTAAATATACTAACGCTAAACCCTTGAAAAATTAAAAATCAATAATTATGTGATTGTGCAATGTAATAAAAATAAAGAATGTTAGAATCAACAGGGAGTTTGAAAATGGAAGTGACCATTATCTAGTAGTGGCAGCATTGGATTGTAGAAATGAGCCATTAAAATTGGGAGTGATCATTACCTTCTAAAAATTAGAATATATAAGTTAAGGAAGCATAAAATACAGAAAATGCCATAAAAGACATTGGCATTAGAATGAAGAAGAAGATGTTACGCGAAGCTGGACAGAATTTAAGTCTACTATAAACAATACTGTGAAGAAAGCATGAAGAAGAAGAGACGATGAAACAAATATTTAAATAACAAGGCCCTAGGAGATTATGACAAATACAAAGAAGAATGATGAACTATTAAGGATAAGATCCGGGCAGCGAAGCAACAATCTTTGTAAGAATTGGGTCAAACAGCAGAAAAAAACTATAGCAATCATCAAAAACTATTCTACAGAATGCCTAAGAACCTACATACAGAAGGAAGAAGTTTGTTGAAGGTTCTGAGATATAAAAATGACTTGTAATGACGGAGAAGGATAAGGAAGATGGTGGAATATTTTAGGAAATTATTGGATGAGGATAAAAATATGAATTTACAAGACGAGAACTAGGAAATCATACTGGAGCTAAATCTAGTGTCCCAGAAATATTATAACTGTTAAGGAATTGCGAAGAGCAATAGGCCAGTTATGATTGGGAAAAGCTCCCCACATAAAGCGATTTGTTATGGTTTTTGTGCCTTCAATAATTTGTAATTTCTGTGGCGTGTGTTATCGTTATCTGCACGCTTGCCTTGGCCTAGCGTGACCACGAGGCATCCGGAACGCTCTTAATGTTCGCATTCTTTTGCCTGAATGCGTCCCTTTTCGTCTTGGAACGACGCAGAAATGCTTTGGTGCTTGCAGTGGTGATTCTTTTGTCCTGCCGCTGTAACCAGTTTTGGGCCTTTAGTTCCGAATTTGAAAAGCAGTTTTGGGCCATTTGTTCAGTTTGGAAACCAGGCGTCGCCGCTGCTATGTTCTGTGAGCGACCTTGCTTTGCTACGCTTTGATTGCCAAATTCCTCAGCCCGCCTGGATCCTCCTGGATAAGCATTTTGGGAAGTGCTCGACGGAAGCCGCTATCAGGTTTTATTCTAAACTATTTATGTGCAGCCGCATTTCGGCTTGCGTAATTTAAGTATTGATTTTCCCCAAGCATTGCAAGATGTCGCTTTCTTAATTTGTTGTACAGTTACCGGTAAATTATTGTTCAATTATGTAAGAGTTTGTAACTGTATTGTATGATCATTTGTATTAATTGTTGGCATTCCTAAGATTGCCCAGTATTGGACATTCCGGCATTTAGTAGCGCACTTGCAATTTTGGAAGTTCACTACGAGTGCTTGAGTAAGCTTGTACATTAAATGATTTGTCGATTGTACTGTAATATTTAAATGCCAATTATACTATGATATTTAATTGTGGTTATTATTATTTGTTACTGCTACCGATGATTGTTTGGAGCTTTCTTTCAGGAGATTTGAACTATTGGAGTTGACAAATTCTCGTTGTATGCCACTAGTCGTTATTGTCAAAATTCATTGACGCTCTATTGGTCTTATGTATATATATTCAGCTCTTCAGGCGCTTAAGGACCATGGCTTTTGAAAGTCCGTTCTTCCATCGTTCTCTATCCTTGGCTATTTCTTTCCATCTCTCCTGTCCAAATTTTTATAAGTCTTCCATTACACAACCATCCCAGCTTTGTGTTGGCCTGCCTCTTTTGTTTCTTCCTTCCGGGTTTTCTTGGTAAATTTCTTTAACGGCTTTTTCTTCTGGCGGTGGGTCTTATGTAATTAATTTATTTGGGGAACTCAAAGTACCACACGATCGTCTTCGGTGAAGCTAGTCGTAGTCGGCAAGTGCGCTTAAACCGTTTTTGGTTTCTTGAAAGATTAGACAACAAATAAGTTTGTTACTTTTTTTATGTTAACAAATTATGGACCTACATCAAAAAGGTAGAAGAACTTCTGCAGAGAGTAATGATTGGAAAAAGGAACTATATCTTAGTATTGGGAACTAGCAGTTATATTACTAATATTTTACAGTTTAACAAACTATGCTACAACTACAGATGCATTTTTTTATTACATATACCAGCAACAGTCTATGAATCAATTTGAAGGCAGGTCTAAGAGAGTATAGAAGAGCAATTAGAGAAACCTCATAGATCTTGACCGTAATCAAGCCGAGTGAAAAACAATTCTCCATGATCAAAAACGGTGCTTGTATTTTCTAGATTTGGTTCAAGCATTTGAAAGGGTTCTGAGGAAAGTAATATGAGAAATACTACAGAAGAGACACGTTAATGAGTAATTGTTCAGAAGAGCACAGAGCTTATACAGTGTGGAAATAAAGTAACGGATAAATTCATTAACTTCGCTGATATTCATTTTTATGAAAAAACTCGAAGGGTTGTAGCAATTTTGACCATAGGGAATATTTTCAGCTGATTTTCAGTTTCTTATGTAATTTGTTTTTCATGATATGATGTCAACTTTTTTTTTAAATAACAACCTATTATATTTTTTATTATTGATTTTGGTAGTACTTCTTATGCTGTTTTCAATGATATAAAATTTTCAATATGTTATATCTGAAAAAAATCGAGGAAAATCCTCTTAAAGATTAAATAGTAAAAACCAATGAAATGAGCAAAATAAATCTAGTTACCGGTGGATTAACTGTGAATGGAGTTCTAGTTGTATTTTTCAATTGTTTTTTAAATTTCAATAAAAATGAATGTGCCGCTAATAACTTTCCATCAAACATAGGTAATTAGATTTATTTTGCTCATTTCATTGGTTTTTAATATTTAAACTTTAAGAGCATTTTCCTTGATTTTTTCAGATGTAACGTATTACAAATTTTATATCATTGAAAACAGCATAAGAAGTACTACCAAAATCAATAATAAAAAATACAGGATGTCATTTAAAAAAAAGTCGATGACGTCACAACTTTTAAAACAAATCACGTAGCAACATAAAGGTGGTTGTAGTGTATTTCCTATAATTAAAATCGCTATACCCCTTCAAGATTTTTTCATAAAAATTAATATTAACAAAGTTAATGAATTTATCCATTACTTTATTTCCACACTGTATAACATACAGATAATATGGAGTCATCAGAATTTCTAACAAGAAATGGAGTTCGGCAACGAAGTACATTAAGTCTGGAAAACAGGAATCAGAGATCGGTGAAAGCTTTTGCTGGTCCCTGATGCCTTTGTTACTATGGAAACAAGTTTTGTGTTACTGTTTGGATAAGTCAAATAATAGATACTAATGTCATAATTTTTTGAATTTTGCAAAAGTATTATCCATTCACAAAACTCGTGAACTGTCAATGTCAAATTTATTAAATATTTGCTGAGTGTACCAGGAAATTACAGTTTGTTTGAGAATGTACTTCGGATCTAGTGATTTCTAGTAATATTTAAAGTTAGGTTATGTGTTACATGTGTCAAAAGTTAAGCGAAGTTTAAAAAACATGAAACTTAAATAATTATAATACATGTAAATAAATTTCAAAATTTCTGTTCCATTGCAATTGAAGTGTATGCACAAAAATTAAAGAATTTTGGAGACTATTCAACTCACCCACTTCAAGTTAACTATTCACCAATCATAATTTAGTATTTATGTCATTTGCCACCAATCAGCGCAAAATTGTGCAACAATTCCGCTAGCGGAGTTTTAATGACAATTTTTTTCTCTTCCTGTGACAATTATTTAACTTCCTGTAAAATTAATCAAATATGATATTAGAAATGTCCAATTTGACAAACAATTTATTTTACGTCAACAGATTTTTATTTTCAAAGAGGACGTGATAAAATTGATTAATTACTAAGAAATGTCAATTTTGTTCGTTGAATAGTCCTTCAAATGCCGCTTGCAGCCGACGCATTGCATGAATTTTTGTCAAAGTGTTTATTCGTGTTTATTGCTTCAAAATTAGCCTCGTGCTGTCGCACTCGACCAATTTATATCGAAGCAATAAACACTCATACACTTTGACAAAAATTTTCGGCAATTCGTCGATCGCTCGCGGTATTGTATATGACTATTCAATTCACCTGTCATCCATCAAAAAGTGACCAATGAAAATCCAGAATTCTGACGTTTCTTGACCAATCAAAAAAATATCAGTGGATATATTTTCCTAGAAGGTATTCAAGTGACTATTTTAAACAAATGCAATGTGTATTAGAAAAAGTCAATATTAGTGTTCTGTTACTATAGAAATTGCGTAGTTTGTTGCTAGATTTACTGAAAACTAATTTGAAAAAGTAGTTTGGTTCATTAAATAGTCCCTCGAATACCATTCTTAGTCAAAGTTAAGTAGATTATTTTTGCGGTGGTATTACTACTCATGTCCATTGCGCTTGGGATTAGGACTCGTGCTAGCGCACTCGTCCTAATCGTACCAAAGCGCAATGGACATTCGTGACACCACCGCAAAAATAGTCGACATAACTTTGACTACTCATGGTATTATAAGTGATTATTTTTTACAAGAAAGTGTGACATAAGTCAAGTTTTTAAATTTCAAAAATTTCAGTGCTGCCAAAATCAGCAAGCAGAAGTTCCAAAACAGAATTTAGACCAGGTACCAACTTGACAGTGTTTTGACAGTTCACGAGTTTTGTGAATAGATAGTATGGACTTGGATGTCGTAAAAAAATATTTTGTTAAATCCGGTTAGGAATTCTTCGATTTTTCAATAGTCAATTGGATGCGGTAAAGTTGAATTTTTCCAAACTAGAATGGAAAAATAAGACGAAAAGAATCAATACAAACTTTATTTTTTATACCGTGTGTCCACAGGAGGACGCACCATAGGGATAACCAAATAGAATAGAAAGATCGGCTAATGCTGTGATCTCCGACACGCTAAAACGTTGTTTTCTGGCTTCTACCCGCCACTATATGAAACAATATTGTTATAAATGGTACAAGAAAAGAGACGGTGGTCACAGCACTGGTTGATATTTATATTCTATTAGCATTATCTTATATCTATGGTGCGTACTCCTGTGGACAAACGGTATATGTTAACTACAAAATTAGAACAATTTCACTAATAGCACACGACGACAGCAGCTGTCACACCATAGCCCACGGCGACAGGCGCTCCGCTCCGCTGCTTAGAGGTTTCAATTAAATTAAAACTTTTTCGTACTTTTTTTGTAAATAAAAACCGGCCTACGATCTAAGTCTAAAAATTAGCAAACTTTAAGCCATCGTACAACTCAATCGGTCCAGTATCTTCGGAGGAGAGAGCGAACAAACATAGAAAGAAAGAGAGCAACAATTTTATGTTATAGGATAATTAAATAATGAGTAATTTTTTACCGGATTTAACAAAATCTTGTGTACAATCCGTTGGAAAAAGCATGTTTTTCCAACTTATTGTACAAATAGCTAGTACGATACATGACCGGAAATTGTTTTTCAGGTCGAATCACATTGATTCCAGGGCGAGCACTACTTTCCGGTCTTGTAACGTAAATTTCTATTAAATGTATAGAAGAATGTATCGGAAAGAAGAGATTTATTCTAATTGATATCCAGTAAGGCAAATCAATGTTAGTAGCAGTAGTAGTTGAATAATATTGAAAATAATAATAACGCGATACAAAAATCTCGTGTGATACACACACACAACTTCCTTTTACAGTGATCTTATAATTAACCAAAAATTTGATTTTTAATTCTGAAGGAGAGTGTTTAATTTTGAATTAAACAGATATAAATTTCAGTCAAAATTTACGAAATATAGTTCACAATTTACAAACCAGTTTTGCTTTCATAATCAATCGGTTAAAGACCGCTATCACAACAGTAAGCATATTATATTACGAAATGACCTAGAACTTCAAGTTCATCGCACAAACTCGCAGACAACGTGAAACTATAATTGCTTACTACTTATTTTTCAATTTTAGAATCGTTCTAGTGAACTATACCTTTGCACTTTAAAATGTTTTTATTTAGTATCTAAGCAGTTATATTGTATATATTGTATATTTTTGTAATAAAAGCAATCGACATTGACTGTTTGATTCAATTACATCGATACTACCTTTCCAAGCCTAAAATTGAAGTGTGAGGCTGCACTTCGGGTAGTTATCTAATTATCATCCCTTCCTTTTCTCTTTTTGGGGGGAAGGGGGGGGAGTAATGTTGCAATCTAGCCATCTGGTTCGTGTTGTGTAGGTTACAATCGCAAACAAAATTTATAAACAGTTTATTATATTTGATTCATGAAACAACACTTGTGTTTTATTCCAAATATAATTAAAAGTAATTATATAACGAGAAGCAGCCCCCAAGGCCCCAAATCGTTATAGAGCCATTGACTACATTGGCTTAATACATGGATGCAGTCTCATTCATGTGCTTAAAAATTAGGGATAAAGAACCAGTGCAACCAACAGAAACCTGATCCAGCCTCCAGGCAATTCTGTTCAAGAGTCAAAAATTTTCACAAATTACAAATGTTACAGAAACCGTGCAAAATAGAGCGTTAGTTCAAGAGACACATTTTTTTCTAAAATCTCACATCATTGCACATTGAAAATGTAAAGTTTGAAAAAAATCGTTAAGAGCTGTTTTTGAAAAAATCTAAAAAACTGAAAAATCAAAAGAGTAAACACCATACTTCCGGTTAGGCAATTTTCTTCAAAAGCTTGCTGTCGCATCTAGATAGTACACAAAACTTATATATGAAGTTTTATCTCCATACCTCTTTTCGTTTTAGAGATATTCTGTTCATAGACAGACACACACACACACACAAACTCTAAAACATGAAGATCTGTTGAAAACTCAATTTCGAATTTTTGAGGTAAATCCAATACTTCCTTAATCGTAAAAGGAAGTAAAAAGCCTAGAAAAAACTGATGAGGAGCAGAAAGACGGGCAAAGTACAGAAAAGCATGGAGAGCTAGTATAAATCTAAACACCTCGACACTGAATTAAAAGTACAAGAAGACACGCTTAAGTAATTGTAGTTCATGTCTGATAATGGCTGTAATTATTTGAGACATAAGGACGAATGTGAAGAAGAATTTGCTATGTACAGTTTTAGCACTAGAGCAACTACGGACCAGTACCTATAATAGCATCTGTAGAAATAAATAGTTGAAGTTAGGTATGTGTCATATAGTTTCTACAAGATGGCCCTCCACTTCTTAGTAGAAATTGGTTAAAAACATTCAATATACGATTAGCTACCATTGATACTAGGAAATAAATAAGATTATAATAAATCACGCACAAATACTAGCAAATGAATTTCTTGAATTATTTAAGGGTCAGTTAAGAGCTTACAAATACGGTAAAAAGTTTGAAACTTAAAGCTAATGCTACTAGTATTTTGTAAACCACGATCAGTTCTGCTAGTTTCTAAACAACACGCTGATGGAAATATTAGAAAAAGAAGGCTTAATCACAACAATCACCAGTAGCGACTGGGGAACACCGTTGGTTCCTGTGCTGAGAAGCGACAGATCGGTTAGGATTTGCACACTCTATCTTTCTTTCTCCCCTTGCTTATAACTTTTCAGGTGTCGGATTTGAGTTGGGTTGGTGTCCATTAACCTTCTATGACATTTTCTTCATTTCTTCTATTGTTTTGCCCCTTTCGTTTCCTATTTCTGCTATTTGCTGTGCCCATATCTTCCTTCCCCCCTTCTCCTTTTCTTGTAATTTTTTGCTCCCCACACTCCTCTGGTCAAACTGTATGGGCTCATCCTTGTCATGTGGCCGAACCAGTTCAGTTGTCTTCTTTGTATTTTGCTCATTATTGATTCCTGTTTAGTCATTTCCCTAATTGTTTTGTTCATTTTTTTCCTGCAATTTTTATTAGGCTTTCATCTCCATAGCTTCTTCTTCCCTACGTGTCTCTTCTGCACAGTTCAGTTTTAGCATGCATATAACAGTGTTGGGATGATTATGAGATGGATTCTTAGTTTTGTTTCTTATTTCAGCTCCTTTTTCCCTAGTAATGCATTCACTGCATAGTAGAATTTCGTTGATTTTCTCACCCTATTTGCTATTTCTGCGTCTGTGTTGGTCCCATTATTCGTTATTAGGTTTTCTAGGTATTCGTAGGTTGTTACTTCCTCAAGTGTTGTGTCCTTACATTTTATTCTTGTTTTATCTACTTGTTTCTCATTTATCACTATTATTTTACTTTTCTGTCTATTTATTTTAATTTTTATCAATTCTATTTCTTCCGTCCATATGTCCACTTGTTTCTCCATCTTCTTTCTTCAGTTCGCTATTAACACAATGTTGTCTGCATACATTAGTGTGTCTATTTCTATCGGCTCCAGGTTTTGATATCCTATTGTTGTCTCCAGTTGTTTCGTTCTTTTTCTAGTGTTTTTAATTAGTTTGTTTATTACTAGTATAAATAGTAGGGGGCCCTTGCTTGATTCCTCTCTTCCAGGAAAACTATTCTGATCTTACTCCTCCTCTAATTGTGCCCCTTCCTCCTCTTGTTCATTGTTTTTTTCCTGTTCTTCTGATGTTTTGCTAAACTTGTCTTCACAATATTCCTTCCACACCCTTAATAATGTTGTTAGAGTTTACCTGTAGTTTATTCTCTTCCCTTTCTCTCCTTTCATTGCTCTTACTCTTGCCCAGAAGTTCCTGTTGTTTGCTATGTAGCTTTCCTGCAGTTATTTCCCATAATTCTCCCATGTTTATTTTTTGCGTTCCTGACAACTGTTTTTACTTGTCGCTTCAATTTACTATATTCCTCCTTGTCCTTGTCGTTACTAGTTATTAGACACTTTTTCCAAGCTCGTTTTTACATCCGTCCTTACTTCGTCGTTCCACCATCTGGTTTTTTTGTGTTTGAAGTTATTGCATTTGGCTCCACAGATTTTTCCTGCTTCCTTCTTTATGATATCTCTAAAATTAGCCCATCTTTCTTCCACTGTCTATTCTTTTTTCGACTCCTCGTACCTTCTAAACTTTTTGGCAGTTTCTTCGTTGTATTTTTCTTGGATATCTTTCCTCTTAAATTTGTTTACTTTTATTTTGTAGCATTTCCTTCTTTCCTTATTCTTGTGATTTTGTCCCTAGTGTTGCTGTGACCATCCTGTGCTGCGTTGACAATTCTGGCTCTTTTTCTGTTCTTATATGTTTGACCTCTTGCTCCATGTTTCTTGTATATACGATATAGTGGATTAAGCTTCTTGCATTCTTTCCTCCGCTAGAAAGGTATATTTTTCTTCTATTTCCTGCTTCCAGAATGTATTGCCTATTAATAGATCGTTCGTTTGATAAAACTCCAGCATCTTCTTTCCATACCCATTCAAGGTTTCTTCTCCATGTCCTCCTATATATACTTCCTAGGCCTCTATTTACGTCCGTACCCACTCTTGCGTTCCAGTCCCTTATTATTATGATATTTTCTTGATGTTCTCTTGCTCTATATATTTCCTTCTTTAGTTCTTTAAAGAATTATATTACATTCTCGTCCTCTGTTCCTTCTGTTGGCCCATATATTTGTATTATTACTAACACGTTTTGTAATTAAATGTGCATTACGATAATTCTGTGGGATACTGGTTCATATTTAATTATTTTTCTTTCTATTTCCTTGTTCATTACTAATCCCCCCCCCCCTTTTGCTCTGTGTCCTTGTGGTACCGCTGAGTAGTGTCCACTTCCTGGTTTTTTGTTTCGTTGATTCCTATGAGGTCTGTAGAAACTTTTGCCCATTCCGCATTGTGCGCAGGGCTGATTTATTGGGGTAGCGAGAAGGGGCACCTCGAAGGCTGTTGAGCGAGGTTGCTAGCATTTTTAAGCCAGTCTGTATATTTTAGCTGTACTGTTCAGTTTATGTATTTTCGCCAATATACGTTTATTTAATTCAACCGTGTTATTATTTGATATTTTGGTGCCGAAACCCGGGAACGGAACGGAACGGAAAGTGAAAATAAAACTGAACACTAACGCAAATATTCTGAAGTTAAAGAGGTACGCGAACGCGAATATTCAAATCGTGCGGTTAAAATACGGGCTCAGCGATGGAAGTGAAACGAACGGTGTGCAGGTCGCAGTTAACGAAAACAATCAACTACGTAAACGGTTTGTTAGCAGAGGAATACGGTGCTGAAGACATTTATACGGCGATGGCAAAGCTAAAACTTGTGACTGACAATCTTAAGGAAATCGACCGGCAATTAGAATCTTCCCATACCGAAATACTGGAAGAAGAATTCCAGAAGCAGATGGAGTATGAAGAGGTCGCGGTAACCACGATGTCTAAGCTTGAGTTTAGATTAAAAATGTTAGATAGAGCACACACAGAAGCCATTCAAGTTGGGGCAAATGTGCGACATGCAACAAACGAAACGCGGGAAGAATCACGACCTCATCCCGTAGTCAAGCTGCAACGATTGGAATTGGTGAAATTTGACGGCAGTCCAAAGAGTTGGATTCCTTTTCGGGAGCAATTCAAATCTAACGTTCACGAAAACCATCAGTTGAATAATGGAGATAGATTCAACTACTTAAGGATGTCTGTGACAGGCAAGGCAGCAGAGACAATAGAGGGATTTCCACCGTCGGGAGCTTTTTACGAGGAAGCCCTGAGTATCCTAAAGGGGCAGTTCGGAAATGCTGAACGGCTGATCGAGCAATATTTCGACAGTATAATGAAAATTAAACCAGTGAAATCCAGAAACGACGTAGTTACATTACGCAAAAATTATAATTTGATTACGTCAGCTATGCGTGCTTTAACGATCCTGGAGGTTTCGAAGTCACAATATAACATCATCATAAAATCAAGCCTGATGAAATCGTTACCCACGGAATTGCGTCTAGGATTTTATAGACAAACAAAGGGCAAAGTTTTGGATCACCAAGAAAGTGGTTCTAATGCGTCAGGTGCCGCCTCGACAGAAGAAGACGCCGATCGGCAAGTGAGTGATTTATTGAGGTTTGTCAAGAATGAAATGGAAGCTTTAGAGCAGGCGTTGAAGCCGGATGGAGATCTTAGAGGAAAGGTGCTGGAAGCTTCCAAGAAACAGAATTACACGGGAACTGCGTCAAGTTTACTGGCGACCCAAAATAGGGCTATAAATAACTGTTTCTTTTGCAAAGGCGATCATCCGACCGAGGGGTGCGATGCAGATGTTTCCTTGGAACGGAAGAAAGAAATGCTGAGGGCCAGTGGACGCTGCTATCGATGTACAAAAGGATTCCATAGTTCAAAGTTTTGCTGAAACAGATACTTGAGTTGTAGGAAATGCAAAGGAAGACACGCTACCACATTGTGCGACCCAGCATGGGTTAATCTGGGCAAAACTGGACCGACAATAAATCTTACGGAAACAAGTGCCAGCAGTGGGCCGACCTCATCTGTGTCAAGTTTGATGACAAACATAAAGAAAAACGTGTTACTACAAACTGCCTGTGTTTACGCGAGTAACGGAAGTGTTTCGATGAAACTAATCCGCTTAGTGCTTGACGGTGGTAGCCAGCTTACGTTTATAAAAGAAAACGTGTCCAGAATTTTAGGGTTACCAGTAGTAGGGCAACATCGCGTTAGTATCGCCGCTTTCGGGAACAATGGGCCGGTACCATCGACTCTTTATAATCGCGTGTTAATAACTTTGAAGGGACAATATACGGATGAAAAATTAACGATTGAGGCCGTGGAAGTGCCTGAAATTTGTATGGACAATTTAAACATTCCAAGTGAAAGTGTTGCAGAATATAAACATTTACAGTTAGCGGATTACGTTCCTAAAGACACTGATCGGTCGTTAATGTTTGAAGGGATTAACTTATTGATAGGCGCAGATAACTATTGGTCTGTGGTAACTATTGGACAAAATCTTCGCCTAAGTGATCATCTAGTAGCCGTTAATACCAAATTTGGATATACGTTACACGGACCGACCCCAGTAGATGCCACGAAAGTTGCCGTTAATTTACAAACCGTGCTACACGCAACAGTTTCAACCACAGAGCCAACAGTTGAGAGACTATGGGACTTGGAAACCATAGGGATAACGAATGAAGAAGACAATCAAGGAGATCCCTCCAAATGGAAGCCGTACGTTGCTAATCGCACAAGGAAGATCCAATCGCTGTTCAACAACATACAAGGCTGGTACGATTGTCCAGGTCGCGAGAATCCTGCGGACTTACTTACTCGCGGAATTACCGCCAACGCTCTTCTGGATTCCGAAGAATGGCAGCAGGGTCCGTCGTGGCTACGAGAGGACGAGGATAGATGGCCAGGTGATATTATCGACGACGTAAATCCACAAGTTGCATCAGTAACTAAACTGTGTTGTTTAACAAATCAAGCAGATGGTAGAAATGCGGACAATTTTATAGAATTGACGAGATATAGTGACTTTGATCGGGTAGTGCGAATAACGGCGTATGTATTGCGATTTACGGGAAATTGCAGACGCAAAACCAATAAAAACATTGGAGATTTGAGGCTAGACGAAATCGAAAGTGCAGAAAAATGTGTACTTAGGCAGTCACAGCAAGAGGTTTACCTTTCAGAGGTCAACAGTCTGAAGACAATTGGTGCGGTTGAGCGCGATTCCAGTATTTCGACTTTAAAACCCTTTTTGGACAAGGACGGACTGTTACGCCTGGGGGGTCGCCTTCAGAATTTAGAAGCAAACTTCGATCTTAAACATCCCATAATTTTGCCGAAGAGTGCACATTTGAGTAAGTTATTGATTACCAAAATTCATAGAATTGTTCACCACAGTGGTGTAAATGCCACTCTTTGTGAACTTCGCAAACGGTTTTGGATAATTCGAGGTAGACAATTAATAAAATCGGTGTTATCGAAATGTGTCATTTGTAAGAGGTTACACGGAAAATCAGCATCGGCGCCGTTTGCACCATTGCCCAAGGACCGAATAGAGCAAGTGAAACCATTCCAAATAACGGATATTGACTCCGCAGGGCCGTTGTACTTCGAGGAAAAGGGCCTAACACAAAAGTGTAATATTTTTCTGTTTACCTGTGCGGTAATAAGAGCCGTGCATCAGGAGCTCGTTTTAACCATGGGTGCCACAGCCAGTATTTGTGCCATGAAACGTTCTTTTGCAAGCAGAGAAATTGAAGCTACAATTAACGGACGACCACTCACGTACCTCGGCAGTGAACATACGGATCCACTACCGTTGGCCCCAGCACATTTTTTGTTAGGTTCCGGCTTAACTAGCATACCATCCATCAACGGAAGCGTCAAAGGAAATGCGCTAAGAAAGCAGTGGAAACAAAGGATTAAGACACTGGACTATTTTTGGAAAAGATGGCAAGAGGACCATTTGCAGCTACTACGAGGAACCCATCACAACTTTAATGTGCGCGAGTGCCCAGTGAAAGAAAGCGATGTAGTGCTAGTGTATGGGGTTGGCAAACGTCGTCTTTTGTGGAAATTAGGCATAGTGAAAGAAACGATTTTAGGACGTGACGGCAAGGAGCGTGCGTGCTACGTAAAGTGTGCGAACGGAACAATTTTAAAGCGCCCAATTCAACTTCTATTTCCTATAGAATTAAGTAGTACATAATTTCGCGGCCGGAGGATGTAGAAACTTTTGCCCATTCCGCATTGTGCGCAGGGCTGATGTATTGGGGTAGCGAGAAGGGGCACCTCGAAGGCTGTTGAGCGAGGTTGCTAGCATTTTTAAGTCAGTCTGTATATTTTAGCTGTACTGTTCAGTTTATGTATTTTCGCCAATATACGTTTATTTAATTCAACCGTGTTATTATTTGATAAGGTCTATTTTCATTTTTGTTAATTATTCGGTTAGTTCTATTTCTTTGTCGGTTAATGATGTTACGTTCCATACAGCTATTTTTATTTCTTCCCTCTCGTTTATTCCGTTTTCATTGCCTAAGTTGTTACCATTTTCATCATTGTATTTTTAAAAAATTTTGAACGGCTAGTTTTTGTTATTTTTCTTAGTTTTATCTCCAGTGCATTTCTTTTGTTTGTTCTGTTACTTCCTTCTTCTTGTTCATCTCTTCTTCTCTTTTTTCATCTGCTTTCCCAGATTCCGTTTTGTATACTTCATTGTTTATTATCAGCTTATTATATTTTACGTGTGCCTTTTGACCTTTTTCTCTTGCCTCTTTCAATATTGGGATTAATTGTTTTCTCTCTTCTTGCACTTCTTTCAAGTAATCCTCATCTATCCATATTTCTGTTGCTCTTAATTTGTTCGCATTTTTCATTATTCCTATTTTCTTGTTATATTTCATCAGCTTTACTATTATTGGTCTTGCCCATTTTTCGTTGTATTTACCCATTCGTCTTATTTCACCTACATCTTTCTCTAAGTCAATCTCTATTTCCATTTTATTTAAAACAGTTACTACCTTTTCCTGTGTTATTGTTCCATCTTCCATGTTTTCATCAACTATTCCTTTTATTATCAGATTTTTCATTCTAGTTTGTTTTTTTAATATCTCAATTCTGTATTCTTGTTCTTTTACTATCCCTTTTAAACTTAAGACCCACAGACTATAAAATACCTTAAATAAATATTTAGATCTTACGTCCTATAGGGCATATGGATTCCCGAAGAAGATATTTGGAAGAAAAAAGGTATCCCTTGCCAACGATGAACCAAATGTTTGCAAGTTTACAAAAGGGACAACAGTTTAGTAAGATAGACTTGGGTCTAAGTGTGGGAAAAGAAACTGTTGGGGAGTGGAAACGAAAGAGAAGTAAACTAGAAAAGTAGTGCTCTACTCCTGCTTCAATTTTATTAAAAGAACTTCAGGAGAAAAAAAAGTGGACGTGACTACCTCCCTGGACTTTCCCATACTGGAAACTGTTCATATCGTCTTTATTCAACAGTCTTTACAACATATCAAAATTTCAACTCGATGACTCACGTCTTCACCGTGATAAGCGTTTACACTTTCACGTAAATTGCGGGTAAATATAAAAGAATGTGTAGTTCAAAACGTGACCACCGAGCTTCTGTAGATGGCGCCAAGTGGACAAGCCGCCACTGTGCTAGTTTATGTATTATTTTCCTCAAAACGGCTGTAGCACCGAGGTGAAATTTTCTAAGTACCTGGAAACTATATTTTCTAGGGCATACAAAATCGATTTTTTTATTTTCGCGGAAAAAGATTCTTTGAGGCAAAAATATAACAACCGTTAGAATAAAAAAATTATTTTTCAAAAATAGAGGGGGGAGGGGGCCGGTGTGCTTACATATATCCACGAGTGTAATATTTTTTTACATATTCATATGCTCCATTGTGCACTGAGCAATTCAGTGAAAACCCCAGCTACCTATCTTGTTTTGTTTATTAATTAAAGGGGTTTAAATTTTCAAACTTCAAAGCTTCGTAGAGGGCGCCACAGATAATTCATGAGATTCTCTAAAAAACAGATCAATAGCCCTTTTCGGGGTCTATCAGTGTATGAAGTTTAAACAAATTCCTGTGGGCAGTTTTTGAGAAATGATTTTTAGAAAATTTCCAAAATTTTGAAAATTTGTAATTTAGGCCCCTTAATATTTTTCAAAACACTTTTTATATCACCTCATGTTAGCCTTCATATACTATTCAGAACAAAAAAATCAATTGAATCGATTCATCCGTTTTTGAGTAATAGGGCGTTAAACTCAAAATTTTCAAAAAATCATAGCGCCCTTCATTTTAAACCTAGCGAGTTCGGCAAAAAACTAACAGATTTGTCTTATGACCCTCTATCGTTATCCGCGATAAAATTTTCAAAATTTTAATCACGAAAACAGTGATACCAAAAAAACATGCGTAACTTCCGCTTCCGGTTTCGGATTTTTTTGAAAAGCTTATTTTGTCGATGAATTTTTGATACATCCCCGCATTCCAAAGCGCATCAAAATCGGAGCAATACTTTCGGCTGTAGGAGCGTCACCCACCCATACACCCACACACCCACACACAGACAGACATTTTTTAAAAACCACTTTTTTGGGTCCCTAGATGCCCAAAACGGATATTTCTGTGAAAATCTCGATTTCCAAAATTTTCATGATTCCAAGACTTCCCTATACTTATGGGTATGGGAAAGTAAAAATGAAAAGATGTGACGCGAAGTGAAGCATATATGTGGTTCACTCAACTCAAAGGAGAAAGGCATACTTGTGACGGGCTCCCATCCTGCAAGAGAAAGTATTGCTTTTCCAAATAAACGAGTTTGATTCCACAACAAGTGTAGGCTAGCTGGAAAAAGCGACATGGTGTGAGGCAGCTTAATATTTGTGGTGCGAAATTATCGGCACAGTCAGAGATAGTGGTTAATTTCAGAGCAGAGATTTGTAATTTCATTGACAATGAAAGTTTATCAGGTGAGCAGTTTACAACTACGATGAAACAGGCCTAAATTATACAATGTTTTCTTCAAAAACTTTTTGTTATAGGGCTGAAAAGTCAGAGATTGATCGTAATTAAAGCAAAGTTGGTGGCTTGTAGTAATGCTACGAGTAGCCACAAAATGGATCTCGTCTTTGTAGGAAAGAGCAAGAAACCATGAGCATTTAAACAACGTATCCCTGAATGTTCTGCTGGTTACTTATAATGATAAAAAACTGGATAAACGGAGACAATTTGAAAAACTGGTCAATTTGTCATGGAAATCTGAAGTCTCAACTATGAGGTAAAGCAAAAAGAGCAATTTTTCTTTCACCTAATGTCACCTCATTATCTCAGCCAAAGCATCACCGCATAGTTGAGTGCTTTAGGAAAAATACCGTTGTAAGCTTCTTATGTCATTTATTGAGGCATTTGAATATAAAGGTAATTTGGTAGAAAACTTCAAAAAGTTGATTATCGAATTTCCCAACTGTGGGAAGAAGTTCAACCACAAATCGATAAAATGTGTTTTATTGCTTCAACCTCCCTGCAACTAAGTGGAGTAACCCTACCACCACAATAACTATCTTTTTTGTAAGTTTGTTGAACTTTACAGAGTACATATTATTACTTTCTTTAATATCCATCAGGATATATTTTTGTTCCATTGTACAATTTTTGTATCGTAGTGAACATATCTTCATTTTAATGAAATAATTTTACTATTGGAGGAATAAGAAGATAAAAATACGCACTGATTTCAATGTGCAGTAACTATCTTTGTCTTTTACGGTGCCAAGTTTGTACAACGAACTTCAAAAACAACGTCCCCAATGATCCATTAACAATCAGTTTGAAAACAACATCGATCACTATACGAACAAATGCAGCACACTCGATGGCATCATATGTGTCTATAAACAACCAAACAAAATCATTAATGAAACCGAATTAACTAAACTGTTTCATACCACATTTCCTACATTAATCATAGGTGACCTACATAGTAAGAATAAGTTTTGGGGTTGTTGTGCAAATAACCCTAATAGTCCAGGCGCCGGAGACAAAATATCGACAAAAGATGTCCTTAAAACCCAAGTTGATGAAATTTTGCACATAAGTAGTTTTTTGGTTGTAATTTAAGAAAACAGAATTTTCTGCACACGAGCGACTATAGAAAAGGTGGAAAATGCACGGAAAAAATCGGAAAATTGAAATTTCGTGAATATCTTGGAACAGAGTAAAAATTTGTAGATAGTATGTATAACCAAAATTGTAAAGCGCAACATTCTCTGTAGAAAAGGTCTCTTCAAGTTTTTTCGAAAAACGCTTCATTTTCGAGATATTTAGCATTGAAGAAAAATGTTTGGTAATAGTCTAGTCACTCAGGGTCCTCCCGTGTACACTGTCTGTGTGCATGTAATTTGACCATGTATTTTTATGTTTTCTGACCCGAAAAAGCGATTGCCGATGGTCTCAAGTTCTAAAAAGGTCCCATAACAAATTATTGCAAAATTAGTGGTTTTTTGCGTACTGCTCTATAACATTTCAGAAAAATAACGATGTTAAGGTCTTTTCCAATGTTTTTTCACACGCGGAATCGATTGCCATACGTCTCAGTTTCGAAAAATGCCTGAGTCAATTGTTACAAACAAATTATTGTAAAATTAGTGTTTTTTTGCAAATAATGCAAAATCATTAATAGATATAAAAAAGTTTTTCTAATAAAAAAGAGCTAGAAGCACATTTTAGTTTTCTATTTTTATTTCTGTACGATAAAAATTGACCAAGATATTAATTTCTAAAGAGTTACCTTTTTTAAAAATCGTGAAAAATTTATTTTTCGACCTTATCTTGGCTAATTTTTTAAAACTTTTACTTAAATAATCATTATAGCAAACAGTGTGCTATTTTTTTTTTCAGCTGGAATACAAATATATTAAACTAGGGCATTAATATTATTCAAAATTGTTTAAATCTTTCTAGCGAGAGCGTTAAGGATTGCTTCCAAGCTGTACGTGTGAAAAATGTTTAATTAATAGATCCAGATGTTTAGACAATTACCTAAATTGCTGTAAATTTTGCAACTGTTAAATAAATGGCACATGTAAAAATAGATACAATCTCTCCACCGGTATCATCAGACACTGTCACAGGAATCTTTTCGGTGGGTTCTAAAGAACATTTTACTATACAAAGATCGACATAATCAGCTACTTGTCGTACGTCTATGCCTACTTTTTCCAATTCAATTTTCAGAAGTCCAATCAAGCGAGTTTTATTCTTGATATTGGACAATAATGTTTCCTGAGCTAATGTAGCGATCATACTTTTATAAAAATCTGAGTTTGACGAGTGCGCATCCTACTGAGCAAAGACGTTATTCACAAATACGACTCCAGGGCCAGTTATTGAAAATGTCGAAAAAAGTCACGACTTCAATTTGGATCTCAAAATTTGACATTTAGGTAAAAAATAAATACCACAGGGGGAAAGAGCAGATTCTCAACTACAGTTGCCTACATTAACAGCAGTTGATTCGCCTGTGGAAACTCATGTGACAGATTAAAATATTTTTATGCCCTTTCCGAATTTTTGGAAAAATATATAAAATGATGAATAAAAATATTAAAGAATAAGGTTTTTAGGCACATATTCTGAAAATACAGATTCTTGGGAACAAATTCATCTATATATCATTTACAAAAATAATATCTTTGATAGATTTATGTCAGCTAGAAACACAAGTAACGAGAAAAACGCGACAATCTAAAAAAAGGACATATGAAAAACTTCTATTTGGCCAAAGATAGTTTAAAAAAAATGCTATACGTAGTTTGGTCTTGTTTGGCCTACTTAATCTTTAGCCCATTTCAGTGACTTGATTAAATGAAGTGTAAATATTGTATAAATCTATAAAAGTCCACTTTTTATTTAGCTACATTAATGATGGTTACACCTCAATAACAAATAGAAAATCAAATTTTTACCATGAACCAACTGTGTATTACAAGTGTTTCAGGCTTTTCCTTCAAAATGAACTTTGGTTTGTGAAATTTCATTGACAAGCGAAGGAGGTACAGCAATTTTAGTCAAATGCCGCTTGAAATTCTACTATTTTCGGGGCAGTTCGCGCGCAAATTTAGTCGATAAAGATTGCTAAATATTTTTAAAATGAAGCGTTTCTCGAAAAAATTTGAAGAGACCTTTTTTACAGAGAAGTTTGCGCTCTACAATTTTGGTTATACATACTATATAGAAATGTTCACTCTATTTAAAGATATTCGCAAAATTCCAATTTTCCGATTTTCTTCGTGCATTTTCCACCTTTTCCATAGTTGCTCGAATGCAGAACATTTTTTTTTCTTAAAGTACAACCAAAAAACTACTTATGTGCAAAATTTCATCAACTTGGGTTTTTTTGTCATATCAAAATCCCTGGCGCCTGGACTATAATGAGATCAAGCTTAATAATATGGCTGACATCCACCAACTTCAAATCCTAGAGCCTAGTGAATATACATATTATCCATACAGGAGATACCACCAGCCGGATCTTTAACATTTTGCCAAAAACTTGAATCTTCCAGTACAACAGTGCGTTATCCGGAACTAGATTCCAACCATCTGCTTGCAGTAATCGCCTTTACTACTACTCCTATTAATAAACCAATAGTGCCATGACTAATAAAGAGTTTTGTCAATTGGATGCTTTTCAAACTAAAATGGACAAAATCCTCACCAACCTTGACACTTCTAGGGACATAAATAACTGCGTAGACAAGCTAACTAAAGTAATGACAAAATCGGTAAACACAGCAACCAAGCTATTCAAAACATTTAGTAGGAATAATCCAAATACTTCTCCCAACTATATAATCGACCTCATTAAACAAAAAAGTAGATTCAGGAGTGTGAAGCAACACGTTCACAAGATACTAAGACACTACTAAACAACATTAACCACAAAAATCACTGGGAAATTGATAATTATAGGCAGCATACATAAATAAAACAAGTAGAGACACTCACTGTTGGTTCCTTTGATGTCAAAATTCCGATTTAGATGACCTTGAACGGCTCCTGGGGGGTACTTTCCAATAGTACTAACAGATGGCGCCACTACTTTTATCACATGTGATTGGTAGCAGAGCCAGTGTATATATGAGAGTACCGCCATTCTTTGATTCGTGAAAATGCCGCCATCGCCGCCATTTTTGTTCCCACCAGCAATCATTGGTTGAGTTATGTCTAAAATTTTACTTGAAATTGGCAAGACTGTAAGTCTATGTCAAATTCGAGGTTAGCAGGTTATGTTTTGCGTTAGTTTATGTCAGAACTGACGCAAAACCTAACCTACTAACATCGAATTTGACATAGACTTACAGTCTTGCCAATTTCAAGTAAAGTTTTGGATTTCAAACAAACGCCACGTTGACGAAATTGTGCTACATACCTCAAAGTGACGCATATGTCAGAGGAATAAACATGGCGGACGTGGCGGTACTCTCCTATATCTACTGGCTCTGATTGGTAGAACTGTGTGCTGCCATCTGATAGTCAAGCTTAGAAATACCCCCCCGAGTCACTGTCGCAGACACTCTAGACAGGTTTCAACATTTGGCTTGGGTGTCTCTACTTGTTCGATGTATGTACGCTGTTACAGGATTCAGAAGGCCGTCTTTATTCCTTCAATATTACAGAAAACCAGCAACCACTATAATGATGTAATCAATTACAAGGAAACATATTTAGCAGTACCTAATGACTTCAATCAACCAACCAATCCTAAAGAACTTGCTGGGTATGTACGTTTTCTCTCTATTAAAAAAACACTAGGGCATGATCTAATTCCAAACGTAGGTAGTACTAAAAAACTTCTTCAAAAAAGAACTTGCTCATTTAGCAACGCTCTTCAATACCTGTCTATGAATGAGCTACTTCCCCAATTTTTAGAAACACGCCCATGTGCTACTGTTCCCTAAACATGGAAAAAACAAAAAGAAACGCAGCAACTACAGGCCAATAAGCTTATGCTCTAAAAATTGCTCGGAAAAGTATTAAGTCATAGGCTCAAGCACCATCTAAACGAACAAATGATAATCCCACCCACACAAGTTGAATTCAGAGCAGACACTCAGCAATACATTTCATCCAACGACTAACCGAAATAATAGTGTGGACACTAAAGTATTTAATAAGGTGCGGTTAGATGGATGCAAGTACAAATTATTACATATCAACATTCCTCAGTACATCACAGTAATACTATTCTCATTTCTTGAAAACAGAACGTTTGCAGTTAAACACTGTACACGTCCATAATATAAGGCCATGGAAATTTGGCATTTAGGTTGGCAGTAAAGCTGTCTGTTTAATTAGGTTATGTTTTTCTAAGTTTCTAAGTCAATGTCTAGTGCATTGTTGTCAGTTTTATTAGTTTACAATAGAAAAAATCCTCACACATTTCTAATTTAATTTAACACAGCTAATAATTCTTGGCTGGCTGTGCTGAAATTAAAGTGTTAGGCGATGATAACCGTTATCGCCCACTACTCTAACCTCAGTACAGCCAGCTGCAGAACGACTGCAAGAAGCAATGGACAGGCTAAATCATTGGCTTACAAAATGGGGAATAGTACTAAATCTATCCAAATGTGCCAACAAAATATTCACCCTTAGACGTCTAAAGGAAATTTCAATATAATAATAAATGGAGATCAAATCGAATGGAAGTATATGGACACTCAACTAATGGGAAGTTTTCATGTAAATTACAAATTGAATCAGGCAAACTGTAGACTAATGCAGCTGTATCCTTTAATTAATCGCAAAATCCACTTTTGTGAATGTACCATTTTGTTATATAAAGTTCTACTTAGATCTTTATTCGTTTATTCCTAGAAAATTAGACGTTCTTCACAACTAATCGTTCAGCATGCTGGTATTCTTTACATTCAATTGCAAAAACCCCAATAAATATTATCACAACTAAGTAGGTACCTGTATGAATTCCAATTCTAAGTTGCAACGTGTCGTTCGGACGGTGGACAATTGCGTAATTCTTGACTGCCTCTAAAAGATCTAACGCCATCGAAGCAATTTCACCAGCGTGATTATCACCATTGCGAAGGGGTAAACCTGAAACCTTTAAAAAAGTAGACATTAAGTGAAAGGAAATTGTTAAAGCAAACAATTTTTTTTAAATATTTGATATTTCAAGTTAAAAACAAAACATTCTTACCACCATGTAAGCATCTCCAATTGTTTCCACCTTGTAAACATCATATCCTTTAATAATTCGATCAAAAACTGTATAGAGATCATTGAGAAAATTAACAACCTTAAAAAAATATATGAGAATTGCTGGTTAATTACTAAATGGTATAATTACTTGTAATGGGGTACTCTCAGCCGACATTGAAGTAAAACCAACAATATCACTGAAATAAATTGTAACTAAATCAAAAGATTCTGGCTCCACTCCATAGCCCATGGTTAACCGTTCAGCAACAGGCCTGCACAAAACATGAAAAACTAATTATTCAAAATACAAACTTTTTCCACAATGGAATTGAGCTAAATATATTTCCTTACTCTGGCAACATCCGATGCAGCAAATCTTCCGTTTTCTTTTTCTCTTCATACAGTAGCCGAGTACGCTCTGAAACTAGGTCCTCCAAATTATCTGCGTACTTCACCATCATGTCCATCATTTGATCCATTATATTTTTATTTCTAGTAAAAAATGATGTTAAATCCGGATAAATGCGTAGCACCACTAAACTTACTTCCCGTCCTTCATTTTCTTGAGCCTGCTGCGCACGGTGGTAAAGTCTGGACGGTGGTCGGGAACTTCACACCAGCAATCTTTCATACACTGTAACACGTATTCATCCGTGGACAATTCTGTATCATATAAAAGTTCCAAATCAGGTCTGAAAGGTTCTTCACCATCCATAGGGTACCTCTTCACCAAATCCACTATTTCTAAAACAAACGAAAATATACATTAACAATTCAAATATGAATGAAAGAATCAGAAAGTAGAGATTGAAAGAAAAACAAATCAGAAAGAGGTACAAGCACATAATTGAAGATAATGGAATTGCAACAGTAGATTGTGAAGAGAGTGAAGATTTGGAGCAGGCCTGATAAGATTAAAAAACACTGCTATTAATACAGCAAAAACTTCATATGGCACTCCAAAAGCAACTTTACATTTGTCCAGAATTTAATAGAAAATGAGAGGTTAAATAGATATAAATTCATTTTATTATTATAAATTAAGTTTTACAGTGCCAAAAATGTTAATATATCTCTTAAGGTTTACGAAATTCCCAAGCTATGCTTTTTATTTTGGACATCCTGTAGCAATCTATTTCTATTTCATAAATAGAGTCGTTCTTGTTTCTTTCATTCCTCGGAACCAAATGGTACAATAGGTACCTAGAGGATGAGAACTGACTGAAGTACCAAATCATTTCTCTAATTCACAAAGCAGCATCTACAGGCAGAGCAATAGCAATTAATCTATATATTTAAAACGTGAAGCCTTTTCTTTCGCCATCTATTTTAAGACTTCCACCTGGCCGCGGTGTTCTGCTGATTTTTGCAATGGACCACTGTACCTGCTCGAATTTGTTTGGGTAAAATACGCCTTGCTGAGCCCTCTTTCACATGGACGGTTGTTTCACCGGCCGGCGAAAAAGCCGGCGACAAATAAATAACATTATTTCATACGGAACCTTTCACACGGGACGGTCATGGCAGTTTTGCCGGCCGGTCGGCGTTCAATTTTAGTCACCGGCGGTGACTCCATGCGGGTATATGCAAGTGTACACACGAACGGTAAATTTGCCATCGCCGGAGCAAGAAGTTTCAGAGACGGCCTGAAGAGAATAAATTGCAACTGCATTTCAGCTGTTTTTGAGTCTTGCACAACACATATTTAAATTAATAATGGAAAATCTAGACGTTGAGCTGTTTATTAGTTTTATTGAGGAAAGCAGCGTGATTTGGGATAAAACGTCTGATGAATACAAAGACCGAATTAAATCTAGGAATACTTGGAAAGAGGTTAATTATAAAGATCTATAACAAATTTTACGAACGAGAAGAAAAGACAAGAATTTATTTTAGTACTGCATTTGCTCATCTGCTTTTAAGTGGCGAAACAAAGTATTAAATGCTCCCAAACTACTGTCCTTTCCGCCATCAACTGGTGAATCCACAGTTTTTGGTGCTTGTCCTTTTATCCTTTTTTCGATTATCTAATAAATAGCTACTTTGCGAATCAATTTCATCGATTGAACAATAAGCTACAAATTTTCACCAATAATTAATAGTTACAAACTCGATTTAATACGCTTCTGTGCGAGTATCTAAATTTGCCTATTTCTAGACTGGTTTGCTCACTGAAATTCCTTAAGAACTAACCAATACTTTAATAGTGTGAGGAAGTATGTCTCATAGGTCTTACACAACAGTTAATATCGTCCGTGATGGAAATTGTTTATTTCGCTTTATTTCTTTCCATGTTTATGGGAGCGAAGACAATCATCGGCACATTCGCTTGGGTAAATGTGTTTTTCTGAAGATCCTTACGAGATAGATAGATACAGGCAGGAAGTTGAAATTTGGCATTTTAGATCGTTTTACTAATCGGAAATCATTTTTAGGGTTTTTCAAAATATATCCTCTCAAAGTGGTTAAATAGGCCAGTAGTGTTTTTCTAAAAATAGCCGCAAAAGAACTACTACAGGCAGGAAAGCATATTAGATCGTTTTACAAATTAGGTCAAATCAATTTCAGGCTTTGGGAAATTAACTCCCGAAAAGATTAAATGGGGTAGATGTGTTTCTCTACAGATCGCCATAATACTGTAACTGCTGCAAGAAGGAAATTGATTCGGCACAGTAGTTCGTTTTAAACATCGAGTCAAGCCATTTGCACGGTTTTTGTAAATTTATCCTCTCAAAGGTGTTAAATGGGGTAGATGTGTTTTGCTAAAGATCGTCACGAGATAGATACAGGCAGTAAGTTGAAATTTGGCATATTATATCGGTTTACTAATCGGAAATCATTTTTAGAGTTTTTCGAAATGTATCGCCACAAAGTGGATAAATAGGCCAGAATTGTTCTTTAAAAATAGCCACAAAGGAACTACTACCGGTAGGAAATTGAAATTCGACATATTAGATTGTTTTACAAATTAGGTCAAATCAATTTCAGAATTTTTTGAAATGCATCCCCCCAAAGGTATTGAATGGGGTACAAGATATTAAATGGGGTATAGGCCATTCACCATGATTCCTTTTTTGCTATCTTAATTGCTTCTTTCACTCTGTTTCTTTTTCTTCTGTATTCTTCATTTCCCATTTCTTTTGTTTGTATATACCTTTTCCAAGCCACCTTCATTTCTTTTACCAATCCTCTTATTTCTTCAGTACACCAGCTTGTCGCTTTCATGTGTTTGTTGCATTTTCTTACACCACATATTTTTTCTGCTGCCTTCTTCAGTGTTTCCTTGAAGGCTCTTCATCTTTCTTCTAGCATCCACATTGTTTGCATATTCCGTTTTCGTTGAACTTCTTTGTCTGTGTCCATCTGATATTTTTCTTTACTCTCTGTATATTTAAGTTTATGTATTGCTAGGCTACTATATTTTCTTATTTCTTGGGTGTTGTTTAATCTTGCTTGGTATTCTGCTGTTACTAACCTGTGTTGTGTTCCTATTTCTGCTTCTTTCTTTGTTTCAATTTTTTTAATTTTCTCCGTTAAGTGTAAGTTATGAAGTCTATTAAGCTTTTGGCGTTTCTTTCTTCTGCTAAAAATGTGTATCTGTCTTCTAATGGTTGTTCCCACAGTGTGTTACCTATTAATATATCATTTCTTCTGCAGAAATCTATCATTTTTATTCCGTTTCTATTTTGGGTTCTTTCTTCATACCCCCCCATACATCCCATTCGTCTCATCATTTTCCAACTCTACTGTTCCAGTCCCCCATTATTATCGTCTTCTGGTTTTCTTCTCTCAGTTCATCTTGGATTTGTTGTAAGTCTGCATAAAAGTTTGCCATTTCCTCTTCTACGGTTCCTTCTATTATATATATATATCAGCTCAACAGGCCGTGGAGGCCCAGGGCTTGTTCTACAATTTTTCTCCGCTTCTTCTTATCAGTCGCTACTTGTTCCCAGTTTGTGATGCTTAGTTCCGCCAGATCTTTCTGTACACTATCTAACTACTTGCTTTTTGGTCTGCCCCTTCTTCTCCTTCCTGCAATTCCACCTTTCAGCATCTTCTTTGTTGCTCGGGATTCTGGAAGCCTGTATACATGTCCCAACCAGCGGATTCCTTGTGCTCGAACTGTTGCTGATTATTTTCATGTTTCTCTCGGTTGCAAATTCAATTAATCTTTTTCAGTTATCAGTGCTTTGTTGGTGAATACTGAAATTACCTATGACTGGTTTGTATATGTTTGCTTTCCCCAGCTTTGCATTAACACTTTAATCGCCACGTGATGCTAACGTGCATCTCTATCTTTTTATTTACAGCGCCGTGTGATGCTAACTTGCATCTCACGTTGAAAAGTTTTCGTGGCCGTGTGATTCACGGTAGCTTCTCATTGTGCGTAACTTTACATGCTTTGCCTAATGCACGTGGCCTCCTATACCCAACAACACATTTACCCCTTGGATAGCGTATTTGGTTGCCTATTTATAGGCGTTTCAATATTAGATATGTTTTATTGTTTCTTCTACGTAGTGGCCCTTGAGACCCATTTCTGAATTTGTATTGCGGCGATTAACGTGTTAAAATCTCCAACCACTATTTTTATATCATAATTTGGTATGCTCCTATAAAAATTTTCCAGTTCCTCATAGTATTTATTTTTATTTCATCGTCCTTTGTATGTGATGGTGCATGTGCATTTATAATGGTTATTTTTCTGTACCTGCCTCTTATTCTGATGCCACATAATCTGTCTGTTTTTGGTTGGAATTCTATAATTGGTTCTTTCAACCTTTTATTTAACAAAAATCCCGTACCTAAAATCCTATTATCACTGCCACTGTTGAAAAATATGTAGTCTCCTATATCAATTATGTTAGATCCTTTTTGTTTTGTTTCCTGGATTGCCATAATGTCTATTTTGTACTTATTCAGTTCCATTGTTAAATTTTTTAAAGCACCTTCTCCATAAGTACCTCTTACATTCCATATTCCTAGAAACATGTAACTAATTGCATCACTATTGTATGCTCCCGTTTACTCTTTGCTTCTGTTTCCATTATCATTACCTTATCCGTAGCTATGTCTGTTTTACATAAAGGCCGTCCTATAACTGTAGTCGCTAGTAGTTTTTTGCAGCATTCGTGTTGTTTATTAGGGTGTTGGTGTTATACATCACTAATTTATCCTCCTTCTCACTCCATTTCCAAATTTGCCCGTTAGTTATCATTTTCTGGTAGCCTACTTTTACCGATTTTCCTGCCATTCGTTCTCCCTCCGCTAACTTTTTGATTTTGCCTTGAATATCCCTCTCTTTCGGTGTGAGATCGCTGTTTATATATGTGTTAAATTGATCACTGATATTTTTCAAGGAGCTTTTTTTCTTGAGTACTGCTATTTTTTCCCCCATACTATTCATTTTGACTAGATAGTGTTTTGTTCCGATTTTAGCGGCTGATTCGATTTTCGTTTTCCGTTGGGAGTTTTTCTGCTAAAAAGGTTTCCATTTCTGCTCTAAATTCCTCTCCACCTTTTGCAATAGTATCTAGTTCCTTCTATTGGTGCATATATTTGTATAATATTGATTGTTTCTTCTAGTTAAAAAGTTATTGCTATTATACGTGGTTTTATTGTTTTAACGTCAGTTATTCTATTGTTTATTTCCTCCGTTATTATTATACCTACTCCCTCCTTCGCTTTTTGTTGTGGGTCTACTCCCGAGTAATATAGGATATATTTATTTGTTAGATATGTATTTCCTTTGCCCTTTTTCTTGGTTTCGCTTATTCCTAGGATTTGTATATTGTTTCTTTCCATTTCTTCTGTTAGTTCTATTTCTTTCCCAGTTAGTGTCCCTATACTCCAGATTCCTATTCGTATTGTTTCATTTTGAATTTATTTTTCCTTATTTTTTATTGTATTGTTTATATTCGTGTGTTTACTCATGTCCCGTTTCGTTGCCCGCGTCTTTATTTTTACTCCCTTACTCCTTACTTTCTCTCGGAGTTTTTAGAACTGTACCTGTATCTCTATTTGTTCTGGTTATATTCCGCATCCTTTCTTGTAAATCTTCTTCCGGCGATCTCTCGCTACATGTTCTTCCTCCCATCTTATCATTTTCTTTTGGTGTTCCTTCAGTCAGCGGTTTTGTTGCCGTTTCTTTCTCTATCTCTATTTCTTTCAGGTTTTCCAGGTAATGTTCCTCTCCGTTTATTATTAACTTGTTATATCTCAAGATTACATGATGTCCCTGTGTTCTTACTTCTTCTTTCCACTTTAGTAGTTAACAACTATGTATTATATCCAGAATTTTTAGTCGGCTTCTTATTGTTTTTATAGTTACACGATCTTTTGATTTTTAAAATTGTTTAATAATAATGGTGAGGCACTAACACCCCATGAAGGAGCTTGGCCTGCAAGGCGGAAGGTCAGAGCTCCGGTATCCTCGCTCTCACACCCGGCTGTCACGTGTCAAATTTATGACACGTGGTGATGTTGTGATCATCACGCATTAGACAACCGCTTTATTACCCCTTGTTCTTTCGAACGCAGGTCCCCAATTATTTAAAGCGACTGGGTAGGCCGCCCGCCAGGCATCGATCAGGGATTACGGTTAGGCTTTTTGCTGATTTTTTAGTTAACATGGGGAGAATACAATTATTAAATAATTCAGTTTTCAAATACCTGTTAATTATGTATTTCAACGACCAAAACTTTTCCAACCTTAGTTGATCCTCCTTTTTATTTCGTCTTGTCAGTTTTGGAAAGATATTAACTGATCTAGATATATTGCTTCTGACACCATTTTCACTACTTTAGCATCTAGCCCAACTTGTGTTCTTCCTTGATTTGTCAATATATAAGATTTTTCAAAGTTAATATTTTGTTATGGCTTTCCTTACATTGTACTTTCTGATTTCTGGTATATTTTCTTGTTCGTTTTGGACTAGAGTTGTTACGTTATTGGTGTTTGTTATACTACTTTTATATATTTCACTATAGTATTTCGTCACAATTTGTAGTATTCTTCCTCTGTCACACTCTTTTTTTAGTTAGTGGGTAAATTAGTTTTGGTATCTAAGTTTTTCCGGTAGCGAGTCTTTTTTAACCTTTTTCGTGGATTGGCTTTCTTCTAAAATTGATTGGATTGTTAACATTCATACCTTCTGAGATATTAATACTTTGGTGTTCCAGGGCTTCAACATTAAATTTTGTTATTTTGGTATTTCCATTCTAAGTTTACATAGCACAATTTTATGGTCAGATCCCAAGTTAGGCGATTTAAAAGCCCTTACATCCACTATCTGTTCCAGAAATATTGCTCTATTTATTATTACGTAATTTATTAAAGATATATTACAAATTTATATCGCTTAAGAGCCCCAGGTATACTTGTGCTGTGTTTTATGTGGGAAATATGTGTTGTTAGTTTAATTAATTACTCCAAATAATTTTGATATTCCAAGTCTTACCATCATGGCTAAAATTCAAATGTAAGTATCAATTTCCAATTTACACTAAACTTTGTGATAATACTCCAAAATTGTTTGCGATTCACATCACCACCTTTTGATTTTGTAATAACACAATGAGTTTGTCATGAATTACGATTTAAGATACAATGCACCATTAAAAATAATTTTGTAAATACGTTATCAAGTTTACACTTGACACAATTTTGCGTTATGAGTTATCTGAAAATCTCAACACAAAAACAGTGCTTATGTAACAGAATTATAGTAAGAGGTAATAGTATATTACATACCGAGGTGAAAAGTGTTTCATTACTGTCGAGAGATTAGGTAGTTTACCGAGACGCGTAGCGTCGAGGTTAACTTTATCTCCAGACAGGGATGAAACTTTCCACCCTGGTATGTATACTATTTTATTCGCAACCACTTTATTCTAAACAATAATTGGAAAAATTATTATATTATGATACGACAGGTTGTGACGCGCATGAATGGATCAACGAGATTCCCAGTGTCCCTACCTACTTAGCGGTCGGGAATGGATTCATTTCCAACCGGCAATCACTTTTCCGACCGGTTGGAAAGTTACGAGTTGGAAATAGCTCATTTTCCAACTTTTTAAAAGTCAGTAATGATCTTATATATATTGTTGCGAATAAAATAATAACTTAACTGGTGATAAGCAAATATGTCTAAATACCTTTAGGTTCAAATCCTGTAGTACCAAACGGTCCTTTCCTTCCAATAATTTCATACAAAATTATAGCAAATGCATAGACATCACCTTTCTGCGTTCCTCGTAAATATGCCGTAGAATTCCTCAATATTTCAGGTGCTTTCCAAAATAGACCTACAAATCAATCTCGTGTAAACATTCATTCCGATAGCTTTGCGCATATACACTTTCAACTGCAGGTTTTATTAAAACATATTTACTATAATAAAGCAGATGTAGACGTACTTCTATAATACTGATGTTCCCCAACACTTTCATTCTCAGCACAATGACGCATTTCCGGCAATCCAAAATCGGTTACCTGAAGTACCCATCTACTGGTTACAACACAATTCGAAGATTTTAGGTTTCCATGGACAATTAACATGGAGTTATGTATATACAACATGCCCTACAACACACATACAATTAAAACGTGGGAATAACCAACCATTGTTTCACCACCTTAATGAGATCATGGACTAGAGACGCTATAAACATTTTATCCAACTTAATATCTTCATTTTCTATAATATCCTAAAAGCTTTCAGTTAAAAACAGCCGCTAAAATTGGGATTGCTCTTACATATAAACTTCCTTTGGCACAATAATCAGTGACTAGCAAAAGTGCCATAGGCTCCACACATGCACCTATGAACGAGTTAACGTTGTCGTGTCGCAGCTCCCGCAGCAGACGCATTTCCTTCATGACCTCGCGGGATATGTCCTTCTTCCTCGAGAAGGTAAGCTCCTTTATCCGAACTACAACCCCTCTGTACTGCGCTGTGGTTGCAAAAACTTGAGCACCTCCATGCGATTCAAAAGACGTCGCACTTGCACTGCACAAACTTAACTAAAAATGTTTTTAATAAAATTTTAACAGGTTTAGAAAAACAAAGTCATACCCGGCTTGGAGAAGCAACGATGTCGTGCTCGTAGTAGTTGTGGATTTCACTAGGATCGATCTTCCACAGCAAGCCTTCGATCTCCTGTTCTATTTTCCACTTCCTGTAAATGCTCATGGTGATTACACCGGCACAGAATAACATTACTGCCAGAATTCCAGCTGCGATGATGCTGTTGAGGTGGGTGTCATTTTTGGGGCACAACTCGTTCATGAATCCACAACTAGGCTCATCATCAAGCTTTCTTCCTCCAGGCCAGTCGACTTGTAATTTGATTTTGTATATCTACACAATAGAAATACTTCAGAAATAGTCGTAAGTTTAGAGTTAGTTAAATAGCCGCTAAATAGATTCGAATAATTAGAAGCAAATTTGCCAAACTCACTCACTGGAAACTCTCCTTCCCGAAACTGACCAACAGGTACCATTTGGTATTGACATGTAAAATTATTTGTAACCTCAGCAAACGTAGGATCTTTGGTAAATTTTAATGCTAGGACTGAAAAGTTACCCTCTGAATCTCCATTTTTATCTAACTGCATTGTTGCTCCGGTTATACCTATAAAACAATGTTTTTCAATCTAGCTTTAAAAACATACAACTTGTTTAATCAGTTTATTTAATAGCTACAACATGGATAAATGCAAGAGTCGAGTTCAATTCAATAAATATTGTAATATTTATTTATAAATGTATATTGTTATCCTCCAGTGAAGCACACTAACACAGCATCTCTTAAAGCTTGCGTTTAATGCTTTCTAACTACACAGAATAAAACTGAGGAACTTCTAAAACCCCATATATGTAGATAATTATTTGAGAAAAGACATATTTGGCTTGGCTTGCCTGGATTGTTTATTTTACTACTTAGATACATGGCCAGTTTGTGTTTGCATGCTTTTTCATTATTAATTACGTTTAATTATTGTAATCTAGTGTAACAAAAAATGCGAGTACGGACCAGTTCAACGAGTGAAGCGCTCGATTGCGTATGTACAGTGGTAAAAGCAACTTTAACAGTGTTTGTGGCAAACTTAAGTAAGTGGCTGCCCGGCTGAGCCCAAAGCCGCACGTTTGTAAGCAACTCTCAGTGCATTTCACCGAGGGGTTTCAAGCTATCGCACCTTTAATAATTCATTCTTATTTAACACCGTTGTGTTTAGGAATGGCCCTTTATTTCAGGATTTAATCCTGATGTTCTTTATTGTAGTATGTGTGTGTATTTAAATGGCCAATAGATTTATGTTTATCTGTGAAATCAAATTGGCTTTTCTTGTGCTTGAAGTCATTTTCAGCCCGAGAAGTATATCCTGTTTCAGCAGCTATTGACCTTTCCTAGCCACGAGTTGGGTCAAAGTCTGAGTTTCATGTGTACTGAGCTAGCTCAGTGAACAACAGGGCAATTAATTTATAAAAAACTAAGACATACAAGGGAAATTTATTAAATTGTGAAAGTTACTGGCCAATTTTAGTACTCAATGGGACTGCTACAATTGTTGGCAACATTGTCATCTCATTCTCACACATATCTGAATTGGTTCACAAACAATAAAAAATAATCAGAATCATTCTTTCAGTTACAAAGCAGGTGGACCTGATTTCATTTATATGGAGGACAACGCGAGATCAGATCGTGTTCAAGTGGTTAACGAATTTTTCGAAGAAAAAATCACAACCCTGATATGACCATCTCGCTCCCTAGATTTTAATCCGACTGAGAACGTTGGAGATGCACTTGGATGCCGTATATTATGCAAATACGGCCAAACAATTTACATGAACTGGCTATTACAGTTGCAGGAAATTGGCTTCTTGTTGGTCAACGGATAATAGACAATTGCCAAGAAAGTATATCGTGCAAATGCTAAGAAGTAATAAGAGCAAGAGGTGGCCCAACTCGATATTAAAGTTTTTAATTATTGTTTTATTTTTAACTAAACCAGCTTTGGAACAACAACAGGACATACATTTAAAGCTGTACCTTAGCAGATTAATGAGCTACAAGGATTTTGATAAATATTGGCGTATTGCTAGGTACTGTTACGATTTGCGTTCTTGAGTAAAAATGAACTATACACGGTTGTATGAATAAACTGTACTTTATTTAGCCAATTTGTATCGTAAATATTTTAAGGTAAAATTTCATAGGTGAAATGGTTATATTACAGTTACAACAAGCGAGTATTTAGCCGGTATTTTGAACGTGCCTTTTTCTGGGAAGATGAAAATATTTGAATCTCACGGAAGCGCAAGAGTAAATTTATGCATGTTTACCTCGTATGCCGAAAAATCGGGCAAAGCTAGATTATTAGTACATGATCAGAAGTGCAACTGTTGCAACTCGGTCATAAAAATTAGGCTTAAAATTATGTGACGGCTGGAGCAAATTCCTTTAGGAGAGTTGTAAATTTATTATAGACCCTTGTGAGGTGTCAACCGCTTGCCAATTTTAGCGTGTGAAACCTACAAATTTGTAGAATACATAGAGCTATTATAACAGAAGTTAAAAATTAAGAGCTGCTCTGATAGGCTTATTAGAAATTTTGAGAACGCCTACCGAGTTTTCTGGACTTGGAATTGAGTTAGTTAGTAAGTAACGGTGTTAAACTTAAGCTGTTCTGTAAATGGCAGAAAATAAATGCGAGTATTTGTACTTAAGTGTCTTATTAATCTCGCAACAGTAGCTTTAGTCTTCGTCTACAAGTATATTTTGACTAAAAATTCGCGACAGTATACACCTATATAATAAAAACATATTAACTTATTATAACTTCTCTATAGAGCTAAAATAAATACAAATCTTACTTTCATATGTCCCAAGTCCTATTATAGTTTCGATGATCTTAGTGCCGTTACTTGCCACCTCATCTACGACTTCATCCGTTATTACCACCTGCTCACTCAAAAGTTTATGAAGAGCTCTGGCGTAAAGTCTTACGGAATCATATAAATAAGCGGCATAGATGGACACAAACTAGAACACATTTCCATAAACTTTACAATAGTTGTGTTACACAAGTGCTACCTTCTGGTACTTGTTCACTAAAAAGGGAGGGACGCCAAAATGGAAAGGCTGCATGCTATTATACTTTCGCACATTTTCAGTAAATTTATGATAATCTGCAGATGGTTGCGTCGAGACTACAACTAGCAGTGATCTCCCTCGTTTCACAAAATCCTTCTGATGCTTCTCACATGTGGAGTATTTATCGAATACATCTGGTTCTGAAAGAAAACCACTTAATTAAAAGTAATGACAGCAAATCGTGAATGTAATACACTGATAAATAAGTTGTAACTATTACACTGCCTTCATTGAAAATCCATTCACTTACTCCACAAATATTTATGAGCTTCTCTACTTGAATAAGTGTTCATGTCAACGTAGATGACCATATACTCTCCGTTATCAAATAGCTGGGCCGTTTGCATAGTGTTCATAAGATCGACAAGTGACATAGGAGAACCCAAGAATACGTAAACTAAAAAAGATATATTACTTAAAAGAATCAAATTTTACAAAAGCTACCTACTGCGTGTTCTGTTTTTAGTTTCTTGTATGAACTGATACCAATAACCACTCAAACAGCATGGCATTTTTTCCTCACAGCATTTGTGGCGATCAACAGCACTCTTCTTATCATTTATAGTCATATTCCTCTGCTTCGCTTGGTCTACCAAGGAGTGTGCCACTGTCTGCCAGGCTTCTTCATATATAATTGAAAATTTATTCCAACCATAATAACTTAGTAGGGATATCACAGATTTTGTAACCTAAAAAGTGTGAAACATTATAAGAAACAAATTATTTAAGGAAGAAGCAACTTACTTGCGTATCAGGTGGTTCAGTTCTTGCAAATGTGGGAACATCTGATGCTTTGTAATCGGAACATTTCTAAAACAATTAGATAGTTATCAACACATGAACAAATAGGTTGGTTAAAAAGCAAATTATTGATAAATATTTGTTGTAAAGGTCGAGTAACAAAGTTACTTTATCACTCTTTAACAAATATATTAGCACCAACTTAATTCAGAAAATATATTCTATAAAAGACTATTATTTTAAGAGAGGGGTTTTTTCATTTAACGCTAAAAATTGTAAAACTGAGTTGCATAAAAAATTTAGCTAATGTAATTACACGATTTGCATTCTTAACTAATCAATCCGAATCTTCTAATTGCATCCAGTTGGACAACTATAACGTAATTAATACTCTTTGAACAACATAAAGAAACCAATTGAAATTTTTATTAATTTCAGCAAACCATTTCATTTGCATACCCTACTGTTTTCCTTCATAAATGAGAGAGGTATTGTACTTATCATAGAATTAACACAAAAGACAATGGAGATTCAGAAGAGGAAATTATAAAGTACCACAAGAAACAACAGGAAGTTTTCAAGTAAACAACGATGTACACCACACCACAGCGACACGCTATCAACAACGTTCTTTAATATTGCAATACAGAGTAGATATGTCGCAGTCGGATTCCAAAAACCGTCAGTTTGCAAACTGACTAGTCAGTTTGCAAACTGCCCGACGTTTTCTAAAACGCTTTTAAAAAACAGATCGTTTTACAATCGGACTGAAATTTTCAGTCAGTTTGTAAACCGCGAACCATGCCTCCGACGGATTGTCAACTATTTAGCTATTGATATAGCTGTACTATGAACTATCATTATTTTAGAATCTGCCGAGATAATTTCAGTCAGTTTCTAAAACAAATAAAACAATACTGTTTTATTTTACATTATCCACTTTATCCATTATAAAATATACCCTGAAGAAAAACACATTTATAAAATTATATTTTTTATCATTTAGGTATTATACATTAAAAAAAATAACAGGTAAGTATAACAAAAAAACAAATAAAATAAAATTCTTTTAAAAAAATGTTAACAAATAGATATTGTTATAGATGCATTAAACGAATAACAGTTATAAAAATAAATAAAATAAATTTCTTTTTAGAAAACACAAAATTTAATTACAAGAAGTTCTTTACTTATTGCAGCAAGGCCCGCTTAAATGGCACCTGCTATTGCATTTTTGAAATGCTTTAAAACAAAAGCATTTCTTTGTATTGCATTGATTTTTGTTTGGCCGGCAAGCACATTTTTTAAAACCTTGGCCGCCGAACTTAGATGAATTGGACACTGCTTCCCTTAATGTTATAATATTGTCTGACGCAACATTAAATTCTGTCGAATTAAGTGCTGTGTTTGGGATTATTTCATCCCTCGAAAACCATCGGTTTAAAATGCCCTTTTCAGTACCTATTTGGTACACACCATTTTTGTGATCAATAACCATGGCCAAAATATTTTTGGGATCAAGAGGGCTACGATCAACTTTGGGAACGTTTACGGAGACATGATCCCCTACACTTATATCTTTTAGTTTTTTCTTTGTAACCTGCAGCATTTTTTCTGCTGCTCTTTTCTGCCCATTACAGGAATTCAATCTTTCCAAATGAATGATTTTTTCTTGGGAACATAGCCTACACTTTTTATTTATCGTACACTCTGTGCAGCTAAGTATTTCTACTGGAATATTAGCAATGTCAATATTCTCAATATCCTCGTCCACATAAATAGAATCTTTAGGTGGGTTAATGTTTTTAGTGCCAGACATCGAATTTTCAGCAGTTTCATTAGCATCGTTTTGGTCGGCTATTTCCTCCTCATTAGCTTGATTGCTATTGGCTTCAAGAAGCAACACATCTTCTAATTCTTCCTCAGTTGTAATATTTTTAAAAATTTCAGATGGCAAATCTGTGGAATTAAGTCCAACTTGAAAATCAACCCCAAAGAGAGCTTTGTATGGCGATCTTCCGATTGTTCTATGAAAAGATGAATTTTTATGCCATTGTACGTAATAGCAACCAAGCGACCAGTTTTGGGTATCATTATCTTGAAGCCAAGATCGTAACATGGTTTCTACATCTTGGTTACTTCTCTCTATGCTTCCTTGACTTTGTGGATGCCGAGGGCGACCATTTATAATTTTACAAGCTGGCCAATTAGACGCCATTTCTCTAATAATTACGTTTACAAACTCGCGACCATTGTCGCTTTGTAATATTTTGGGTGCACCGAATTCTAGAAATATTTTTAATAATTCAGCTGCCACATCCTCTGCGCGTTTCGATTTAAGAGGCCGTAAGTGCAGAAATTTGGTCAGGTGATCCTGATAATTAAGTAACCACTTATATTCACCATCAGGTGTTGATTGAAAATCGATCAAGTCGACCTGACCACGATGGTTCCATCCCTTAGTTAAAATAGGTTTGACTACAATTCCTTTCTTTATCTGGCCTTTCTTTTCCGCACAGCGTTTACAACATTTCACAAATACGTCCACAACAGCCCGAGGAATGTAGAATTTAGATTTTAAGTACGCCGTCATTTTATCTCTACCTCCATGGCCCGTGGATATGTGACACTCCAACAGTTTCCCATAAAAATCTTCTACCGGAATAACAAAAATTATTGGATCATCATCATGTTTCCTTTGTTTTATAATTTTTTTTATGCCACTTATTTCAACGATGTCATATAAACTGCCATAATAATATTGTTCATTAGTTTTTCTATTAGTTGCAATCCGCCCTTCCATTAAAATGTTTATGACATCATTTATTTTTTCAGATGACCATGGCTTTTTCGTCTTTTTACCTAAAAATTCATTCTACAATTACTTACCTACATTGTTAAATAAGTTTTAATAATCGGCATGACAACAAATTAGCTATTAACAAATGCAAGTTACTTTTTTAAATTTTCAATATCAATAACCCTAACACGATCAAAATTCATGTTTAAACTTTAAAATATAACAAATTAACAATAACAAATTAATTAATAATATAATTATTCCTATTTCAATTAAGTTTATTCATTATTTAAATCCTGATGATGACAGACGTGTTCTGTCGAAATATATATTGAAGCACGAATAGTTATTTTAATTAATTTGGTTTATCTACTCCTATTAAATTATATTCACATTATAAGGACATTATGAATAATAATAACAGTCATAATTTTGCAGTAGTAAATTATGAATTCATAATTCACGGTTTGCAGCCAATCATAAATCTCTATTTTCATTATTCAATAGGCTGTAGCCAATCACAAAATTCATTAAAATTCTATTTTCATTATTCAATAGGTTGTAGCTAATCACAAAATTCATTCTTATTATCAAATGACTTTTGCAGTTGACAGTTGTCACAAATGTCATAATTCGGAAATATGAAGACAAAACTCCTATTGCATAGGAGTAGATAAAGTATCGTATTACATTCGCGATTATGGCCATTATTCACTCAGATGACTTGCGCCACGCGCCTTCGGCTTGTGGCTTAAATGTCATCTTCGTGAATAATGGCTGTCATAATCGCTCATATAATAAGATACTATTATTTTAAATTACAGTTACGTTATGATACAAGTAAAGTAAACAGCTCTTTTAAATTTTTACGAAGAACCGTCTAGTTGTATTTCTTGCGTACCACGTTCGCATGGTAACTTTCACATCAGTTCGTGGCGAAACATCGTTCTTTAATTAAATTGGTTACATTACTTTAATGTTCGTAAATATTTAAAAGAACCGTCTAGACGGCTCTCTAGACACTATCACAAGTAAAATAGGTACCTTTTATAGGTTATGGTACTTACCGGAATAATAATTCTCGAGTTCTCGATAAAAAATATCCTTGTCTACAGGTTGAGGTGTGTTAGGTTTTGTAGGCCCTTCGACGGTTGTTTCCATATTCATGTATCAATATAAGACAGTATATAACTCGGTATATACGAGTAGTAACAAATAAATTTGCATTAATGCCGCTGCTTACCAATGCAGACACAGCTGACCATTCAAATAAGCGGTAAACACTTGACACTCAGTTTAGAAGATTTGACAATGCGGCGGATGCGTATTCCGCCGTTTACAAACTGACTGGAAATTTCAGTCCGATTGTAAAACGATCTGTATTTTAAAAGCGTTTTAGAAAACGTCGGGCAGTTTGCAAACTGACTAGTCAGTTTGCAAACTGACGGTTTTTGGAATCCGACTGCGACAGATACACATACATGGATTGCGAAAAATTTTACCCCATTTAAAAGCTCCAGAGCATGCTTAAATGTAGAAGCCAAGCTGTATTTTGTATGTTCTATTATTAGAATTAATATTGTATTTTATGTAAGCAAATGCTCGCAAAGCAGGTCCTGCGATGGACGTGTATTGTAAATTTTGGTTTTCGGGAGTGCAGCAAGAAACGCACTGTACGTGGGAAGCTGAGATTTTCAACTCATGCAAATGTAACAAAAAAAAAAAGGCAGAAGTCGCACGCAGTCTCTTCTGAGATGAAAGTATAGTACGTGAATTCATCTAGGGAAATATAAGATAATCTGAAGCGACCCTAAAAGAGCCTGGCAACCAACTTTTTCTGCAAACAGTGTGCAAATTCCGTAAACGCATTTTCCGAGTGTACATGTAAGTACAGGGTTATTCATTATAAATTACCCACCCCTTATCATGGTTATTATTGCCTATAGAAAAAAAAGTTTTAAATAAAAGTTATGTGGTTATAACTGAATTTTGTTAAAATGCTATCAAAAGTACAGTGGCGTGCATAATTAAGGGGATACAAAAAAGTAATATATTTTTTTAAATGGAACACCCTGTATATTATTAAATTTTTGGAACGACCTTTTTTTCCTGATTTCAAAAATATACCATATGTTACCCTTACCTTATACCGTTTTTGAGTTATTAAACGTCAAATATCTTAGTTAAACTAGTTAACATTATTAACCCTTAACTGGTAACGTGAAATTTTGGAACACAACTGGTAACGTGCAGTCTGTGAGACTGGCACACCTTTGAAGCGAAAAAAAATATACTGTTTTAATTATTTGTTTAAATATATATATAGAGGTTTGTTAGGCATATATTTGTTAGTAATAATTTTATTTAAAATAACCGAAAACTTAATGTAAAGAAAAAATAATAAAATAATTTTCAACTTGAACACAAATTGGCAATGTACTTTTTACCAGATCAAGATAACAAAGGAAAACTTTTGATCAAAAGTAATTTTATTTATTTTACGATTAATAATAAGTAAAACAATGCATTTGTAAAAAAAAACTTAAAGAAATATTGTAATTCACAGGTCCTGCCATGCCTAGAAGTGGCACAAAATTCTCACGTAAACCGTCACTTTTGAAGCGAAAAAAATTAAACTGTTTTAATTATTTTTTTAAATATATATATAGAGGTTTGTTAGGCATATATGTTTTAGTAATAATTTTATTTAAAATAACCGAAAACTTAATGTAGAGAAAAAATAATAAGGTAATTTTCAACTTGAACACAAATTGGTAATGTACTTTTTACCAGACCAAGACAACAAAAAAAAAACTTATTTTATTTATTTTACGATTAATAATAAGTAAAACAATGCATTTCTAAAAAAAAACTTAAAGAAATATTGTAATTCACAGGGCCTACCATGCCTACCAATTGAAAAAAATTCTCACGTAAACAGTAACGTGCCGTCTCACAGACTGTACTGAACTAAAAATAAAACACATCTCCAGCGTTAGTTACCCAAATTTACCAATAATTGTGCGATAGGTGGGGTACCAAGAGGAGAAAGATTAGATACGATCATTTGCCGAAAAGCGGTACTCTTTTGCTGAAAATTTGAGATTAAAATTTGCTTGCAGTCTCACAGACGGCACGTTACCAGTTAAGGGTTAAATATAACAAAGTTTTATTCAGGAAATTTAAATATAAATAAATGATAACTAATTTTTATTATTTCATTAAAGAAATGTCACTTATCAAACAAAATAGTTGCATTTTCATAGCTTACTGTAATAATTCCTATTTACAGTAACTAAGATATTCAACGTTTAATAACTCAAAAACGGTATAAGGTAAGGGTAACATATGTTATATTTTTGAAACCAGGAAAAAAAGGTCGTTCCAAAAATTTTATAATATACAGGGTGTTCCATTTAAAAAAATATATTAACTTTTTTGTATCCCCTTAATTATGCACGCCACTGTACTTTTGATAGCATTTTAACAAAATTCAGTTATAACCACATAACTTTTATTTAAAACTTTTTTTTCTATAGGCAATAATAACGATGATAAGGGGTGGGTAATTTATAATGAATAACCCTGTACACCCACTGTGCTATATTTAAATGCTTATTTGAAGCATTAATTTTAAGAGGCGTCAATTCAACTGTTCTTACAAGGCCATCACGTGATCAGTGGTTCCCAACATAATGTCCGCCAGGAGCGGATGATGCAATCCAGGCCGCAGGCGTGCCGATTCCAAGGGTATGCAGCAGTCAGTTCCAGGTAAAATTTTTGCAAAGCCTGATAAGATTGCGTTTAACTGCAAGATTTTGCAAACGCGCAGGAATGTGTCTTCAGCGACTTAAATATATACCGGTTTCAGGTAATTTTGACATTCCAGTTTTGTTAGACATTTTGACATTTGCGTTCTTTTAAAAGATAATTATTTCAACGCAATTTGTGGTGATGTTTTACGTTGTTCATGTATGTTTGCAACACACCTGCGAGTAGCCTCAATCTATATCACACGTAGGTGAGAACTTAATTCTATTTTCTTTTATTTCTTTTGTATTTTTATGCAAGTTTTTTATTTTTATGTGTTTTGAAATCAATAGATGATGTAAAGAATTCGGCTTTTTTGTGCATTGTTTAAAGTCCGACCAACACTATAAGAGAGAACCAGATATCTATTTTGGGAGATACTGATCTTGCATAAGCGACTGAGATATTAAGAAAGTTTCATGATCACTGAGCTAGCTAAGGGATAAAAAGGGCAAATAATTATTTAAATATTAAAGCATACGAGACGTCTTGTTCAAATTTAATGTATCCACGGAGGGGTAAAAAATACTACATTTCATATGCTATTATATCTTTATAATGTAATAGTATATTGTATGTTAAGAGCTGAAAGTGCATTCTTGCCGCTTGAGCATGAATATTGCTGGTTGAGACGAAGTCGAAACCAGCAATCAAGCAAAAGCGGCAAGCGCACTTTTAGCTCGAAACATACATACTATTTTTTCGACGACTGAGCATATTATTAAAGGAAAATATCAAATTTCATTTTATCCCAAAAATTAATTGACAATCAAGTTAACATTACTTGCGCAGTCTATATGACATGTGATGCGATTATTTCCACAAATGACGGGCGTTGTCAAGGAAACATTCGGTCGTGGCTACCTATTTTGTTAACGCGGAAACCCAAAACGCTCGGCGAGCAGCAAAAAGATGAAAATGCACGCTCAGCGGCAAATGTCAACTTTCTGTTGTCAAATGACAGTGAGAAAAATCTACTTTCGATGTCAGTCGTCGAAAAAGAAACTATTTCACCTTAAACTTTTTTATTAATTTTATCCCACTTTTTTCCCCAAAAATTAGTTTCTTCGGGTCAGCATCGACCCAATGTTGGTAACCCTAGTTCCAAATGTTAAATATCTAAGAATAAAATGCGTTCAAAAAAAACGTTCTCAAGTGGCTTTATGTCAAACAGTAATTTTTGAAAATCAAGTTGTAACCTCGTAACTTATTTCATGGATTGCGTAAGCGCACAATCTCACTTTGACAACTGACAACTCAAGTGATCGAGCGCGTTGAATTCTGGGTAGAGCGATGTAATAATTTGTGTATAAACACATAACCTCAGATTGACAACTGACAACTCAAGTGACCCAGCACATTGAATTCTGGGTAGAGCAATGTAATAGTCACCGACATGCAATCGTAAGACAAAATTTAGTTCAAAGCACTCTCGATAACTTTTGTTTTAACGCACGTTACAATTAAATAACAAAAATTATGATATTGACAAAGCTGTTTTAACAAATAATTATTGATAGATAAAAGATGAGAATTTACAGAAGCCTTATTTTAAGAATTGTGGTATTATACGTAACAGAGAATTATGTCCTACAATAAGAGGCGAAGAAGGCAAGAAATAAAAGGCAAAATGAAAAAGATACAAATAAATATAAAAGAAAATCAATACGGAAATTGTAAGATTTTAAATATTAAATAATATCTTGACCAAGTTTTGTATTTGATCATATCTTGCAATTCTTAAGACACTTTTTCATTTGACATTTTGCTTTTCACCGAAAGATAAGAGTAATTTGGTGTTATTTAATTGTATTTTACATTTATTAATTTTCTCCACGAGGAAAACATTTTTTTTTCAAAATTTTTCAACGTTTTTTTGTGGCTTTAAAACTCTACTATCGAGAGATCCAAAAAAAACTGTTCCTCAGTGGGCTGTGGAAATTCAACGTATGAATAATATGTTGGTGACACTGTACGTCAATGTCAAATTCGAGGTTAGCAGGTTAGGATTTGCGTCATTTTGTGTCATAACTGACGGAAAACCTAACCTGATAACCTCGAATTTGACATTGACGTACAGTGTCACCAACATATTATTCATACGTTGAATTTCCACAGCCCGCTGAGGAACAGTTTTTTTTGGATCTCTTGATATTTGATTAACTGTTGCCTTGAATTTTATTCAGCAAGATAAAAACTGTTGAAAGAAAATCAAAAGTGCACTGCCATCAACCAGTGTTGCCAGATTTTGTCTGCGTCATATATATAATACACATACATTGCTGGTAGGGCCTGGAAACTTCAGAAAACATTACGGCGCCGACATAGTCTCACTTATAGTATAACGCGTCTCGTGCGCATGCGTGAGAATTCAAACTCCGCCTTTAGAAGCGAATTTTAAACTTGACCACTTCCCCATTGGGCGGACGACGCCGCCGCGCTTGCGCACAGCTCACCGTATACATGAAGGAGTTGGTTGTGTGTCTCACTTCATCGGCCAGTTTCCCACTCATAGCCGCTAGCAATATAGTAAGTATTAGATATATGGTCTGCGTTAAGTCGCTAACCTAGTCATCAGATGTCGCTAAAACTATTTAAAAATTGCAGCCCAGGGAACAACTTAATAATAATAATAAATCTATTTTGTTTGAAAGAATGTTTATTACTTGATTACACTACACATTTTCTTCACAAAACTTAAATATTTCATCAAGTTCTTGTTTTACCGGTGGCCAGTGCCGTGACCCGTGATTACTAGAACACGAAATGGTCGATGGTTATGGCTTGCAGGAAAATAATAAATCACCAAATTTGCGACTTACGACTTTGTAACAAATCGTGTCACACAAACTGCTTTAAATTCACCAAATTTGTGATAAATCCCAGAATCTGGTAACACTGCCACCAACTAGGAAAATGCGCTACGGTCCCACTGCAGCCAGCGCCAACCACTATACATTTAAATTTTGTGCGTATTTGACCAACATTTTTACATGTTAAAACTGCTAGTAATAAATGACGTTATTTATATACGTAGATGATTTGTTTGTTTTGCGAATTGAAAATGTGGCTATCTTCATATAGTTCTGATTCAGAGGGAGAAAAAGCGTTAAGAAATTTACTTGGAGAAAAATAAATCAAAAGCAGTAAAAATGTGGATGCGAGAAATATCTTTACACAGAGAGCAGCTGGGAGAATACCATCAACTGGTGCCACAATTAATTAACGATGAAGAGAAGTTCTACAGCTACTACAGAATGAACCAAGATTGCCACAATTTATTAGTATCAAAGGTCAAACCTTTATTTTAATCTTGACGTTTCAGACACCACGACATATCTAACTGTTTGGTAATAACCGTAGCGCTTGCGCATCGCTAACCAGCGGCATCCACCGTCCACCAAAAGTCGGGCCGGTTGGAAATTTCAAACTGGTTGATGGCCGTGGGTGGCTCAGTGAGACCAGAGGCATGTCATTACGCATGCTGGAGTTTTAATTGATGATCGTTGGTGGCTAGTGGTGGCTCAGTGGGACTGAGGCCTTGTACTACACCTTGTGTAGAAGTAAAAAATAATAAGTGTTAAAGACATATTGTTAACTACAACGAAAATATTTTTACTCAAGTTGAAAAGACTTCATATATTAGAAGATGGGTGAACTGTTGGGTAACTTGAATAAAACCCACTGGTTTTCAATTTTTTTCCTGCAATTTCACTCACTCACTGTTCATCATTTTGAAGATTTCCACATACACACAGAGTTTATTGTTTTCGCTGAATTTAAAAGCAGTATTTACATTAATTAATTAATTAAATTTTCAGCCTCACGTTGGGCTGCCACATATATAGCCCTCGCTGCTTTTAAAACACTTAGTAAAACAACAAATAAAACACCACACTTACTGAACAATCATATAACAAAAGATGTAACGAAACAATATAATAAATTAAATGCGTAAGCCGAAATGGGTGCAAGCTTGTTCGCACACGGTCGCTGACTGCCCCTGTTTTTGGAATGCGGGTTGTGCGCAGATCCTACTTAAATGACCCTTGCGTTATATATATAGTTTTGCTGTTATTAATAAAGTATTAATAAATGTGAATTTTTATAATAACTTAGGAAATATAGAATATAATAAGAGCAACTTAAAGAATCTAAAAGTAATGAGTGACGCTTCTTTAATATTTAAGGTAAACCGGTTTCAAATACACAATTTTTAATGGACAGACCAGAAGATTTACTGATTAGTGAATATTTACAGTACGAAAGTGGTAAACAATATAATTTTTTTAAATAATAAAAACAATATAATAATCTTGGCAGTATGAATAAAGCAAATACAAGACTACGGAATCAGCTGATATAATTAGCTGACAAGTCGATATAACTAAAATGTATCCAAAACTCTTTGCACATCGTATTCTTACTAAAAATGCATGATTTAGATTGAGGGGAATTACCAAAATCAGCAGCTTTGCTGTTGGCAGTGTGCACAATTTAGTAATACAAATATCTAAAGAAAAAAAAATATCCAAAATATGAAGTCGTTTAGGCCAATTGGCTTGAGTTTATGAAAGATTACAACAAAGTGTTACTGATATATGCAAATTTTCGAAGATGATCATTATCGGCCTGCAAACTATCACTGTCGGCTTGGAAATTATCAGTATCGGTCGATTATTAGGATTGGCCAAAAAATTTATATCTTGTCCTTGGCTGATTTTTAGTAATGGTCATGTGTCTAGTTTTATCGTCATTTATTGTTGAGCTAATTTCTTTCCCACACTAATCTAGCTCCATAAACACTTCTTAGCATAGATCTTCTAATTATGTTTTCATCATCTGCATAATAAGCACTTTGATTTGCTATAAATTGTATTATTTGTGTCGATTTCTATGTTTTCAATTACGTCTTCCAGTGCTAGATTACATAGTTCTGGTATTTTATTTTGAATTTTCACCTGCACGTGTCTTCCATTGTGCAATTTGATCATTCTTATGAATTTTCCAGGTATCTTAAACTCTTTCAACATCTCATATAGCCTGTCTATTTAGACTACCACAGGATTTTTTGCAAAAATTTTTTATGAATTCTAGCATCTGTTTCAATATAAATATCTAATCCAAAGTGGATTTTCCTTTCCTAACGCTGTTTGATTTGGGCTTATAATGTTCTCATAGATTGAAATTATAAATTAGTGTGGTCAACATCTTATGCGTTACCCCCTCTTCTTTCCAATTGTTACGTCGTGAATTATTTTATGTAGTGATTTACTTCCTTTTTCAGCATTTCTGCTATTTAAGCGTCTAGTCTTGGAGCCATGTTGTTTTCATTGTTTTCGTCTTCCCTTCCTAAGCTCCCCTTGTTCCAGTATATTATTTTGTATCTCTTGTTTATTATGGAGTTTTGTAATAGTATATTACATACCGAGGTGGAAAGTGTTTCATTCCTGTCGAGAGATTAAGTAGTTAACCGAGACGCGTAGCGTCGAGGTGAACTTTATCTCGAGACAGGAATGAAACTCTTCACCATGGTATGTATACTATTTTATTCGCAACCACTTTATTCTAAACAATAATTGGAAAAATTATTATATTATGATACGACAGGTTGTGACGCGCATGAATGGATCAACGAGATTCCCAGTGTCCCTACCTACTCAGCGGTCGGGAATGGATCGCGCATGAATGGATCAACGAGATTTCCATTGTCCCTAACTACACAGCGGTCGGGAATGGATTCATTTCCAACCGGCAATCACTTTTCCAACCGGTTGGAAAGTTACAAGTTGGGAATAGCTCATTTTCCAACTTTTTAAAAGTCAGTAATGATCTTATTACATATATGGTTGCGAATAAACTACTTTATCTTATCTATTCAAAATTTCGTTTTCACAACATAGCAGATTTCCCTTCTTTATTTTTATTCCTGCAATTCTTGTCTAATATTTCCATAACTCATTTATTTTGGTGTAGTCTATCTATACATATCTTCAAAATTCTAGTGCTTTTTTTCTTCATAATTTGAGCTCTTTTCTCCTCATCTCTTTATGTTGCCTTCTCTTTGTCTTCTGTAACAATTTCCTTCAGCTGTGTCCACTGTTCTATAGATTTTTACTTCCTTTTACAAAGGAAAGTATTGATTTTTATTCCTGCAATTCTTGTCTAATATTTCCATAACTCATTTATTTTGGTGTAGTCTATCTATACATATCTTCAAAATTCTAGTGCTTTTTTTCTTCATAATTTGTGCTCTTTTCTCCTCATCTCTTTATGTTGCCTTCTCTTTCTTTCTAAAAATCTGTACTCTTCTGTATTTGCTTTTCAAATTTTTTACATACATCGCTGAACCAGCTGTTTCAGCGTTTTTCTTTTCCTTCCCAAATGTCTTCTGTAACAATTTCCTTCAGCTGTGTCCACTGTTCTATAGATTTTTACTTCCTTTTACAAAGGAAAGTATTGGATTCACCCCCAAACATTCGAAATTGAGTTTTCAACAGATCCCCACACTAAAGTTCCCAAAAAATGTGTTTTTGTTCATTGGTCTGCCTGTCAGTCTGTGTGTAGGTGTGAACAAAATATCTCAAAAATGAAAAGAGGTAGGACGTTGAAACTTCATATATAAGTTTTGTGTACTTGTGTACTATCTAAATGCGACAGCAAGCTTTTAAAGAAAATCGCATAACTGGAAGTTTGGTGTTTACTCTTGCGATTTTTCAGTTTATTTTTTTATTTTTTCAAAAACGGCTCGAACAATTTTTTTCAAACTACATTTTTATTACATTTTTAATGTGTATTGGGTTTTTTGTTTTGCTGTTTTTTTAAATTAACTTCTATTTTAAATAGAACACCCGCTATATTATTACATTTTTGAATTCGGCATAAAATTTTAGAGAATATTTGTAGAATTATAAGATCTCTGTAAAAGTAATTTTTTGCATAGTGATCACGAAAGTCGTCTTTTTTAAACGAAAAATCGTGAAGAAAGTATCAATTTTTTAAACGCAAAATCGTTTAAAAAGTGCATTTTGTTAACTACTTTATTGAAATGTCAATTTGACAGTTGTAAATTCCGAAGTCCTTTTCGAGTTACAACCTATGTTTTCAACACATCCCTTTTTTCATTCATTTGCTTAATTAACGAGGGCGAAGCCCAAATTACTATTGCACAACTAGTTTTGAAAGTCATACTTTTTTACATGAATTTGCAGTTTGTAGTAGATGAATGAAAAAAGGGACTTTCAAAACGTGTTGTACACGTAGTTTTTTTGCGTAGTGATTTCTTGTAACTCGAAATTTAGTCGAAAAGAACTTCGGAATTTACAAGTGTCAAATTGACAATTCACAATTTTAATAAAATAGTTAAAAAAGTGTATGTTTTTCACGATTTTTCGTTAAAAACAGACGACTTTCATGATCACTATGCAAAAAACAGGAAGTTGTGTGCATGTATCACACCAGATTTTTTCTTATGGTTCTACAGTTTTAGCCTTGTGCTGCAAGTTTTTTCAAATTTTCTCACAAACGTATAGATGTCAAATGGTAAACATATGTTAACAGTACCAACAATGTACAAAACAAAATATAAATATAAAAGGTCGCTGCAGTTTAGTTCCATAAATTTCACGGCTTTTGTCAAATACTATCCATTCACAAACCTCGTGAACTGTCAAAACGCTGTCAAGTTGGTACCTTGTTTAAATTATGTTTTGGAACTTCTGCTTGCTGATTTTGGCAGCACTGAAATGTTTGAAATTTAAAATCTTGGCTTATGTCACACGTTCTTGTAAAAAAATAACCTCCCAAATTCTTTAATTTTTGTGCATACACTTCAATTGCTATGGAACAGAAACGAAAGAGGGTTTTATTATTAGAAAGGGAAACAAGGCTATAGTTGATTATTACAAAGAAAAACTAGAAGAAAATAGTTGTGACTTTTGACACATGTAACATAACCTTAACTTTAAATATTACTAGAAATCACTAGATCCGAAGTACATTCCCAAAAAAACTGTAATTTTCAGGTACACTCAGCAAATATTTAAAGTTTGACATTGACAGTTCATGAGTTTTGTGAATGGATAATATTTATAATATGACATTGCATTTGGTCCAAAACATTTTACATTCTTGCAACCTAGTTGGCATTTGCCGAAGAAATACAGTAATCTGACAACTCAAAGCTGTCTCAGTGAGACTCTTGCTTTAGGTCACAAGTATTTGATAGCATAATCATTGTTAAAATTTGTGAACACTAATTGCACTTGAGATATGCATATTAATTGTATAGTGTTTAAAAAAAACTCATTCACAGCATGCCATGATCAAATTGAAGTTTGCCATAACTTGATAGATACATTGAAGCAAATGAACTACCATAAGTCACAGAGAGCTAAATTACATCTTGATCTTGGAACTATTTCCTAAAAATATACAAAATAATTATTATTGCCTGTTATGATTAATACACTTGTTGTTATTGTGTAAATGCCATCTTATTTTCCTTTTTGCTTGATGCAATTAAACCTAATGCAGTTTAAACTTTTACCTGTCACAGCGGCAGATGTTTTCATAAACAAAATGCAATCTGACATTTACCTACAGACTGAAGTTAAGACTTGACTAGATTTTCTTTCTTTCCAAGGCCTACCCTCAATGGGTTTTTTTTTGGAACACACAATATAAAATTTATTATAAAATAGAAATAATAAATAATACGGTGCATAGTCATATGAGTGCCTTCTCCGTCAGAAAATGGTGCTATTTTACTTGTTGTAATTTTTATTTTTTATTTGTTATATTTGTTGTAATAACCAGTACAACAATCGGTAATCCTGCCGTTTAAAGCTCCCATTTTAAACTACCGCTCCCAGAGCTAGTAATATAGGAGGGATGCTGCAATGCTATGGGTTGATACTACTACCATTAGCAGTAGTTCATTTCGATAAAGAAATTGGGAAAGCTATAAAAATGCAAATTAAATTAACAAGACAATTAAATTTTAATTATCTTACATTATATTACAAGTAAATTATTAGCAATAAAACTGTTTCTGTTACAATTGAAATTCGACTATTTTTGTAATTGTAAGCAACTTCTTTAATAATGTTTTTGCAGTAAAATTATTTTAAAAATGCAGTAATAACCCCTAGTAAAATTAAAATAAAATTTAATTTGTCAGAAAATGGATTAGGAAGAAATGAAATATACTACTGTATTTGTAAATAAAACCCCAGTGTTAAGTTTATTGAATATAAAAAAGTGCAAAACCTGTAACTACAAACAATACATTAAATTGTTTATGAAAAAGTGCACATGGATTTACAAAAAATACACTGAACTGTTATTAGAAGTGCATATATATTTACCAAAAATAAATGAAATTGTTTATAAAAATGTGCAGATGTATTTACAAGAAATAAACTGAATTGTTAATAAAAAACATCTATATATTTGCCAAAAATAAAGTAAATTGTTTATAAAAGTGTACAGATGAATTTACAAAAAATAAACTGAATTGTTAATAAAAAACGTTTATATATTTGCCAAAAATTAATGAAATTGTTTATAAAAATGTATAGATATATTTACAAGAAATAAACTGAATTGTTAATAAAAAACATTTATATATTTGCCAAAAATCAAGTTTATTTTTTGTAAATACATCTGTACATTTTTATAAACAATTTACTTTATTTTTGGCAAATACAGGGTGCCCCAAAAAGAATGGGACACCGATTAGTCATAGATTCCTTACGTCATAATAAATCGATTAAACCAAATATACCTTAGTACAAAGTTCCTTCAGTAAGAAGTTATAGGGCCTTGAATTTCAATTTTTTATTTTGTATTTTTTTGTTAATTTTCACAAATGTAGAGATATCGATTTGAATTTTGGTGTACATGCTTACTATTACATACTGCATAAACTACACTTAACTGTAAGGGGCACTTTACCCATCTTTCAAAACTTTTTTTAGCTCTAACTTTGTTATCTGTAACTTTTTTTGAAATTTTAGGTTATTATCTGAAAGAGAATTAAAATACACAATCGCTTAATGCAGAACGATATGCCGATTTTCTTTTGACAGAATTCGAAGATTATCTGGATGATATACCCCGAGAAATACGTCGCAATATGTGGTTCCAACAGGATGGTGCACCTCCACACAATGGACGAAACGTCAGGAACATCTTAAAAGAAAAGTTGGTGCAAAATGGATAGGAAATGGTGGCCCCATCAACTGGCCAGAAAGATCGCCAGATCTCTCTATTTTAGATTTTTTTGTGTGGGGTTTTCTCAAGCAACAAGTTTACGTTACTTGTTCACAAAATCTAGACGATTTTAAAAATCGTATTCGTAGGGCCTGTGGCCAAATAACACATTACATGTTGCAGAAAGCTAGAAGAAACTTAATAAGCAGATCTCGAGAATGTATTGCAAACAACGGAGGTCACTTTGAACAAACACTCTAGATATTATGAACTGAAATTATAAACTTAGTTTACTTATTAATCATTTATTGTTACTTTCTTCATGTTGTTATGTTGTATTTATGTTGAATAGCATAAGTTATCAAAACGGTATTAAGGAACATTGTCCAACTAGACACTGACAAATAATTATTTTGTTTCACTGCCTACCTTTTTGAATAAAGCTCTAATCTACTTAAGAGTGCATTTGTTACTTAATTATTGATTTATGTTTTTAATTGATTAGATAACTATGAAATGTGATATATCGCTGTAAAGAGCATTTTTTACAGTTTTAGAATATTTAATAAAATTGGGTACGTTCTATTTAAAATTTTGCATGTATTTGCTACGTCTAACACATTTGATGCTCAATTGTTTTTCTGGCTATGGCAGATAATAGAAAATTAAATGTAGAACAACTTTTCATCTATAACATTTTGTCATATCTCCAGCAATAGCCGAGATAGCTTCTGTGACAGCTAAAATCAAACAGACTGTATATGCACTTTTAATAACAGTTCAGTGTATTTTTTGTAAATCCATGTGCACTTTTTCATAAACAATTTAATCTATTGTTTGTAGTTACAGGTTTTGCACTTTTTTATATTCAATAAGCTTAACACTGTGGAGTTTTATTTACAAATACAGTAGTATATTTCATTTCTTCCTTATCCATTTGCTGACAAATTAAATTTTATTTTAATTATAGTAGGGGTTATTACTGCAATTTTTAAATAATTTTACTGCAAAAAGATTATTAAAGAAGTTGCTTACAATCACAAAAATAGTCGAATTTCAATTGTAACGGAAACAGTTTTATTGCTAATAATTTACTTGTAATATAATGTAAGATAATTTAATTTAATTGTCTTGTTAATTTAATTTGCATTTTTATAGCTTTCCCAATTTCTTTATCGAAATGAACTACTGCTAATGGTAGTAGAATCGATCCACAGCGTTGCAGCATCCCTTCTATAATACTAGCTCTGGGAGCGGTAGTTCAAAATGGGAGCTTTAAACAGTAGGATTACCCAACGATCTTTATAACGTAGTTTACTGGCTATTGATTTAATTTTCTTCTCCAATGTGGTGTTCTTCGTGAATTTTTATTACTACCTCGCCTTTAGCGCTTAACCTCAATTTAACCTACAATTTGGAACACGTGGTTTTTACCTGTTTTATTACCAATGATCATTTTGGCCTGAAGATGAAGCCAGTTTGGCTTCGAAACATGTCGCCTTGTTAATAAATGTACGTGGAGAAGACTACTGTGTTTTATTGCTTCTTATACGAGTAGTATAAAAAGTTTCTGCAGCACTATGAACAAACTAAGAAAATAACTCCTTATTAACTACTAAAGAAGTTAATGTTACAATTAGACATATTATATAGTACTGGTCCCTCTCTTGTTCTTCAGTACACCACAGTTCTATTTTAAAAGTAACAAATAATTGTGATACAATGTCCTCTGTACTGTAAAATTGATTTTCTTTAAATATGCAGCGTTGTGAAATATAAAATTAACATTACATACAACAAAGTCATTTCTAATAGTTTGAAGTATGTGCTTACATAACTAATCATGGGGATGTTTCTAGATTGAGCCACTATTGCCTCCACATGGCACGAACCTTCTGGTCCGAAAAATACAGCTACTCCATCACAGATCATATCAGTCATAGCACGTGTTGCCACCACTGTATCTCCCCTTGTATCATTCCACCTTAAAACTAAGGTCACGTCTGGTAAAATCTTTGGATCCCTGTTGATCTGAAAAGAATGAAATTGTAGAAAACATAATCATGTAATTTTTTGCTTATTACTGTTTAAATGTTTGAATGACTAATCCGTTTGTTTTTAAGTTAATTGCAACAAGCTTAAAACATTGCAGAACTATAATTCAATTTCATTTCAAGTCTTGTCATATATATATACCGACTACCTTCAATTGACAAGTTTAATATTTAGAGAACACAAAATAAGTTACCTCTTCAAGTGCCAGAGTAAGTGCTCCAGAAACGGCCAGCCCTTGCCTCTCCTTGAGTTCACCCCTAACCGCAGTAAGGTATCCGACCGTGAGATTTTGTGTTTGTGCAAGGCCTTCTTAAGGCTTTCGCTGCTTGGAGTTTCTCTTGCACTATACATGGACTCCGTGGTGAGGTCCTCATCGCGCAAGGTATTTCTATTGTATGTGTAAGCACCGTCGCTAATGTGATTACTGAAGTTTCCATCCATATCCACGCTGTACTTAGTGCTCTTGTGTGATATGGAATTGTACGGATTACTTGCTTTGCTGGTCGAGCTGGTAGGTTTGGAATTGTATAGATATACTGAGTTGGAGCCAAGGGCGGTGGACACCGATTGCTCGAGAGGTTCATCTTCGTTGGATCTCCTTGAAAAATTGGCCTTAGCTACGAGAGGAAGCAACAGCGCGACCAGCAAGACCAGGCCGAGGCGCATGGCCAGCCCACGCTCTCACTATATACCGTGGACAATCTGAAACAAAAAAAATCAACTTTAAGCAATGTTATCGTTTTCACTATTACTATGGTTTTCCATAAATTCAATAGAAGCAACTCAATACCAATTAAAAAATAAATGATTTTTAGTTGGGCTAGTTAGTTTGATTCGAGCCATTTTTAAAAACATTTGGGAACATTTATTTATAATTCTGTAGTTTCTTTCCTACTTGGAGCCTATAATGAATTAAATTTAATTTTTATCAACATTATCATGTAGCTGCTACAAATATAGGCTTTTAAATTCTAATGTTTGATACATCTAATTCTATACTTTTCTGTTAAATCATAAACAAAATGAAAATTTTTACAGACATTGACTGGTTTCACTACAAAAATATGTCATAATTCTCATCTACCGCAAAAAAAATATTTCCGTTATAATATCTCATAATTTGTTTGATCCCAAAATCATCCCCCTAATAACATTTCTTTACAAATATATCATCTGGTACTGCATGTATTCTTAATTTCATCACAAAGGATAATTGTTAGAAGAAATGGTAGAAAGTATTTGAGAGAGCAAATTAAAATTGTAGAACAAAACATTGAACATTAATACAGAACAAAAATCAATGTATCTAACAATGGTAAAAGATATGCTGTTTTAGACATACAGCACGCATGATTCACAATACAAAATTCTTCCCTAACTAAACTCGCAAATAGTTTGACTCTATCACCACTGAATTTTAAGTAGCTTTTTTGAGTTTCTTACTAATTTAGCAGACATACATTGTCACATGCAGCAGAAGTAAATAACCCCTACGAAAAACTGAAAGTAGCGCAATACATCCTGGAAGAGAAACTTCCTATGAATGTGCTGAATGTCTTGTATCAGCAGGTGGTCGACTTGAAAAGAAGGCTAGGCGAAAGCGAGTGACAGACGCCATTAAACGCAATATAAAGAGTGTCGCGGGTGATGGACAACATCCGCTGAAGCATCATCAGCACTCGCAATTAACAACGCAAATGAATGCGCCTTGCAGATCCGCAAGGGTGGCGAACGAACACGGCAGATAACCCCGGCTAGCTGGATGGAGAATTACCTCACGAGGGTCGAGATAGTACAACCCTTGAAAATATAATGGCCGTCGGCCCATTCGAGGACCAATCACTCCGGAACATCCGGGCAGACAAGGGGAGGCATCATAAATCCTCTCGCTGACGCAAAACCCTCGGACAATGGCAGTTAGCACTTTCACTTGCAAGGAGTTCCAGCCCTGTCAAAAGGGGCCAATAAATTTTCCACGGACGCAATCGGCAAATATAAACACAACCAGGGGCAACAAACAGGTCATTCAGTTCCAGTAATTTAATTCATCCACTGAGCTCTGCCCTGACACCAACGATTTTGACTGTTAGCAGGTTAGTTGTTAATCGCGCACTATAATTATTTTTGTATGTAATTGTGTTGATGTGTGTGAATAATAGTGCATTTTATTAAAGAGTTGTTGTTATCCATAAAGTATTTATTATTTCTAAATACCAGTGTTACCAGCCAACTCTAATATATTACTTTTCAAATTCACTCATTCCAAAAAAGAGTAAAAAAATATGAATGTGAATGCTGATTACTTTTTATGTTTAATTGAAAGATCATTGCTGCCAACAAGATTTGTTGAGGAATATTATTTTTCTACGTATATATCTTACAGTTTATTTTTTTTCTTATAGAGGATGTTCAAATAAAAAATACAAAAGAGTTGGCCATAGATAATCATTTAACTACTTGATAATGTGATGTAATGTAATATCACAGAATAAACACCTAAGGTGTTTATTCTGTGGTAATATCTACAGTCTTCGCAATGGCACAGCGAGATGGTATTAATAAATAAAGCATATCATTATACTGGTTTTCATGATCCATGGTGATCTATATATATATTTTATTGGTTTAATTAAAAAATGATTTGTTAAAAACACCATAGTGGTTGAAATTATATAATATAGTACATTTTTTTTCTATAATAATTTTCAAGGTCAACTTTCTAGGGGATAAGTTGCATTCCTGCAGGGTCCCTAGTTTTAATAATGTTGGTACATAAATTTTTAGTTCTTTTCTTCCACTAAAAAAATTATTGTCATTTTGACAGATATGTCATAATTTAATATCGCTTGCTTCATGTTTGCATTTAAAATTTTTCTTGGTTTTCTTTTTTTATCCGATTTTATTGATGATGATGATTCCATGTTAAAAAAAGAAATTTGTCAAGAGTTCAAATTAAGAAACTTTGACATTCAAAATTGACACATAACCATAATTTTGAAAAAGTTCTAGCAACACGAGGTATACAAATTTCCTAGCGTTTTAATCACATGTCTACCAACATTGTAACACTTTGACAGTTATTATAGAAAAAAAACGTACTTTATGTATAATGAAAGTGTAAATGTAATACACCCACAAAGATGCATGATTAGTATCCGTAATTTGATATACGCAAATTGGGTGAACATTATCACCCCCACCCCCTAATTTCTTTGTTCCAATTGTCTTTACGTTCTTTCCCTGAAACGTGACCCCCAAAATGTATTTTATACGTTCGAATAATTGGTGTACAAACTGTGTGTGAAGAATTATACGTGACCTCTGCGAGGGTATGGCGTTAGCGAAGAAATTTATGCCCCCCCCCCTCGACTCGTCTACCCGATTGGTGCGGATTTGCTTCATTCTTCTGATGGTGTCGCCCGAGGGTTTTGTGATCGTGACCCTCTCTAGGTAATAGTCTGTTTGGCTAAATGGAGTTTTGATAACTCTGCTAGGGATGGGCGTGTCACGTCGTGAACATGACTAATATTTGAAAATCGTGACGTGAACGTGAGTGAAAATTTCCATGGCGTGATTCACGTTTCACGTTCATTTCACGTTAAATATTTAGTAACGAATAAAAAACTGCAGGGTGCAACAACTTTTAAATATAATTGAATCACAAATTGTTACATTATGTGGCTGTATTTTTGGAGCCTAATTATAAATCCTTAAAGTTCATACCTTCAGATAAAAGAGAAGATATTCGTTCGACTGTAAAGGAAATCCTAGAGCAAATCCAAATATACGAATATGCAAATAAAACTATAGATAATAATGATGAAATACATAGCAAACGACTCAAAACTGGTACATCAGCGTCAGATTATTATTTTTCTACACTTAGAGATAGCTCTGACGATGACACATCTAATGATGATGATGTCGAAACAGAACTAAATTATTATGTTAAATTAAAATGCGGAAATGTAGATGAAATTTTAGGATTTAGGAAAAACAGTGTAAATACGCCACTGTTAAAAAAATTTGCTCGAGAAATTTTAAACATACCGACAAGTTCCGCTACGAGCGAAAGAGTATTTTCTACAGCTGGGCGAATTTTAGAAGAGCGCAGAACTCGACCTAACGGTGAAAATGTTGATTACATATTGTTTTTAAATCAAAATTTTAATGTTTTGTTTTGTATACTCGGCTTAACGCTGAAAATGTTAATTACGTTTTATTATTAAACCAAAAATTTATTGTGTAGATGTGTAGATGAACCTGTTTTTGGAAAAGTAATGTTTTGTTTTGTATACTCGATTCAACACTGAAAATGTTGATTACGTTTTATTTTTAAATCAATTTATTGTGTACATGTGTAGATGAAATTATTATTCTAATAATAGTAATTTATTATACAAGACGATAAAGTTAAATTTTATCCACGAGTGAATCGTTTAACGTCGAGACGAAGTCGAGACGTTAATGATTCAAGAGTGGATAGAAATAGCTTTATCGTCGTGTATAATACAATATTTTTTTCTATAGCAAGAACTTTAACAATTTTAAAAGAAAATAATGGCAGTCAATCACATTTCAAAATGTCTGTAGCTAGATTGGGTTGCTACGATAATACGAAGCTGTCATATTTAATTTAAACAAAAGTTAGAAAATTAAATTACTTTATCTATCCTTGATGTTAAAGTGCTACTTTATCTACCCTTGCTGTTAAAGTAAAACTTGACCTTTTGTTTTGAGTTGATAAAAGCACACTTTAACATGTGCTATAGAAAAAAAGTAATGTTTTGTTTTGTATACTCGCCTTAACGCTGAAAATGTTGATCCTTGTACGTAATAGTATATTGTATGTTAAGAGCTGAAAGTGCATTCTTGCCGCTTGCGCATGAATATTGCTGGTTGAGGCAAAGCCGAAACCAGCAATCATGCAAAAGCGGCAAGCGCACTTTTAGCTCGAAACATACATACTATTTTTTTGACGACTGAGCATATTATTAATGGAAAATATCATATTTCATTTTATTGCAAATATTAATTGACAATCAAGTTAACATTACTCGCGCAGTCTATTAAGGCCGCTACAGACGATGTGTCAAACGTCGGCCAACGTTGGCGTTTGTGAATGCGTATAGATTCGGGCCAACGTTTGTCAAACGTAAGCATTTGCCACATGTTACTCCACACGATGTGTCCAACGTTGGATTTCTTAGTATAGGCGAACCTACTGTACCAATGTGACAACGAACGCAATGTGCTCGTGTATGTATTATTTTTATGGTTTTTTGTTTTTTCAATCCAAAATTGTATATTCTAAGAAATGAGTAATAATGAAGCAGAAATTATAGCTGCAAGTACTATTTTACTTACTTCTTGTGTTCACGTATTAAGACAGAGGTATTTGAAAAAAAGGAAGAGAAGATGGTGGATGTTATCTCTCAACAAAAGTCGAGGGAGGTAAATTGAAATAATTATCATGACATTGAATTGGTGTAATAATGATGGTGTTTTCATTTTAGGTACGGTTGTTCTGATCTACTTAAAGATTTAAGGAGGTAACCCTCAGGAAAGTTTGAGAACAAATGTATACACGTCGTGTGTACGGAGAGACGCATGCATCTGCACACCTGGGCCAACATTCGTCTACCCTTTGATTTGTGGAATATTTACCGCCTCCTAAGCGAACGTCTCCGAACGCCAACATTTGTGTGCATTTATCATGTGATGATCATCCACACGGTGTGGCAAACGTGCATTTGCCCAACGTTGGCCGACGTTTGGCACATCGTCTGTAGGGGCCTTTAGACATGTGACGCGATTATTTCGACAAATGACGGGCATTGTCAAGGAAACATTCGGACGTGGCTACCTGTTTTGTTCACGTGGAAACCCAAAACGCTCGGCGAGCGGCAAAGTGATGAAAACTTTCTGTTGTCAAATGACAATGACAAAAATCTACTTTCGATGTCAGTCGTCGAAAATAGTATATTGTATGTTAAGAGCTGAAAGTGCATTCTTGCCGCTTGCGCATGAATATTGCTGGTTGAGACGAAGTCGAAACCAGCAATCATGCAAAAGCGGCAAGCGCACTTTTAGCTCGAAATATACATACTATTTTTTCGACGACTGAGCATATTATTAAAGGAAAATATCAAATTTCATTTTATCGCAAAAATTAATTGACAATGAAGTTAACATTACTCGCGCAGTCGATGACATGTGACGCGATTATTTCCACAAATGACGGGCGTTGTCAAGGAAACATTCGGACTTGGCTACCTATTTTGTTCACGCGGAAACCCAAAACGCTCGGCGAGCGGCAAAATGATGAAAACGCACGCTCAGCGGCAAATGTCAACTTTCTGTTGTCAAATGACAGTGAGAAAAATCTACTTTCGATGTCAGTCGTCGAAAAAAGTACTTTTTTCCCAGCCGGTTAGAATAGTAGGCATTGCTCACCTCATCTGAGGTAAGAAAGTTCGTTTTTCTCACCTAGGTAAGAAAGTAAATCATGCAATTTTTATGAAGAACCTGTACCGCATGTTAGCTGACTGCTGACGCGTGCTGATTCTGACAGCTGACATATTGATAGTTGACGGATAATTGACTTTATGACTTGTGTTACAGTCTGTTTATACGAGGAATTAGGAATGCATTCTGTGAGTGTTCACATTCTTTTGATGCAGGTAAGTACGAAACCTTAAGTGGCCCTGTGAGTGGCCCTTCATTCGAAGGAATTAAAGTAACATCTCGCGCATGCGTACTCACGACAGGAGAGGCTAAAAATCACGTGCGCGCCCGCGCTTTATTTTTTATCCAACCAAAACTGCTTTGACAGTTTGACCTCAGTGGACATAACCTCAAAAAGTATGAATAGTAAAGCGATTTGTTAACGACAAAATTTTTAAGTTTTCAGAGTTACTTATGAATAAAACTGTTAAGAAACATTTTGAGAACAGCATAAAATCGGAAAACATGCTGCATATTTTGCAGGATATTGTCACCTTTAACAACTTTAACAGTCTGTTGAATTATTTTTATAGTGTCAAATTTTGCTCCACTGAGGCCGGCTGGGAAAAAATAGTATTCAAACTTCGTTAAGAAAGTGCTCTTGCATACCTTGCGCAATTACAAACCTCGCCTTCGGCTCGGTTTATAAACTTTGCGCTCGGTATGCAAGACTGCACTTTCTTACCTTGGTTTGAAATATACTATTAAACCTACGAATTAAAAGTGTTGCCTAGCAACATATACATTCTGTACTTATACCAATAAGGGAAACGTCAATTTCAATGACAGCTTTTGGTATTAAAATTAATGTCTTTGAAGACAGCTGCAAGAAATGCATTTGCGAGAAATCAGTATTTATTCTTTGTCGTAAGTTATTGTAGTCAATTTAATTTTTTTTATATGTCAACTATTCTGATTGCAACATATCACGTAAATTATGGCACGTGCAGAAACATATTTTTAGTTCTCTTTACGGTTTTTTTCATTGGTTTTAAATTTGAACATTCTGTTCTATCTGAATTTAAATTTTAAAATAAAAGCTGCGTGTCACGTCGTGAGTGGCGTGTCACGCCGTGAACGTGAGTGAACGTGAGCGTGAACGTGCGTGAACGTGAGTGTTTCAAGTAAGCGTGAAACGTGCGTGACGTGAGCGAAAACTCACTCACGCGCCCATCTCTACTCTGCATTGCCAGAACGTGCCAATCGCTTACGACCCTCTTCATATAGCCTTTTCAATGCCAAGCGAACCTCCTGCTGGACGGTTTTGTTTCCAGCAGAAGTATTTATGCGCTTCACTCTTTAGTCTGTTTCGCGAAGGTAATTTATTGCTGCTGTACATAGCAGTTTATGCCCGCTACAAAACAACTTTAAATATTCAGATCTGCTTCTATAGAAAGTTATTCTATTTGGAAAATTGTCTTTCATTAAAAATGCCACAATACTGTTATCATTAAAACATATGGGCACTCAAAGCTTGGCTCAAGTTCGAAGAAAACATGACATTTTTGCAATAATTAATGGAATATGCAGTTTCCTAATAAAATAGCAACAACATTTTATTGCCTTCGCTTACAAATTAAGTTACTTTTGTTTTCTTCAAGGCACCCCCCTTCATTTCTAATTAACACATCGCACACAGTATCTCTTTTGAGCCATTTCTGAAACTCTTACTTTAGAATACTGCCAGCCAATCTCATTTGGTAAAATTACCAGCTTTAAAAAAAAGTCGTTCGATCGTCACCAACAGACTTGATATTGTTTTCTAAGCTGAAAATGTCACTGGGCGATATTACGAAGAGGCTGAAGATGCAAAAATTGGCTGGGGAAGTATTATTAGTAAAGTGGTGATTAGTTTTAAGTAACAGCAAACGAGTTTCAATACAATAGTTTGATTACTTTATGAACACATAAATTGCAAAAATCATGATTGAAATTTGATATGTTAATAAGAAAAAAAGAATAAATATATAAATAATTGTACAGTCTTCCTTACAAATATGAGAGTATTTTCAGCAAATTAGTAAGTGACATTTTTGTTTTCCAAAACTATCATCTTTCATCCTTTCTTCGGATTAGAGCTTTCATCTGATAAAGATGTCATATATGTACTTTTTTTTTAGTGAAACTAATGATCCTTTCAATTCTAGTATTCTAGTTGAATTTACAATGTGAGCATTGAAAAAATACAAATAAATGTGCAAATCACTTTTTTGTTACAGACTCAACAAATCAATTCGTACCGGTAATCAAAAATAAAACTTTCACCGCTTTGTAGTTCTTTCAACAGACTTCGAAGCATTTTAAACGAAAGCGAGTTCCTGTTTAATTTGCGTTAAAAATTCACATTCTGCAATAAAAGCCGGCTCGCTTCTGTACAAAGTAAACGGAAAGTGAAGATCTGTTTTGAACAAAAGAGAAAAATCCTAAGCTAAAACGGTTTTATTTTCTTCAACGTTACGCCTCTATTAAATTAAAATGTGAGTAACGCTGTTTTTGACTATATTACACATTAATAATTCGCAGTATCCGCCTGTTGACGCGCAATTTCCGGGCTTGCATGCCGAAGGGATGGAAAACGAAAGAATGGAAGCTGTCGGAACTATTTCAAACGTTTTAATGAAACAGGAATATGAACCAGCAAGCGCTGTACTGAATCGCTTCTCGCTCGTTAAAGTTGTTTTGGTAATATATTACTGCCTCATTTTCATGTTTAATTGTACAAGAAGTTTTAGATTTAACAGCAGCCATAAAACAATAAATGGGAACTTGAATTTAGAATAATATACAGTTCCTGCACGAGCTAAAAGTTACAAATAATACGTTCCATACTTTGTTTATAGTGACAGAAATACATACATATTAAATGTATGTATAATTAGTCTATTTTGAACATTCTAAATCTATTTACAATACAGTAAATCGATTTAGTATTACATATGACGCTGAAAATATCACAAATTATTTAAATTCAAATACAACGCAAAAAATACGATTGTGCTTGTACTATGCCCCATGCGCCTATCCTGAGATATAAATTAAACACTTTCGATAAAATGACAAATTCAATCCAAAATATTGTATGTTTCTAGCAATAATTAAGAACCCTAGAAAATAGCGAACGGTAAAAAATCGAAACACTAATGTTAAAAATAGTATCCAGGTAAAATCACTGTCATGTACTACTAGGAAGTAAAAATCAAAAACTCATTAAAAATAATAACATTAACTCAAAACGGCCAAGTAATTCTGACCTTTTCTCACTACACAAGCTTCTTTGCTACTTTTCAAAATATTTCACCAACGTTATTTCATTATTCTCTTTTGTAAGTTAATTCCTAAGTCTGTCAAAATATGTCCATGTTTGTGTAGCGGACACATAGTGCGTATGGAATCATAACAGGTAAATACTTTAAAATGACAAGATGTGCAGCCAAACCACCAGGTAGCTAATTGTGTATGTAACGCTACGCGCAAGTAAATGGCCAGTGTCTTAAACTGAGTAATTGGTGTCGCGAGTGACGAATTGCATCCGCAATTCCATTGTAAAAAGCACGCAACGTAAAATTCAGATCTCGGCAACCTTACGCAACCTGTGAGCAAATAGCAGATAGCTGCTGAACCCGTTTAAATAAAAACCGACTGCGCAAGAATCAATGCAATCGCATTGACCGCCAACAAATACAAAGTCGAGTAATAAAATCCGCCTGTAGCGCAAGAGGTTCGAACAAAAATGACCTAACATTAACGAAGACATCCCGTTGCAGCAAAATGGTAATAAAGCAATTCCAATGCTCCGATATAGAAACGGGGCACAATGTATAAATAGCACTTTCGAGAAATCCAGGCCCCATCCGGCCACCGAAAAGCAATAAACATCCCTCCACTTATTCAAGTGTAGAATTCATTTAAACGCAGATAGGGAAGCGCCGAGGGCCAATTCGTTTCATCATACCACTCCAGTAATTCATTCGGTTTACGACGTTCGGCACTTTCGGTCTTGTAAGTCGTCTGGCATGTGTCGAATCCGCATCACTTCCAATCCGTTAACATACCCCTGTGGATATACCAGGGCGCGTTCACTATCAGCGTATAGTTGTTTTAATCGCGCACTCTATATATGTATTTGTATATATTGCTACATCAATGGAAATATATATTTGTGTGATCATTAGTAAATGGTGTTTAAATAAAGTGTTATTATTTCGAAATACTCACGGTGTTATCAACACCGATGGACCAGCAACATAGAAATGGAAAAAGGCGTAATTGGAATCCACACTGAATGACGCCTCCTTAGCGAATTTTGGTAACATTGTAACATAACAAATATAGTAAGACTTTTTGAAGGTTTCCTATAAATGTTGTTAAAAATTGCAAAAAGCCTGGTAATGTTAAATTGAATAATCACTTTTCAAGGATCGATATAAAAAAAATTCTAAATTTTCCAACTACAGATCCAATTTTAAACCGGAAATATCCACTTTTAAAATAATAACTTTTATCTCTCCTTTAAAAGTCGAAATATCTACTTTAAAAGTAGGCACCACGCGCTTACAATAGATCAATACTGAAATTCTTATTAGATAGACTTTGAGAGTTACAAAACGCAGTTAGACCAATGTTATTGGTGAAAACTTGTTAGGTTGCGTAGTTAGATTTTTTAATCCAGGCAACATTTATGAGGTGAAAACGTATTTAAACTTTTTTCAGTTCGATGGACCTTTTCGTTAATACATTTCGGGTTTGTCTAGATAAAAACAATTTCAGAGTGTAACGGTAAATTTACATAGAAAGAAACGTTTATAACGTCAACTATTCCGGAAAGGTGTTAAAAAATGAACTAAAATTATTATACATAAGTGGTTTTTTTGCCGAAATTGAATCGAATTTCGAGTATCCATATATTTTACTAATAACAATATTGTTGCACTTTAAAATTAAAGTTATTTTTTCAAATAAAACGCGTAGCGAATGGTATTAAACACACAAAAGAGAACATTTCTTTTGCTGCAGTGATATATGTATATACATTTTTCTTGGAACGCATGTTTTTTATGCAAAATTTATAAAATGGTGCCTTAGGAGTTCATTAAAGTAACTAGAATTCTCTGATGACATTTTGTCTAATTTACAAATCGACATAAATACAAACGTAGGAGGTAATAAAAATTACTTCCCGCTGGTTACATTTTAATTAAATTTGGAAAATAGAAGTATATCATCCCACACTAGTTAAAGCAAGATCTACACGTTAATTATGCAGGTTCAAGCTGGGCAATAAAGTCAATTTTAAGTAGTAGAGATCATGTTTAATTCTAACTTTTTTTTTTCATTTCGATGGGCCTTTTAGTTGAAATACATTTCGAGATTGCCTAGATTAACTAAATATCAGCATTTAACTGTAGTTTTACATGCATTAAGAAAAGAAAAAAGAGAAAAACGTTTATAAGGTCAACTATTTCTGAAACATATTTAACAATTGAACTAAAATATTAAAGTTAATGAAAAAACTATTTTTGTGACTAATTGAATTAGTCGTACCAATGGCACATTGAAGTGGATCTGTCTCTTCTGCACAATAAAATTCGTGCCTTTTATCCTGAGCGTATATCTCGCGAGTCAAATAAAAATCGTTGAATTGTACATCGAGAAAGACCAAAAAATATAAACCGCAAGTCTCGCACTGCTGACCGAGCTCTGTGGATTAGTGGTTAGCACGTCTGCCTAGTATTCGGGAGGTCGCAGTCGTGGGTTCGATTCCCGTGGCCTTCGACTCTGATTCTGGTTTTTATGTGGTTTTCTCGAGTCAAAAGAGTACCTTCTCTGAGGCGAATTCAGTACTTCAGTACACTCTCCCCCCCTTCCCCTTTCTCTAGCCCATCTTGAAATTCCCGTTATTGGCTTAAGAAGGACGCAAGATCCTTATAGCAGCCCGCCTCCAGTTGGGGGAATTGAAATGACCCTGAACCTTTCACCTCGGACAGCTTTATTATTAAATATACAAAGACGCCACAACGAGGCCAGAAAGGTATTTACGTATTATACGTTCACAACTCACAACTAAATATTTTCTTATTCCTTAGAAAAATCCATTTGAAAAAGCTCGACGTTCATATGTATAATATAAGGGTGGGGAGTGTTACTTTGTGTGAAACTTCAGAATAATAACTATTTTCATTCCAGAATTAAGCATTAAAAGATCTACCTTTCAGTATTTTCCATAGTGTTGTAAACACCATTCGACAACAATTTTATACAACAGTACTCAGCAGTTCCATAAAATAATTAAGTTAATTTTACAAATTTTCAATTGAGTTGTAAGATATATAATTAGTAACAGAAAAAAATTGTCAAATACTACAAAAAAATTAAAACTATCTCCAATGATTGCATAGGAAAAGAAATATTTTGAAGACTTAAATATGTATAACCCGTATAACCAGTGTCATACCAAAATGTGAAAACCAAAGTACAACGCTTTATGTATTTTACAGAAATAGAACTAAAAACGTGCAGTCAGTTTACAATATTACTTTTTCACCTCCTGCCGTGTAAACAACACATTCATACACAGTTCTATCGTAACTAAGACTTTACAATCACCCAGAGTTTTTACATATCCCGGTGCGGTAAAATTACTAGAACATTTTTAGCTGTAAGTGATCCTTAAACAAAAATTTGCTTCGTAGAAATAAAGGGTATTTGCAGACACGCTAGTTACATAATTCCTCGTTCAGTTGCGTTTTAGAGAAATAAAGCAGCAATATCTACGACTTTAATTTTTGACGTTTCAAAGCGTTTTAATGCAGGGTGACTAAAAAATTTACTGAAGGCAGTTTGCTTGATAGCAACGGTGGTTTTGATATTCGGAAGTATGTAAGTAAAGTGTACCGTAGCGGTGATGAATGGCCGGAAAACGCCTGTCGTGCAAGACAAGGCAATAAACTAAAATGTGACACAAAGTGCAGTGCTAAATCCACTACCGAAAGAGTTAATAGATCTGTAATGTTAAATGTGATTTATGTCGTCGAGTTGAACAATCAAAACTAACTCTCTAAAACTTTCACGATGCAATTTCCAGCACAGCCGGGGTTATGTCGTAAACGCACGAATATCGGCCAACAAACCCGCTTATCCCAAATAACACTAAACCAGTTAAACAGAGAGAGTTCTTTTCGACCGACGATTTCAACCTCTTGTGCTATAATAGAGCTGGACAATCCTATTATACTCAATAGAATAAGGAATGTCCCTTCCATTCAGGCGCACCATATATAAAGACAGTAGCTTAGTTTTCGAGATCACTGATCACTTGTACTTTTACTGTGACTGAATATCACGTTTTGTACGCATTTTGCTGAGTCGCAGACTGAGGTCTGATTCCAAAGTCTTTTAATTAATAATTAATTCGGCATCGCAAACCAGGCTACCCAAATTCGTACTTGTATTTTAAATTAATATTATCGAATCTGTATATGTTGTATTTTGTTCGTGTTCTAAAGAAATAAAAGGAGTGCTACTGTTTTCCACAAACGGTTGTATTTTACTGAATTTAATTCAACAGTAATAAACAATATAATAGTTCCAGTGGCGCAAATCACAAAATTGGTAACCTACGACTAAGAAACTAAAAACGTGTCGAATTTATAGAAATTATTTAAAAAAAAAATCAGTCAAAAAGTTTAATACAATACTCGCGCGTTATAGTATATTACACAACGAGAGCTGTAGGAAGCATATTACACGCGAGTTGGAAAAGTTACGCACAAGCCGCGTAGCGGCGCGTGTGTAATTCCACGAGCGTGTAATTGCTCTATAGCTCGAGTTGCGTACTATACTTTTTCTACGATCACACTCATTTCGTTAAACGAAAAAGAAATATTTTATTAACTGTCAAATCATATGTCACACCATCTTAAAAATTAGGCGGCTGCAGTCACATCCCTACACCGCTTCGTACAAACAACAGAAACTAACTGTAACGTAATAAAAAAAATTACGTGTTAGTCATTACGTAACACTGTTTGTAACAACGAATTTACTAATCAAGTAAACAGTGCTTAATGAGCAATTTACTAATAAAGGAGTAGAAAAAATATTTTACAGCGCTCGGTTTTTATTAAAGCACTCCGCTTCGCGACGTGCTTCAAATATTAAAAACTACCGCAGTCGAAATGCAACTATTCTGAAGTTTAGTATTTTCGAAAAATTACAGAAAAAGCAATTTTGATTTTAATCTCTGGACATTTACAGTGTTGGATTCTACATTTAAACAAAATATCTGTATCAATTTGTTAGTACAAAATTAAAATGGTTGCAACCTTCAAAAATTGTTGTACCATTATTTTTAAAACTTGATCTTTCTAACAAAGTTAATCGATAACCACATTATTGTTCAGAATGGCGCACTTACAATTTCACAATTTTTTATTGAAAAAGTCTAAGACTGGAAAATCAGCATTTTCCTCCTTAAATATTTTCCTAGCCTGGTGAAAACATTATTTCCAGAGCGAAATCGGCCAAGCTGATCAGATGCAAGCACCAACGTATAGGAGAATATGGTAAAAATTGTATGGGTTGAATTCGAAATTGTTCTAAAAATAGTAGCGTTACATTTAGTAAATTAAAGATACATATGGCTAACTATCGTGTTTGGGGTAATCACCGTTTAGTTCATGCCTCTAGAATAATTCATTTCCTAACAAAGTGGAGTTCTTATTTACTAACTCACCGATAAGACTTACAGCAAGATGCATAAAAATATTTCGATGCATGTTACTTTTAAAAATCATAATTCGTTAATTGATAGATAAACTAACCTGTAATAGCAACATTTACCTACCACGGGTCGTGCTGTTGAGTTTCTAATAAAAAATCAATACGCAAACCATTATTAATTACTGCCTCTTTAATTTTCCACTCACTTCGAATTTACCATTAACTAAAATATCTCGATGCCAATACCTGAAGCAGTGATCATCAATCTAATATTACTGGGATTTACTTACCACGTCGGCGTCGTTTGTATTTCGTATAGCAGCGTACTAATCAGTATTTATTTTAGAATTTCAAATGTTTGGACTAGTTCAACCTAAAACGAACCACTAATTGCAAAAAAGACACGTTAAAGAAATTAAAATTTGTTAAAACCTCCGTACCATAGGCGTATTTGTTTTGTTAAAAGGGATAGCCTTTATATTAATGTGAAAATATTTCAAAATTTTCTTTGCCTCACATTTTTTGCTTAAGGCAAATAATTACTATAAACACAAAATAATAAAATACACCAAACGTGTTTTTAAATCAATAGCCTGTACTTCAAAGTTCGTAAGATAAACAGCGATACGTTGTAATTAGTTCGTTAATTTTCTGTATTTTCTTATATCAAAATATTTGCAGATACGATACAATAGATGTATACTCGAGCTGTGGCCTTAACAAAAGTGCAATATAATTTTTTTATTTGTCTAAATTTACCTAATAATAAAATCCTAGTTACGTGATGATTCACTACTAATTCGTTCCTTAGGAGAATCGAGTCTGAACTAATATATCTCAAACCGTTAATAATTTCCATTGTTAAGAAATTCGAACCGGTTATTTACTGTAAAATATCCAATCGTAACCGTTTCAATTTTTTTGGAAAATTTCGGATCATCTGCAAGCAATGTGCGTTTGAAAGATCCACATGATAAATTGGCTATAAACATTGAAACTCATAATGGTCCCGCATATGACTCTTGTGACGCCCCTTCCAATGAATCAAATGTGTCCATCAGTTTCTGCTTTATGCTCCAGATAACGATATGAAGATTGAAATGGCTTTAAACTTGCATCGTTTTATTTGAAGCGATACCAAAATCACTTAAAACACAGTGTTTATATGATTCCACTTCTTATTCGTATGACATGAAAGCCCAAAGCCCAAACAACAATAATTTATTTGAAGCGGAAGCGGAAGAGAACTGTGCAAAAACAGCACAGCAAGAACGATTTGCTACTTAAGATTATAAATGTCAAGTAGTTGATGATAATTGATGCAATAAAAACATTTCAAGTGGCTAAGCACTTAGCCTCTAGTATTTCCACAAATAGAAACTTATTTATAAATACAAACAGGTCTATTTGGCCAACATGAGTTGAAAAAATAAAAGCTACCTAGCGTATAAAAATATCGGAATTTATTAAGTGGTAACATGTGAATTACTAGAATTGCAAATGCAATTTCGTTATTCCAATTCAGTGTGGCAGTGTTCCATAATACCATAATTTCCTCATTGTGCTCAAAAATATATCAGAAACTTGTACAGATAGAAAGATAAAATATGGGAAAAAGTGGACTACAGTTCTATGAGCTTAATTTAATACTACCTTTGTTTAAAAAAACATATCGCATACTCGCATATACATCGTTGCAGGCGTAAGGTTCAGCAGTGGCGTTTAAATGTATAACTCGGCCAAAAAAACTTTCATCTCCACTGCTGAAGATACATAGATGCATGCGTGATTGACGTATATTATTTCAAGATGAGCGGCAATTGACTAGTAAATTATAAGTATAATAAAATACATCATAAATAGCATTGTTATTTAAGTTACTTTGCGAAAAGCCCAGTGTCTTCTGTCGGAATTATACACATGGCCTTTCGAATATGCACCGCGGACGTGGCCTTGCTTCATTTGAACTCGATGAAGTCAGCATGCTTGCAAAAATTATAATCATAAATTACACACGCCCGCGTTATCGCAGGGGTCAGACCATACTGAGGCTGCTTGAGGCTTAAGCCTACGCTGAAATGGCTCCCATTGAATGTTAAAATATCCTTATTTTGCCTCTCAACCCCCGCTGCAGTTTATGTTTGCAGCGCTTATCGTGCAGTTCATATTCGTGAAATAAAAATTACTCGTGCTTTGTTTAAGTTTTAAAATAAGAAGAAGACTGATGAAAAATGAGTACAAAAAAATTGTTCCTTCAGAAATAAAATTCTTAAATTACTGGTTTGTTGTGGTTATGGTAGAGCCACGGCTCTTTGGCTCCTTATAGTGTACCGCCACTCAGTATGGGAAAGCTAGGAAAAAGTCTATTATATAGGGGGCGATGTTGCCACTTCTCGGCTAATTAAACGAAGTAAGCTATTAGTAGGCAATTAGTAGTCGTTAAGTGCCCTGAAATACAAAAGCAGGAGTTATTTATGATTAACAAGTGTTTATTTACTGCAAAACACGGTACTCAACTTTAATTCTTAAGCGATGTATTGATTTTGAAAATACATCTATTTTACCATTTTCCGCATCCTTGCTCAGTTTTTTCATTATTAAACTTACGAGTAAAGAGTAAGAGTAAAAGTGAAGAAATAAGTTTAGTGTTTTACGTCATTTTAATTTAAATATAAGGTTCACTGGTAGTAATGTTTACAGAAGAAGCGTTTCGTTTTTCTATAATAAAAGCTAAATAATTCAGGAAAAACAATTGAATCTCAAAAAAGAAACGAAAATTGCTTTGTTTTTAAGCTGTCTACATTAATTATTATATTGAATGCAATATAAATGTAAGCAGTGGCAGAGCCGGATTAAGGATATGTGAGGCCCAGAGCTAAATTTTGTTAAAGGCCCCATTCCCATTTATGCAACGGGTACAAAGGAATCTAAATGATTAGAAACCGCACTAGATTATAACCTTCGAATCATTTCGAGGCCCCCGAAATTCGGTGGCCCGGGGCTGCAGCCCCCTTAGCCCCCCCCCCCTTAATCCGGCTCTGAGCAGTGGAGGTAAGTAGCTCGATTGTGAAGACTCTGATTCTAAGCCAGAGAATCTGAGTTCAAACAGCAGAAACTGCAACGCTAAAAATATCCTGTGCCGCCTTCCTCAAAGCGGATTGAGCAACCGTGAGTGAGGTCTCCACCTCAAACAGGAGAAGCCGATGCCCTTGCAGTAGGGATGTTTCCAACAAGGCCAACGACGACAAATATAATTTATGTTACAGAATAGTATTTTCGATTACACTCCGATTTTTACCGGTCGTCTCCGTTGATATTCAAAAATGAAGAAAATATTGTCAACGAATGAATAGTAGCACTTGTTTAGACAAATATTTACGACTATTCCCCTCAGATAATATAAACCAACCCCATCAATCAATTTTCAAAATTTGAACCAATCAGAGTCGAATACAGTGAATATTTTGCACTAGTGCAATCCCGGGTATTTGCACAAGTGCAAGTATTTGCGGGAAGAAAAGCAAACCAGCTAGGTTTATAGTTAAAAATAAGGGCTTCCTGTGGCAATAGGTTTACCGGTCCAGGCGGAGCCCTTAGTCGCATCCCAATCGTGTTTTTGAAATAAAAAAAGTTTTAAAGCAAAAGACCATAATTTTGAATAAAATTATTATTACAAGATGCATCTACCGACTATATTTCCTCCCTTATAAGGAACGACTTGAGGTTAAATATGAATTTAGTAACACTACATATTTTTCATCGCCGTTGAAACCTAGAAATCCCAAGAAAAAAAATTATACGTAGGTACATACCCAAGGTTGGGCGTTTTTTTGCCCTCCTTCAGTTTACCTTTATTATTATTATGTAGTACGTTAACAAGTACTAACTAGTACAGAATAAATGGAAGATATTTCTAAAATTATGAGAGTTACATAAATATCGTATATATAAAAATTGTAGGTACGAAGGTGGTGCAAATTACTAAAATGAACCAGCATATTACTAAAATAGTTTTGATTATACAGGATATCTCAAAAAAGCGTGGCGAATGAAACTTACTTTTTCTAAAACGGAGTTCCCTATATTTAGGTAGCTTAAAAGTTTCCAATTGAAATACTAATCATTTTGATATAAATTTGTATGGGTCGGTCTAACCTCAACTGTTTTGGAGATATTAACGATTTTATGCAAGAAAATGCTGAACATTAGACGGCTGCTGTAACAGAAAAACAATTGAATGGAGGAAAACGTTGCCAAAAATTAGCTTTTTCGTGAATTACCTTTAGAGCATGGTGTAAAGAATACAAGGTGAAACGTTACCGGAGATGCGCAGTCGTTCACAAAGTAGAGGGGAGATGTCAACTAATCCCCAACGGGGGTCTAGGACATTTCGCCGTCGCCGTTTCGCCGTCGCCGTTTCGCCGTCGCCATTTCGCCGTCGCCGTTTCGCCGTCGCTATTTCGCCGTCTGCCATTTCGCCGTCGCCACTTCGCCGCCGACCACTTCGCCGTCGCCGTTTCGCCGTCGACCATTTCGCCGTCAACTTGAAAGCGGAACAAAGACCGTGCTGCCAAATAATTATATTTATCCGCAAACGTCACAAAAGTGACAACTTATTTGTCTTTATTGACAAGGTAAAAGTGTCACTTTATCTGCCTAAGCAGACAAAATAGCGACTTTTGCGTACTTTATCTGCCTAAGCACACAAAATGATTGCTCTCTTTCTTTCTTTCTATGTTTGTTCGCCATCTCCTCCGAAGATACTGGACCAATTAAATTGTATGATGGCTTAAAATTTTGCTAATTTTTAGAATTAGTTCGTAGGCCGGTTTTTATTTTCAAAAAGTACGAAAAAGTTTTAATTTAAATAAACCTTTAAGCAGCGGATCGGAGCATCTGTCGCCGTGGGTTATGGTGTGACAGCTGCTGTGGCCGTGTGCTATTAGCACGGGTGATTCAGTATGTTCATATATCATTACAGTTGCGCGTTATCTGAACAACAGAGGTTGGCGCAGGGGTACAGTGCTAGCCTGAAATTTACCTGAATACGTTTGCGGATAAAATAGTATATGTTATTCGGAGTAAAAGTGACTTTATGTGGCTTAGCTGAATTATTTGCCTCACTAACGTTCAGCTAAATAAACTTCAGCTTCGCCACATAAAGTATCACTTTTACTCCTAATAACATAATCTACTATTTAATTTATTTTTATACTTTAATGTAATGCAACCTTCACTTTATTTATTTGGACATTAATTTGCTTGCTTATAAACTATAAACTTTGTTAACTTACAATAATATACTTGTACTCCGTTGCCGAAAGAAAATGCATAATAAGTTTAATAATTTCTTAAACAGCAAGTATAGAGTAATATTTAAATTTTAAAGTAACATATATACAGGGTGGTTCAAATTTATTTCGGGAAACTTTAGGAATACACAGAACCCTTCAAAATAAAGCGGAAAACGTTAATCAACTTATATCGAAAAACGTATAATAAGCGAGATGTAAGACGTTGAAGTTGAGTTAGAAAATCTGGTGTGATACACTCACACAACTTCCTTTCACAGTGATCTTATAATTAGCCAAAAATTTGATTTTTAATTTTTAAGCATTTGTCAAAAATTTTCAAAAATTACAAATTCTACAAAAACGGTACAAAATAGAGCGTTAGTTAAAGAGACAAATTTTCTCTAAAAGTTTAAGCTAAATTCAACAATGTAATAATATACGGGATGTGGGTGTTCTATTTAAAATAGGAGTTAATTAAAAAAATTGAAAAAAACAAAAGAAATCCATTTCATAAGTATTCAACTGGAAAATCACCTACCTCACATCAATACACAATAAAAATGTAATAAAAATGTAAAGTTTGAAAAAAGGGCAAATCACTAAAATCTTCATAACGGGCATAGGGAATTTTCTAAACCAAATCATTATAATGACCACCATGTGCATGATAAAAGGATTAGCAAAAAGTAAGAAGTATGCTCATTACCATCAACAACTAATCATACGGTTTAATGCATATAAGAAGTGTAACTGTAATAACCTTTAACGTCCACCTAATGGGAAATAAATGTGAATAATATTTTAAAGCTAATAAAGATTTCGAACATGTATCATTTAAAACATGTAAAACTTTGATTCCATGTTTTGCTTAGATATAGATAAGTGAAAAAATGTTTTTTTAAGTCGGAAATGTAAAATAGTCTACGGCGAAATGGCGACGGCGAAAAGGCAACGGCGAAACGGCGACGCGAAATGGCGACGGCGAAATGGCGACGGCGAAACGGGGACGGCGAAACGGCGACGGCGAAATGGCGACGGCGAAACGTCCCATTCCGCCCCAACGGGCCTAGTCAGCAAATCCATCATGGTGTAACCATGGCCGCGATCGTATATTGTTGCTGTCACTGTCAGTCGATGTCAAATTCTAGGTTAGCAGGTTAGGTTTTTCGTCAGTCTGACACCAACTGACGCAAAACCTAACCTCGAATTTGACATCGACAGCGTATTCAACAATACACTTCAGTACTACCAATCGTGCCATTTGTGGGCCCATGTATTATTGGTTGAATTTGATGTCCGCCCACATTCTGCGGAACGTTATACCTTGTATTCTTTTCGACATGCTTTAGAGTGTAAAATTGTGGCTGTAGGTATTAATGCTATACAGGGTACTCAACGTTGGCAATTTAATCATTTTGGTTTCTTTAATGGAACTCCCTGTATATTTATACTTCATACCCCTAAATTCAACTGTTTTTCCTATATACGTGTTTTAGCATAAAAACATTAAGCCACTGAAAATGCGTATTATTTCAAGGAATAATAAACAAACGCCTCTAAAGTAACACGTCTCTGGCAAATTCCTCGAATGCAATTGCTCGAAATCAATTGCTCGAAAATCAAATTGCTCGAATGTAACTTTTCTCGAAATACAAGTTCCTCGAACCGCAATTTCTGGAAAATTTTTTGCTCGAATTTATTTGGTCTTAAATAATGCGTCAATACTAAAATAGTAAAATCTTCAAAATCTTTTGTAGTAAGTGGTCAAAGACAGTATTATGTTCTTGTAACAGGAAAGTGATTATCATTGGAATGTAAGTAATTACGGGTATTCATAATCAGGATAATGGGTTTGTTGTTATTACAAATAATGTTAAATTGGTTTTTCTTAAGACACGAAAGTGATTATCATCGGAATGTAATACATACCTATACCTATTTTTTATTAATAAAGGTTATAATTTCTAATTTGTGTTTTTTTATATTCGATATTAACTGATTCGAGTTAAGGGTATTTCACAACTTAATTTTAGACATTTGCGGGCCCTAGACAAAAGGGTCAAACACTAAAAATAGGTTTAGTGGTGGCATGGTTTTAAATAATAGCGCTACCCATTCCAGTTTCAAAAAACGTTAAAAACACGTGAATTTACAGCGCAAATAAAGACAGTTGTAGGAAATATGTAATTATTTTTTAAAACCACTTTCATAGGAACATTACAAAAATAAGTCGTAAAACGAAAGGAAATCGTAAACAAGTAGTAACCAATAAACTAATCGTTTTCCTTCTTGCTTTTAATCCAGTGAAATCGTCTATTATGTCGTCATAATTCAGACTAAATTACTTTTGCTTTTATTTGAAATATATATAACGCTGAGAATTTGCTCTGTTCAATACAGTTTCGTAGATTATTCTCCACACAGTTTGCGGAAGATACTCGGTATTACCTGAGAACATCAATCTGTTATACTACAATTAACTTTGCTTAGTAACTAGTAACGTAATAACTATTATTATACAAAACAAACTCAAAGAAAATAAACTACTGCATTGTATCTAGAGTAGCGCAGTAATTGTTCAATATGAAAATGAATTAAAATAAAGATTTTTTGGGTATTTGCCTTTTGTTCAAGAAATAATTTGATCGAATACGATTCAAATATAGATTTTTTTGGGTACATTACACTTCAACTTCCTGCTTAGTGCCAAATCGTATGCTTTCGCGGCCGTTTTATTTAAACTTTAAATTGTCAAAACTGCCACTCTTTGTCACTAAGCACCAAGTTTTCGCAATATAACCGTAAAATCCGAAGTACTTATCGTATTTTACTGTAGATAATTTTTAACGCGTTTTAAAACTGATTATTTCCTTCATATCCATAATAATGCGTAATCACCATGGTTTCTGTTAGTTTAATAATGACTAAAATTCAAACGTCACAATTTAACCGCGGTTAAATTTATGTCAAAATTTAATCGCTTGTGCATAATTTTAACATGATAATTAAAGGTGCTTCACCAACTGAATTTTATCTATTTATTCAGGAAATAATCACGCCGAACATCCCGCGTACATGTAAACTAGCCTGAATAAATTTTGACGACTTTCTGTCAAAATGTTTTGCTCTGAAGAAATATATCTCGTAAATTTTCCGCTTCAAAATCCCTCGGGCTGCGCGCACTCGGGATTCTTGTTGAGCGGTAAATTTACTTGACGAATTTCTTAGCAAAACATTCCGACAGAAAGGTCAAAATTTAATCGGCTATTTTAATGCACTTGGGATATTACTGTTGATTATTAGCGTAATAATAATAATAATGCGTAATTGCCATGGTTTCTGTTAGTTTAATAATGATAAAAATTCAAATGTGAAAATTTTACCGCGGTTAAAAATGTGTCAGAATTTAATAATCACTTCTGCATAGTTTTGACATCATTATCAAAGATGCTTCACCAACTGAATTTTATGTATTTATTCAGCAAATAATCATGCCGAACATTCCGCGTGCATGTAAACTCGCTTGAATAAAAAGATGATTTTGGAGGCATTCGCAGTCATTGTCATTAAGTAACAAACGACTTCCGGGATTGGACCGTGTCATTATTGAGGTCTAAGAACAACGTTTCGCCCACTTTCGTAAGGGGCTTCATTAGGAGGAAAAGCAAAAGAGCACGATAACTCGACGTGTAAACCACGCCAGAGGCGAAACTTTTTTGCAAGAGAAGGGATAGAAGAGCACGGTAACTCAACGTGTAGACTACGCCAAAGGCGAAACTGTTTTGCAAGAGAAGGGAAAAAGGAGCACGGTAACTCAACGTGTAAACTACGCCAGAGGCGAAACTCTTTTGCAAGGTAAGGGATCGACGAGCACGGTAACTCAACGTGTAAACCACACCAGAGGCGAAACTCTCAGAAGCATTGGGAACTCATAGAAGCGCACGGTAAGTCAACGTGTAAATCACGCCAGAGGCGAAACTTTTTTGCAAGGGAAGGGATAGAAGAGCACGGTAACTCAACGTGTAAACCACACCAAAGGCGAAACTTTTTGCAAGGGAAGGGATAGAAGAGCACGGTAACTCAACGTGTAAACTACGCCAAAGGCGAAACTGTTTTGCAAGAGAAGGGAAAAAGGAGCACGGTAACTCAACGTGTAAACTACGCCAGAGGCGAAACTCTTTTGCAAGGTAAGGGATCGACGAGCACGGTAACTCAACGTGTAAACCACACCAGAGGCGAAACTCTTCAGAAGCATTGGGAACGCATAGAAGCGCACGGTAAGTCAACGTGTAAATCACGCCAGAGGCGAAACTTTTTTGCAAGGGAAGGGATAGAAGAGCACGGTAACTCAACGTGTAAACTACGCCAAAGGCGAAACTTTTTGCAAGGGAAGGGATAGAAGAGCACGGTAACTCAACGTGTAAACCACACCAGAGGCGAAACTCTTCAGAAGCATTGGGAACGCATAGAAGCGCACGGTAAGTCAACGTGTAAATCACGCCAGAGGCGAAACTTTTTTGCAAGGGAAGGGATAGAAGAGCACGGTAACTCAACGTGTAAACCACACCAAAGGCGAAACTTTTTTGCAAGGGAAGGGATAGAAGAGCACGGTAACTCAACGTGTAAACTACGCCAAAGGCGAAACTGTTTTGCAAGAGAAGGGAAAAAGGAGCACGGTAACTCAACGTGTAAACTACGCCAGAGGCGAAACTCTTTTGCAAGGTAAGGGATCGACGAGCACGGTAACTCAACGTGTAAACCACACCAGAGGCGAAACTCTTCAGAAGCATTGGGAACGCATAGAAGCGCACGGTAAGTCAACGTGTAAATCACGCCAGAGGCGAAACTTTTTTGCAAGGGAAGGGATAGAAGAGCACGGTAACTCAACGTGTAAACCACACCAAAGGCGAAACTTTTTTGCAAGGGAAGGGATAGAAGAGCACGGTAACTCAACGTGTAGACTACGCCAAAGGCGAAACTGTTTTGCAAGGAAGGGAAAAAGGAGCACGGTAACTCAACGTGTAAACTACGCCGAGGCGAAACTCTTTTGCAAGGTAAGGGATCGACGAGCACGGTAACTCAACGTGTAAACCACACCAGAGGCGAAACTCTTCAGAAGCATTGGGAACGCATAGAAGCGCACGGTAAGTCAACGTGTAAATCACGCCAGAGGCGAAACTTTTTTGCAAGGGAAGGGATAGAAGAGCACGGTAACTCAACGTGTAAACCACACCAAAGGCGAAACTTTTTTGCAAGGGAAGGGATAGAAGAGCACGGTAACTCAACGTGTAGACTACGCCAAAGGCGAAACTGTTTTGCAAGGGAAGGGAAAAAGGAGCACGGTAACTCAACGTGTAAACTACGCCAGAGGCGAAACTCTTTTGCAAGGTAAGGGATCGACGAGCACGGTAACTCATCGTGTAAACCACGCCAGAGGCGAAACTCTTCAGAAGCATTGGGAACGCATAGAAGCGCACGGTAAGTCAACGTGTAAATCACGCCAGAGGCGAAACTCTTCAGAAGAATTTACACGTTGAGTTACTGTGCTCCTTTTTCCCTTCCTTTGCAAAAGAGTTTCGCCTCTGGCGTAGTTTACACATTGAGTTACCGTGCTCTTCTATCCTTTCCCTTGCAAAAGGGTTTCACCTCTGGCTTGGTTTACACGTCGAGTTACCGTGCTCTTTTCCTTTTTTTCCTGATGAAACCCTTTACGAAAGTGGGCGAAACGTTGAGAACGTTTGTTACTTAGCTTGAATACATTTTCACGATTTCAATCTGCTTCCACTATCTTTGTGTTTTTATTCGCCTATTTCTTTGGCTTTATTTTCTATTTGGTTTTTTTTAAATCTTTTACAATCAAGAATGTGTCACGTCCTCGACGTAGGTCTATTTGGACTTGGTCCTAGCAAAATTTTCAGTTCTTTAGTCTTTTGTTTTGTATATGTGCGCGAATAACAGGCGTGGCAGGTTTGAAGTAGTACCTACATAAATGAGAGAATTTAAAAATGTGGGCCCAGCTTGACTCGGTCCTCACCTGGGCCCTGCCAAAATACGGACTCGAGACAATTGTCTTATTTGTCTACGCCCAAATTTCTGGTACATAGAGCAAACACTACATACCGAGGACAGATAAAGGCTTCAGTTTGAAAACAAGTGCGAGTGCAATTAACGATTGCCAGTGAGAGTATTACGTAGTGACGAACACGGTTGAACACTCGCTTTAGTTTTTATAAATAGAAGATACGTTTGAGTAAGTTGAATATACAGGGAATTTTTCTTTTTTGTATACATACGAGCTATGTATACTTTTATAAAAAAAACGTGTCAACACATTGTTTTAGTGCTAATTATAGATGGAATTTGAAATAGTTCTAATGTAAGAAATAGTCCTTCCTCGATATTTTATCGAATATAAATAAGTCTCTACAGTTTTCTAGCACAAGCTGATACTATGTTAACATTTCAATTTTTTTGTCTTTGCTGTAGATGGTTCTATTAAAAAAATAAAATTTTATGGGTAACTCAAAAAAAAACTAATTACTATTAATTTGACATTAAATAATTTGATTACTGTTTTCACCAGACTATTCTTTTAAAAAATTGGAAGGTTAATTTTGAAATAATTGTGTATAGTTGGTTGCCTATAGAATGCAATAGAACAATGCATTGACACGATTTTTTATTTATAAACGTATACGTAGCCTGAATGTATGCTAGAAAAAAATCTCTGTATATATTAGACCATTATTTTATTGTGTCAGGATACCGGTGCAGTATCCCATAACACACTCTGGATGCTGTACGTTAAAATTTGTTGTTCCGATTGCAAAAAAGTACTTTTTCTACGGCCACCTTTAAAACTGACTATTAAGCGCTCACTGTCAATGCGAAAAGTTAGCGATTCACACATTTTTTCCCTAGTAACCATTTTAGCATCGCAACCACGTAAACAATGTCATAATGAAATAATCGCGTCACTTCATTTTACTTTACGCATCGCCATGGTTAACCTGATTATTAATTTAATTCGTCATTTTTCTGGAACTGGCTAAAATTATTGACAATTGCATCACGGTGCATCCATCATCACGCAACAGATTTATTGAGTTTGTGAGTTTTTGTGAAGTTGAAGATGGAATCTGAAAGTAATTGCACCCCGCCAGAAGTATTTGAAGCGACCCAGACAGCAACCAACGAGTGTTGTTGCCGGCCAAATCGCGCGGCCTTTATGAACGGCGGTACAACGACTTCATCAAATGGTGTGTATCGAAATTTCAATTATTTAACAATTTTGTTATTTATTTAGGACCGTAGAAAAAATTTTGTATGTATTTCGAGTGTAAAGAGCCATTTTGGTATTCGGTTGCTTTTTCGCGCCTCGCTAACGCTCGGCACGAAACTCGCATCCTCATACCAAAATGGCTCTCTTTACACACTAAATACATAAATATCTATTTACACACCCTTAAATATTATGGAAATAGCAAAATTTTTAAATTGCTTTAACTCAGCTGAATTTCTTTATAATATGAAGCAAAGAGAATGGGAAAAAGTTCTAGAACATTGTATTCCGTCAAAATACTTGATTGTTTTTTGCAATCTTCGAGTTATGCCCATAAAGTTGTATACGTTGTACGTTCAAATTAGAATCATAGTTGGCCATGACACCTTTAAACAAGTTATTTATTCCTGTTTATTGGAGTAATTTCTATAATTAACAAAGGAATTACTATAAGGTTTTTTGCTTTAGGAATTTAAAGTGTTAAGTAATCTACGAAAAACAACCGAAGTACGACAAACAAATGACAGTCGCAAGGCAATTCTGACGTTTGTTTTCAAATTGTTTTTAATTTAACAATGATGATATGGTTAGTTGTAACATTCAATACACGACAGTATTTTAGTCGTCAAAAGCATATTTGTGGTTTGCAATTGCCATTTATTTCTCGCGTGTCAATTATCATTTATGGGTTACTTAACTAATATTCTAAAATTGAAAAACTTCTTTATTTGTAGAAATTAGTAAAGTGGTTTGGGAATGCTATTGTTCCTTGAGTTTCAATTGCATTTCAGGTGTTACTTAATCGTTAATATCTTAAAGAAAAAAACCTTATGACTTCTTTATTTGTAGAAATTGCCCCAACAAGCATTATACAGTGTGGAAAAAAAGTAACGGATAAATGCATTTACTTAGTTAATATGAATTTTTACGAAAAAATGTTGAAGAGGTATAGCGATTTTAATTATAGGACATACACTACAACCACCTTTATGTTGTTACGTCATTTGTTTTAAAAGTTATGACGTCATCGCCTCTTTTGAAATGACAACCAGTATTTTTTACTGTTGACTTTGATAGTACTTTTTATAATGTTTGGTAGGAAAAATAAAAGCAACCAACATTTTTTCAATAAAACATTAAGGTTTTTAATTAAATAACGTACGTTTCGTTTGCATAGCAAACTTCTTCAGATTCATCATGAAATATTCATATTAAGTAACAGCCAAATTTATCCTTGGAAAAGTTAAAAATGAGACTAAATTAACAATTTTAAAGAGAGGAATTAACACTCCTTAAAGTTTGGTTTACATAGCACATATTATGCAGAACAAATTATTTATGCCTGGCACGATAATTAACAAATTCGATGTCTAGATTAGTAGATATTAGATATGCAGAATCAATTTTCCTTTAGATTCGGATATGTTTAAGAATTGTATGAATAATTACATCAAAATTGTCGCGACCAGGCATAAATAATTTGTTCTGCTTAATATGTGCTATTTAAAGCAAACTTTAGGAAGTGTTCATTTCTCCCTTTAAAAATTTTAATTTCAATGTTTATTTAGTCTCATTTTTAACTTTTCCAACGATACATTTGCGGTTACTTAATATGATCTTCTTAAAATGAATGTTTCATGATGAATCTGAAGAAGTTTGCAATGCAAACGAAACGTACGTTATTAAATTAAAAACCTTGGATGTTTTATTGGACAAATTTTGACTGCTTTTATTTTAGTTTTCCTACCAAACATTCTAACCTCAACGACAACCGTTTATTCATACAATTTTTAAGCACTTATATAAAATTTTCAATATGTGACATCTGAAAAAATCGAGAAAAAAGTCTTAAAATTTAAATATAAAGAACCAATGAAATGAGCAAAATAAATCTAGTTATTTACGTTTGACGGAGTCATTGGCGGCACATTCGTTTTTATTGAAATTTAAAATTGAAAAATACAATAATAAATAATAAAAAAATCAGTTCTCTGTGTCTCGCTTAATTGTACCATTTTTATTAATAAAATAGTTTGATAAAGGTAAATTCTAATTTAGAAAAAGCAAAGGACGCTTAGTTTGTTATGACATTTACAAATTGTTTAATTCTGTTTTTTGTTTTATCCACCGGCAATTAGATTTATTTTGCTCATTTCATCGGTTTTTAATATTTAAATTTTAAGACCATTTTTCTCGATTTTTTTCAAATGGAACATACCGAAAATTTTATACCGTTCGAAACGGAACAAAAAGTACTACCGAAATCGCTAATAAAAATTATAAGTTATTTAAAAAAAAAGTCGATGACATGAAAAACAAATAACATAAGAAACTGAAAATCAGCTGAAAATATTCCCTATGGTCAAAATCGCTATAAACTTTCGAGATTTTTTCATAAAAATGAGTACCAACGAAGTTAACGAATTTATCAGTTACTTTATTTCCACACTGTATGTATCACAAAAACAAAAAATATGTTTAATAGTATCACGGACAAGGAAAACTATAGTTTTCCTCCAGACCACTCAAAAATTGAACTTCTTTTGCAATTTAACCATAGTTTGCCATCGTTTCTGAAATCGCATGGAATCGAAGTCAGTATCATGACAAAACATGATTTCACTAGTTACGTTCAATTTAAAAATATGGTATACCTTCTACAGCTAACTGAACATTCCAATTATTTAACTATTATAAAAAAGTGGCTATCAACACACTGTGCTACCCTATACCTTGTAACAGAAAAATCGAGCAACTGAAACAAAACAACCGCATGTTGCAAAATCGTAAGGACACGCCGTATACTGCCACTAGCTGTATACTACAAGTTCACGTGGTCAGTTCTAAAAATAAACCGATAACTTAAAATAATCCTACCTTAACAAAGCGGGTCGTGCTAATCTAATCAGGGCCCATGGAGGACGCACTGGGCAGGCGACATGGACCGATGAAAACAACAATACCGAAAAACTAGTGCCAATACACGCATCTTATAACTTTTACGTATTAATTCCTACAATGCAGGCTATAATAAACTGTGGAGGCATGCGTTCTAAAAATAACTCAAGCCTCAGACGCTAAGACTCGAAGGCCAATCGAGTGCTCGAGGCATGGGACCGATTTTACAAACTGATCCTCTGCCACTAGCCATGGAAATAAATTTTTAAGCAAACAGTACCGCCGTTTCGTTTGCGCCTGCTGTTAGCCGTTATTCGAAAATTCCGAAATGACGCAGGCGGCGATGACGGGCGCGCGATGACTGGCGAATGGCACCTTCAGGAATATGGCGAAGTGGCACCCACCACTGGAACTTGGAACGATATGCAATGGAAATCCGACAATAATAAATTGATCCTATTCCGGCGCTACCATGGACGATTGGTGCCTAACAAGGCTTCTCCGGAAGCGGTATCGTGCCACAGTTCGCTGGCGTGAACGCAACCAAACGAGCAAAACAACTGCAACTCTATCTTCTTCAAAAAATAAGTTGGTAGTTAAGCTGTCCTATACCATGTGATATTGAATATGCGAGTTCGTCCTAATATTTAAAACGCAATAAATGAGTACTGTTTAACTGTTCTAATATGGTTCTTGTACATGGCGATAACCGAAACAAAGGGTGTTCATTAATAAAACGTGTGGTTGGCGATGACTTCAAAACCCTGTGAATTCTTTAAATTAAAAATTGGAAAATGACATGACAACTGAGAGTAGGTGCACTAAATCTAAACATACACTGAATAAATAAATCATAGCCAATCCCAAACGGAATTATTAATGAACACCTTTTATAGGTATATGTTAAATTTAGATGCCGAATTCGGTCAACTGCCGAAATGGAATGCTCAGACCGGGAACTCTGTAAAACCTAAATTCCTCCAATTGCCGAATTAAGCCACTCGCTTGCAGCACTGGCCACATTCATTTCAGCAATTGAGAATATTTTATCATATATACGTACAGGGTGGGTGAATTTCGATGTTTTCATAGGGAATCTCGCTAACTAAGGGAGATATGGAAAAATAAAACCCTCTATCTTCGATCTCCTTTTTCGAGAAAATGTTAATGGTGAAAACCAAAATTGGCTCTCGTCTATTGTTTTCGAGTTATAAACAACAGTTCGATTTTCCGACTTTTCGTTTTATGGCTATATCTCGCATATACAAAAATTTTATTTGAAAGTATTTGTTACTAACACTTCAATTGATATTTATAATTGTTTTGAATCTATTAGATATTCGGATCGTTTGTTATAATATTTATATGAAGATACAGTTTTTTATATTAGACACAATGCCAGGCCATTTTTAAATTTTACCGATATGCCACCTGTTGGAGTAGTTTTGGTACAAAGATGACTAGTTCGCTTGTATATAGGTTTCTTTTCGGTCATATTTTCACGTTAGTACTTCAAGCTAACTGTATCTAAAATTCTGAAGGTGACACGCACGCAGCTTTTGGTTTGCTAAAAGGTTCAGCGGAACCGCTCTAATCTCTATGTCGTCCTATTTGCAGCTGCATTTGTTTCGCCACGTTTAGGAGCACTTGGTTACATCGGTTTCAAAATACAGCCCACTAGAGCGAGCGAGATATTTTCCTAAAGTTTTGAACTTCCATCGCACTCTTTCGTATTCAGGCTGCCTCGCCCGCTGTGACATGCGATTTCATTGGCTACAGGTTTTCCCGCGATAATGCGCGTCTGGCGCGAAAAGTTGGCGTGGTGTCTCTTTTGGGATTAGTCAGTCTCCGGCCGTGTTCATAAACGCGTCTTCGAGCGCTGGCTCATGGTAGCCGCCCGTGTCTTCGGGCACGGCGGCTGGTGTTTGTGCTGTTACAGCTTAGTTCCGCTTTTTGTGTTGGAGTTCTTCACGGGCCGTGACAGTGACCGGTCGTGCAGCTTGGCTGCTTTAGTGTGTATCGTTATCGATGGCCGACGCCGCTCGTTAATTTCCGACAGCCTGCTTGGCTAATTGTTCAGCCTCATGGTCGGGATCTAATCTTCCGAGGGAGCTATCTAGCGGTCTCGCAGTTTTTGTGGTCGCCCAGGCGGGCTCTGCAGAGTTCTTCCTGAATAAATTAGGGATCCATTGGACATCGTACGTACCCACCCACGTCACGTAGCCGCCCGACAGCTCTAGCGATTAGCGCCTGACGCAACAAGGCCAAGCCGCCTAATTAAGGTATTGTGCGCTCTTTTCAAACTAATCATACATGTTACCAGCCACCTAATTAAGGCATTGTGCGCTATTTTCAAATTAATCCTTTGTCTTACAAGCCAGGCTATTTTTGAATTAATCGTTCATGTTTACTGCCAGCAGAATATGTTGAATTAATCATACATGTTACGAACCTCCTAATTAAGGCATTGTGCGCTATTTTCCAAATTAATCCTTTGTGTTACAAGCCAGGCTATTTTTGAATTAATAGTTCATGTTTACTGCCAGCGGACAGCTCCGGCGTGGGTCGCTTGCAAGCAACAATTCACGCGCGCCGCATGGGCTGTACGAAAACTCTAACCAACGCTCTTCAGGGCAGACGCGAGCCACCCGCGTTGGGGCAGTGTACCAATTGTTATTTTTATATAAGGCGTCCCCAGCTGGGTTTCTTTTTAGGTTTAGCCCTTGTTTAGGTTATGAATGTATTGTGTACGCTCACTACGTAGACGTTGTTGTACCTTTTGGTCATGAGCTTGATCCAATATTGTCTTATGTATTTTTCCACGTGCCTGTGCATGCTTATTTTCAGGAGGACTTAGTCACTGTGTCAAAATAAATGTACGGCGAAGCCTGAGTGTTTAAGCGTTGCAGGTACAGTCGGTTGCGCTCGTCGCTGCAGTGTTGAAGGTCATGAGGCTGTATACTATATTCTACTCCCGTTGAGCCTTGGATTTCGTCAAGGTGTAAAGTTAGAAGGTAGGCGCATTTGATTTCCCGGTTTCACTCTTTGAATTTTCGTTTATATCGATGAAACCGGGTGGCGCCCTATTTAATCTTATTGTTGTTTACCGTTCCCCGTAGGTAATGTCGTGTAAGACCCTCCCTCGCTCCACAGATGTCTAGTCGGCATATCTTGTTACGGGCAGGGCAGCGAGCGGTCTTAGGTGAGTCATTGTCCCGATTGAGAGAAATATCGTCCGCGCCGGTCGTCTAGCTCTTACGTGAATTTTTGTATGAGTCGGCGCGGTGTCGTAAAAGTCGTTTTAGACCGTGACAACAAAAAAAATGGGATTTTAAACTAATTTCGTAATTGTGCAATCCGACCGTTGGGAGCACTTCATGCAGCAACTACTTTCTATGCTTATTATACAAATAACTATTTTTGACACTTTTACATTTTATGATAAGACTATCCCTTATAACAGCTGCTTTTACAAATATTTAAATATTAAAAGCAGGATGCTAGATGGTTTGTTATTAATCACATTGCCTCCCGTCTCTAAAGACAACGGGAATCAAAGTATTATATTCCCCATCGCTGCCCCTGGAAACTAACAAGGGAGCCAAACGTCTATTTTCGCCAACTGAAAATCCTATAACAAGCGACACAAAATATCATTTTCGGATGAAGGTGTTAAAAAGTATTTACACGTTGTTTGTATCTGTTTTTGACATGTTTTCTACGCTCATTGTTCAAATGTTTACGCCAAATAAAAATAAAATTTCATCTGAAAAGCACAGAAGCTGCAACAGCGTAAACAGTTTAGAATATTTTGCTCAAATTCTATCTTTGTAGTGTTGATACTTATATCGTCTGGAAATAAGGATTTCTCTAGGATTGGAAAAGCTTTACGAAGGTGCAGATGGGTTTTTAGAGCTTGCGTGCTATCAAATTTTTTTGCAGAAATTTTAGTTCTAAAAAATAGGAGCACTACAATGTTTGAAAATGTCAATTATATTAATGTTTGTTAAATAGAAACGGATACTTTAATTCCTTGATGTAATGTAAATACATTTTTATATATGGAATCCAAAACTAGCGATTTTCAGAAATAAATATTAAAATTACTTATTCTTAACTTTTTAGAATTTAAAAAAAATTGATTTATATCAGGTTTAACTATATACGTACTTTGTTTATATAATTTTAATACGTAATTAAATGTTTATATAAAATTGTTATATGTATTTACAATAAAAAATTTACGATGTTTACAGAATTCCACACATTACATATTTATAGCTAAATTTAATAATAGTTATTGATGTATCAAGGGAATAATCAATAGATTATAGCACGACGGAATGTTTAAAACGCGACGCGAAGCAGAATCGTGATTAGGCATGTGGTACATACAACGTTTTCTTTTATTCTGCTTCTCAAAATGGACAAAATTACATACTACTGCGTCATAGTTGTGCTGGTGCTGTGAATTTTTGGTGTGCTATGGTTTCTATGCAGATTGTTGATGTTGCTATACTACATTGTTGGTGCTTTTTATACTGCTTAACAACTTTATATGCCCTAGGGCCATAAAAACCATTTTACGACTGCTATCCAGAGCCAATAAACAAGATTATGGTTCAAAAATGAAATTAAAAGATTTTATTTTGCTATTTATTATTTTGATCTATTTTAAATATTTGAAGTTTTTCACGCTTTACTATTGCTTAGCACAAAATTGAAAAATTTTCAACGTACGTTCCTATAGAGGGTATTCTCGAGGCCCACGTAATAATAATTCTAACCAAGTGTTAGAGCTCACCAGACTAAACAACTTTTCTACTATACGATAGTTTCTTTTAATATTATATAATTTTAATCACTTATCCCCCTTAACTTGACGAGCCGTTCAGTAAGCAAATATTAAGTTAACAGTGAAAGTGATAAAAATGATTCTGTAAACGTTAAGTTTGTCTTGCATAAAACGTGTGTAGTACGATATATGATTAACACAAAAAGACGCAGACTCAATTAATATGGTAGTTACGTTAGTGACAGATGGTAACTAAAAGTACCTTTCAGTACCTATGCAGTTTTTGTTTGTATAATTTTCAAAGACATTTTTCTTGTGTTTTGTGTCTTTAAATTTAAATATTGTTACATAGGCAAATTAGTTTTGGGGGCGTTTTCGAAAAAACGGTGTTGGCGCCCCTGCATGTCTGACGTCGGGGGTACAAGTCCCGTTCGCCCCCCCCCCCCCCCCCCTATATCCGGTTCGGAGTACGTTGAGATGACTATACTCATTTAATTTTTCGTGCAAAATAAAATATGTTAGTACTAAATTATGATTAAAATGAATATATGACGAGTATAATATTTTGCAGCTAAAAGTAACACTTTAGAGGAACTAGTGATATTTTTGTAATCAGTGAACTACTGTAACGGTGTACACACTGTTTGGCTTTAATTTGTGTATGTATCTACGTTGTGTATGTTTCCTGGGTATTACGGCGTGCTTCGGCTGAGTTACAGACGATTACTCCAGACCGTGGTAGGTACTTCCGTTAACTTCACTCAGGTCGTATAGAGGATGGAGACCTTCGCTTCTCACACCGAAAGAAAACAACGTCATGGAGATCTAATATTCTTTATTATGACCAAGTGTAAATGTACTACATACAATTACCGCGATGTTTCGACGACTAAAATGAGGTCAGATGGTTGTCGGTGGTGCGTCTAGCAGCAAGAAAGGCTGGCAGAAACACCAATAAGAAAGGAGGTTAGAGTGGTTTACAATCTGGCTAACAGTGAGGTCACTACGGTGCCGAATTGTGTACTGCTTAGAGAAGTACAGGAAGGAAAATAGTCGGTGCGCACACAGTTTTACTAACAAGTTTCCTTGCGGTGTCGGACTGTGTTACACCTAATGAGTAAAAGTGAAGCAAAGAGTCTGTGCGCACACAGTCTTACTAACAAGTTTCCTTGCGGTGTCGGAGTGTGTTACACCTAGGGAGTAAAAGAGAGACAAAGAGTCGGTACGCACACAGTCTTACTAACAAGTTTCCTTGCGGTGTCGGACTGTGTTACACCTAATGAGTAAAAGTGAAGCAGAGTCTGTGCGCACACAGTCTTAGTGACAAGTTTCCTTGCGGTGTCGGACTGTGCTACACCTAGTGAAGCAACGGTTAAACAAGTTGTTATATGTTACAGTAGTTGTCCGTATTATGCGTAGAACGACCACATGCATCAGACTTGGCTTTCTTTCTTCCCTTCGCAGTCCTATTCAGATGCGTTTATACAAATTGCGAAAACCCCTCCATTCGGAGTCGCGGACCGTCCAACCAATGATAAAAAATTAAAATGTCGTTGCCAGAGCGACGTTGCGCTAATTGTTTGTTGCCCTTCAAAACCCCACGACTGCTTAATCCTGTTCCAATCAAGTTTTAAACTGGTGTTTCCCCACGGCGTTTTCGAAACTGCTCTCAACACGTGTTTCTTTAATTGAATAGCAACCTTATAAATTTTAAACGATATTAGTTCGCAGTTTTGGGCTGTTTGTTTCGACCGCCGGCCGTTCCAATTCCGCCTAATCCCCCTGTCATAAATGTAACATAGTTTTCGGGTCCTGTTATGTCAGTTCCGCTGCATTCCTAACAGCTGCAAAAGATATCGGCTTACACGCAATACAGATCAAACGCAAGCTTTCCTTTAAGATCTATAATTTTTTACCTATAACAACAATTATTCCTTACATCTAGCTATTATAACAAGAGTCTTTTTGTCTTTCCTGAAAATAACCTAAATAAAATGTTCATGCATACTCGACCCTTATACTATAAATGAACATAAACCGGGCAAACATGTAGATAAACAACAACAGTACACAGATTTTTTTATGAAGTTATTATAGAATTTCTCAGGTGCACTTTGCGCGAAAGTGCGCAAGATTTCTCTTCTAATGAAACAATAACAATACTCAAAACTTGCAACGTTCCTCAACGTAGCTATTATCAAGCCACATTGGGTATATAATAGAATTATTATGGTCTTCAAATACATACAATAATGTATTTATAACCACATCTTGATTTGATAGGTGTTTAAAAAAATTAATAAGGAGTCATTCGTGGAAGATCTCCTTCTCTCTCTCTCTCTCTCTCTCTCTCTCTCTCTCTCTCTCTTAATTAAACGTGGCATTATAAAAAAATCCTTGCAACTAAACTACACTTTGCTGTACAAAATAAAATTGGGATAAAATTTGGAGCTATGATGTCATAACCTATTTTTTAAATGACAGCAGAAATAGTTCTTACTACGATTTCACAATGATGTTAACATATTTTTTCGTCTATTTCTGTTTCATTTGTTATTTAGCATTTTTACAAAATATTGCAGATACCTATTATTATATTATACCAGTTGGGCACGAAACTTGGGAGCCTCGTACACGGTACAACACAATGTACACAACGCATAAATATTGGGTATCTATGTTGTCACAGAATGTGTACGTTGCGTAGCATTATCAAATAGTAAGAACTCCACGCCCGACAATGGTAATTTAAATCGTAGTGCGAACCACATGAACATCACGGACGTCGTAGAACCATAAGTGGACAGTGAACGTATAAATTTCCTGAATTCTTTAACACATATTAAAAAATAGTAAAATTGAACTAGTCAGTAAAACAATGAATTCAAACGACTACTACTACAACAATATAAATTATTATTGACTATTCTATCTGCCAAACAAGCTTCCTATACATATTTGTCTCTCGATTAATTGATCAATATAAAATTGAATGATTTACAGTATTAAAAGCAAATTTTCATAATTTTGTCGTAGTACACATTTGTGCTCCAAACCTCTGAATGTTTGATTTGTTTTTCTATTTATAACTAAATAATTTAACTAGTAAAACAACTGCGACGAAAGAACAGAAAACATTCTGAAAAGGTATTTAAAAAACCATTATTCCAATTTCAAAATTACACTCTCAGGCAAAACATCAACTTAAAACTTTCCAAATTATCGATATTATTATTAAGCTGACCTTTATTTATGTAGCGTATCTTGAGTAAAGCAGGGTATAAACGTCGATTAGGCGGGTTCAGGCTGGGAAAGAAGAAAATTTTCGTTATGACGGCGACGTTTGCGAAGTTCACGCATATACATGCAGTGCCCTAATCCTGACAACTTACTTAAAAAATACAAGGGTCACGTAACGCCAAAAGAAAACAAAGTACAAGGTCGCCCAAAATAGAACAATGACATGAAAACGAATAAACCAATTCTGAGAGAGAAACAAAGCAACGCACTACGCACTATACACGAACGGAATTACTAGTCAACTGCGGTTATCAATTTTATCTTTAAAAAATGTTTTCCAACTTACAAACTGTCTGCATTGACTACAATAAAATGTCTAAATGTATATTTTATTAAATTTTTATTTTTTTTCAATTCCTCATAAAATCAGCTGTCTTGTAAACACCTTCTCAGCGGAAACTTTTCAAAACGTATTTTTTAAAATATTCTACCTTCGGTTTTGTTTAATATAATTATGTATTATGTTGCTTGATGAAAACTGTGCTCATCGAGATAAAGTTTGTTACTTATTATAATTATTAGTGTGAAATATTAAGAGATAATAATATATAGCATCTTTCCAAAGTTGTTTATTTTCCATGGGGACACAATAGTATATTACGTTAAAAAACTGTAAGTGCCTTAGAAAGTTAGAAAAACGAGGCCCAAATGGCCAAGTTTTTCTATTTTTCTGAGACCTGTTACAATAAGGCACTTCCGATCGAGTTTCGTATACTATTTTTGTGCTATCAATTAATAAAAATACCATTGAATATTACAAATATTGTTTTCTATAACGGTCCTAATACCGTTATATTCATAACGGGCCTGTTATTTTGTTGTCATACTAACAAGGATACCGTAAGTTGACCTTTTCATCACAGATAACGAACCCGAAAACAAGTAAAAATACGTTGCTAGCGCAAAAAATCTGTTTCGTAGCTAGTTCAATACTGTGGTATACTTCTTATATATTTCTGCTCTTTCAAAGCCTTTAATTGATAATGCATGAGCAACTTTTTATTTGAATGACATTGGAACTAAAAGAAAAACAAAGTTGAATTTGAACATAACTTATTCCAACATAGAAAAACCATAATTGGCTTGGAAAATAATTTATTGAGACACAATAAATAAATGTAAGTAAAATGATCTACAAAATTATTTGAAATAAAAGACAACCTGACGTAAATTACAATTAGTGTGGCCTGTCTTGGTTTTGTAGGTTTTCTAATGTTAGTAGCGTGGAATAAACATGTTTTTAAAGCAAGAAAAATAAACGAGCTAGCTACCCACATAATTTATCCACCGATTCCTGTTCGGTGATCACCTAATCATTGTTAAAATAACAACTATCAGTGTAAAGGGCGACTGACTCGAGTTTCGCCTCTGCCGTGGTCCACACGTTGAGTTACCGTGCTCTTCTATCCCTTCCCTTGCGAAGAGTTTCGCCTCTGGCGTGGTTAACACGTTGAGTTACGGTGCTCTTTTGCTTTTTCCTCCTGGTGAAGCCCCTTACGAAAGTGGGCGAAACGTTGAGTTCTTCGATCTCAATCATGACACGGTCCAAACCCGGAAGTCGCTTGTTACTTAATGACAATGGCCGTGAAAGCCTCAGAAATCATCAGTGTAAAGGGTACATTGTACTCGATGGTAGTTCGTTCAGGGCCCCTTTTAGTTGGTTTCTTTTTATTTGTACAGGCTAAAAGCCTGTTATTAACTACACAAATAGTGGCTTTCGAAGCCATTTCCAAGCGCACTCCGAGTAAGTGGCTAACCAAAGCCGATGGTCATGGCAAATGTCATTTTCTTTGGGGTGACTACTACTCAAGGTGGTGGTATGATGGTAAGTTAATTGCATTTTAAAAGATGGTCTCGTTATCGGAATACCTGGAATACCTAAATTTCTGTTTGGCGAACCTATGTACAATTTTCTCCCATCCAGTATTTAACATTCCATTCTTGCTATTGTTATGGTTATGTAATATCAAACTGCACAGCTTTATCATCTTGCATTACGTATGCTAGTGGAGATAGTATTTATAATTAGAAGAATACAGTTCGAATTTCTCCGAAAGGAATGATGAGTCAACTTCTGATAAGTCTTTTGCTGCTGTTTGTTGGAGGTCGAAATGTTGATATTATTTCATGATATTTAGTTATTTCATTTTTTCTGCGAGTTCTTTGAATTGCATTACATTAAATATTTAAAGAAAAATGCAACTATTTAAATATATATGTCTTGTACTTAAAACAACAAAACTTAAGATACTGTTGGTTAAGGTGGAAATAATATTTTATTAAGGAATCCATAATTTTACCGGTTTTCTTTCCCCGAAGACACACTCTTTAAACAGTTTCTCGAGTAGTAAATATGTTTCCTGGTTTGTGAATTAAAAAGCAATCTATCTACACAAACGTTTGTAATGCAACAAAGCGTGCCCACCCATTCAGTGAAATATTTTGCAAATACATATAATTTCGCTCTATTTCTCTGAAACTACTTTAGCGATTTCCCTCGAGTGAAACATGCAAATCCAAGCCTTTACCTGCACGACTGCTTTTAGATCAAGCGAATAATGCATCTAAATACTATCTTGAAAAGTTACTTCCTCTCTATTGCAAGTTAATGAAATGTAGGAGTATATTCGAAATGTCCTCGGTCTTTAAAATATAATAGCCACAATCGTTTAAAACCGATATTACGAAACAAGTGGTATTCAAAAAAGAAGCAGAGTGCGTTAAAAAGAAAACTTGTTTATGTGATGAAATACGTAAAATAGATAAAAGACTGAAAAACTCAATTAAATTGCCTCCGAAAATTCACATAAATCCAAGTAAGAAATTCAAATCTCGGTATTTATAAGCTTTTCTGTTAAGAACATCTTAGAAAGTTACAAGACATATTTTAATAATACTAATAATTTCTTCCCTCTCCCACCCAAAATTTCCAAAGTTAGGTAATTACTGTTGGTCGTTCAGCGACTTATAAATGGAATTTTCCTCTAGTTTAACCCCCCTCCCAAATTTGTCCACTCCGAGAAGTAATAACAAAAAGGATGCGATTGTTTCCGTTCACATTCAGCATATTAGAATTTATGGGATTTCTGAAGTAAGAGTTAATTAAAACAATTGTCAAGCAAATAGCTTGTAACTAATGCTTGAAACGTATAATCCGAACATTAAGTGCACATCAACAAGAATTACAACAAAAGAATTTTGACGAGTTTTTAATATGAATTGTTAACAAACTTCGAACATTTGGATCATTAGGGAACAGAATGGTGTACGTTAAACCCGGATTTCTAGAGAGTTGAAGAAAATCACCAAAATGACAATAAAGCTAATCTGTTGACGAAACGTTCGTGTCGATAACGTTTAGCAAATAGTTTCAACTTCAACATTATGTAACTGGTATGGCTATGGGTTGAGTAATACACTTTTTGTACTCAGCAGCCCTTAACTAGGGTTGGTAACTGTTGTTGCGTTTCTAACTGGGCGATTCCTCAGAAGATTCTCAGGTAAAAATTAGAAAGGAAAGAGCTTGGTAAAGTCCAAATGTATTCACTTGACGATTCAATTGAGTACAATGCACTTTTTGACAGGCGGACATGTTGGACTGTGCATTAAGAGAAGTACGAAAATTCAGTATATGTAATGCCTAGCATACAATTTAGGTCATGATGTTATAAAAAACCTACAAGAAGAAATAGCTATGAAATAAAAAGCATATTTTGTAAAATGTATAAAAACCTACAAGAAGAAATAGCTATGAAATATGCATTCAGGCTGTTTATCAAAATTGATACCCATCCAATAGTGAGTTTTTTCATGCCGAACACATCAAACCCATACACAATGCAAAAATGTTGAGTGTTTTTTTTTCAAATCAAACATAGGTCACCATAGAGACCCTTAAGGCGGTATTAATAATAGTCGTAACTGGATGAAAAACCCTTGGAAAAAACTCCTGACATATAACCCCCGGACAAAAAACCCCAGACTAAAATCCTCCCGGATAAAAACCCGTTTTTTTGCCCAAGGATCCTTTGTCTGGGAGGTTTTTTGTCCTCGATTCAAAATAGTTGGCCTTGGTCATTTCTTGTAAACAATAGCGAATACCGTTATTACGGAAACAAGTACACACTTTGACAAATATATGCGTACAATTTGAGATCAAAGGGTGCAGGCGTTTTCGAATTGTGATTTTTATAAGAAGCCATGTGGGAAGGAAATTTAAATTTTGAGAAAATCGGGTACTATTAAGTGATCAAGTATCAGGGGTTATCTGGTACGGAGATTTATGATGACACGTTGTCCACATTAGGAGATAAATCTCCTTCCAATACCACTATAAAAAATTGAATTGCAGCGTTTAAACGTGGTAAAATGAATGTTAATAAAGACGAGCAGGGAGCTGGAAGACAGACTTCGGTGTCGACAAAAGAAAATATTGATGCTGTCCACGATTTCATTGTGAAAAATCGACGAATCGTCATTAAACGAATATCAGAGTTTCCTCTTCATCTTAATGTGGGCTGAAAGCCTGTTGCCAATTTGAAGATGATACGTGAACTTTTTAGACCTGTAACGGTCGAGTTCGTGTCACCTTGACATTTAATAATCCTTGGTATTTAACCATTATTCTGCTAGGAATAAAACTAAACCGTATTTCTTACATAGTAGTAATTAGATTAAAACGAATTATGCATTTTAAACCTAGGAGTGTTACGCGTGAGTTTATGCGCGCAAACCAGTTGAGTTAGTCGTTCAGTGCGGTTATTAATAGAACAAAGCAAGTTATGCGCGGTCGTAGAGACGCGGAAGAGTCGCTTGCCAACAAGCGAGCGGCGCGTGTCAGCCGGAACCAAAGGGACGCTACGCGAAGTATTATAAGTACCCGCTTGGGGAAGCACCGCCGAGACACATCAGTTCATAGCCAGAAGCTGCTATTCCGGCTGCCATTCGAGCTTCAAGGAAGCCAGTTGACTTTGTCGACGCACGGAGCTGATCTCTTGGTCATCTTGCTACGAAATAACGGCAAGTTTAGTTACTACAATTACATTTTACGAGTGAATTTACAGCCCAGGGACATTGAGAAAAACCAAAGCCGTAATAAGCAATTAACTGCTATTGCAACATTGCAACGCATTGCGCAATAGCTGCATCATCTTGCTGACACATCGTTTCAGCTGATTTCAAGCTACTGGAGTAAAAACCGTATTCAGTAAATTCGAGTGCGGAATTTAAACATTGCCTATAGAGTCAGCATTAAGCTCGTGGACTGTTCCGTGCCACTATTCATAGCGCATCTAACATTTAGGTGAAATGGTCGAAGCTTTGGAACAGTCTCATCAAAATGGGAACGAGACACCTGGTACACTTGATCCAACGACTGTACACTTCGGGCACGGCGGCGGTGCGAGTTAGCGACGCTCTCTCAGATGAATTCTCGATTTCCGCTGGAGTGAGAAAAGGGTGTATCTTAACCTGTCTCCTCTTCAACGTTTACAGCGAATACATCATGAGAGAGGTCCTCGAATACTGGAGTGGCGGCATAGCAGTTGGTGGTAAGAAAATCAGCAATTTACCTGACGCTGATGACATCCTGATAATAGCGAAAGACGAGCGTGAACTACAAACTGTCATGCGAAAACTAGAGGTGCGGAGCAGGGTGTACGGACCTGAAATTAATGACAAAAGACCAAAGTGATGATCTTAGACCGCCCAACAACAATAACCCAGATGCCATGAGAGTCGCTGGCTATGAGGTCGTCAGTCGCTTCCAATACCTAAGATTTTTTATCACCAACACCGGCGAGTGCGAGCCTCAAATCCGCAGGCGCATCGCGATGGCGAAGAATTCGACAACAAAACTCACTTGGATAGGTATAGAAAGATACCTCCGTGACCGCCAATATGAAACTGAGATTGGTTTGAACTCTTATTCGCAACATATGCGGCAGAAACTTGGGCGGTGAAGATGGCAGACCGCCGTAGAATCGACGCTCTGGAAATGTGGTGCTATAGAAGGATGCTGCGAATACCGTGGACAGAACGCGGCACCAACGTTTCCATTCTGAAACATCTCGACCTCTGTGAACCAACAGTTCCTCAAGTACTTCGGACATATTGCCAGGAGACCAGAGGCAATGGACAAATTTATTATTGAGGGAAAAGTCGACGGCTGAAAGCCAAGGGGACGTTCACCATCCCGATGGGTGGATCAACTAAAAAACCTGACCGGCGAGAGCTTACAGGAAGCAGCCCATCACGCCCAGAACGGAAAATCCTGGAGGCAAGCCATCAACAGACTTGCAACATGATGTCACTACACCCTTACGTAAGGTTAGACCAAAAGAGAGAGATGTTTTTTTCCACAGTATATGTATTTTCATGTAAACTTTTTGGTTTTAATTTCTAGCAGGGTTTGCATGTACAATTACAGCATTATAGGTGATCACAAGCAGATCGTTAAGAGCAATATTGACATTTCCCTTAGCTGCACTGAGGTAAGAGCGGGTCTTGTACTCCTACGACTGGGCTAACTAGCATACAAAGGGCACTATAAAGTAGAGTATAGGGCACGGGAAAAGCCGCATTACAGACCGAATTGTTACGATGGACGACTCTTGGGTTCATTATTATGATTCAGACACAAAAGAAATGCTCAAAGTGGAAACATGTTGGATCTCCTCAGTTCAAAAAAATTTCGTTTGCATAAGTCGGAAAAGTGCTTGCCTCCGTTTTCCGGGATAAGGATGGAATACTATACAGTGACTACATACAGCAAGGAAAATCGATCGCGAGTGAATACAATTGTTCATTTTTAACAAATCCTCGAGCCCGAATTGTGAAACACAACATGGCAACCTTTCAAAACGTGTTTTTTGCACGATAGCGCACCTGCTCACAAATCATTAGTTCTTCTGCTAGAAATCAATTAAAAGGGCTTTCAAATGGTCGATTGTCTACATATTCTCCTGACTTGGACCTTTCAGATTATTATCTATTTCCACAACTCAAGATTTAAGATGTAAAAGAACCGAAGATTTACCTCACACGAGATGGTTAATGGTGCTGTCTAGCTGACCAGTTTTGCAGGCCAAACAATCCAACGGAGAAAGAGAAATTCATACGAGATCAAAATGAAAATTACCGTAAGTATGAGTAAATTCAGAAAGTGTAGTGAGGAGGAGATATTAGTGCCCCCATAGTGCCATAGTCATGGTAACAGTTATAAAATATGTCATCACTCATCACATCCATGAATAGCAAATTCAAGTGCTGAACTGTTTAAATTGATAGTAAAACAAGACCAAACGCATAGAATTGAAGAGTGACTACGTTGAATAAAATGACTTTGCATATTATGTAGATTCTTTCTAGGCTAGGCCAACTATTTATCAATACCTCTTCGTATCTTTTAGTTGCTATAACATTGAAGCACATATCATTATAAGTGGTGTTATAAAAAATATGCCCTTAATCCTCGCCTATAAACAGTAGCGGATTTATTCAGATAATCTTTACAACATATGTCAACACCGCACCGGTTGAACGTAATAGAGTCTATTTTTTTGTTTCATGGCATAGTCAACAAAAAACGTCTTCTTGCATAAATTAATCCTACAATATGAAACGTTTCGACTGTGAGAGTTAGTCTGTACCATATAACATACCAAAAGTAATCATGTAAAAACGATATAAAGACATATGGAATGCAAATCAAAAAGAAAAATCCATATTAGGAGTCGAAAGGAGAGCAGCCCCACCATGTGACTCAAAGATAATAAAAAAATTACAACATCCAATAGAAGATGCTTTCTGTAAAAAATTAAAATTTTTGAAATGTTGAAATGTCTAGCGATTAAAGCGTACAACAAGATTCCAAAGTCAGTTTAAGAAGATAACGATAACAAAATTTATAAAAATGTTATAACACTATTATTAAATAAATGTTACTATTCTTTAGCAGAGTTTCTCCTACAAAAGCTGTGATGGTTCTATTGACTGTGATATAAAGTATGATCAAAAATTAATCTCATCTAGTATGGCTATGGAATATTTCCTAATTTATGAACGCAACTATGCTTATACTTAAATGTCAAACCTGACATTTGGTGTTCAGACAAGTTATAGTTGCATTCATAAATTAGGAAGAATTCCATAGCCATACTAGATGAGATTAATTTTTGATCATACATTTTATTGTATGTGATGTATGTTATTGTTTTATTTTAATCGTATTTTAAATTGTACAATCCTGAAATATCTTATGCTAGGTAAATGGTCGATTGGATGAATAAAATTATTATTATTATTATTATTATTATCTGCAATAAATAAAATTAATACCGAAAATGTTTGGATTTTAGATTTTTGGGTGGAGGTGAACCAATTTCACGCACACTTAGGCTTCAAGGCAGATCCGTTGTGTTACATCCAAGTCACGTGCGTATAGTCTTGTTCTTCGTCATTCTTCAGAGCGACGTTAATTGTTGCGGAAAAAGTTCCGCATATCCATGGATTCGAACCAACGACGTACTTGCTACAAGCCTGTCACTCTACCCCTGCGCCACCGAGGTGGAGTTTAATATCGGGAATGCAGGATTTTTTAAATGCCTGTTTTTTGGAATTTCAAACAAATAAGTGTTGACCCCTTAATTTTGCACGTCAAGCGTGCACCTGCGTAGATGATTTGTACCTCAAAACTATTTATTTATAATTTTGTTTGATGTTAAAAATTTATTTTGGTTAATATTTCCAAATTTCAGCATGACAAATGTGAGTGATTAGTGAAGCTATCATTAGAACCCAGAAGTTTACATTTCTCTAACTTTAAAATATACGGCCTGGCAAATTGACACGAAAAAATATTTTTTTAAAAAGTGGAATGGTTAAAACTTCGTACTATTAACGATGTATACATTTACGTCTCTTGCTTAAACAAATGCCAGTAGTTTAAATGAATAGCACCTTTTTTTACTAAAAATGGAAAAATGCGTTGCATTGTTGTCGTATTTTGATAAGAAAACTATAACAAAGCTCCACTTCGTCTGTATGAAATTCTCAGAAATCAAATCAACCGCAAGAAGTATGCGTTGTTAAGATTTAGGATAACTAATTGGTCAAAATTAAGCAATTTTACACATGCGCTTTTATATGGATGTTAGTCCAACATAATTAGTAACTGGCCTATAATTTAAAAATGTAATATTAAATTTCAATTATATTACTCTGTATATCTGAAAAATAGTAAATTCAAATTAATAGTACACAACGTATGACTAAAATATTGAAGTTATACTAGTAACCTATATAGAATTATTCAAAACATGCTCTGAATGTGTCGTACAAAAATGATATTTTGTACAAATTGGACAAAATCATTTCAGAAAAAGTATATTTGTATTTTCTGTTGTGTTTATTTATTCCTCTTTCTTTATAAACTTATACAATAATTAACCGTTTTTAAAGCATGTAAAAAGGGGGTAAATTTCTTCCATTGAATTGTTGTGTTTTAACTCTTAAGAAATACCAAAATTTACCTGACACTTTTCTACAGATTAATTCTATTGGAGGTGTAGATAAAGGTAAATTTGAATGATAGCTCACTGTAAACGTGCAGTGCAAGTAAACATTTCGTTTTCTAAATTAAGAGCATTTTTTTTTAGTTTTGTTGATTTACACAGAAACTCGAAATGTAATTGTTATCACGTTACTGCAGAATTACCTCGCAATTGGCCAAAAATTTAAAAAATAAATATTTTTTCTACCTACTTTAACATTGAGGAAGATTTGAAATAGCTAGGGCTGTTATGAATCATTCGGTTTCAAAATAGTAAGCGTCCTGATATTAAGATTCTATTATTTTAAAATAAGTAAAATAATATAAAATATAAATAATAATCTGGCATAATAGTTATTTATGTATTTAGTGTCTAAAAATTAGTTTTATGGCTTGAGTTTGAATATTTAAAAAACGAACGAAAGCCATAGAGTATTTACACACGAATCACGTATACGACTGTCTGCAAGACTGCAACAAACAAAATAACACTCATTTGAAGTAATTAAACGTTCGCAACACGATATGTATTTGACAGATTGAAATTTTTCTTGACATAATACGATATCAACCTAGTCATAGCTGAAGGTGCTTATTATGAAATTTGTTTATGTGTTTGGTATGGTCAATATGTTTTTTCTTTACTTCCGCGATACGGTTATAATTTTTCTTTTAAATACAGATTAAACCGTGACACCGACAGAAAACGCCTTCAATTGCCTTTCTAATAATACATTTTACACGCAATTGTTAAAGCAACAATACAATAAGTTATTGAGATTTATTTAATTTTATTTAACTCACATTAGGAAACAATACATTCGATTGTCAACTTCACAAGGCCATGTAGCCTGAAGTTCTGCCATGGTGATATCGTGTATTTCCAGATGAAACGAGAAGGCGGATTTAAATTTCAGGCTTTTCCAAAAATTATGTAATAAAAATCCAGCTTTTAAATTATGGATAATTTCTGGAAACATCTCGAATTTTCTCTCGTGGAATATACATATGTATATCTCCTAAAAGTTCATTTTTCAAATATCGGACTCGTTTTGTTTGCATCCAACACACATTTGTAATTCGTACTAACAGAGACACATTTTAAATTACACGCAATTTCTGGCCGGAAAATTCGTAATAAATTTGAGGATAAATAATAAATCGAAGGCATTCATTATATTCCGGTTAAATTGAAAATGTTACGAGATTCCTTACAGCATTTTGTAGGTAAGAAAAGCAACCTTCAATTTTGTCTTATGAGAGAAATTGTAGTGCAATCAGAATTATATGAACACCTAACGCATATAAAAAATAAGAATTAGCCAGTATTTATATCAAACTTTATAGTTATTAAAGAAAGAGTCGCTTTTCCTGCCTCTGGGAAATCAGATAACTAGAGTTATAACGGTAGCGGTAGCACTGAAATTAACTTCGTAAGTTAAATTTGTTATGCTGATTCCACAACTTAGCTTTTCTTCTCGATCATACAGAAATTTGTCACGACTGTTGAACGCATGAGGGGGAAATAACTATAGTATGAACAAAAATTATTTTCATCTAGCATGGCCATGGAAAACTTCCCAATTTATGAATACAAACTATAACTCACTTGAGAAGCAAATGTCAAGTTTGACATTTAAGTATAAATGTAGTTGCATTCATAAATTAGGAACTATTCCATAGCCGTACTAGATGAAAGTAATTTTTGATCATACTTTACATCTGTCTTATTAACTTCCTAGTAGGACATATTTTCTTTTAAAATAGTTTTTTTCAAATAAACTTTCAACTGCCATTACATTCACGTCCTTGGTCCTTTTTTCATGTTCTTCTTGTGAGCATTTTGATTTAATTTTTCCACTCATCGCCAAAATGCCTCTTTAAAATATGTCAATGTGAATTTGTGCTAATTTAATAACATTTCCGATATTCGTCAAGTCAAGATTGATTTGGTTAACAGATTTTCCTTTTTCATCATTCTGCATTCACAATTGATGGTGTGTTTGCTTAACATTATTGATTTCCAGTAAAATTCTGCCCTTTGCAAATAGCAGAATTATCTACATTTTTCCGTTTTTGAAGAGACTTATTTTCAGATATAAATCACCCCGGAAATGCCGCATTTGCAATAAACAGGTTCAACTACTTTTACACGTAATCCTTTTAACTTCACTTAGTTGTAAATGAGACATTTAACCGATTTTGAGTATTATAGGTAGTTAGATACAAAAAAAATAAATGAAGTGCATCAATTTATTAACACGTAAATAGCTATGTTTTACAAGTACAAAATTAAGCACTTTTTGGACGAATCGTAGTTTATGATCAAGCGAGCACAGGGAGCAAGGCATATAAATAAGCTTCTTTCTTATTAAAAAATAACAATTTAATTGAGGAGGTTGTGAAAACTCAAGGAGGTCATGATCATACAAAAAATGGCAATGTGTATTTTGATTTCGACTAGTACGAAAGTGGGCGTTTCGGCCTGAAATTAATAGCTTTTCGATGCAGTAGAACAAAGAATACATTTCACAGCTTTGAATTTAGACTGCTTAAATGTAATAGAAAATTGTTTAATCAACTTTAATTTATGTATAGAAGAGGTAAAAAGAATTTCTCTTCTGTGCCAGTGTCTTTTAATCTCCTGTTAGTTAGAAGGTCTGTTATCTCATCTCTGTGTATCACCTTGCTGCACTTACATAATTGGCAAAAATTTCGGAAGCCAGTCAATTGTATTCATGATTTTTCATTGTACTTCACTGGATTTTCATATCTTTATTGAAAAAAATATATATAATAGGCCTAAGTACTGCGGCAAACATATTACCATTGTGTAGAAAGGCCCTTTTCAAGCTCCCTTTCGAGAATCAATAAACAGCTCCACTGGGATGAGTCGTCACGAGCAACAGAAGATGAATACATAATAAGTCTAGAGATAACTTTGAAAAAGAAATATATTGTGCAAATTCTTACTGTTAACTTCTATAATAGAAAGTCCCTTTCTAGGGCAAATAACTAGTTGTCTTTGAGACTCATTTCAAAAACTTGGTAGATTTAAATCCTCCTTTTTGCATGACCTTTTGTGATTTATTAGGACTTTCTGTGATATTGTGCATGTCATCAGCCATTGTCATTTAATTCTATTTCTGAATACGGTTACATCTATAAGGTATAGATAGGAACATCTGCAGAAGTGCGTCTAAATTAACCGGAATGGGAAGCTATAGGAATGGCATTCAACAATACAATTTTGCGAAGGTTTAATTAGAATATGGCCATAGGAAAAATAATTATCTGCCATTGAATTTCCTAAATAGTTTTGGTATTCAAATCTCTCACTGCAATAAGACAAAAACAAACATGATTTCCACGGTCCTTTGAAGGTGTTTTACTCTTAAGTCTCTTTTTCTTCTAGACTTTTTATTAGGATTTGTTTCTCAGAGATCATCATCATATGTACTCTTGAGATGCTGTCTGCCCACTATCTCGTCACATTCTGGCGATCTTCCGGACAATGTTATTGTGTTTATTAGTATGCTCATAACTATTATTGGAATTAGGTTATTTTACATGGGGTTAACGAGCGAGGAGACCGTTTAATAGAATTTTGTGCAAGAAATAATTTAATAATAACTAACATAATGTTCTGTCCGCTATAGCCGCTATAGAAATCAGCTAAAAGACGGTAGAAGTTATCTTATGGCGGATATAGACAGTGACCACAATATGGTGGTGATAAAATGCAAATTAAATTTTAAGAAAATAATTAAAATCCAAATAATCTAAGTGGAAAGATGAAAATATATTGACAAAATTTAAAAACAGGATGGATTTGACAATAAGATATAAAGCCAACGGAAGAAGCACAGGACAGAATATTAATGGAATACACTAGAACAGTGCATTAAGACTACGGTGGAATTACAGGAAAAAAAAGTCTCAACAAAAAGCCCTGGATAAGTGATGACATCATACGGATCAATAAAAGAAGAAAGTACAAAAACAGTACGAGTAAAGCTGATCAACGAAAATATAGAGAGCTGGGAAATAGAATAAATGGAGATGCTAAAAGCGGAAAGAAAAACTACATAAAAAATATGAAGTCATCCAAAAAGCAAATGTTAATGACCGCAAATCCCGTAACCATGGTATACGAGATAAAAACGGGAAACTACTGATAGATATCGAAAAAATAGCAGACAGGTGGTAAGAATATATAGAGGAGCTGTATAATTTTGAAGAAATAAACGATATTATGTTTGACGACAGCTATGAAATCGGAGAACCTATCGTGCGCACAAAATTTGACAAACCAGTTAAAGATTGATGTATGTAATACCAAGCAAAAAATAAAAAACCCAAGTGGCACTTAATAAATTATACGAACTTACCTGCGATATATGAAAGTGTAAATATATAACAGACTAAAACTATCATAATACCGATCCCTAAAAAATCGTCATCTAGGAAATATGAAGATTACCGCACGATTAGTATCACTACCCAAATGTCCAAAATAATTTAAAAAGTTATACATAGAAAATAGAAAGAAAAATCAAAGACAACTTAACGGATGGCCAGATTGGCTTCAAAAGAGGACTTGAAACTAAAGAAGCAACCCTCGCTCTCAGATTGACAATTGAGAACAAGATAAGGAAGAACAAATACCTATACATAGCCTTTATCGATCTATAAAAGGGATTCGATAATGTACAATGGGCAAAGATGTTTCAAATACTAAAGCAAATGAGGGTGGACTTCAATTATCGAAGAATACGCCATAATTTATACAAACATCAGCTAGCAGTTATACAATACGAAGAACAATACAAGAAAGCAAAAAGTTAAAATGAAGTAAGATAAGGCTGCGCCCTCTCCCCTCCACTATTTAGTCTTTATATACAACGAGCAGTAAATTAATTCAGATCGAGTTATGAGACAGGGGTTAAAATACAAAGACAGATAATAGATATGTTCTTATACACAGGTAGCATTGCCATGATCACAGAAAACCCATACGAACTAAAATGAGCCCTGAGCCAATTTCACAGAATACTAGATGAAACTTAATAAATAGAAAACAAAAATCACGGTGTGTGGAAAGAACTACCAAGGCAACACGGACGTCTATCTAAATAATTAAAGATTGCAAGAAGTCAGACAATTCCCATATCTGGGGAACATCATATCATCCGATGGTAAAAGTACAAATGAAATAAAAGGCAGAAACGTCTAAGCGCCACCAAATGGCATTTCAATAGAAACAAAGAAACAATTTATAACAACTTATGTTTGGGACGTAGCTCTGTATGGTGGAAACCTGGACTGTCGGCACTCGAGAAAGGAAAACCATAGAAGCATTTGAGTTATGGTGTAATAGAATGCTCAATATTAGCTGGATAGAATAGGTCACGAATGAGGCACTATTAAGGCAAGCCGACACCACACATTAGATACGGAAACACATAAGAAAGAGAACGGACTAACTAATTGGGATCGTATTAATACATGACAGCTTGTTGAAAACGATATTTGAAAGAAAATAGCAGGCCTAAATGCAAGAGGAACATTGCTTCAGTATATCAAATAAATTGAGAATGATATGGGATGCACGACTTATAAAGAGCTAAAGAGAAAAGCAAATGATACACGTCGTTGGAATGCTGAGGACCTTTTTTACGGCCTCTCGTGTTTATCACACGACGTTTCGGGAGTTTTTGGTCTACTCTCGTCCTCAGGTGAATGAAGTCCTGATTAGTCCTGAGAAGGACTGATTTTTGTAGGTCTTTTCACGTACACTTGTGTCTACCCCGGGGTTTGAACCCGAGACCATAGGGCATATATTTTAGTTATAAACTTAGATGCAGGTTGTTAATGAATTGCAGGGACAAAATTTTTTGTTAATAAATGTATGGTGAAAAGTGTTTCCTTTCAGGGATAGAGCTTCTCAAAGATTCTTTAAGAAGCGCCTAAATGTAGGCAAGCCAAATTGCATTTTCAATTATTTTGCACAGGTCACACGGAATTTTGAAAAAAACGATCTAGACATACATGCATTCAAATAACGTCAATTTTGACACAAGTCGATGTTTTTGTGATATTTTTTGATATTTTTTAGGGGCTTCTTAAAGAATCTTTGAGAAACTCTATCTCTGAAAGGAAACACTTTTGACCATACATTTAATAACAAAAATTTTTGTTTTACTGTATACCTACTTTAAGCCCTAGAAGTTTGTCCCTGCAATTCATCAACACCTTGTATATGTTACCAGTGTATGCGCAGTAACCTAAGCGCAGTATGCTATTTTTGTAATTATCGAAATGGACTAATTGGTTCTTCTGTCAGCGCTATGTATGTAGCTTCTTCAGCTTCCTACGGAGCCTGTTTTCTTCTTTAGCTACAACTGATGCGTTGTCCCCATTGTATGTGGTGGTCTTCGTTCCAGACGTGTTCTGCGATCTTGGATTTGATGGTTTCGCCATTTCTAATATCTTTGCGGTGTTCCGAAAATCTCACTCGTAGGGGTCGTTGTGTTTCCCCGATGTATTGTCTTCCACACTCGCACGGTACGCTGTAGATACAATTCTTTGAACTCTGATCTTCGTTCTCAGGCTTGGTATGCGTCATCATGCCTCGCAGAGTTGTTGTGGACATAAGAACTGCCTTCAAGTCAGTCTTGTTACTCAACCTAATACACCAGTTCTCGGTCGACAGGTCTTTCGTCTGCTGTATAATGTATGTCTCGAATGCATCCGGAAATTATGGTTGCTCTATTCAATTGGTTATACATTTATTATTTAGACTTTCAATGTTGAACTGATAAGAAGTGCTTAAGTGAATGTCACTGGTATGCTAACAAAACTTCCTTTTTTTAATAAAGAACTGTATTGAACACTTTGCTGTTCAAACAATACGAGAAATTGTTGAAAGCGTTTAAAAAGAAATACGGTGCTACATATATTTTCGCTTTTTTTTCTAGTAAGCAAACACACGTGCCAAAATTAATCAGACAAAGGGGGGAAATAATGGTAGTCAAAATGGAGAACCGAGCTCAATTCAAGCAATTTCTATAAATGCTCCAAAGAACGATAAAGAATGTAAGTATATAAACAGATGAGTTTAGTAAATACAAGTAAAGATAAGAAATCACCAGGAAAAACCTTTATGCGCAAAATAAACATCAACATTCCAACGAAGACGAAAAATTGTATGTGGAAGAAAAGCTCCTGTTGTTGAACACTTAAAACCTTGAAAATCCCAATATCTATGTGTGTATGTATTATCATTACTATAATAAGTAAAAATAAGACAGTGTATTTCCAAGTAATGAAACTGATATAGGAAGTTACTTATGCATTCGGTTTGTCTATAAATAAATTTCTTTAATTTCAAATTTCCGCGAACTACTACAATGACACAGCAGTCCAAGAAAGTTTTCGGCATGTATAATGAAATTTCATTAAAACGATGCATAATATTAACATTTTATCTGCTATTATGTAAGTCACCATCCATCTCATCTCATTCAATAATTGGATAGATCATTTCTTCATCAAAATTGTTGCTTATATTAATTTGTCTGCTAACTGACCCATTTTCAGCCCTCAGCTAACGCCAATATGACCAACCAGTGGCAAACCTTAACATTTATGACACATGAATATGAGAAAGGTTGATAGAACAAGATTCCCTTTTACAGCATTGTTGGAAACGTAGTTTGGCAAATCTCCGGGGGTCATAATTAGGCCGGTAAACGAGGTACATTTTCATATGGCTGAAATGTGGGGCTAATTTTTCGCCGGGGGTTAATTGCGAAACGTGGAGTAGGTTGCTGAAAACGACGCCTTTGTCTTCGGTAAACACGAGAGGCATCTGGGAGATAAATCCAATTTTGCGTTAGTTGCAGCAGCACGTGGGACGACAGTGAGCCAAAGGCTCGCACTCGGATAACTAGCTAATTGCACAGTTTAAAGCAAACAGGCTGTTTTGAGCAGCACATCCGTACAAAGTAAACTGTTATGCTTATTTTTGTTTCAACACGAAATTATCTTATCAACAAGATTACGTTTATATACATTAGCGGGCTAATTTTAGCGCAGTCTGACATGGAAGAGTAATTAAAGGAACATTTATAAACGAGATTCTGTTTTCAAAAAACAACATTCTTCTTACTCAAAACCAGCTTTAGGTAGATCGCCATTAACTTTTTATCAGTGCTATTTTAAAACAACGCTCAAATTTACATAAAACTGTGAGACGATATGCAGTATCTACAGACAGACAGTCAGTTTCCATGGCCAGCCTGTTCCCACAAATTAAAGCACTGCAAATAAAACAGAATTCATTCTACACCGATTCAAATATCGATTTCCGTAGAACAATGAACCATTTTAAACAATTAAAATGGGATGATACTCCTCCTATAGTATCAAATGGATTCAAAATTGACTGATTGAAGTTGACTGATACAAACGATACGGCTTCCCATAAACACCAATGACAAAAGCACTTCGCGACTGATCAATTTGAATAAATTGAGTTGCCGAATACAATTACGGATCTGTAATGTGTTTGACTTTAATGACACTTCAATCAAAAGGTCCAGGTTAGTTACTCGTTATTAAATAAAGCTTGGCTACCAATTCATCTGGCTTTATTGGCTGTTAAATAGCTGATCTACTCGTCTAAGGCTCCTAAACAACTTGTAGTGTTTCTCTCTATGTCGACTGTTGCATAGGGATGGGGAAATTCCCTAAGGCCTTTAGTTCCTATTCAAAGCAAACCAACTTCATGTGCATGCATTCTCCTAAACGAAACAAAGGGGAATGTTCCTGGTACATACATACCTTCGACAACCTGACATAAGCAGGGCGCATACAAATTTTCGTTGGGTTGGGTAAAACAGACTCATCCATGGAGTTTACCGCCCCGAACTTAAAACTGAATCTCGAATTATACTTAAATATCTACTGAATAATTCAAAAACTCCCACCATTCCACAAAATACATATTAACAAAGTTTGTCAGTTAGCACAGAGATGTCATACTAATACCGAAGCATGCTATAAATTTTATTAGAATATATAATAGCTATTTATGCAACAAGTGCTAAAAGTTGATGTTTATGCACGAGACATGAAAATTATAAAACGAAGCCGAAGGCTGAGTTTCATAACATGTCGAGTGCAATAACACTTTTAGCACGAGTTTGCATACAATATTTTTTCTAGGACCTTAAATTTTCGGTTATTAAACTATAAATGTCGATTTAACAAAGGTTTGCATTTATGTCATGATAAAGAGATGGCCACGCGCAGGTGAATGTTTGTGGAGCCAGTACTGTCAAAGTCAGTTATCAAAGGTAATTATTAATACTACACATCTGACTTTATTCATTACATAACGTTTTAATTATTTAAAAAACCCTTTACCTCCAACGCAAGAAGTAACTAGAATAACTTTACAATCTCACTTTCAGTTCGATTGTAGTTTTATAACCTCACTTCACTTTATAACACATGTGCTAAAAGTAAACAGCTGATCTCTTTAAACGCGCTAAATTGTAAAACGTCACTTTCAGTGAAAAAAGCTAGCGCTAAAAGGCCTACTTTTAGTGGTGGCCGTAGAAAGAATAAGTTTTAAAATGTTAAACATTAAATTATAATCAAATATAGGTATAGAATCGAATATAGATAGACAGAAAAATGGATACAATATTTACAAAAGATGGAAGATGAAAGGTTACCTAGCTACTTATGCAACAAGTGCTAAAAGTCGACGTTCATGCACGAGACATGAAAATTATGAAACGAAGCCGAAGGCTGAGTTTCATAACATGCCTCGTGCATAAACGACTTTTAGCACGCGTTGCATACAATATTTTATCTACGATCTTAATTTTACTGTTATTAATCTATAAATATCGATTTAACAAATGTTTGCATCTACGACACTTCTAATTTATGTCATAATAAATAGTAGGCCATGGGCGGGCGAATGTTTGCGCAGCCAGTACTGTCAAGGTCAGTTACGAAATGTAATTATTAATACTCCACATCTGAGTGTATTCATTACATAACGCTTTAATTATTTCAAAAACACTTTACCTGTAACGCGAGAAGCAACTAGAATAACTTTCCAACTTCACTTTCAGTTCGAAATTGTAGTTTTATAACCTCACTTCACTTATAGCACTAGAGCTAAAAGTAAACAGCTGATTTCTTTAACAGCGGTAAACTATAAAACGTCACTTTTAGTGAAACAAGCTAGCGCTAAAAGGCCTACTTTTAGTAGTGGTGGTAGATAAAATATATTATAAATACATGACAAAAGACCTAAGAAACACTGGACGGTCAAGAAAAAGGTGGGAGATCAATAAAAAATCTAACCGTAGTAACACAGCAAAGATTTGGTTCAAAATGCGATAGAAGCACAAAACTTCGAGAAAATAAGTGAATAAAAATTTGGATGAAATTGTGTCTAAAGGCATGGATAAATTACGCTCATGAAGTAGCAAACTTCAAACTTTAGGTTAGCATTGTTCTCAAAAAAAATCGTGAAAAAGTCGAAGCTTTTCGAATATCTAATTAGAACTGACGACATTTTCGACCATACAAAGTTTCGATAAAGGACATCCTCCAACCCTTGCATAAACTATCCGTCCTGAACCTTATATCGAGAGATAAAAAAAAAACTGTTCCTCAGCGGGCTGTGGAAATTCAACGTATGAATAATATGTTGGTGACACTGTACGTCAATGTCAAATTCGAGGTTAGCAGGTTAGGATTTGCGTCATTTTGTGTCATAACTGACGGAAAACCTAACCTAATAACCTCGAATTTGACATTGACGTACAGCGTCACCAACATATTATTCATATGTTGAATTTCCACAGCCCGCTGAGAAACAGATTTTTTTTATCTCTCGATATCAACTTCCTTCAAGATCATCTAATTCAGCTCAAAAAGTCGCATAGCGATGCCAGATTACACAAAATTTGCTTTATCTGATTATTTTAATTGAAATCGGTGTTTATTTATTGGCCTTCTGAAGGCTGTATCTCCCGTAGGACGCAATATAGGACCAATGTGCTAGGAATGTTTTTGTTTATTTTGACTTATAGAACACGTCCCTAGAATAATGTCGTGCACTATGGAAAACTTCCACAGTATGAAACGCGATCCAACCCAGCTACGCCTAAGCTCCATAGCAGTAATTAATAATCTTTCAATGTACGTTTGAGTATTATATATTTAGTATTTTTGAACTACCACCAGTGTTTCCAACATTTGTAAACCGCTGTTCTTGGAGTACATATTTTGCTATCATCCCTGCAAGCAGTTAAAAGCGTGAAAGGCATATTATGTGCAACAAGCACGGGCAGGAGGAGCGGCATTCGTTGCGTAGCACTTGAAGGGAACCGGCTGTTCCTTCAAGAGCCGATGTTTCGAGCCATGTCTCATCATCATTTGCATACCCAGATACAGCCGTGCATCTATAAACCGGCAGCAAAAGCAAAAGAAACGGCTGCCTAAGGAGCAGAAATAGTTGCTGTGAAATTAGCAAATTGCACCACAATGCATCACCTCGCGTCCGAAATCAGGAAACATTTGTTGAATCGGCCTAAAGCTGTCGTGGCGACTGGTGACGTCAAGCGTCAGCTCGTATCTGAAGTATCGGATTATCTCGCGAGACTCGGCAAGCAGGACCAGCTTTCATGCGTAAAGACAGCTACTTTAGTCTATTTTTAATAATGTTTAAATATAAATGTATGTCAGCCATAATTATCCTAGTTTGTTTGACTGGTAAAGGCGCATAGCACTTAGCAAACGCTCGTAGTATTATATTATTGTGCAGAAATTGCCATTTATTTTAGAATGTAATCCTATTTGTTTTATTGTTTTACTTAAGTATGTTTAAAGCCAATGTATATTTGTGTTACACTAATTGTGAGAAGATGGACTTTTATGTAAGTATAAGCTTGGACCCTTTAATTTCAGTGTTCCAAAACGGAGAGGCTGACTTCCGGAGCTTTATTGCACTGAGTATCCGTAACTTCGACTGGGAAAAGAGATAATAGTTCTCTTGTTATAAACTGAGTTAGATGGTAACAAAAGGGCACCATGGTGTACAAATTAAACACAATGAAGTTGCTAGCAAACGTACCATGACATATCGACAAACTCAAAAATTTGGTATAGAAGGATCAAATGTTAATAATTCACTAAATGACGTTGATCATAGAATTCAGTGCTACGCCTCTCAAAACATTCCATTAATAATTTGGATATGAAAATATATCAACAAGGCAATTATCAGTCTGTTACTGTTGAAGAATCGAATTGAAATATAGGCAGTAAAAGCACATTCTGTTGAAGAGTAAAAATTATATATTTATTTACTGAAACCCGTTTACTCATTGTGGCAGATCGTGGATGATCAGTGATCACACCGGCGACCCGATCAACCCCACGGATTCTGGAGAAGATTCGAAAAGAAGAAATAGAAACCTGAAAAACTTGAAATTCTGTACAAAACTAAATATTGAAACATTGAATACAAAACTACCCTGTACTGAAAACAGACTAGCGCTACTAGAGGAAGAATAATACAACATAAATGGGACATTTTTGGAGAGAGTGGAGTGAGAAGAAACAAAGAATATTTGCCGGAATCTGCGGGGCTGCGATAGCATACACGGAATAGGAACAAGCAATTAAACGGGGCAAACACTAATAAATGTCATTGAAAAACATTAGTTAAAAGCCATAAACACATTTTATAACAAAAAACAGCACAGACGGCAAAAAATAAATAGATTTAAGCATCGCAGTTGTCAATCGAATTAACACGAGCCCGAATAGTATTTAATAAAAAACTAGTCAGGAAGAAAATAATCTAAAACTAAAAGTGAACGAATACAGATAGACCAAATAGAGATCTGGAACCAAGAAGAAAATAATAAAACACTTCAGAGACGTCAAATGTGGAAGAGTTTTATAATATTATAACCTATAATGTGACAAATGCTGCAAACAGGATATTCAAGAAACCAAAGAAAAGAAATAGCATATCAAAAGAATACAACGAAATAATCATAACCAAAACTATCGAAAAAAATAGAGAATCAAAAGTATTTGGAAAGAAAACCAAGAAAGGGAAAAAGAAAATACGATGAAAATGATATACAGTACATAATGGTGAAGACATCTTCAGACACATAGAAATGTTATGAGGATCTATACTCCACAAAGATTAAAGAACCACATATCAGTACAAATGAAAAAAAAAACAGTATTGACCAAACACTGCACCAAAGATGTATCGCCCATTAGCAAACAAGAAATAAAAAGAGTCATAAAGAAAATGAAAAACAACAAAGCTGTAGAATCAGACGGCATAGTAAAAGATTTACTAAAAACAGGAGGAAGAATATTACAAGGTGATACGATCTCACTAAAACTATTCACTAATCTCCTAGAAGATGTGTTCAAAGCTCTAAATTGGAACAAGAAGGGCATTGACATTAAGCAGCACAAATGGTCGGGCTTAAAATGAACTAATCGAACAGAAAATGTACCATCAGCACCTCAAAACAAAGGTATTCAACCAATGTGTCCTTCCAACGCTTACATATATGTATTTCTGAGACAAGGTCCCTCAATGAGACTATAATAAAAAATATGAACGCGACCCAGAGGACAATAGACAGATCAATGATTGGAGCTGCAGGATTGAAAACCAAATGAATGGATAAGACATGTTATGAGAAGCGAAGACAAAAGATGGAACAGGAACAGAAAGGTGATCAAGTGGAGGTCATAAACGGGAAGAAGAGGTCGCGCTAGGCCTAGAACCAGATAAAGGAACGACAAATGCAAGATAGTTGGAAGTCGGAACACAGTGGATGGGATCAACCTTTAAACGCAGAAAATGGCGAAAAATTGGGGAAGCGTACATCCAGAAATGGAATATACAAACGCTGTCTATGATTACGATGCCGATCCATTGTAGTAATGCCTCTTTAAGCAAAGGCATTCTTCGTTTTTGGTGATTGCACTTACTCACGGAGTGGAGGTGGCTCAGAGATGCAAGTCTCTGGTTCTGGGCTAAAACATCTGGGATTCAACCTCAGTAACTTCAACGATCTTCACTGCGATTCTCCAATTCAATTCTTCAAAGAGAAGAGACCCATGCCCTTGAAATGGAAATATTACCAACCAGGCTGATCTACTACTTACTCACTGGAGACTCTTTGAATTATTGTTATTAACTAAAAAATAGTATAGTGATGATTATGCTATTACAGTTCAACAGAAAAAAATGTTTTCAGCACATGTTTATTAGCTTCACCTATAGACAACTGATGAGTTGATTGAATATTCCAAAAATATACGCAACCATTTATCTGGCTGACTTTCAGCTACGTATGAATTTAAACATTCTTTTTTGGATTATAAGAATTGAAAATTTCCTTTGTACTACAACGTTAATCCAATAACAGGTACTCAGGTGCGCCGTAGATAAAGATAATTCACTTAGAACATGGATTAACGCCTAACTATTCATACGGTAGATATATCCTCGTTCAATCTTTGACAGCCCAATAAATTTTGTGATAATCTACAATTATATGGTGTGACGTTTATTTCTGACAAGTCGAACTTGAAATTGTTGCTCTTCACTTACTATATTTTATAGTAAGCATCAATGTTTATTGTCAATACTATACTCCATTTTTAATGCCGCGGCAAAGTTATGCAACCCATTATTCAATTATACAGGGAGATAAAAATAAAGTCCCCTCTCGATCTAAAGTGCTTTAGAGTGAGAGGGGACAACGATCCGTACCCTGGAAAGAACAAATACGTCAAATTGACATCAAGGCACCCTATATAAAACTAAGTACATTTGAACTACAATTAACTCAATTATTAGTTCATGTGACTAACAGTCTAATCATCAACTGCAAAAATATGTAATTTAATAGTATATTATACAAGTTTAGAAAATTAAAGTTTTACTAAACGAATATAGCTTGTTTGAGTACAAGCGAGCGAAGCGACCGAGAAACTTAAAAAGCTATATAAGTTTAGTTAAACTACTTTTTTTACGAAGTGCGTATACTATTTTTTCGCATTTTGTATTAATGTTTATAAACAAACATTTATGTAAAAGCATTGCACTACATGTTCATTAAAAAAGGCTGCTGTAGAAATTCAAACGTATGAATAATATGTTGGTGGCACTGTAAGTCTATATCAAATTCCAGGTTATCAGGTTAGGTTTTTCGTCAGTTTTGACAAAGACTGTCGCAAAACCTAAACTACTAACCTCGAATTTGCCAGTGACATTACCATATAGTAAAGTGACATTTCTATGCACCAAAAGTGCCACTTTATTGATCGATTTTTAATTTAGTAAAATAACACATTATTATACAAAATGCGAAAAACCACATTTATACATTAAATTGATAGGTAACATTAAAATAACAATGGAATAAGATAACAAAATGTCGAAAGTGAATTTTAAATTTCAAAAAAAATCGACAGTTCTAAGCATGCTACAGATTAGGCAAGTTGATTGTTTTCAATAGCTTCCTCGATCAAGTTTATTTGTGATCTTCCTGTACTAGTCAACATGATACTATTTTTTTAAATTTAATTTTATGAATCAAGGATCCTCCAGTACGTTCAGCTTGACAGCTGTCAACTTGTCATTTAATTTTCATGCCTCATAAATTTGTGAGATAAGAAATGTCTTCAAGCAAATATAAGTGTCGAAATAGTAATAAAATATAACTTCGTTATGTTTTCTGATGTTATAATTAATAATAAACAAATGTATGACATTAATCGAACTGTCACATTAAATAACCTAACTTCATGACAGACATGTTTTCATGCCTTCCTGGATTATATTCCTTAAAAATAAATTTTTTGCATAGTGATCACGAAAGTCGTCTTTTTTAAACGAAAAATCGTGCAGAAAGTATCATTTTTTAACGAAAAATCGTCAAGAAAAGTACACTTTTTTTAACTCTTTATTGAAATTGTGAATTGTCAAATTTCGAAGTCCTTTTCGACTAAATTTGCGAGTTACAAGCAACTTTTTTACTCATTTGCTTGATAAACTCGGGCTGCATTTCGTATTTTGACTATAGATTAAATTTAAAATTGTATTTTGGATTGTATAACTTGGATAGATATAGAGTATAACTCATTCTCAACGTCTCTCAGTATGTATGTATAATATGTACCGTTTTAAATTCTTAAAGCAAGTCTACACATATTTACTATTATCACAGTTATTCTTGATGTTTATAAAAACTACATGCTATGTGTAGGTGTGGCTGGAAAAATGTTATTTGTTATTAATTGATGTTTTCCAACAGCTGCCCACAGCTACTAAGCACAACAGGCTGACAAACACGTTGACATTACATTAAAAGCTGCTACCTGCTCTGCAAGTATTGGCATTTGAAATACTTGAATTTAATGAGCGAAATTCATACAAGCAGAAAATAGAATCAATGTTGATCGAATAATGCTGAACGCTAAACGGAAACCATCCGCCAGAAATGAGAAATTCATTGTTGATGGAGTGAAAACAGTTACGAAATGTTTGGCAATTTACTCGCAACTCACATCGAGTCGCATTAATCGTAAAGTTCCATTCTTATATTATGTAGTTAGTTATGTTACCTAACATATTTGCAGTTATTATCTGTAAGTTGTCTCAAATTTATAAATATACACTGCATACAGTGCTATTTCCGTTACGAACTTGTAAACAATTTTCGTGATGAAATATGTACTTCAGGTAAAACTACTAAATTTAGAACAATTCCCTTGAATTTAAATGCATTCCTAACCAACCTTTTAATAAATATTATCAACCAGTTTTCAAGTTAAATGATTTTAAATACGTCCAACTCCAGGTAGTTGTAGATAATCACATAGAAGCGTACGAGAGTAATTTCAGGACCAATGCACACAAAAGGGAAAACAAAGGCAAATGAATTTGTTTGGTATTTAGCTTTAGTCATATTAGTTTAGTTTATTTCGTTAATAGTTTTTAATACAAGTAAATAGCTGTACATAAATTTAGTGTAGTTTATAATTCTACCTCACGGTAAGTTTACGCACTATTGGTGGAATGTCGAATGCTGCCCGCCCCCCCCTCCTGCCACCCCTAAGTATTGGGTCGGCGGACCACATTGTAAAGGGAGATGAACTTAAGAGACTTGGTAAACAGTCGGTCAACTGATTTCGTTTTTTTTGTGTGTAATCGCTCGTTTCTATCGTTTTGTGCTTCTGGAGTCACGGGTCAATCGACGTGCCACCCCACATATGAGCCATCCTATATGTCCCACAAGGTAAGTCCCTATACGAACTTCTACTTTGCGTGGGTCCTATCGAGTCTTACGCTCTCCGTTTAGGTAGAACTAATTTAGTTATTAATTGCCCTGGAGACAGATACAGAATTTATTAATGAAATAGCTTCACAATCTTTCAGAGCATTTTCCATTGTTGAACATGAGCACCTGTCACTGCCTAGGCAAGCCCCGGCTACAAATTAATTACGTTGTCAAATGACCTAAAATGTATATCCATCCCTCATCGGTGCTTCTAGTTTTATATGTTGAACAATGGAGGACTTATGCCAGGGCTGTATGGTGGATGCTGAAGCACGTTCCAGCAATTATTACATTTCTCACTGTATAAAAAAAGTGAGGCCTAACGTTATCGTGTACAATCAGGATCCCGTTTACGAGATTGTGCAATTATGATGCCTTGTAGAACTCGTATAGTAACTTTCCTCCCTTTTAGATTGTATGCCATCTTTACTTGATGAGGGGCGTCCACATGTGTCCGTTCCATTCTATTGAGCGCGTCTTCAATTCGGGCTCGAAATTCTTTATCTAAGTCGCCCGATTATCGAGTCGCTGCAATAATTGTTTAGTTATGTTTCCGCACATTCTTCATGCGTCATTCAACAAATGCGAAACCCATTTTCCAACTGTTTATTTTATGCCAAACTTGTGTAAATAAAGGACAGGTTGAAATAACTGAAATGTGTGTTCATTGCAGATAGTTTCACATGATCATTAACTCTGAAATGGCCTTTGTATATATTTACGTGCATTTGAGGTGATATATCAAAGCCGCACAATTTCCAAAACAGCATATATGGACTCATACTTATTTGTACTAGTTTTAAGCGAGGAACTAAAAAACGTTAAAATTCAAATCGATATTATGCATAAAAAGATTAAACAATTAGAAGAGCAAAAACAGTCAAATGCAGTACTGCATCACGTCGAAAAAAATTAAATTGAAAAATGAAACACCAAATAATAGTTGATGCCAGCTGATAAGAAATATGAGAAATTACACTTGTCCTGCTGCAAAATGATTTAAAATTTAATTAAAAGTTCTCAATTGTTTCATCTGTAGAAGTTTGTAGTCAAAAATTAACTGCATCTAAAACAAAGTGAATTCTCTTTGGTGCGTCACTCATCTGCAAACTCGATTACAAAATTGCGCGCTACCCAGGCAGCTTTAGTTGCGAGTAGAAATCAAAATGAAATAAAAGTTAGTCTGTCAATAGCAGCACGAACGCTATATTTGAAGTGCTTATTTACACTCTATCAGATGAAATTAATACTATGGTAGTTCTATTTTTATATTGGCATCATGAAATTGCCTCATAGTTTAGAACTCTAATTTCTGGGACTTGAAATGGCTCATTTGAGAGAGATTTACTCCAAGATCAATAGAAATAAATTTCATTTTGATGGAACGTATAATTTATGAACACGTTAATTAAACAACTTCCACATGTGGAGCACCGTTAACCCGCCGGATTAGAAGAAAAATAAATCTATTTTATATAATCACCTTTTTATGTTATATTTCAAAAGTATCCAAAATTGTTTATACTAAAACCATTTTCTTGTAATTATTTCACTAAATAGGACTTCCTAACATTGGAAGACTCTTGTTTCTGAGATGGAGGCAACTGATAACCGTACTGTAATTAGCACTTTAGCTAATGAAATTGTAATTGATGTTCTAGCAACTATGGAAAGAGGGTCGACCATTAACGACACTATAATATAACTACCCCTACATCCACGGACTAGAAATTCTGAAAGGACTGCCCATCCCATATACTGCTGTCACAGCTGCAAATCCAAACTAGAATCAAAAGTTGACCACTTCTCCATTAAATTACAAAAGTACAAAAAAATATATATATACTAATTCTAATAGAAATGTTGCGACTGTGGGACTTTCTATAAAATAGAGAAACTGCAGAAGAAACCATTGTTTTAATATAATTTAAAAAAAAGTATTTAATTTCCATACAATTTCTTCCTTATTATAAGGAAGTTTTAAAATTTTCTGGAAATATATTCCAGAGTAAATTATATTCACAAAAGTTCTTGTAAACAAAAATTCCAATGCTGGTGAAAAATACGAAAATGCAAAGTATAATATAAAGGGCTTAGAACTTTATCATTATTTGAGTGTCGATATGAAGTACCAGGGCAAAGGCAGTTAGTTACTGACTTTCAGGGTTTTTTGTCTAAACGTAAATAAAATATATAGCTGCCAAGTATTTGCACCCCTTGTGCTCACAAGTAAATGGTGTTGAATATTAATTATAAGTCACTATAATTAAGCAAATTTGTGAAATTTCTGGCATAGATAGAATAAAGAGGAACCAAATGATATTTAACTGGTTCTAGCCAAATGCTGAATCTGTACGAAATTAAGCAAGAAAGTACGTATTACGTAAAAAAATTATCTGTTACACAGTTATTTGTAATACGTGTAAGATGTAAACTACAATTAAATTTTTAAAAAAGTTTCCGGTACCGGGAATTGAACCCGAGCCTCCTGAGTGAAAGGCAGGTATCCTAGCCACTAGACTACATCGGTTTATACTTTGTCTGCCTCAACCAGCTGTATATTACGCAGATGCGTGATATTTAAACCAAAATGCACTTATTTTAATGGCTGTATTTTTATCACTAAAATTAGTTTAACAATAAATTATTATTCAAATATTAACACATTGGAAATCAGATGGCCACTTTTTAATGGATTAATTACATCATTATAAGTAAGTGCTACACGATACTATGTTATATTTAGTCATATACACATTCTTGAACACTAGCCTTTCAAAATGGGTTTTAATTATAAAACAGTTTTGTGTTGAACGCGATAATTAGACTATTTAAGTGATTCTTATAAAGCATCTATAAAATAATGATTCTTCGAGGTGCAAGTCCAGCGACAGGGCCGTATCAAAGTTAAGAACAGCTACCTAGTAATTTTTATTAAATTTAATATTATAAAATATTTTATTATTAAAAAATACGATTTTGTAAGTAAATAACCAAAAGTAACGAATATTAACATGTACAGCAACTGAACAAGTCATGTTATTTTTTTTTCATTTTTAATAATCTCAATTTCTTCAGTAACTGTACAGTGTATCTTACATAAAAAAGTTTATTAAGCTTTCTTGTTCTTTAATTCATATTTCTAATAATTTTTATTTCAAAAAATAATATTTTTGCATATTTAGGTCACCCTGTATAACATACTCGAAATTTAGCATGAGCAAAAATAGTTTTACTTAATGCACTAACTTTAATTAAGAACCAACTTTTCTGAAAAATAAATATTATAACTGTTACAACAGTTAAGAGAAGCGTCTACTTCAATGATATATTTTAGTAGTAATGACTTTTAAGGTGGCTGCGGAAAAATATTCTTTTTCAATCTAAAAATAAATATTTTTAAACAATTGTTTTCTTCATAATTCGTATTTCGTTGTAAACGTTTCTGTACATGTATTAATTATTACGTATAGCCAAAGAGCTAGAAATCCGCGCTCTAATAACAACCATCCACTGTCACTCGTATTCGTCATTTACCTTATTGTAAATTTCTCATTTGCCACTGCACTGCATGTTTACAACCTGACATCTGTCTTACAATGCCTGAACTACATGTGCGCTATTTGTGTGGAAATTGTATCAGGTGTCTACAAAACCAGCACCAATTTCCGACATTTGCCATTGTAATATTCACCCTAAATGACAACCGCTTGTTTTTTTTAGAAAACCCTTATTCTCAAAAAGTAAACGTCAGAAATAGCCCAAGGAGGTCTTAAATAAAGATAAAAAATCGTATTTTCCTCTCTTCTGGTTTACAGTTTGCAGTATGTTTTCTGTTTTGCACAAGTAAATTTTACTGTTGAATGGCAGACATTTAAAATACAATTCTACAACGCAAGCGAATCTTTTACCATTTATAAAATAGCTCACGATAATCAGTCAACATTTGTCTTTGAAATGAAGTCTGGTTGAAGTTCGTACGACACGTGTAGCTTGATAATAAGTGTTGTCTATGTAGCAATCAGTCCCTATTATTTCAGCATAAACCAAACGCCTACCGTAATTCATTAATAACTATAGTAGGTATTTCCCAAGACATGTTATTTCATAGTTACCTTATTTTGAAAGCTTCCACAGCTTCATTAGCTGATGTAAATCGTCTTCTACGCAACTTATCCTTAACTTAGAAAAAAATCGTTAAATTCCAAGTCGACGCTGTATGCAAGATATCGATGCTTTGGTGGTTCAAAAACACGAGTGTTTGAGAAGCAGCGTGTGAAGTAACATTGTCATGGTACAAACGGTTCATTCGGTAGTTCTTGAAAAGAAACACGGCACAATTTTCGGTCCGCGCGTAAGTTAAGCTATTCGAGCGTGGGCTGTAGAGGCCGTTTTCTGACATCTGGTTCTCCGTGCATTTTTTCAAAGTCATCGAATGCTTGGAAGTGTTTTCGATCTGAAGCGGTTGCGCAGTTACTTTCCTCTAAGATGCAGACCGTGCAGATTTACTTTTCACTGCACGTGATCATGGGTCGTTATCAACCGTAAGATTAATTATGGTCCGCTAGGAGACGCCTCGCTGCGATACGAACCGCTGGGCCCGTTTCGTTACTTTTGCTGGGCGTGCGCAGAAATGCAAATTTTACATTCCCCATCTGGACTGCTCCCGCTCGCTGCAGAGTCGCCTACGAGTTGATCCCATTTCCCGCTGCATCCTCGTCAAGCGACGAGTTACTGCCTAGAAACCAACGTGGCCATGGCTGTGCTTGGGCATTTGCTGTATTTTGTAACTTCCTTTATTAATTATGACTTATGAGTAAAAATGTTGCGAATGGAATTTCTCTTAAAATTTAAGCCGGGCAGAAAATATTGCAATTTCTATTTGATGCGGCATTGTACATGGCGTTTGTTTAAGCGCGACACCTCGCGACCAAACACGTGTCGTGATTCAAGTCAGAGATTCGCTTCTTACCAGCGCCAACAAGGCTGTTTTTCAGTTAGGAGGGAGTTTTTTTGCTGGTCTCGTTCCTGATTCTGGGCGTCAAACTTTTAGAAGTTTTCCAGCCCTGCGTGCTATTTGACGTTTGCCTAACGCAGCTTTTTCTATTTTTTAACATACAACCTCTTGAGTTGTTTGCATTTAACTACCCAGTTTAATATTTACGAGCTTTTCTTAAACAGACTGTACAATTTATTCCCAGGCTGGTTTGCATTGACGAGCGTGGTTTAACGTTTATACGTGCAGGACGATTATTTACCTTCATTTTGTTGTATTATTCAACTATGTTCAAACAGTGTAACTATCAAAGCCTCACTGTTATTCCCTACTACTGGTATATTATGTTTTATTTGACCCAACCGATACCTGCCTGTTTTTTAGAGTATAGTTAGTGTAAGCTAGAAGCCGTATACGATGAGTTTTATTTAAACTGTGAGTTAGGCTAGTTTTGTTGTTGTCGTGGTTAGCGATTGACGTCCTTTTGTAATTTACTGCACTTTTTATTCATTTAATAATTATTGTCTGATCCTTACTCGTAATACCAAATGACCGAGAGTTTGAGCTACTCCGGGTTGTGACCGTCTTTTGTTGAAGGGCGGTACATGGTATAAGATGATTTTTCTTAAAGGGCGTTTTTCACGAATGCTTTTAATGACTACATGCAAAATAACTGCCGTCACCATTTAGCATTACTAGACCTATGACCATCACGCGTCACAATTGAGACATGCCCAGCAATTCCGAAAACAACTGGTGATTATTTCCTTATTATGGCTCTTCGAACAACTTCGATTGTAAATATATACATAAATCCAGTAAAACTACGTACGTCACGCTCCATCATCACCGATTTAACGACAATAGCTCTACCTTTATTGGTCTTCATGTATTTAAACAAGGAATATAACATCATACAATTACAGAACGACTATTTATTAATTGTAATGCAGAAACTGATAGAAATAATAGATAAACACACACTAACGGATTTTTAGAGTAGATTAACCTAATGCGTCACATTCGGTTGAAATACCCAAACCACTGCTTTTTGCTTTGGATTTTACCCAAACTAGGTCTTATCACAACCACCTATGCGAACTTCAGTCCAGAGAAATTCATTTCAGTGACCATTAATCAGTTTAAGCAATTAAATGTTTTACGGGATTATTATTACTTTTTGACGTCTAGTTTATTATGCAAAGGTATTCTGTTTGATGTCCTCTACCTAGTAATGTGGGTCGGGTAAATACCCAGTGGGTAGGACATTTAAAAATGGGTATTTACCTAGGTAATTACCCATGCCCTAAGGAACTGCCCAAAAATGGGTATTTTTCAAATTTATAATATTTATGAAGCTTTTACTCACCTAATAGTATTATTTTAATAAAATAAACTACATATGAATACACTGGAATATTTTATGTAAAATGGCACCTTAAATAGGTATTGTAACATTGATAACCACGCACCCAGATAGATTGTTTATTGAGGAAAAACATTGTAGCTACTGAAGTTTACAAATAAATAATTAAGGACAATAAACTGCTTCCTAGATAAAAACACTTAAGAGAGACTTCGTCGTGACTCTGATTCCGGAGATAGGGGTGATTCCTAAATTTAACGCTGTTAATGAATTCATTTGTGTTTTTGTATCTTATATGTAAGTTTTGATTAATGAATTTCTCTTAGTTTAGCAATCCCTTCATTATTTTCAGACTCATTTCCACTTTTGAAAAATAAACTTAATATTAATTTGCAAAAATAATCTTCGTATTTACTTGATCATTGAACATGGGACCTACGTTTCCCTGACTGCTTAGCTGTAATAACAATATATTAGTTGATGAATAAATAATATACTATTATTTTTCACAGGTCCATTATTTGTTCTTTATATCTGTGATACGAGGTATATAAAGCAGTCCATAACTCCCTAGGACATAAAAAGCGGGTGTAATGACCCACTTATTATGCCCTCTCATAATCGTAATCATTATGCCCGCTCTCTACGCCCTAGGGCTTTATGGACTGCTTTTCAAGCTTTTCAATTTATTTACATATTCAAAGTGTAAAATAAAACGTATGCACCACGGGCATAACTTGATGTTTATACCCATCGGGCAAAAACATCTTCATAATGTCATACATGAATAACGAACATGGAACATATACTGAGAAACTTAACTTAATAGATTGCTGTCATGCTGTTACTATAAAAACAACTAATATATTGTTATTACAGCTATGCAGTCATGGAAACGTAGCTCTCATGTGCAGCGATAATATACATATTAGGAAATAATCTTGATAAGACAAAGATAATCACAAAAAGTATAGAAACGTTTTATATTTTGGGCAGTAGATATTCTCCGTGTAGCCATCTTATTCTACATTTTTACTTCCCTCGTCTAAAAGACGAAGGAAGTATTACAATCGCGAAAAAATCACTTTCCGAGATTTTGTCAGATCTTCACGTTTCAGGGTCCCTAGATGACGAAAAACAGGTTTTCTCAATTTCGTCTGTCTGTCTGTCTGTCTGTTGGCGCTATAACTCAAAAACTATTTGTCGGAGGAAGATGAAATTCCGCATACACATTATATATCTACCTGGCATGAAATCGAGAAAATTTCAGGCAGATATATATAGGGTGAGCACCTTAAAAAAATAGAATGTTGTTTCTTTTTGCTTTAACTGAGAAATATATAAAAGTAATAATTTGTACATAGCGCAGGCTTTATCTTTGCTAATAATGTGATCCAACAGATACAGGACAAATGTTGCATGAGACAAAAAAGGGTAGCTGCATCTTAGGAATGCGAAGCGTCCCGATGGCTTCAGGCAGCGACGGCCTGCTTAACCCGTGGGCTACCGGCGAACAATTAAATGAATGCGCAGGCTCGTTCGCATGCACTGAAAATCGAATCCCATCACGGGTAATACTTTTTTATTTAAAAATTGATGTAATTTGCATTGCCAAGTGTTTCCTTCTATTGTTTCAGTATTATTAGAAACGTGAAAATATTTTTACCCCTAGTTTCCTTTAGTGTCACAACGTCCACTTGCGAGGGAAGATTTAAGTAAAGCCCTTTACAGATTTTTATATAATTGTAATCGAGTACCTTCTCATGCCACTCAATTATACTGGTTAGATTAGTTGTATGATATTCGTAAATCATAAATGCCCGTGTAAATGCCCATTTTGGGCATTTACTCGGGTAAAAACCCCGGGTATTTACCCCTAAAAATAAATAGCTGGGTAATTTACATCACTACCCAGCTACAATCTACCATTAAATTTAATGACTATTCTTATGAATCACCTTGCTTAGATTCAAGCTTTCAAAGTGACAAGCACTATATCAAGATCACGCATAAAACAAGCTAATCATCTGCGTGTTTCCTCAACACCAAGTTCATTTTCCCACGTCAAAATTGGTTCATATTCCAGTTAATACTTAATCGGCTCCATACCCGATCTAGATCACAACTATTAATTATAGTGCGGATGCTTGGGCCGGCAAATGAATACAGGAAATTATTGAAATAACCTTAGGCCTCTGCGCGGAATTTTTAAAAACTCGTAAAGCACGCGGCATAACATGAACTAAAGTTTCGGAAAATTAAAGATCCAATGGAATTACCCATAACGTGAAAAAAAAGATCATTAGCAATAATACATGGCCACAAAAAACTAGTTTTGTAGAACATTTGCTACAATTTAGCACGTGTATTTTTGGAGTATGATCGCTTGTTTGTCGGCTTTTTTGCTGCAAACGACCAGTACCAAAAGCTGGTGACGTCAAAAACTTCTTATTTCTTTTCTATACTTTTTATCTACTGTTACTTTTTGTTCTGTGTAACAAGAGGCTCATGTCTGCTCCCAACAGGTCGTCTCCAGCACAGTGGCTGAGTTCCACGCTACGAAAACGACCGCAGCAATTAAATTACAGCTAACAGCAGTTAGCTAATAAAAGGCACAATGTCCCGGACTTGCTAATTAGATAGCGTGCATTGTTATGAGTTGCTTATTTATTCGTCCAATTACGAAGTCGCTATTTTTAGGAAAGCTCTGTTGATGTCTCGAGTAAACAACTAGTTTTAATGGCCACCACTTACATTTAGCATTAGCAGAGTTTGAAGTACAGAACGTGGCAGAAATGCTGCTCCAATTAAATCGGCCATTCTCGAGAATGCGACGAAGCGATCCTTACCTGAAAAAAGAAAACACAAATTAACTACGTTATTTACAATAAAAATACTGCACGACATACCGATAAACATGTTACATAATGGGTGTTGTATAAAGGAAATCTGACTTTAGACCTTTGGTTTTCAATAGCGTGATTTTTTCCAATTATAATTAAGAAAAGCAAATAGCATATTTGAAAATAATTACAGTAAAACTCCGTGGTACTTCATACAGCCGGCACGATTTTTTCAGCAACTACACGTGTTAAGCACATTATTATTAAATGTTTCCATTATTAAATTATGTAAAACGAATACGAGGTTCTTGAGAGTAACAATACGCATTGTCTAAGCTACTTAACATCTTCTTTCTAATAATAGACAGATGCCTGCCATACGTCACATACTTTATTTAAAAAATGTGTATCCCGCTCTTGGACACTAATTCTAGAAAATATTTTATATAGGATACTAATAAAACGTTCAGTATATAATTCAGTTCAGTAAACAAATACATACATGTCCAGTAATTAACTAATTTTTGCAAAGCATACAAAATCGGATGATTAGTAAAATATTGCAAATTGCATAACAAAAAAATAAAAGTGACCAGTAAACATGCACAGTATTTTATTGTGTTTTGTACTGTTTAAGCACATATTAAAAAAAATGCAAATTCACAGTATAATAAAAAAAATAATAAATGTTCAGTAACAGCGGCTGGATATTTGAGAATAGGTTTTGTGTTACGTTTCTGGCTGCATAATCCTCGGACTGTAACTGAAATTAATCAAAATAATACAACAAAGGTAAGTAAGTGATGTAGTAAATATGCGCTAATAATGAAGACATTTCAAAAGATGTCTATTCTAGAAGTTCTGTTTGCCATCGTTCAAGTATCATAGAAAGTATCTGAGTCGGGGGAGCCCAGAAATTTGGTTATTCTATATTACGCTAGCGATTCTGAATCCTGAGAACCTAAACAGGAAGCAAGAAGGCCGAAGCAACAGCAAGAAATTGGAAACTGGAGCACCTATTTTCTAAAAATCCTGAAGCTATAGAAGCTGTTAAAAATGAAGATACTTTTTCATCGGCACCGATCGGGCGCAGTTCATCCGCGATCATCCATGTCGTCACCATGTCCATTATAACGCAGTCATAAGCAAGTACAACAATTAAGCGGTCATGCGCAGCGGTGAAAGCTTTTGACTTGCTCTCAAATTCCGTATGGGAGCACGGGTTCGAATTCTACTAGCTGCACTGTCTTTTTTATTTACAAATTGATAGAATTCGCATTACTCAGCCTTTCCTTCTACTGCTTCAGTATTACTAACAACGTTAAGATATTTTTTTCTATTTTGTACACAATTTTGAACACTGTTGCGCTTTATTTATCAAAGACGTTAAAACATTTTCTTTCTTCACTAACTCTTTTATTTTAATTCGATTTTAAAAATACAAAAATTATTTGAATTGGAATAAGTCCACATATGTACATATGTTTCAATGTAATACTGAGCATTTAATTTATTGATTTGCTTTATTAAGGATTAAAATTATTACTGACCCTGAATGGTTTTTGAATTAAACATTTTGTATTTGTACTAAACACTCTATTCGTCTTAAAAATCTATACTTTTTACTGAACATTGATTATTGTTTACGATTTGTATGTTTATAATTTTATCAAATATCCCTTATTTTTTTTACTAAACATTTATAATTGATACTGAACGTTTAACATTTTTACTGTGCATTTAATATTCCAACTGAACATTTATTAATACTACAAACCTATATTAGTTTTACTTGTCACTTGTTATTTCTACTAAGCAAATGTACTTGATGTTTAAATAAAATAGTGTGCGTTTAATTTGTTACCTTTTATACATATAAATGTTTACAATGTCTTTTAATTAATTGGTGACAACTAAAAGTTAGATCGGCTGAACTTTCACATACTATTAGAAGCTAAACAAATATATGAAAGCAGTAAAGGCTTAATTCTCTAATCATTCCAAATTACAAGCGTATTGCTATAGTTACAATTCAATGAATGAAAACTATGCATTTTTTTGGAAGGAGATGCCGTAAATGACAGCGACATAGTACAATACATCCCTAGCCGTGTTCACAATTTCATTTTATTAAAAAGAAGCTCCCACGCAAATAATAAATCTGCATCGCCGAGGATATCTCTCAACGAAGTAAGTACACAGGCACATAATATCAGATTCGCAGCATTAGCAACACATTTTTTGGACCAAAAAGAGCAACGACCAATTTTTTTCGTTCAACAAAGAAAGATCGTTAGTGTAGAGCGAAATACATTCAAAATAAGTTTCTATATTAAAATATAAGGGCATGAGGTCAAAACAAATTCAATATTTAGTTCATTCGAATGATCTTTCTGTGGATATTTAAATGAATTTTCCTTTTATTTGTTATCAAAATTGTTATCAGATAAACTTGCTCAAATCTTTACACTTTAAATTTGACTTAACCTAAAATAGTAATGGTTACCTACTTCTTCGTTTTTATAAAATAAACACGTGCTCAATTATGATCTGTTAAGTGAATTTTTACAGTAGATCACTAAAAAATGTTTACAACATAAACTTTTTACTCGGGTTGGGTCATGCATTTATAGTTGTTCTAGAACTGTAACATTTTTTTCCGTTCAAACTCAATATCGGTATGTAGATTTTTTTTAATATAGAGTCTAGGTGACAGCTCACTCAACATTTCAACTCAAGAGCTCTTGTGAATATAATCTTAGCTTATTTCACGTAATTATTAATTAGGCATTAGATGGTTTAATTCATTTATCATAAATATCGGCTTTCAGAAGCATTTCAATCCAATCTTCCCTATACAATATTAGTCTAACATTTGAAAACATTTTCTGATATTTACAAGTCCTCTGCTATAGCTGAATGATGAATCCCTTACAGCAATTTTCCCATCATTTGCATCACATTCTAACGATCCACTGTTAAGTACGTGTCAATTAACAACACATTAATTTACAAATATAGCTTTAATAGAAAAGTTATTCAATCTTTCATAATTGAATAAAATCTCATTTATTCTAACATTTCAAATGTGTGTATTTTCTCTTACAGAAAATTGCACAATGTTTATTATTTTTTTATTTTATCTCTCTCTTAGCATCTAGTCTAGTTACTACTATAATATTCTTCGTTACTGTTTAAATTTTGACTTTTCTTAATTAAATTGACACCCACCACTCCGCAAATTAAAAGTCGGCACCGCTTTAATTTCCGTTACTACTTTGTCCAACTAAATTCCACCTTGACGTTTTCTTTTATTACCTTATTCATGTTCTGTAAATGCAGGTCATCCAGCTGTTTGTACAGGCCTTTTCTACTTCATTGAATTACCTACCATTATGAGAATGAACAGGAAATAAAGTGGCTCATTGACACTTTCCAATGAAAGAAACTGTGTAATTGTAACCCATTCTAAATTAAGGTTTCCACTGTCAGTTTTATTAATAATTGTAATCCAAATAATATGCAAATGACATTGCATTATTATTGAACTAGCAAATCTCAATAAGGGTGGCTGTCCCTATCTTTTAATATTAGTTGCCAAAGCACCGAGCTCTGTGGACTAGTGGTTACCACCCCATTTAGGAGGTCGTGGGTTCGATTCCCGTGACCCTCTGCTCTGATTCAGGTTTTTAGGTGGTTTTTCTGAGTCAATAGAGTCCCTCTCTAAGGAAAATTCCGGGGCAGTACTTTTCCACCTTTCCTAGCATCTCTTCCATTCTCCATCCCTCCTTTCTCTCTCCCATTCTATAATTCTTGTTATTGGCTGAAGAGGTTCCTATAGCAGCCCGCCCCCAGTTGGGAGAATTGAAATGGCCCTGAACCTTTACCTTGCCAAAGCACAGAACTATAGCAAAATCTAGAATTTTTATCTGCATACAAGCACAGTAAGCTGTGCAAATTTCTTTTCGTTTTATAATTAAGGCGTTCAAACTGTTACAATATAAACATTTAGAAAGGACGTTGCAAGCAACATCGTTAACAGTGGCATCACCTCGGAGGCGCAGCAGGTAGAGTACCAGGCATAAGCAAGTCCGCGGTTCGAATCCTTAGATAGGCAGAATTTTTCCGCAATCGGGCTATTATACAGGGTGATTCACTAGCCTCTCTACAAACTTTGACAGTGGAAAGTAAATTTAATTTCATGAAAAAAAATGCAGAAACACAGGCCCTACAGTTGTTTGTTCAGAAGTTATATAAACAAGCGTATAATGTACGCTATATTACACGAGGATGAAGTTAACACACGAGCCGAAGGCGAGTGTTGTAATCATTCAAGTGTAATACAGCCATTATATGCGTGTCCAATACAATATTTTATCTACATCTATGTATATAGTTGGTGACACTGTAAGTCTATGTCAAATTCGAGGTTAGCACAGGTTAGGTTTTGCGTCAGTCTATGTCAAATTCCATAATGTCATTTATTGACGATGTAGCCTACTAATTTAAAAAAATACTCTGTGGAATATGAAATTTCATATTCCACTAGTGTAATATGAGCAGCTTTTTGTATTTAGAATTGGATATTAACGCACTTATTATTTGACAGTTGTAGATAAACGATTTTAAAGCGTTTATATTTAAAAAAAGTAGTAGCCATGATTTAACATGACAAAAGCTAGTAAAAAACTTTCGTATCAGGATTTGTAGAAAAATAGTTGGTACCAAATTTTAGGCAAATTATAGTAGCGAATTTCAATCTTTATGTTCAGTTTTCTTGAAAACTACTACTCGCAGAGATTCCAAACAGAGTAACTTTTGAATGTCAAGTCTAATCTTTTTTATTAACAAACCATAATTGAATAAATTTTAGCTGTAAAAAGTTATAACAGAAAACAATCCTCCACCCCCAGATAAACTATCCCTTTTGAACTTATACAAGCTTTTTCCACTGTTATTTAATTCAGGATAAAAAATCGCAGAGATATACCAAATTATCCCAAATTATCTGAACTATTTTAATTAAATAAAATCAATTTTTTTACCTTTCTCGGGGCTAAAGCTCTTTATGACATATTTCTGGACCTATATGCATTTTTTTCATGAAATTTGCAGAGTTTGTAAAGAGGTTGGTGAATCACCCTGTATTAATGTCACTCTCCTCTGATCACTGCTCTATGAGGTACAGAAAGAAAACTACACACAAAACATACTCACACATGACTTGGTGGTAACGCATCACTTTGACGCCTAAGTGCACGCGAACTTGGTTCACCCTCCACCCAAAAATTCATAATCCAATCGGTAACAATTTTTTTTAGTAAAATGAAGTTGAATTTTTCGAAATTCCAAAACGAAAGATTGCTAAATTTCGAAAACGTAAAATTATAAAGCTATTTTATCCAATTTTGCGTTGAGCTATTCCTTCTGTGGAAAAAATATGCATGTTGAATATAATTACCTGAAATACTGAAAATTGATAACCTATAACAACGAACCAAAAATCTACCTTACAAGATCCTGGCCTGAATTAAATAAATAAAACATTTTGACCAAACTCCTAGATGGCGCGTCCCTGGGTGGCGGATGAGAAAAAGTTCTGAAGAAAGAATTTCTGTGTATATTCATAATAGAAGGCGTGAACCAAAAGGCCTGTTTTCCCCAAGTAACGGGACGCTTATGCTGGGCTAATTATACGCGCAATACAAGGGCACGAATAGGAATGAAGCGTAGAAATCAGAAGGAAAGATCTAAAGGAAGTGAAAAGAATGGCAGCTGACCAAGACAGATTCAGGAAGTGGATGGAGGACACGACGCTTTAAGGCTATAAAGGAAAGAAAAAGAGGAAAAGAAGAAGAAACGAAGTGATGATATACAAAGATGATTTTAATCCTATTTTATTACAAAAATTCATGTCTCATTCATGATAAAACTAAAAAAATCATACCACAAAGATTCTATTAGAACAGGATTCGTATATGACGTTCTGGAAATGTTATCTTCTTAGTTTTCAAATTCTAATCACACCGTTATTTTTCATAATTTCTATTGGTATGGCTTTTAACGTCAGAATGTTAAGCCTACTATGACATATCTAAACTCCCTGTATGGGTAAAGGTCTTATAATAAAAATTTTGCGAGGAATAACAAATAGCACTGCGAAATGATTGTCAAATTGAGCAAAATTCATTCAGTTGAAAAAGACAATCACGAGCAATTAATGTCAACAATACTATTCTTGCAAATTCATTGTCAGCAATTGAACAGCATGAAAAGCACCTTTAATTCTACATCACCAAACTGCGTCATATAAAATTCCGACTGCCGAATAATGAAAAGCTCTATTCGCCCATCAAAGGCAGCTGCTTTTATTGTAGTAGCCCTTTTGCGATTTAATTGCGCTTAACTTTTTATACAATTACAGTAAGATGGGGCAATTCGCTTGTAAAAACCGCGCTACAATTAGGCAACAAAAATTACTGGGCGCGAACAAATTAAAGATTTGCCAACAATCAAACTATTGTATCGCACAAAAGCGGAAATAACACCACACGAAAACCTTGAACACTTGCGTTCAGCAACGTCAGCTTTTGTTAGAAATGCGTGATTTAAGCCGGAAAAATGTCCGGCTCTCTGTAGAGCTGCCGACTCAGTTTTTCTTTTTAAACGAATTTTCCAATAATTAGTCGAGGTGGAACACAATAAAATAAAATGTAAGATCGGTCCCTTCATAGTCGGTAAATCTCTCGAATTGGAAAAACGTAAAAAGCACAGCGGGAAAAATTAAACGTCCAACAAAAATTAAATAAAAACAACCGATAAAAAACAGGGACGCGGGCTATAAATACACTTCAAACGTATCCAAGACGGAAACAAAACCATCTAAAAGGCTACTACAGGCTTTATTATTGCTTGTAGAAAAATATATTTCGGGGAGTTTTCTCTCTGGAAAGGCATTAAGTGGAAAAGCGACGTTCAGTACACTTTTATCTTCTTACGTCATAAGAAGACGGAAATCGTTCATTTATGAAAAATTCTATAGGAGATGTTGAGTTGTATTTTTCAACTTAGCGACTGTAAGCTAATATTAAATAACTTAAAATGTAAGTAACCCATATACATATACAGCACACGTTCGTACATTTCGTGAAATCCAAATATTACGTTAAAATTTCCGATGCTAAAATAACGAATCCTAAATTCCAAATACAAAAGGAACAAATCTAAAATTTAAATGCGTGTAAATACATATTGGACCTTTGGGAAACTTGTTAGGCCAGTAGAAAATTCAATTAAGAAAATTGCACACATGTGGAAATGTCCACGACTGACAAACAAACATATTAATGCATTTCTCGGGGCGAGCTTTTTTACGACCACACACTACAATAGTAATTTATTGTGCGTTTTAGAAAGCGTTTTATCCACGTAGTCATAGTGACAATTTGGAAAGTACCGAAAGATAAAATGTTACACGTTTGGCAGTACTGAAGTGTATTGTCAGAATGTCAAATTCGAGGTTAGTAGGTTAGGTTTTGTTTGTTATTTGACACAGACTTAAACTGCAAATCCCAAATTTGACATAGCCTTACAGTGTCATCAACAACGCAGTAGTGAGCGACATGGTTTTTATATCACTAGTGGATAAAGGGGCATTTTAGAAGTCTAAAATCGATTTAGTAATAGCCTTATAACTAGGAGGTGTTGAATAAATTAAAAGAAATCTTTATGATGAAAATAAATCACTGAGATAGCTAATATACTAATATTTATTAATACATTTATTTTTTTGGTGTACAGGTACTACCGACCGAGTCAGTGGCAAATTTACGGTGATGAGTTTTTATATCACCTGTGTTCCGTCTCGAATCTTTATTTTTTTCCAGACATGTTAAGTCATGCCATCGTACGATTCTCTGCACGCTGTTGAATGTTCGAGTAATCATCCTGAATATTCTCAAAAGTTATTCAGTTAAAATCTGACGTTCCAGTTCGGTAGGTGCAGACTATAAGTTATCCTCCAATGTACTTGGTCGTTACGTTAAATGGTAGAACATAAACGTTGCAGTTAAGTTTAGATCTATGGGATAGATAAAAACCGGTGATTTAATTGCTTAGAGCTTAAAGAGACCCGACCACAGTTCGATGTGCTTTGGACTCGAGATCAACCTACGAAACGCCTTATATGCACCAGATGGTTACTGGAAGACTAAGGTGATCACATGAGAAATACGTTAAAAAACAGCATCAGTAAAATCAAGGATTGTAGATAATCGATTACCCGACATACAACAACGACGATGAGATTCTAACTATAATAGCACCAGACATCCACAAGAATAAAAATACGGGAAATTATTTTCTATTCGACTACTCGCAGCACTATGTAAATGAGGATTGATCCCTGATGCAACAACTAACCATGTTAGTGCAAAAATAAAATATAAGGAATAGTTTAAGGAGAAATCTTTCCAAGTGCATTTTATTCTAAAGCCATTCCTACAAATATCAACGTAATAGGATGAATCGGTAAGATAGCGTTTGTTAATGCAGTGATAACTGATAGATTTGAGGCGCTCCCAATGAGTACAATGAAAACTGATTAGATACAGCGCTTTTCGTAAAAGATTTCTGGAATGTGAAACTGTGTAATACAAGAAACCACATTCGAACGACGAAGTATGTGTAATTATATATACTTGTAGATGAGCTCGATAGGAACTTTGACAACAATAGAAACTAGAGGTCGTATTAAGTATTTTTCATACCCTCGAGCGTCTCCAACGTTTCCTGTGTATCAAGAACAGTTAACAAAATATTTCAAAGAAATTGAAGCTATAGAAAAGAAAACTACATCGTCAAAAACGAAATAATTAATTTGGCGTGCTGAAAGATCATTTATGAATAAGGATTATTCCTTAGCGGAACTCGAAAAGGGTACTTCAATTGAATACATGAAGATAACGATCGTGATACAATTTATAAGAATGGAATGTGCTGGTTCAGCGGAGCATTTATTTTAAAAAGAGGAACACCTGCAGTATGGAACATGCCTCATGGGATGGATCAAATAGAAAGAGACTGAAGCAATGAACGCCGTAATTTTTAAGCATCCACTTAACATTCGGAAAGTCTCGGGTTCAATACCAGATGTCGACAGCTCTGCTTCGTATTTTTGCATGGTTATTCTGAGTCAATAGACATATAAGCTTCTTTGACATAATCTGGGGCAGTATTCTACCACTGCTCTCATCCTTCTTTCACTCTCTATCTCTTCTTTTCTATACCATCGCAATAATTTTCATTATTCATGGCAACTGTAACACTGCTATTTCTCATTGAATATCATTGTCTGCAATTAATAATCTGAATAATATTAAGTCAATCCTTCCCTTCTAGCACAGTCTCAATCTACGATTCTACGTTCACGCGAAGTAGACACCCGTAACATTTCTGTTAAACAATACATTGTGTTTATACGAGGCTTGTTCAGCTGAAACACGGTTACAATGAGCTGACCATGATTGCCAGCCTCGGTGCAAAACAAGTGAGGTGTTTATTAAGGTGTTCTGATCTTATATGTATAATTTCACAAGCGAATTATAGATATATTGAATCCCATGGATTTAAAAAAAATGCCTTTTACAACAAAGCGTCCCTAAAAAAAATATTAACGCCCTGTAATCCAAATTTTATCTGCCGTGGACCTTTTCCAAAAGAAAATCACATGCGAATGTGTTATGTTATTTTAAATTTTTAAGGCTGCCGCGGCAGAATTTCTTTCCTTCCGCCTATGGCCTCGACTTTAAGTGGGGATGTTGGACGCGAGTTCTGCAATATTCTTCTGTGTGCGCGCTTCAGTCGAGCTTAAGACCTCAAGGCGGAAGGCAGCTTACCAGCCGCCCGGCTCATATGAAATTATTTGGTAACAACCAGAAGTGCCAACGTATACACTTTTACTTACTGATTAGTTAGCTTTCGAGAAGATGATTATTGTTAAATAGGGCACTGTCCCGAGATCGGCCTAAAACCGGATCAATTATTGCTCCCTCACTGAGTTAAAAATATTTGGAAATTGTATTTTTCCACTGTGTGTATTTCGACAAACCCCAGTTTACCGCTAAGCGGTGTGAGGCGCTCATAGAAGCCGTCTTCATGGTGCTTCCGCTGTCGTTCTTAATAAGCCGTCCTCGGGCTACCCCAGGAAAATTTCATTCATCTGCAGGTGCTATTACTAGGTCAGATATCTACTTATTTTGCATGCGACATCTGTGCTTAATTATACAGTGCTCTGTTGGTTACCGAAAAGACCGATTTCGTGTAATGTAAGATGAATTTGGAGGTTCAACTGAAATACATATTGAGTTTTGTATTAATATGCAAAAGTACAGTTAATTTTATGAGTCTCTTTTTGGGCTGTAGACTATTGAATTTTAAGCCGGCGCCGGCGCCGGCGTTTGGTTGTATAGTCAAGAATTTGAAATTAAGCTGTATACGGCGACGTCAATCATGATAGGCTACTAACATAGATAATCTCAATTGTCAGTGGTAGACCACAACTAGTTAATGTAAATCATTTTAAATCATCGGTATTTGTAGTATCATCAGGAGTACCACAAGGTTCTCATCTAGGCCCAATTTTATTCTCTGTATATATTAATTAATGATATACGTACTTGTTTGCAGTCAGGCCTCCTTTTGTTTACCGATGAACTAAAGATAATTAGAATGGTTACTTCTGAAGCACATATCAAAGGTTTACAAACTTATTTGTGCAACGTATATACTTGGTCTATTGAAAATTATATGCATCTACATATTTAAAAATGTAAAAGTATTGCATTTAATAGGAAAACGATCAGTACTCAATATAGCTACTACATAAATAATGATACCCTTGATAAAGTTTCTGTTATAAAGGACTTAGGTGTGTTACTAGATAATTCTTTATGTTTTATTCCACACATTGATTATGCAATTTCGAAATGCATAAGAATGTTATGCTTTATTAAACGAGTAACGGTTGACTTTAAATATGTTAGATGCTTAGTTGGACTTGTACTGTTTATTTTAATTGCATAATTTTGGTCTCCTGCTCTTAAGATGCAAGTTAACAGATCCAAAAATGTCCAGAGAAAAATTGAGAAAGTTCTTTGCTATAAAGCTGGGTTAATTTTAAGTGACAAAAATTATCATGAAATGTTAATGTACTGTGGTTTTCATCCTATCTATATCAGGAGGAAATATTTTGAGTTATGTTTTACTTTAAGTTATGATGTACTTGCAGAATTTAATTTGCATGTTTCACAAGTTAATACAAGAAACCAGCAGTTACTTCAACAAGCTTATCATTGAACTGTATATGGTTTAAACAGCCCTATTAATCGAGCTGTTATTACCGTAAATAATGTAAAAGGCATAGATATTGGTAATTCGTATCGTGATTTTGTACGCAAAATTAAAATTTATTTAAAAATGTAAATAATTATAGCTTCTGATAGTGTGTAGTGGCTCATACAGCATTGTATTTGATTTAATTTTGTGCAATGGTACACTCCGTTAAATAAATATTATTATTATTATTGATCAAGGTTAGAAGCCGGGTAGCGCAGTTGGGAAAGCGCTAGGCTTGCATAAAGCAAGTCCTCGGTTCGAATCCCGATTGGGCCGGAATTTTTCCGCCGCCTTGGCGATTGAAATTGGGATCGGTGAGACCATTCACAGTTGGGTGCCAAATTAACTGTGCTCTACTTAGAACCACAGACCTAAGAGATGGAGTAACAAGGTCAACACATCACCAAGACACAGACCCTCCACAATGGTTGCTGCGCAAGCACAAACACGCTTTTCAACGTTGTACCCCGAATCCGGGGCAAGTTGAGCATTGTACCGCCAGACGCAAGCGTGTAGAGCAACCACAAGGTAAAATAAGGTTACCGACAATACATACATAATTAAGGTTTTGATAGATTGAATATAATGTGCATGAACTCCATTTTCAATAAATCTTCTTGCGTGTTCAGTATACCGGCTTTTTTTTAGGATCCTTGTAAAACAACCTACAGGAGGTAGTAAAAAAAAAGGTAAGTTCCGATACCTGCAATGACCTGCCGACGCATTGTCTCCTGCAAATAACCGGTGATTGGATTTTCGTGATTTTGGGGGACAGCTGTCCGCTATCCAACACCAGCCCACGCCCTTGAATCTAGTGAACAACCTCGGCATACCCTTATCTTAAACTAGTAAACAAACACAATTCATTTGAACTAGAACCGCCCTTTTGTCTCGACTTCAGTTGGCTGGAGCAATCGTAATTACAGGATGGCCTCCAGTGGCGTATTAAACATGCACGCCGTCAGAAGCCCCTTACAATTTTGCAAAACAAAGTTTACTTATTAAAAAATCCAGAAATTATTTGCTGTTATTGTTTTAGGTTGTTATTTTCAGTAGATACATGCCTGTAAATTAATATTTTATGACAAATATTAAACAATGATTCCATTTTGGCGCCCCAGGCTTCTCAGGCTTCTGCTATAATACGCTACTAGTGGCCGTACATTGTTGCTTAATTATCGTTTTTACCTTTAAAAAAACTGACGCGCTTGACTGTGGTGGCCGTTTGGTAATATTATTGTAATTGTAAGTCCAAATTATCCTGTACTAAATGATTGGTGTTTATGCTATTCAAAACGGCAGTTGTGGAATGGCAAATGCATTTTTTGGAAGACATGTCACGTGCTGGATAAGCGCATGTTGTGAACACTGCAAACACTGTTAAGTGTGTGAAAACATTTTGCTTCAACGCTGATGTGCAGCAGGCTGGCCAAAAGTGGTTTCACCAGCAAACTTAGTGAAGCAATTAATGTCATACGATTTTTTTCTAAGATAGTATGTTAATATAAATTGTATACGCCTTTAAATATATATCATTTGAACCAGCCTCGTATATGTATAGTCAAATAAAAGTGGTTTTATTGTTATTCGGACAAACACAATTTTTCTAAAGAAGTTCAGAACTGCTATAACCATTTTTATTTAACCGAGATCTTTAGTGCAGCCTCTATAATGTAATTACGAAGCATTAATTTTACAAATTATAAATTCAAACTACGTATATGATTTTAACTTAATAAAATGTATGTACTGCGTTTTTGCAAGTTTCTGCGATTAATCGACAATGGCATGAGAAAGAGCTTCAAAAGCAGTTTGAGGCGATATGACTTCGCATGTACAACTGTGTCGATAACGATTTGTTGAAAGTTCTTTTTATTAAACGTACAGGCATAAATCCAATTACAATCAGTTATTAATCCAATTTCTGAAAAGTGACAGGTGTGCACTGATAGACAAGGTGATTTCCCTTATCTTCTCTGTATGAAAATCGCATACCTACATTATGAAAAGCACGTAGGTGTAAGGAAATTATCATAAATGCTGACTCCGATGATTAATCACTTAATTACACATGATATAAACGAATACAAAAAGCCGCTACAAAAATTATCTTCCTAAGAAACCATTGTCGGTGCTTTAGTAAATTGTATTACATCCCCACCGTTTACAATAAGAACTGGAATCCAGTTCAATGTTCTTCATATTGTACAATTCTTAAGTGTCCATAAATCATGTTGCTAAACTGTAATGATTACCGCATCAACGCCAATGTCCATTATGTTCTAAGATATAGATTTTCTCCCCGACGTAAAAAATATGGAGACCATGACCTAGAATATTCGTCGAGTTGCTGAGATGGCTTGGTTCCTCCCTAAACGCTTGTCCGGTTCAGTCACATGCTGTCAAGAATGAGGTAATAAGTTTTATGATGGCACCAATTGAGTCGTTTAAGATCGTCTTCGCGACAAAAGCTGCATTTGCGTCGTTTTAATTCCGCTTTAATACGACTTCAGGTTTTGTTTATTTTATTCGTTATTAATTTAGTTTTCAACATAGGCTTGATGTGGTCTTGGTACAGTAAGTGGCCTTCTTTGTGAATTCATGATTGCTATTATTTTGAAGATGGCGAAATAACTTCCGACTACGTAGTAGTCTTAGTATATTTACTAATGTGGCATCATCCACTTCTTGGCGTATGCAGTGGATGGAACTTGGGTGCGCAATTTCAGAAACGACTTCATAAGATATCAATTTCCATCAAATTTAGAAGAATATTAAATCAATTCCGCACATAGCACATAATGATTAATTGAAAGGTCAGGTTCACTACAAAAAATGTTGTTTTGATGGCTGTATTTCGAAACCCCGGGTCAAAGTAATCGTTTTGTTGGTACAAAATGTTAATACATCCTATCTAACTGTAGAACAAATTATTGGAACTACATGTGCCGACTGTAAAATGGCGAAGTATCTAGAGCTGCATCGCTGATAATACTCGTTTCTACTGAACCCTGTATTCAGTGACCTTGTTATCAACAGTTTACAAATTAGCAGATGTTCTCTTGGTAAATCGCATCGAGTCAACCTACTGTGAAATTCGCAATTTCATGTTAAAGCAATTTCCATCACTAAACCAACGATATACAGCCACGGCATGCTACATGGCAGAAAAAATAAAAATTGTGGATGATCCCAGCAACAAAATACTGTCCGTTATGGAAGCTGTTTCAAGCCTCGCTCGCATGCAAAATTTCCCACGATTGTAAAGAAAAGTCGAAAGGCGTAAGTGTAACGAAATTGCTACGAAAACAATTTTAACCTAATAAGCTCAGCATGTTGGCGTACTTCAGGGCCGTCCGAAATCCTGTTGTAAAACTCCCACTAAACTCTGCATGCATGACGGCGATATCAAGAATGCAGTTATTATTAGCTCAGCTTATCTCGCAGCGTTTAACGTTGGCTGTTTAAAGGTCGCTACACCATATATGTAAACTGTATGCGTAATGTCATGTATATTATATGCTACATACATTCCAACAGCTTTGAACGAAATCCGTAATAATAGTCTAAACGCATAATCGATGGATGGTTCGCGAGCCATTTTAGGAGAACATCCGTATTCTATAAACTGTTGGAAGCTAGTAACTTCCTTATCTACACTTAAATGGCTGATGGTTCGGTACAAAAGCTGGACCCCTAAACAAGATTTGACCCTTGTATGTTTCCAATCTGTAAATTTTCGCGTGCGGAAGAAATATATTTAGACAATGTGCGTATTTAAAAATAAAATGCTGTTTTACTGTAGTCAACAAATGAATATACATTTTTCTCGTCCGTGGAAGAGTTTCTCTACGTTAGAATTCACTTCGTCGTTGTTGTCGATCTATTTTCCCTTTATTCCTTCTTTAGTGAATTTCCCAGCCATGTTTCCGCTGCATATTTAGTTCCGTATGTGATATTCTATTTTTCCCTTTGCAGTAAGTACTCTATGACTTACTGTAAAGATAGTGCCTAATGCCTCAGCTAGTGCTGAATCCCCCCCCCCCCCCCGGGTAGTACAGAATTCCCCGGAAACATTACCACATGATATTCATGTTTTTTAATCTATAAAAGGATGGGTGAATTGCGTAGAAACAGGTAACAATACCCCCCCAGAAGTTTCACCCCTCTCCCCCCGGTAAATAGTCTGAATTCAACACTGGCCTCAGCAAGCGTAACCATTTTCCAGGATATCCATCTCTGAAAACATACGGTGACTGATCTCCACAGGATCGTCAGCTGCTACTGTTTCAATATATTGGAGTCTGATAGTATTCTGATCAGGTTAACGAAATATCAAATTTCATTTATTAGCTAAATACAGCTGAGATTGAATAATTCCCGTAAACTTGCAAGCTATATTATGGTGCCATATGTGTTAAATTTACAAATTTAATTGTCTTAGTTCTTTCCCACCTCCCAGAAGATGATTTTGTCCCTTGCTGTCTCGCTACTCCTACTCTCATTCGTAGTTCCCTTAAGTTTGCCGTTTTGTGGACATTCTGATCATCGCTTCAAACCGTTTTATTTTGGGGCAAATGCAAAGAATTAGTCCGTTGTGCAATTCCGTAATCTTCATCTAGTAAGTGTGTATACTGTCCACACCACTCTTTATTTTAGATTTATTGCTCGTTAAATTAGCGATATATGATATTCCCGAGTTCTCAAAAACAGGTACATCTTCAGATGGTCTATTAAGTTCATACTTATATGAGCATTTCTTTTCATTTACAATTACATTGAAGTCATAATAAGGGAGACTATATAAAAGTACAAAAATAGAGACAACTATGGAAAGGCTGTGGGAAGAGATATGTTGGTCAACTTTGCGGAAGGCCACGAACTCTACATTATAAATACGTTTTTCAAAAAAAAGTAAAAAAGAAGGTGGACTTGGATCAGTTCAAACGGCAAAGCAACGAAATAGATTATATTTTATCAAAACAAACAATAGTTCAAGATGTTAAATAACTTCTCAACTGGACGGGACCACAAAATGGTAACATGTGATTAAAAAAGTTTATCAAGGAGGGCCAAGGAAGAAAAAGATAGCCATAAGCTATATGTGTAGGCAGCATTGATTCAGAATTTAGGTCATTTTAATTAATAAAACTGTCACTTTATGTCAGCTTAATTTGACAAGTCCCAAACCGCTAATCAGACAAGCCCTTTAATTTTGTGGTTTGCACTGATCATCAAATACGGCGCATGCTATATGTATATGAAGTTTAAAAACGTGGCATGGTCAAAAAATCAATTGATTGAGCGAGTGACAAAGTAGATGCAACATTCCATATTTGAAATGTTGCACATGCAAGCAGAGATATAGGTGATTTTTGTCTAAGCACGATCAAAATGGCTTCTTAATACAAAACCAAAGAAGAACAAGAAATGCACATGCGCAAGAGTAATTGAAAAACTAGTCAAAGCTACAGAAACGTCAGCGATAGATAGAAGAGGCAAGAAATCATGACATGAACACAGAATCTCGACAAAAATCTAGCAGTCAGACAGCAAATAAAACAATAAAATCAAATTATAAATTTGATAGCAAAGATCATTAATGTCGCATTCCAAGAAATGCCGGAAATTAAAAAAGATAAAATTGCAAACAGTTTACGTCAACTGAAATGTAAAAAAGCTACAGGGGGGAATGCAATATTTCTAGGAATGCTGCAATTTAAAAAAAAACTGGTGTGATAGATGCACAAACTTCCTTTTACAGTGATCTTATAATTAGCCAAAAATTGTTTTTAACTTACCTACATTATATAAAAAAGAAAGAAAAAAGAAACCAATTTTCAACTGGAAAATCATCTATCTCACATCTATACACATTAAAAATGTAATAAAAATGTAACGTTTGAAAAAAATCGTTAGAACCGTTTCCGAGAAAATCGAAAAAAACTGAAAAATCACTAGAGTAAACACACCATACTTCCGGTTATGGGATTTTCTTCAAAAGCTTGCTGTCGCGTCTACATAGTACACAAAACTTATATATGAAGTTTCAAGGCCATACCTCTTTTCGCTTTTGAGATATTCTGTTTACAGACAGACATACACACAGACACAGACAGACAGCCAGACAGATCAATGAACAAAAACATGTTTTTTGGGTTCAGGGGACTCTAAAACGTGAATATCTGTTGAAGATCTTTCCATCTACTCCTGAACGTATGCCTCCTCCATTTTCTTCCAGTCGCGTCTGTCCAGGGTCTTCATCCAATTTTTTTCCGCTTTCTACTGTATATCGTCTCGCCATCTAGTTCGAAGTCTTCCCACGCTCCGTTTAGTTTCACGTGGTCGCCCCATTGCATTATCATTTTGGTCCATTTTTCGTTATCGCTTGCCACATGACCTGCCCAGCGCCACTTCATACGTGCTATGAGTTCAACAACGTTTTCAACTTTCGTTTGAAGTCTGATGTCTTCGTTTCTAACTCGATCTCTTAAAGTGATACCGAGCATGTATCGTTACCATAGCTCTCTGCATTACTCTAAGTTTGTCTCCAATGCCTGATGTCAATGTAGCATTTTCAAAGCCACTGGTAGTATGCACGTATTGTATACTCTACGATTACGGTTTATTGGTATTTTGCTCTCTTTCACGATGTAGTCAATTTTGTTAAACGCAGCCCATGTAAGATCAATTCTTCGGGTGATTTCGGCGGTTCGATTATTTTTCCCTAATTGTATATTGTGCCCGAGGTAGATATATTCTTTGACGACTTCGAGGTTTTGATTGTTCAGGTTGATGGCGATATTTTCTGTACAAATGGAATTTTGGTATTTCGATTATTCATCTTCAACCCCACTGCTTTCGATGCTTTTTGTAGTTCCTCTAGCATGCTTGCAAACTCCACACCATCGGCAAATCGTAAGTGGTTCAGATCTTCTTAGTCGTGTTACTTCATGTCTGAAGTGTCGTGATTAATATAAATTTTTAGTTTGGTGAATTAGATGTCGCCACTCTTCGCGGTTTTGTGCTCTGTGAATAGCTTCGTGTGTTGTATTTCCGGTTAGGTTTTTAATTTGGTCTAGCCATCTGGTTGGTGAACGGCCTCTCGGTCTTTTTCCGTCCACTTTTCCTACTACTATAAGTTTTTCTAGCCCATCTTCTCTTCTTGTGATGTGTCCGAAATATCGTAATATCTTGGCATATATAGTCGATGATAGTCGTTGTATGATCTTCAATTCCTGCAAGATAGACTCGTTGGTACGATGAGCAGTCCATGGAATTCTGAGCAGTCTACGCCAACACCACATTTCAAAGGCGTCTATTTTCTTCCTATCGCTGGCTAATATGGTCCATGTCTCCGAAGCGTACATAAATGCAGGGAATACTAACGATTCTACGAGTTTTTTCTTTGTCATCTTTGTGATATTTTTATCTTTCCAGATGTTACGCAGACGAGTCATTGCTGTCTTTCCTATTCCTATTCGTCGTTTAATTTCATCAGAGCAACCACCTTTGTTTGACACAAGTGAGCCTAAGTATATATAACTCTCTACGGTGTTGCAGCCTGCTATTTGCCGAATTTCTGGGTGGTTATTATTTTGGCGATCTACAATTAGGACTTTGGTTTTATTACGGTTGATAAGCAGGCCTCTCTGTCTACTAGTAACTTCCACCCTTTCAATTAGTTCGGTCAGCTCGACTTCTGAGGTTGCCAGGAGGACAGTATCATCAGCATACCTCAGGTTGCTGATTCTCCTACCACCTACTACTATTCCACCTTCCCAGTCATCGAGCGCTATTCGCATTATGTACTCTGAGTATATATTGAAAAGGATGGGAGAGAGGATACATCCTTGTCGTACCCCAGCTTTTACCGTAAATTCTGTTGACTCTAACCCATTAACCCTCACACTGGCATTATTTGATGTATAAAGAGCCCTGACCAGTGCAATCAAGTGTTCAGGTACACCCATGTCTTTTAAAATGTACCAAAGGTGCTTCCATTGTACCAAGTCAAATGCTTTACGGTAGTCGACAAAACATATATATAGTGAGATGTTAAATTCTCTGGCTTTCTCTATAATCTGCCTCAAGTTCAGCACCTGTTCACGAGTTCCTTTGCCTTTCACAAAGCCGGTTTGCACATCTGGTATCTGAGAATCCAAAAAAACTCTGAGTCGATTGTGTAATATGTGGAGCATGATCTTACTGGAATGAGAAATCAGTGCGAGCAGCCTATAATTATCGCAATCTTTTTTAGAGCCCTTTTTGTGTATGGGAATAAAGGTTGATTTCGTCCAGTCTTTGGGCCACCTGCCCGTAAGCCATATTTTACGACATAGTTCTAGATATTTCTGTACACCAGTTTCACCGCTTGCCATTATTGCTTCAGTTGGGATGTTGTCTGATCCGCATGCTTTACCCTGCTTTAACTTTTTGATAGCTGCTTCCACTTCTTCTTGCAGAATATCTGGTTCCGTAACACTAATGCTATTGTTTGGTGGAGTTATGTTGTCAGGATCTTTATAGAGATTCTCGCAATATATCTTCCACGTTTGTAAAGCCTGGTCTATTTCTGTCACGTCTTCTCCAGATTTATTTGTCACTATCCAGCTATTGGCACTAAATTGACGTGTGATCTGTCTAATCTTCGTGTAGATATCTTTAGACTGATTCTGGTTAGCATGGCTTTCTATTTCAATACATATGTCTGTATAATATTTATTTTTATCTCTTCTACAAGCAGCTTGAATATCCTTATTAAGTCCAGACAGCGCTGTTCTCCTATCATCTTTGTTACTGCCACAGCGCTGCAGTACTCTTCTTTTCTCTATTAACTTCATAGTTTCATCAGAAATCCAGCGTTGTCTCTTTTGCGGTGTCTTACTTTGTGTCTCCTTTATGGCTTTGAGTATCCAGTCTTTGATATTTTGCCACATCTCTTCTGTTGTTGCAGAGGGGTTGCTCATTAGAGCAGGATCTGTTTGTGACAGTGCCTCCTCCATGGTATTCATGTCTGGTGTTATGATTTTCTTACCCACGTTCTTCTTTGGAGTAGCGAGCTTTAGTTGGAATTCGACTCTAAGCATCTGGTGATCAGAGCCACATACTGCACCGGGACAAGTTCGTACGTCTCTAATTGAGGATCGCCATCTTGTATTAATCAATACGTAGTCAATTTGATTTTTATATTTGCCGTTCGGCGAAACCCATGTATACATATGTCTTATGTGGTGTTTAAATACGGTATTCATTATAGTAAGAGAGTTGTCGACAGCAAATTGAAGCAGGCGTTCTCCTTGCGGATTTCGTTCTCCAATACCATAAAGTCCAACAGAGGATCTTAAATGATAGTCTTCGTTTGTTGCGCCAATTTTAGCGTTAAAGTCGCCAATAACCATTGTTATTTCTCGTCGTGGAATATTTGCTATAGCGGTTTCAAGCTGTTGATAGAATTCTTCAATTTCTGCGTCGTCATATCCAGATGTGGGTGCATATACCTGAACAAGATTTATTGGAATAGGTTTAGTATCAAGCTTTAGTGTTATTATACGATCGCTGATAGGATTATATCCTTTTACTATAGTATTTATTTTATGAGGAACAACAAAAGCGACACCGTTGCGGCTCTGATCTTTGTTACCTGAGAAGTATACCCAGTGGTCTCCACTACGATAATGACCGTAATCCTTCCAATGTGTTTCAGACAGTCCTGTGACTACCAAGTTGTATCGGTCAATTTCATCTTTTATTATCTGAAGTTTACCAGGAGCTAGCATTCCTCTTACGTTCCACGTAGCTATTTTAGTGTTTTTTCCAGAAGCCCATTTTCCATGTACAGCCTGGTCACTCACATGTACACGGCCAGTCACATATTTCTCACCGCTCAGCCTGGAACCGAAGCGGCGCCGATTGTCAGTCGGATCGCCAGACGTATTCCTGATCTTTGATATCATTAAAAATCCCATATTAACGTTCATGGAACCTATGGTTAGTGTAGTAAGGGTTCCTCTCTTTTCTACACCGCAGTAACAGAACCAATTATGCTAAGTATTTCAGCTTTGCTTCTGTGTTTCTGTTCTAAGCCGGACTGAAGTTATTCTTCTTGCGCCTTAGTTCAGTACTGATGTCGCTGCTGTCCAACTTCAGGATTTTGCAATTACCTATTGCAGAAGGTGCCTCTTCCGCCCCACTTGTCGTAACGAGGTCCATCCTCTCCGCCGAGTCGATCGTTGAGGTCTTCATCCATAACCCTGGACAAGGGACCCATACAGGTTGCTATCTCCCGGGTCAGGAGAAACCTGAAGCTTGCGTGGGCAGGGTCGCTTATTCCCTGAAATAGAGCGGTCTGCTAAGACAGGCTCTATCCGCTACCCCGTTCAGATATTTACCGTCTATTTTTACACCTTTTTCTTCCCAGGTCAATGATTTGAAACCGTCTTCTAGTGCTAAAGTAAATCGCTCGAGGGAGATGGTGTCGCCTTGTCTGACACCTCTTTTGATTTGTATTTTTGCCATATTCCCTTCGTCAATTAGGACCTGCATGGTGACTTTTTCGTATAATTATGTAAAAATGTGATAATATACGCAAAAATCGGGTTAAGGCAATAATGAAAGATAATAGAAAATGATACACCTAATAGATAAGAAAATGCTGTGATAGTGATTATTTACAAAAAGAGAAACTCAGCTAATCTGCTTGCTGTCATAAATCCATAAACATTTTCCTGAACTGTAGCAAATTGGTTGAATCACAAATTAGGGATATACCAACCAAATACCAGCAAGATTTTCGAACAAGATTTACTACCATTGAACACCTCCATACAATACAAGTTCATATTGAAAAGCGCACGGAATGTAACGTTCTTCTATGGATGGCTTTTGTTGACTTCCGCAAAGCCTTTGATACAATACAGAAATGACCCATTATCCAAAATTTACAAAATGCTCGGATTGATAATAGATATACTGATCTCATCTCACAGATATATGTATGACCATGGAACACTTAAAATAAGACTTCCGTACGACACCAGCTAAGTTCTAGTACACAGAAGCAAAAGGTGATAACAATGTTTCATTTTAAAAGTTGTTTACAACAGTATTGAACTATTTGAAGATATATTGAAGACTGAAACAACAACAGGAATCAATATATCGCGGGAGATATCCATATTTGAGACTTACGGACATCTAGTCATAGGGACAAGAAATAAATTTTTCGAAAACCAAGTTCGCGATAAACGAATTAAATTGACTTATTAGGACAAACAATAACTACTATCAACAAAAAGAATCAGAAACTCGAAATCAAGTGCAGATAAGTCCCAGTAAAGGGAATCAGGAACTCGAAATCAAGTGCAGATGTCTTGGATTGGCAACGTACAGTAGATTAAAATCCGTCATGGATATGTACTATTGCGACAAAAAAAAATCGCAGGGTTTGTTTGCTTTGTGTATGTATACTTTTATCAAGTGGATTAAAGTCACTCAATTGTCAGTTGTACAATTGACAGTGTGCCGTCAAAACTTAAAATGCCTAATTATGTTCTAAGCGAGGCCGCAAAAGGCTTTACTATCGCAAAACTAGAAGATGGGTCATTGCAACGTGTGGCCGATGAAGTTGGTTGCGGAAGAAGAACTATTTCTCAACATAACCTTATTTCTCAACATAACCTGAATAAGCTACTAATACGACAATTACCCCAAAATGTGAGAAATGACAAGTAGTCACATACACACTAGGCCAAGTGAAACCAAGTAACTAGATTAGGTATCGTGCGAAATTTGTTGTCTGCGATAGTACCATTAAATTGCAATGAACGCCCAAATTTATAACCATTATATTGTCCTGGTAATCACATATAGAACAGAGACCTGGATATTTACGAAAAACACAATGCATAAAATGCAAGTAGACGTACCGTGGGATTAAAAAAAATGTTTCTGAGCAGGCCTTGATATGTGTTATACGTTTGGCAGTACTGAAGTGTATTGCCAGCTTATGTCAAATTCGAGATTTGCAGGTTAAGTTTTACGTCACACAACAAACAAAACCTAACCTTTTAATCTCGAATTTGACATAGACTGACAATACACTTCAGTACTGCCAAACGTATAACACATATCAAGGCCTGCTCAGAATCTTTTTTTTATCTCACGTATAAGGCGCTATGGAAGGTAGAATATTAGGATACGACGAAAAACAAAGAGGCCATGTAACCAGGCGCATAACAATATTGAAATGGAACTGGGCGGGTCACGTGACTAGATCGATAAACAAATTAAGTGAGAAGATTCCTAAATGGATACCTTGGGATAAAAGGGTGAAAGTCGTTGTTGGACGACCACTACAACGATGGAGCGATGACTTGAAGTATTTTGGAGGCTTAAACTGATGCAAGGTAGCACAAGATAGACAATGGTAGAAAGAACTGAGAGAGGCCTATATCCGTAAATAAACAAAAATAAGAGAAAAACAATAGAAGTACGAGAGTCATTATAGAGGTATTATCTTTCAGTGAGGACAGCCATTTCTTCTTAAGATATACATCTCAGAAAACTTACGGTGCCTGATCCCTACATAGCCATCAACTGTTACTCTGTTCTTCGTTCAATATGTAGATTGTAGATATTCTGGTAGTTTTCGCTATCAAACTTTGAAACATTACCTAGCAGCTGGCATTTTGATAAACCTATATTTTTAAGCTAAATTTTTGTTGCACAACCTCGTATTTTATATTCTTTGTGCTCATCAAAAGCACGTGCTGACGTGCACATTCCCTACACTAGCTGTTCGCTTTACTTGCCCTATTTCTTTCTTCTTTGCTTCCTCGTATTAAATTCGTAGTTGATATCAAATTTTTAAGGATAGTGGTCACGTTTTCTACACAGTTTAGTATTCTTTAGACGTATTTTTATTTTTCTATGGAATGTCATCTACCTAATAGAATAATGTGTAGCCGTTTCTCTTGTTCTAAGATATGCAAACATTTGCATTTTCCTCAAACATAATTTCATTCGCTAGATATAATCTACTGTCTAGAAAAGACGAAGATTCACAACATCATAAAAATATCGCCAAAATGTGGAAATGATATAATACGAAAATAAATTGATGATGAAGCTTGCAACAGAAAGCATAAATAAGGCTTTTAATGCTTTAATGCAACTGCTATAAATGATTATGACAAAAATTATCAAATGATTCCGTAGGCCGAGTTTGATAACATGTCAAGTGCAATAATACTTTTAGCACGAATTTAGACACAATATTTTCTTTACAATCGTATTAAAAGTGTAAAAATTTAGTTCGGTGAAACTTTTTCTGTCACTGCATTAGACATTCTAGGTTATGTTGACATACAAATGTACAATAAAGCGTGCGATTTGTGCTTTTATTGCATGCTACCTTGGTGACTAAATTTACTTTCACACACAATTCCTTGAACAGTGGTGCTATAAAATAACATTTTTAACTCTGAAACTTAAATCATTAAATGAATTAAATTATTAAATGGTGACAGCTTACATAAATTAGGCTATACCATACTTATTTATTTATTTATATTTATATTTATTTATTTATATCGCACTCAGCCAACAGCCGTTAGACCAATTATAGGCGTCGCTGTGCATTTATGGGGACTTCCAACCCCACTAACGACTGACATGATGTTGTTATGACTGCCGGGACCAACTATCTCCGTGACAGCCGTATCACGAGGCGCCGAGAGATGCAGCCGTGGAACGCCCATCCAAGTTATGACCAGAAAGAGCGTTGCTTAACTCTGCTGATCGAACGTGGACGCTTGTTCAAGCTACCCCACCCGGGACCTACACGTAATAAACAGAGATATCAACAAACACTACCATACAGGTGCCTATGTAGGTAGGTTTCTGTTCCTACCGGATCCTATGCCCTACTCCTAGTGTATTTATTTTTAGGGGTAAAATGAGTATTTAAATTGATTTAAGTTGATTGGTTGGCACAGTTACGCTGCTCTATTGGAATTATATAAAAATGTAGAATAATAAGTAACTGCACTGAGAACATCTATTGCCAAAATATATACAGCTCTTTATAGGTACATATAATTTTGTGATTCTCTTTGCCGTATTAAGATTTTTTCTTAAAATGTACCTATACATATAAGCAAATATTTTAAAGATTAATGGTCGATGGTTTCTTTGGAGGTCAGATTAAAATGTTCATTTTCTATTAAACAACGTTTCGACATTTTTCAAGTTAAGTTCATTATGGTTTTTTATTTATTAATCTTAAATTAGCATTACCTAGTTGAAATTAGTTGCACAAACAGCAACAAGGCCAAATCTGCTTACGTATTCCAACAACACGAGTCACCAAAGAGCATAGCCATCGCATGGATCATTGCTCGAGTTCACAGGTGCAAGGCACATTAAGCCAGGAAATGCTGGGAGTCTAAGCCGAAATTGTTTTTTTAACAAGTACGGTAATGTTAAAAACAAATTTCATTACTTTTTGATATCAATGTTTGTGTATTCCCTTTAGATTACTAGATAAGCTATAAGTTGTTCTAGTGAAGCTTACGTTACGCTGGAGTTTAAAAACCATTATTATTTTTTTTATCAATCATTCTTACTTACTTACTTTCTCTTCTCCCGTTATACTTTACGGCGTTGGGGTATCAATCATTCTTATTACTAAATATGTTGTGTGTTATTAGCTTAAAATGTGGTATCTAAATATACCTTACAGCGCGATTAGTGGGTGGATGGTAGCATAACAAAACACTTTAAGACGGCGACTTTCCTTGAAGATGCAATGACACTGCATACATCACCTTGATGTATTATGAACGTCGCGTCGGCAACACTTTCAACGTATAAATTTGCAGTCTTGCTTAATGAGATAACTACCAATGACATTAAATATTGTAAACAGGTCCTAAGGGATGTGTGGTGTACTAACAACAAAAAAACGCCGGAATAAAAGAATTATTGTTGCTTTCCTCTGTATCAAAACAAAAATTGGCAGGTACAGGCTTGAACTTTCTCTGTTTTTGCTGTCGGATATTTATTTCATAGACACAGTCTGATCAGAAACAAGTGGTAAAAAACTAAAATATTTGTGTTATTGAACACATTTTTTATAAGAAATCCCCCATCCTCTAGCTCTAGATGATTTAAAATGCAAATCTTATATATTATCATTTACAAGTCTATTTGCACACTAAAATATCACACAGCGAGCACCAAATAGGCGTTTCTAGAGATTGTCGTTTTTTGTTAAATCTTCAGTTTCATAAAATGTATTTTATCCAAAATTAGACTTAATTTCTGGAAGGGGGCTTGTCAATTTCTCTTATTAAATATACGTTGGGTAAGAATAACTGAGCCACAACTGTGACACGACTTATCACAATCTATCGACGTTAAAACAATACGTAACAGTCACAGTAAACTGTTTGTGTTGTTTGTGATCATTTAGCGACTGCTATTACTAAACTACTTGATAGCAACACGTATGAGGGAGGTCCGGTGTGGTTAAACTGAAATTTGACGATATATATTTGTGCTTTTGCTTACAGATATATAATTTTCTTGACAACTGACATAAGTGGAATTAAAGTAACCAAAAAAGAAATTCATAAAAACTTGTTAAAATGTTTAAATTATATCATTGTGTAATGTTCACGATGAATTGCAGCAATTTGCTTTTGTACCGTTTATTTATGATGACGACGCTGTACTTATTGGTTGGTAGAAATATGTTTATGATTTTGCCACTTTAGTTAAATACCACTTAAAACTCCAGCCAATTTAAAAATCCCATAACTACAAAATATCTAAAAATAACGAAATATTTCTTGCTTATTACTAGGTAACAGTCGGTGCTCAAATAAACTAATAAAGTGTAATTATAGAAATTAAACTAGGCTATAAAATGCTATCCTCGGATTTGTTTGCTAGTACACTCTCAGAAATTCACACTTTAATTTATATAACTCTAAACCCATAAGCTGTAAAACAGCTATTTTGAGCATCAGGAAAGCTATAAAACGCCATTAGAACTACATTAAAACTTTATTATTAAAAATATTTACATTTTTATAAACGTATGGACTTAAACTTCCCGTTGAACATTTCCGTGTCACTAATGTACTTAATAAACAGTTCTGTAAACGTTTAATATAATTTATTATGGTCAAAGATAAGCCTTCTTCATATGCGCGAAATTTGCAATGCAGCAGGCTTTTTTCTACTGTGTTTTTTATTCAGTCTCTTAATCCTTAACTAACCGAAACCGTGATAAATCCTTTTTGAACTCCTATTACACAGAGGATGCATGCTACCCAGGTATATCAGGAACTAAATTACAAGCATTCATTATTGTTTTAGTAACATACAAATACCCTACAGCTACAAGCTCCTACAGAAATACTAACCGCTTACAACGTACGCAACCATAATGTCGAAGTATATTCTATGTTACTATTTTATCTAAAAGTGTCTCTTCTGTACTCATACATCGTTAGAAGAAAATCTACCATATTTACCCGTCTTATAAACTGGTATGCACTGTTGCAACACTGAGATGTTAGATGTCAATTCTCATAGTGATACTAGCAACCCCACATCTATTTTTTTTTTGTTAAAATTTCGATAAAGTAACTCGGTAAAGCAAAACCCATTTATTGTCATTCCATTTCACTGCTATGGTATCAGCCTCACCTACAATTGCATTAATGTCTTTTAAAGACTTTATTTTTTGTCATTTGTAGGGGAGTAGCATTTTAATGTTGATACAATTAAAAAGATAATTTTATATAAATTGCTATCGAAATATAACTTCTGATATTTATTTATTTGTGTTAATTATTTTGCTTAAATGGTACAAAATTGCTACCAAGGCCAACTTTTTTTTAATGGTGGTTATGGAATGGTATTGCGCAGTCCTTCCCCCATCAAAATCTTATTGAAGTTTGTCACAACTTTATCTACGAGTATAAATGAGGGGATTTTATTTAACCATTCGTTACTGTTTGCTTACTACTTGGCTGTTATCACTGAAGTGAAGTCTCAATTTTATTTGTCCCGTTTCTTGGCAGTCTCTAGAACTTTTGGCACCCAAGTTTCAGGCTGCTAATATATTCCAAATTTCCAAGTACACCATAAATAGACATCGGAGGAGTTGTATTAATAAAGCATTTTAATTCCGACAGAGAACAACAGACGTCGAATCAGAAGTAAATGTGGGTTAATTCATTCTATTGTGCCGATATTTTTCAGTTTTTTGAACTCTATCAAAAGGTTGTGGAATGTTATTTGGGCATATGCTAAGTGTTCCCAAGAAAAATCGGATGAATTTATCGGTCTCTACTAGCTGGTCACTTTTCTTGTCCTTTTTCTTTCTTTTTTGCTGCTTACTATTAAACTCGTTGCATTTGGTTGCCATTTTAAAGATGGAGATCACGTTGCCCACGCACTTGTGTTCTTTGTAAAACATATTTCTATTTTTCTATTGAATAGAATAATATGGAATGTTGTGTAGTCGTTCCCTTATTCTTAGCTAAACTACATAAACAAGCATTGTTTCATTCGCTGGATGTTGTAGTCGACTTGCTAGGAAAGATCAAGATTCACAACGCCATAAATAATCGCGAAAGATATGGAAACGATACATTAAATGTCGGCGATGAATTGGTGATGAAGCTTGCAACAGAAAACATATAAATAAGGCTACTAATGGTGTAAGTTTTGCTATATCAAAATAACTATTTATGATACAAGTGCTACAAGTGACTGTTTATTGCACGCGACATGAAAATGGGCTCATTTGATAACGTGTCAAGTGCACTTTTCTAGGATCGTAGCAGAAGTATACAAATTTAGTAGCTGAAACTTTTTCTGTCACACTGCATTAGGCATTCTAGGTTATGTTCACATACACCATTTACGACAACGCGTGCAATTTGTGTTTTTCTTGCGCGCTACCTGACAATACTTTAAACACTGGTGCCATAAAATGACATTTTTAATTCTGAAAGCAAACGTTGAAAGTTTAAATAAATACTTTTTACATTATCGTAGAAAAACAATATTATGAAAACGAGGAATAAGAGAAATTTATTTGAACTGTAAATAATCACAGTTAAGGCATAAGATGTTTCAAAAGTTCCATATAGGAGATTCTTGTATATAGTAGCCGCATAACTCATAGTTGAATTAAAGTAAGCACACATGTAAAGTGTATTTCACACAGCAACAAGTAAATTCGGGATTCTTTCATTGTGTGCCGACAACATGTGAGGTTATGTTTTGACAAAACCAGGTCAAAATGTTCCTGGAGATCCGATTTTAGCCACACAAAGAGCCAGCAAACGTATAGGGCCACGTGTTATTAGTAGTTAGCACAAAATAAAACATTTGAGACAAGTTTATGTGCGACTCAGTGTGGGTTTCAAAGTGCAGTGCAGTTACGATTATAAGTCTATATAAAACCGAACCAGAACATCAAAAATGTATACGCACGGTGTACTGGCAAAGCAGAATGGGCCGTTGGTGTGCACTGGAACTGCAATCGGAACTAGCCTGAGGCCGGATGAAAGCCAAGCTCGCCGGCAACACAAACCTGGGGCCGCAGCTGCAACACTCAAGAACCGTAGCTGAAGAGCACGTGTGTTCAAAATTGGGGGGCTTGCAAGCAGAGAAAATTGGATACTGTGCAAAAGCTATGAACAGACGTTCCAGTGATATTAAAGCTGTTACGAACTAAATTATTGCACAAAACATATTCCAGAGAAGTCTGCGCAGTGTATAAAGTATCAACATACTTGGAGGAGGTGCTGTTGAACATAATGGGGCCTTCATCCGCTAGCAGAGCTGTGGGGCACGGTGGTTTCGTGTGAGATTGCAAGATGCACATATCACGTCGACCAATGTGGGCAGATCTTCGTTAATTCCATTTCCCCCTAGTAGATAACGTTCACACACGTGCAATAGGGTGGATCAACCTTGTTGATGTGTGTGTATGGGGCGAAGGTCGACTCATGCATGTACAACACGAGATCAGCACGGATATGCGTAAGATTTGACATTTGCGCACCGAAATTGCGCTGAAGACGATGGTTAATTCAAGGTGTAGATTTAAGCATTCACCTTTTGTTTTTCAGCAGGTATAAAAGAATAAAGCGCCGAAATTCCGGAGATTTCTGAATTATTATGCGACGGGGTTACGTCGCACGCTTGGTCGGCTATTTTAGAGGTTACGTTTTATGTTTTGATCTGACGTATCCGTGTAATTTGTTTTGAAACGTTTACTTACTTGAAAATATGAGAACGGCGTTTTGATTCAAATTTAGTGATTCCTCTTTGGTGCAATATTACTACTTCGGAGACATTTGGGTTTGTTCGAGTTCAAGCCAGCAGCTATCTTGGAGTCTTTGGGGAAGCAGCGTGCGTGGTTGCAGGTTTCAGAAAGGGGTCGACAGTGGCGTGGAGAAACAGTTTAGCTTTAACTCCGTATTTTATTGTAATGTTGAGCTCTATTCTAATAATTAAGCTGGCGAAAATGGGGTTTGATAAAGTCAGTAATAAAACAAAGTTTTCTTTTCCATCCTCAATTACTTTTATTATTGTTTACTTCCATGAACCGACGGCCTATTTGATGTTGTGTTTATAAACCCCGACTTGCTACGTGTGTAAAACAAGAGTCTCATATAATTTGTGGTTGTGGAAAACTTTTTACGTGTGCCCATAATAATTAATTTTCATGGAAATGCAGGTACCAAAATAAATTATAGTTGCAAGAGTACCTGCTCCGCCAGTCGTAATAGAAAATAATATATTTATTTATAAAATTAATACAAAAATGCATACATTATCGTCTACATTTTTACCGTCAGTGTCGAGGATCGTTCATGCACGGAAGTGCAGAGGTCTTTTGTATTCAGATACACTCACTACTTGTTCGCGTTTACGGTGTAGCTTGTGTGTATTATACAGGGTGATTCATAAGTATGGTCATAAAATTAAATGAGTGTAAACTGACCTCAGTAGAAGTACCATCGGCAGCACAGAAAAGTGAACGACTCATGTACACATTTTATGAGATCTTTCTGTAGATCTATAAGATCTAGTAGGCGCCAAGCATACTAATACATGAGTTTGATTGCAGAATCTTACATTTCAAGTTGAAAAACGCTTTTGAGAACCTTTAGTAGGAAAATCAAATAAGAGTAGGTAAATTAACCGCTAACACGCAATGCGCCAAATGTGATTGAAATCGCCAAGCAACTGTTTTTGCTTCTTCATTTTATACAAATGCAGTCTTATTGCAACCTCCTGCGCAAAATTATATTTATAGAAATTTATTCCAGTGACCATCAATTAGTTTAAGCAATTAAATGTTTTATTTTTTTGTGGTATTATTAATTTTTGACGTACACCGTAGTTTATTTATGCGAAGTTATTCCGTTTGATGCCCTCTAGCTACCATTAAATGTAATGATCATACTTATGAATCCAATTGCTGTCAGCGGAAGATAACGACGATATTCGATACAAAACAAGAAAACTGGTTGAGGAGATTGAGAACTGAGGTTTAGAGATAAACACGCAAAAGACAGATATACGATTATCGGCAACGAAGGAACTGAATTACAATCCGAAAAGGACCACATACAATTACTACCAGAATACAAGGTATCTAGGGGTAACTTTATCAGATACTGGATTAGATGAAAGATATACTCAACAAAATAAGAATATGGAAAGTCGTACCACACCAACTACACTCGCTGCTCTGGAATGAAGATATCAGCAAAAAACAATTGTTTACGATACTGGTAGAAAGTTGTTCTATCTACGGATCAGCAGAATGAACCTTCAGCAAAAAAAAACTAAAAAACACTTAAAAGCCATGGAATGGAATATTGGCGTAGATGCTGTTAAGTAACACTACTTATGCTATTAGAAATGTTGAACAACGAAAACTGCTCTGGTACGGAGAAATGGAGGAAACTAGACTACCTATAAAATGCTCGAAATGGAAACCACTACAGTGGAACGACCAAATTAAAACAGCAATGCAAAAAGAGAGTCCGCGAAAACTACACTCTATAATAGGAAATTATTGCGAATGGGTTGCTGAAAACGGCTGAAGGAACCTGTATAAAAAAAGCTTATATATATTTTTATAAACATTAGTAATATTTCAAGGATATCAAATATTATTTTATAAAATGTTCCAGAAATGTGCTAGTTTAATTTTTGCAAATTGTATAAAATAGCATTGGCCTTGATAATAATTTGTAAAACAGTATTAAAAATAGTATTAGCCTTGATTTGAACAACAAAATGTAATCAGAGCAGGCTTGGAAATAATGTAAAACAATGTAAGATCGAAGATAAACAATTGGGGAAAGGAAGCCAAACTGTGGTGTAGGTTTCAGTGATTCATAGCACCTCTACAGAGGTTTATAAAACGTGTTTAATTTGTTCAGTGAGTATTAGCTGGTTTGTCGAGATTGTGTACGAGGTTCGAGCAGTGCAATTGGAGCCCTGTGAGGTAGAGGTAGGCAGAGACCTTTGTGGGAAGCAGTTGGAGCCGTCAGTGTAAGAGAACGGTTGAATTGGAGACGTTTTTCGGAGCGGTCGTGCCACAGGAGTCGTTCTGCAGGTCATCAGCGGCTTGTATCTGCAGGCGAACGGAGAAAGAGGGGCCCAGACATTGTGGCACTTGCTGGGGGCTCGAGTTAAGCCCTAGTTTCCAGTGGAAAAGCAACAGAAAGGTCGGGAAAGTTTATCCTAAAAGATTGAATTTAGTGATTTACAAGTGGCGTTAGTTTTTTGTGCACTTCCAGCAAACGTGTTATCTGAGTTTTGTTTGTTAATTATGTATCGTTTATTGTAATCATTATCTTTTATGGATAGTAAAACAACGGTCGTTCTGGATCTACAACATTAAATATACGGTAAATTAGTTCGCATGTGCGTTATACCAAATCGTAATTAAAAAAAAATGTCTTTATTGGCGAAGTTTATTAAAAGCGTCGGCTATTACCTTTTGTTTAATATCGACACGTGTTTTGTTAAGCAATAGTAAACAAGAAAGTTACAAACCTCATTTAATCGAAAATACGCAGCGTGCAGCCCAATTTGACATTCCAGATTTGTTCGATGTATCTTAAAACTATTCGGACAGGAGAACCTTGTTAATTTTCTAGCAACCCTGCATATAGTAGAAACCAGGCTATTATCTGCTAAAAACAAATATTTTTAGTAAAGAACACACCCGACAGGTTTTCGCCATTTTCAAAGATTAGAAAGTTAAGATGGGAATGATTCTGCTCTCTATCTAAAACGTTAATGAGCTAAATGCTAGTTGCTCGACGTGGAAAGATAAATTTGCATTTATAGATATCCAAAATAGTTGCAAAAAACGTATTTTCCCATGGGTGATATTATTTCAGCTGAGGCAACATTGACGTCACAAATGGACATGCTCATGATTATGACACCGACACTCAACATCAGGAAATCAGAATAAGTTTGCAACGGGCGAATCTCTAAATCAGGTGATACAGTTATCGCGCAAAATTCCATATATTGTAAGTTATTCCGTTCTCTATAATGACAGGGAGGTGAAGTTGTGACATATTTGGACGGAAAGTACAAAATCATGTATCCGACACGCATAGAAAAGTACAAAAATTTAAAAAAAGCGTTTTGTTTTATGAACGTATAGAGGAAATTCACAAAAACGTAATTACCCCACAAATCAGAATCAATACAATATGTACGGAAAATGGCAATTGCAGTAAATTAGTCAATAGACAAGCTTTAAAAAGTTCCTAATATTGATTAGCTATTCACAAGTTGAAACGTTTGGTAGGGTGATTTGGTCGACACAGGAAAGCTGATCAAACCAGTAATTTGGAAACGAGGAAATTTCTATGGACCGCTCACAAATAATGCAAAATTCAGGATCGGCCAGTAACAAGCAATCCAGTTAATATTGACATTTCCCTGTTGGCCAGTGTTTCTTTGCATTCTACCAATTACGTGTTATTTACGGCGTCTGTTGGTTTGCAATGTGTAATTGTGGCAGAATTTCACCCATTTGCGATAAACGGTATCAGAACTGCGCACATAAAGATTGAAGATATATGCTTCCAATTGCCAACGCGGCGGCATAACATCGCACAAAGGAAATTCCTGGAAATTAACACGAGAGTCGCTATTTCGTTTTACCCACGGCGTGTCCATAAATTAAATATCACACCCATGCTAACTTATTAAATTCATAAATATCGCGCTTTTTCGTCGTTTTTGCCGCGGAACCTGTCTAGGATCGCACACTTACAAGAGAAAGCTGAAAAAACGAGGCATGCACCTTGCAGGAAAACCTTGCCGGCATTTTTGCGCTCCGCGTTTCTGTTTTTGAATTATAATAGATGGCTGTATTTTCCAATTATTCGGATCAGAAGTCATTTCGCCGGCGAGTCTCACTTTGGCAGCCAGTTACGATAATAACCTTGCTGATACCAGTAATTAAGATTTCACTTGTCAATGACATAAATTCCCACAGTGCAAATCTAAATCCAACTAAACCGTGAAAAAGCGCATTTTGAATTCGTCTCGGTTGGCTTTGAACAATGCTGGTGTTATTTCTTATCACATTTCAAGGCCAGGATGGAACTGAGTTCAAGGTTTTGCCAAAATATCAACTAACAAGCGTTACGTTTAATATATGTAGGTAGAAATTCGCCTACAACTCACTGATTACTGGTTCCACTTAAACCAGCTAGCTCTATATCGAAATAATAATAACACGTGTATAGTTTCACTTAAACTACGGAATAATTCATTCATTTATCAGTTATACATATTTATTAATTATTAGTTAATCGGTAAGATCCAGGCATGCTATGATGATACGGACAACGTTCTATTTCAGAGTAAACCAAGTTGTTACACCTCTAGTAACATATTTTGTTAACACATCGTATGACCCATGAGTTTACATCTCTTACGAACGATGGCGTATCTGCACATTTTTATAATTAAAAATCTGGTGTGATACACTCACACAACTTCCTTTTAAAGTGATCTTATAATTAGTCAAAAATTTAATTTTTAATTTTAAGCATTTGTCAAAAATTTTCAAAAATTACGAATTCTACAAAAACGGTACAAAATAGAGCGTTAGTTGAAGAGACAAATTTTCTCTAAAATCTTAAGCAGAATTCAAAAATGTAATAATATACCGGGTGTTCCATTTAAAATAGGAGTTAATAAAAAAAATAGAAAAAAAAAACAAAAGAAACCCACTTTAGAAGTTTTCAACTGGAAAATCACCTATCTCACGTCAATGCACATTAAAAATGTAATAAAAATGTAAAGTTTGAAAAAAATCGTTAGAGCCGTTTTTGAAAAAATCGAAAAAAACTGAAAAATCACAAGAGTAAACACCTACTTCCGGTTATGCGATTTTCTTCAAAAGCTTGCTGTCTCATCTACATAGTACACAAAACTTATATATGAAGTTTCAACGCCATACCTCTTTTCGTTTTTGAGATATTCTGTTCACAGACAGACACACAGACAGACACACAGACAGACACACAGACCAATGAAAAAAAATATGTTTTTTGGGATCAGGGGACTCTAAAACGTGAAGATCTGTTGAAAACTCAATTTCGAATTTTTGGGGTGAATCCAATACTTCCTTTATCGTAAAAGGAAGTAAAAAACCACAAGGCAACCGGGGATCGAACCCGCAGCGCCACAACCTTCACATCAGAAATTGACGTTTTCTCGATTATTACAAAACTTAATTATTATTCACATGATGACACTATTATACCGGGTGAGTTTTTTAAAGTGTTACAAGGCGATATCTCGAAAACCGTTTACAATATTTTCATGAAACTTTTGTGAAGTAATAGGAGATGGGGGGACATATTTTTGACATTTACCTCCTATCTCTGTTTTGAGGGGTGGGGGATAACTTTGGAATTTTAAATAGGATGATGTACTTTTATTTATAAAATTCAAATCTACGTAACAAACTACGTATGTCTACAAAAGATTTTTGATTATGATTTATTAGGTTATAAAATTCAAAAAATGTGAAATTTTCGTTAAAACGTCAAAATTCTCAACTTACCTAAGTAGAACTAACGCATTTCTATGGAAACGAATTTTAATGTTGAAATAAGTGAACTTGATTTATTGGTAAAATGTATTTATGTTTTAATTTCTATCAAAATTTATTCACCATAATTCCGTAACCGAAAGAGCAAATCAAAAAATGTTTTGTACATATACGTAGCTTTTTACGTAGATTCGAATTTTCTACACAAAAGTGCATCATCCTATTTAAAATTCCAAAGTTACCCCTCACCCCTCAAAACACAAAAAAGAGGTAAATTTCGAAAATATGTTTTTATATGTCCCCCCATCTCCCTATTACCTCACAAAAAGTTCATGAAAATATTGTAAACCGTTTTCGAGATATCGCCTTGTAACACTTTAAAAAACTCACCTGGTATAGCTACAAATTGTAGTACGTTCTATGCCATTAAAACCATTTATGTATTTCATTATATGTTAAATACTACAGCTTTATTCATATTTCCAAGAAGATGTTAAGAAATTCTAAAGTACATC